>OZ022498.1:6591569-7791569 GCA_963989385.1 Ctena decussata
TAAAACAAAAATCAAAGTGACACCAACCTTTGTTTATCAATTTTTCGGCCTGGAAACTACCCCGTTATGTCCCGTATGTGGCTTGGGAACAAAATTACGTTAACACAATTTCGTGGTAGTTCCTAGGTTTACCACCCGTGCAATGCGTCAGAGTAGATCAGAACGTCATCATGACATGTCGTGACAGGGATTTCGAAAAAATGTTTACCTCAGCTGTTTCAATATTCGTACTATGTCTATTCTATTCTATCCAATAACCTTATTAGGTCGTTGGGGCACCACAGATGACTTCAAAACAATCCCTTTCCACCTTGTCCTGTCTTCAGCTGCCCCAGCTGAGCTGGCAAAAATTCATTCCTGTCCACTCCTTGATATTGTCTTCCCACCTTTTCTTCTGTCTACCTCTTCTTCTTTTTCCTTTCACTGTGCCCTGAAGAATTGTCTTTGCTAAACCAGAAGACCTTGAGACGTGGCCAAACCAAGTCAGATAGTGTTATTAAATGTCAAAATACATAGAGATTTCGACGGATGGCAGTTTCGGAATCTTATTCTACATGAAAGCGATAGTCTTCCAAGGTATGTGCTTTTTGTTTTGATAAATCTGCACAACACGACGAGTAGAATTCAATCAGGTTGGACATTGGGTTAAGTGGCGGGATTGACAATCTTTTTTCATGGTTTTAAAGCACTCTTTAAAACCTTACGGTTATAAAACATTCTTTAAAACAGGTAAGATCTATCGGTTTCCGTCATCATAAGATATTTCTTTTAGAAGACGTTCACGTGTTGCCATGGGGAAAAACAGGAATATATTTTCTGTTTTTATTTTCCGAGCACGCGAGTTTAGCGGCATTGTGGATTGGTTTAAACTGGTTTACGTAGCAAAAGGTCAATTTCTATATTAAAAACAGGAAAATAGTAAACAGAGTTTATTCAAAAGGACAATAAAATAAATAAATAAACAAATAAATAAATGAGTAAATAAAAGCATGACCAATAAGTTTTACTTTCAGTGAAGATTCTTTTTATGTCCAATAAACATGCCAGCCTCTCATTATCTCCCAAGACAAAGCTCCGACCGGAAATTCAGTGACAGAAAAAATTCGAAGCCTTAGTGGTATGGGACAGAATAGAATAGAACAGAAATACGCATTATATCGTAAAGCAACCAACACTCGTTGTGGCGGCAACCAACTCGTTGGTTGGTTGCTATTAAAAGTGAAAGAGTTCAGCAGAAAGGCCTTAAACTAGAAACTGACTCATCCAAATGATGCTAAAATTCCTCACGAAGCGCTTCATGACCCGGTGTGCGTCGAAAAGTAGAGTTTAAATTCTCAATACTCTCAGCCATGTCAATAAGTAAATTTAGGTTGCGAAACGAAACATGAGCAGACATACAACTAAATAATAAAGAACCCAACGTTGAGTCCTCAAAATTAAATTCTGTCTTTCACTGTTCTTCATCCGAAATTAAACTGTCTTACATAGCGCTAGAAATATACGCCTGGGACTCAGGGAGCGAAATGTAATTACTTTTGCCTTATAAGTTCATGTTTTAATATTGGCCGTGGCAGGAAAAAAGTGTACGCTAACACTGGCAATTCTGATGAGCTTGGCCTGCAGGCAGTCTGATCAGTGTCTATTACGTCTGCATGAAAAGCATATGGACGCCAAAGAAATTATAATGACATATGCCTTATTATCAGACATACATAACAGAGTCGCAAACTGATCTGAATTCTTTCTGAGTGTTTATGGAATAATGTCCCTTTCCGGTACCAAAGCTGGTATAATGCCTCTTGAAAATCTTTCACAGGAGCTGTTTACATCTGTCAGCTATATTCTAGTCTCAGAGAATCTTCAATAACATGGATAATTGTTTAATTTTCTAGACGCTTGTGCCATAGTAAGTTTGCTGCATGTTAAAGAACTCATAGCCGACCAATTAAAAGATGCAGTTGGTTACAACCTTTAACCAATAATTGAAATATGGAATATGGGAAATGGAATATATGTCTGGTATGAAAAACTATTAATGAAATATATTACATTTTATCATACCCGCACTAAATGCAGTAAGTACAGATATACTGCAGAAGGTTTGTCAGTCTGTTCGTCCGTCCACAACTTAAAGGAAGTTCCTAGTTGCCATTCTAAGATGACGTCTACCCTTAAAGGAAACAAGAAAAATCTTAAAAAAAGATAAGCGACGCAGATTAAACGGAAGTGTGTTTTGTTATATGTCTCTAGATGAAGATTTGACAATAACTTTCATGAATCAGTAAGCTATGTCGGCAGGCATCCACAAGTTCACAACCGTAATTTTGACACTGGATAGCGACAACCACCTATCTCAAAACTGAGCTGTCCAATTTAGAATTCCAAAATGGACCGCGGTCAATCTTGAAACTGACCTGATATCAAAATCTTTATCATCATGTTGCACTGTTTATTAAACCGAAAGAAGAAATCGAAAGTAGATCTACGACGAAAAAAATATTAAAAAGAAAGTTTTGAATACCTGCGTCTGTTTTCGATAACATTTCTGTTGTAAAATTACAAACAAGAGAAACATTTTGAATTAACATAAGACAGAGTGCTAGTATTCATTCACAGTGCAGTAGGACGAGAAAAAACTAAGATTTAATATTCATTGACCTTTGATATTATTGGCTAAATTTTGACATACGCGTTATTTGACCAATAAAGTCTTGTGAAATGTGGAACAATATCGAAATTATACGAGGCTGCGCCTCGAAAAAGTGCTCCTTGGAGAGTACATGGCAGTATATGGCAGTCTGATCTATCCGCCTTACTGCTGAAATATCGCCCACAGAGCGTTTTGTAATAACGTGAATTGGATGGAGCTCTCAGAGTAAAGAAAACAGTATACGTTGGTAACCTTTCTCTATTCTATAATAATAATTATTGCTGTTTAGTTTAAACAATATTTTATTCAATGAATAACTACAAATGTAATAACATAATAAACATACAGTGGGATTAGATAACAAGCTTTGCAACTTATGGACATCTTCTCCCGATTGCTGTTTCCGATTCCGTATTAGTACTAGCAAAGAAATACTATGTAGAGCACAATTTGTGGCCTTGGCCAAATATATCATAATAAAGACTTTATTTCTCAGTAGACTTTAAATATTCATAACAGAAAAGTAAGGAGGAAAATTCTCAGGAACTGACACAATTCAATCCCAGATCGGTTTGTGGTCGAGCTCTTGGTTTGTGGTCGAGCCCTTGGTACTCTGTACTTCGCCAAATGTGCGACAATCTTCCGATCTGTCATCGAAAGACATCAATAGCAATATCTCAGGCAAAGTAAAAAGAAATCATATTTTCCAGAAATATTTACTCTTTTACTTCATATTAAATTGGGATTGCCATCTTTTTTCCACAGAGTTGATTAACTGTTCAGTCATTTCAAAGTGTTCGTTAATAACATCCCCAAAGCATCAAATGCAAAGCAACCAATTTGAAAGCGTATTATAACTAATATAATATGCACTTAAATCTGTAGAAGACAAAACAAAGCCTTTTACCTAAAAATTACTTCTTACTTCTTTCAAGAACACAAGAACAAAACAAAACGAGGAAAAACAATGCTACGTTATTAGATCTGCCAAAAATTATCTTACACTTCCGAAAAAGAGGCGAAGAAATTAAACTGTACAGATGTTTTAGAAAGCAAATCTGGTCAATGCCCGCAATTTATAATTCAGTGACTGACTGCTTAGTGTTTTTCTTTGTTTTTTGTTTTTTTGCAGAGTGAAACTGTTTGTCGGGTACGAATGTTTAAATCTTGTTTGAAATAGACCAAAACGTATCAGGCAAAGTATCAGCTCGAAACTGAAAAAGTTACTTAATGTATTGTGGAACCATGCTATGTACAAATTTATACATAGTTCTCGCTTTGTTTACATGTACATTCTGGTCAAAAGATATACTATTTAATCGTCTCCTCGGACTTTCAATGTCTGAATATTCATTCCCTAGCCCGTCCTTGAAGTTTTGTTATTCTTGACATTCTGAATAGAAGAATTTCCCCATACAATATTGCAGTAATTTAGATGCGGCTGAATATAAGCGTTATAAAAGATCGACCTGTGTTCTACACTTAAATATGAGTGTATTTTAGATAGAAGCCAAATATACGAAGAAACTTTGTCACATACATACTGAAAGTGGTCAGTCCATTGAAAGTTTTGATCTACATTTACACCAAGTATTTTCTCACCTACTGTCAGTTGCAAACTGATATCAGTATATGTTTAAGTGAATAATTTTTCATCTAGCCTAACTCGCTTCTGCATGTTCACCTCTAGTGCAGTTACACTACTCTAATTTTGACAAGCTCCAAATTATAATTGTTTTCGATCCTGGTGAAAGCATTTTATCACAACAGCGAGTCATAATTAAGCCAACATCATTCGATACGACGAAACATGCATTAATGAATCAATAGCTTTTAAGGAAACCTAGGAGAAAATGGGAAGGATGACAAGGTTCATTTACCTCTTAGGAGTTGTCTTGTATGGTGCTTCCAAACGTGAGGTTCTTTCGCGGATTTTACAAGCAAACGCAACCCTAATAAAGCTAAAGCCATTTGGCCAGGTTAGAGCATATATTTTGGATTACAGTAAAACCGAGGTGCTCTCTACTCATAATCGTCTGCCTATATGCCTGAGAAGCAGGGACATTGACAGCAGCTAGAAACAAGACGGCATGCATTCGAGATGAGATCCTACCAAAGGTTTGTGAACAGCTTTTACAAGGGCCATGTAACTACATGTAATGAAGAAACTCACAGACAGATTCAAAGTAGATAAGGCAATAGTAGGAATCGACACAATCGATTTCAACACCCTTCCCTAAGCACCGAATAGAAAAAGAAAAGTAAAGACTACATTCAAAGCGAAACAAAACAAGCCAAACGCCAAGAAGCCAGCTTTTTAAAGCGGATGGCCGCGAGCCTATCATAAATCAATACAAAAAGACAAAGGCTAATATACTAGCCAAAAGTTCTAACCCGACCACTTACATTTTATCGATTTTCTTCAAAAGCCAAAATAATTTTACAGTTCTATTTAAATTCCCAAGTACATGTAGGCAGATGAATCAGTCAACTTAACCATCAAAAGTTTTGACAAAATTCCTAGCATTACATCCAGGATGCGCCAATGAACACAAGTACCCACATTTTTAAAATTCACAAAATTCAGCATTTCGTCCCATTTTGTGAAAAATCACTTTTTGAAATATCCAGTTTTTATGAGCAAAACCACTTTGTTACGAAAGCAAATGTCTGGAGAAACAGATTTATGCAGAAATGAACACCCTTCCTGTATTACTGTGGTCGCTTTGTGTCCAAATGTTAAAACTTATCCCACCACTCAATGCAAATTCTTGTTAATTTTGAAAATGAGGATACCCATATTCATCTGTCTCCTGGACACAGTGTACTGAATAATGCTAAACCGTTTAGTGGTTTGGTTTACCAATATATTCGCCTGTCTGAACTGTGTGATTGCTAATAGCATTGAGGAAAAATGATAAAAACTAAGTGACCGGTTAGAACTTTTGGATATAAAGCCGACATGAACAATAATAGTAAACCACAAAAGAACCACCGCTTCAGAGCGGTCAGTAATAAAGCAGATGGGTGGTTGGGGGTGTAATCAGGGTTTTACAAGCACCTAACCCTCGCCCTTGTTTGTTTGGTTTAAACACTTGTTTCTGTTGTAGTTCAGAAACAAACAAGCAATTTGATCCGTAAGAAGGACTTCTTACCCATCAATGGATCAGAACAGCTAACGAAGCAGGCAACAGAGAACATGATGAGCTTCTAACCGTGGTCGTGAAATGAACTAAGCTGGGTCCTATGTTATAAAACTTGAGTATAATCTCAAGCTCATAATAAAGCACACTGATTGGCTGCTTCCGAGCACGTGTTCGGAAGTAGCCAATCAGTTTGCTTTATTTTGAATTTGAGAATGTACTCAAATTGTATAACCTCTGGGCCTGGTTTGATCATATCTCAAAGTTTAAAATTAAAATGATCAGGAACTACTACAATCAGGTCTAATATACCGCCCTTAACAAAGTCTTCAAGCTTAGAAAAGACGCAAGTAAAATGAGAAAGAGGCAGGCACAAGTAGAGATGAGAAAGACATTATTAAAGAGTGAACGAGAATAGACTATGAAATGCAAGCACAAGTAAAAGCAGCTAAAAACAAGGGCGGAGAAAGATGGTTGTAAAGTCATCTGTGGTGCCTAAAAGACATTCAAACTTTCTTAAGACAGAAAAAACTAGAAAATATTAGCTTTTGAGTGAGGCAAAAATAACAGTATGCGATCAAAACCAGCGCCAGCAGCAATAGTACCAATAAAGAGTAAAACGACTACACACTCTTCACATATTGCAAGCGAAATAACCTTAGCAGATGAGATTTAATTTGAAATTAGCAAAATTTGTCATCGCTTGGCTAGTAGTACAGTTGTTTTCGTGACTGAAAAAGTCGATTTCAATAGGTAATCGATGCTACAAAATACATGTGGAACAGCCTTCTTAACATGGTTTCTCGTAATTATGTCCCCCCACCAAAGGTGAGGGGGGACATATTGTTTTCAGTGCGGATCCCGGGCGTCGGCGTCGGCGTCGGCGTCCCTGTGACAGATTTCTTGTATGCGCAATATCTCTTGAACTAATGGATGGAATTTCACCAAACTTGCATGGATACATTATTTGGACAAGTTTAAGAGCTGATTAGATTTTGGTGACCTTGACCTCATTTTCAAGGTCACTGGAGGACATAGATGACAATTTCTTGTATGCGCAATATCTCTTGAACTAATGGATGGAATTTCACCAAACTCACATGGATACATAATTGGAACAAGTTTAGGAGCTGATTAGATTTTGGTGACCTTGACCTCATTTTCAAGGTCACTGGAGGACATAGATGACAATTTCTTGTATGCGCGATATCTCTTAAAGCAATGGATGGAATTTCACCAAACTTGCATCGATACATTATTGGGACAAGTTTAAGAGGTGATTAGGTTTTGGTGACCTTGACCTCGTTTTCAAGGTCACTGGAGGACATAGATGACAATTTCTTGTACCCACTATATCTCCTGAACCAATCGATGGAATTTCACCAAACTGGCATGGATACATCATTGGGACAAGTTTAATAGGTGATTAGGTTTTGGTGACCTTGACCTTATTTTCAAGGTCACTGGAGGACTTAGATGAAAATTTCTTGAACCAGTGATATCTCTTGAAGCAATGGATGGAATTTCACCAAATTTGCATGGATATATCATTGGGACAAGTTTAAGAGGTTTATAGATTTTGGTGACCTTGACCTTATTTTCAAGGTCATTGGAGGACTTAGATGACAATTTCTTGTAACCCCTATATCTCCTGAACCGTTGAATGGAATTTTTCCAAAATTTCAGGGATACATCATTGCGACAAATTTAAGAGCTGATCAGATTTTGGTGACCTTGACCTCATTTGCAAGGTCATTGGAGGACTTAGATGACAATTTCTTGTAACCCCTATATCTCCTGAACCAATGGATGGAACTTCACCAAACTTGCATGCATACATCATTGGGACAAGTTTAAGAGTTGATTAGATTTTGGTGACCTTGATCTCATATTCAAGGTCACTGGAGGACTTACATGACATTTTCTTGTACCCACTATATCTCCTGAACCTATAGATGGAATTTCACCAATCTTGCATGGATACATCATTTGGACAAGTTTAAGAGGTGATTTGATTTTGGTGACCTTGACCTCATGTTCAAGGTCATAGTCATCTATATAGGATATCTTAAGAACCAGTGGATGGATTTTCTCCAAACTTGTCTAGATATTTTACTTGTTCAGGCTTTTTATTCATTAGAGGGGATGGGAAATGGGCTGATGGGGGGACATCAGTTTTTCTCTGAAAAACATTTCTAGTTCATCTTGTTGTTGTTGTTGCTTTGTTGCTTAACGTCCAGTAAACAGCTATGGTGATGTCGGGACGGTCAGTTAATCTAACCATACCTGGCAGGCTTTGACCTCCTACGCGTTAACCAGAACAAAGTGCACATACTTTCGCCAGTTACTGACCACTGCCATTCTTGAATCAGCGGAAGGAGAAACGAAAGTAAGTGGCCGGACCGGGTATCAAACCCGGGACCTCTGGCTCTTGAGTCAGACGCGCTACGGACTGCACTACGCGGCCCGGTTATGGTAATTAAAAGATAATATGCTTGTAGATCCGTTACCCAATATAACCGCCAAAATGCGACATGGATTATATGATTCAGCAAGAAAGATTTCGAATTTTATCTGGATTCAACGATTGAAAAAAAAAATAAATAAATCGAAATTTACTCGAGAATCTGAGCCTATGGCTGAAATTTCATGAGGAACATATTTTTAGGATCGTGAAATTTCATGATAAAACTGAATTGGGCTTTCAAATTTCCAAACAAATACGTTTGTAACCAGCAGTAGCTGTCGTTGCCAAAAGGAAAAAATGAAAGTGAAACCAAGAGGTCCAAATCATTGACTCGCTCACCGGACATAGTTGCAATTCTAGACTGGTACGAAAAAAAGGTCAGTTGCCACGATTTATGAGAACATTGGGTAAGAAAATTGGGATGCTATGCCGGACAACATACTAAGGATTGAAGGAAATTTTATATAGCACTGCTGAAAAGGGAGCCAGAAAAATCACGATGTTTAAAAAAAATCTGGTTTATCAAGAAAATGTTAGACCGTCCTTGTCCTCAAATAAATGTCAAAACAAATCGCTTTAAACATTAGATGTGATATCCATTGATGGAAGGACGTCAGCTAATAAGCATATATTTTGGCGAAAATATTTTCTGTTCAGTTAGATGGATCTCTACAACAAATAGCGTTTTCCTCTGGTCTCCCATTGAGCTAAGAAAACTATATCCGAAACACCTTAAATACAGATAGATTCGTTTGAACTTTTGATTACATAATCTGCACACAGTATGGAAAATATAGGAAGCACTTACCAAACTAATTCGGAATAAATGAGTATACGCAGACACCAGCAGTACCATAATATCCTCGAGAATGAAACAACTTAATTGAAACCACACTGCATCATTACTCGTCGCTTCTGCTCTATCAGAGATCACAACGCTATGTCTTTGCCTTGAAGCTCTTTATGACCGTCCGACTCTATTGACAGATAAACCGATTTAGACTACTGAAAGAGGCAGATAGCGCTGGTATTTAAGAATGAGCTGCTAACAGGATTGTATTATTACTGTGTTCTACAGATGACAACAGATGAATTACAAAATAAATTAGCCTCATCTTCAATAGTTGATTGGAATGAAATTAATTAAGCCAAATGACTTCTTTTTTAATTTTCCAATTTTGTTGCATTTGCAGTTTCAGAAGTAAACATGGGAGTGAAATGCGATCATTGCTCTAATATCGTAAGAGTTGATAGGAATTCTTCAGAAATTTGCGGTTAATGATTGAAGTCAAGCGAAGTTTGCACCTTGAGGTTGTTTGCTCCTGTCCCAGGAGTAAATACGATTACATGCATGGAATCATGAAAAAGTCTTAGTGATATTCCTGTAAAAGTCGCAACTGGAAACAAAGAACACACACAAGAACAAACATGAGCTGCGACATGAGAAAACCAACAAAGTGGTTGTGCGCCCAGCGCAGACTCAGATCAGCCTGGGCATCCGCCCAGTTTGATCAGACTCCCCTAAGCGCTCAAAGGGTAGCTAAAGGTCTAAGCTACCTCCATGCCAACAGCGAAGACTCTGCTCAGACTGGGTGGATGCCCAGACTGAACTGAGTCTTCGATGGGCGCACATGCCACTTTGTTGGTTTTGTCGTGTCGCGGCTCATATCTATGAAAGTCGTAGGGTTAGGGTTAGGTTTGGAAACAAAGAACACATAAAAGAACAAATATCAGTTTTATTGAGACTCCTTGTACTTTAAGCAATGTCGATAACAAGGTCGGTGGGTCGGACATTAGACTAAGTGATGACTCTGACATAAAGCTATTCATTTGGTGTTGATTAGGGCCGGAGCTTCTCTTGTATATTCTTTGGCCATTCGGGATTTAGCTGGTTATTTTCTTTGCTTCTGTATTTCAGTGTTGTTGTTTCACATGCCAGGAATCTCCTGGTGTCGCAATACGTTGTTTCTGTCGAGTCTTCATCTTTCATTACACTCGCCGAAGGGGTACGGATATAGTTTTGTCCATGTCCGTCCGTCCTTCCGTCCGTCTGTCTTTCCGTCCTTCCATTTGTTCGTGCGTCCGGCGTCATAACTAAGTAACCACTAAATGGAATTTCATAAAACTTTAAACAAAATATATATCACTATCAGGCAAAAATGCAGGAGAGTTTGATCAGACTGGCTCCGGTAGTGCATGTTATCGCCCTACTTTTGTCTTTCCTTCCGCTGATTCAGGAAAGGCAGAACTTTTTCAGCTACTGGCGAAAGTACTGGTCAACCGCTTAGGAGGTCTAAGCCTGCCTAGGAATCGTGTGGTTAGGTTAACTGACTATTCCGACATGACCATAACTGTTTACTGTGAACGTAAAACAACAAATGAAACAACCATGTTTGAAATAGTATTGTGAAGAGCAATATAGGTGACACAATTAAATAACATACTCATTGCATGAAAACCTGATTGAAGAGCTTTGCAAACTGCGTAGGAGTTGTGCTTATTTGCAGTCTGGCCCAGAGTACATTACTCAAACTTGAGTACATTCTTAAACTCAAAATAAAGCACACTGATTGGCTGCTTCCGAGCACATGCTCGGAAGCAGCCAATCAATGTGCTTTATTTTGAGTTTGAGATTATTCTCAAGTTTTACCACCTCGAACCCTGATTTGTGCAACGACAATACATACAAACTGCACCAAAGTATGTAGATTTCAAAATGCAAATGCTCAGGATCCGCCTGGGTTGCTAAATTTTTCAGAAAAGAAAAAGAAAGAAAAAAGATCGCAATTTCCTCTCGAAAGATGTTATTACGACGCGGATTAAAAGTACCACTCGTTTTCTCCTCCCTATGAGTTTATATATTTCGATAAGGTTCTAAGAAATGACGGACATCAAATCATTCTGACAAATAATTTTCTGTAGAATGTAACAAAATAATTGGATTGCAGGAACAAAGACACATATAAGGCTATATAGACAACAAAATGGCCACTATTAAGTATCCTGTTTTCGTGCTTGACTGACGAAAATCAAACCTTTTAAGTCCGTTTTCTTTCAGGGAAAATTTACAATCCTCAAATCTAACGTAGTGATCCTAGGTATTGGTACAGGAATATCAGAACAAAACTATATCAGATTCAGTGTACAAGTTATATGTCCCAATGTGGAGGGTAATCACGGCAGCCACGGGCACAATGACATTTTAGCGGCGACACGCAAATGTATGCTCAACCAACATGCGAAAAGCAAAGGCTCAGACCAGCCTGTGATTCCTCGCAGTCCGATCAGATCCTTTACTATTCGAAGACACATTAAATGACCCTGAGAAATCTGCATTTTTTTTCACAGACTAATTGGATTTGTTGCTGTTCGCAGATGCGTTATGCCAGAAGAAGTTGGGAGGGCATATTGGTTTGGGCCTGATCCTCTGTCCATCCGTCTATACGTAACTTCGCATTTACTCAAGAACCAGAACTGCTGGGACCTTGATATTACAAAGGTGGGTAGACCATAAAAATAACGGACATGTATTTTTTTTTCTTGTCTATCAGTCTTGTACTTACAGAGTTACGCCTTTTTTTCAAATAAAAAATAAAATAAAATGTAGGTTTGTTCCCCCCCCCCCAAAATGGAAAAAAGACGTTTAAGCCAGATTCCTCATATTTGGCTTAATGCTAGGGGCTAAGGAGTAGATTATCTGATTAAATTTTGGGGCAATTTCGTAAAAAATGACGGAACTATGCTCCTTTGTTGACTTTGGCAATTTTCCAACTGTTGAACCGTTTAACCTGGAGCTCTAACTTTTGGTATACTACTAATATTTGACGTGCATATTATTCTGATGATAGTTATATTATTATTGCAATTATTACTGGCAGAGTTATGCTCCTTTTCTCGTCTGTGTAAAAGATTTAAGGGGCGGTCTATTGCTCAAGAACCATAACTACTGAACCCTTTATATAGGTGAATAGACCATTAAAATTAGCACACTCATATCTTTTTTTATTTTCCGTCTGCCATGTGCTTACTGAGTTATGCCATCTTTTCGGAAATTTCATGAATAATTGTTCCCAAATCCTGGGAAAACCGTTTGAGCTAGGATGCTTATGTTTGGCATGCTACTAGGGGCTAATGTGTAGATCACATTATTTCCCTTTGGGCTGATTTCGTAAAAATATTGACTGAATTATGCCTCTTTGTAGACCGGTATTTTTCCAACTTTTGATCCGTAGAACCTAAAGTCCTAATTTTTGTTATACTATTAGTATTTGATGTGCTGATAAGTCTGACGATAATTTACGTTACGTTGCATTCAGTATGACAGAGTGATGCCCCTTTTCTTTCATCTGTGTAAAGTATTTAAGCGGTGGTCTATTACTCAAGAACCGCTGAATAACGGCTGAAGTCTTCATATTTCATAGATAGATAGACCATAAAACATTAACAGACCCGTATTTTTCTTTTCCGTCTGCCATGTACTGACAGAGTTATGTCCCTTCTGCCCAAAATCCTTAAAAAACGTTTGAGCTATGATGCTTATATTTAGCATACTACTAGGAGCTAAGGTGTAAATTACCTGATTAACTTTTGGCCTAACTTCGTCAAATGTTGACTGACTTATACCCCTCCCCCCCCCCCCCTGTTGACGGTGGTATCATTCTTACTTTTAGACTGTTTAATCTAGAGCCCCAATTTAATGGTATACCATAAGTGTTTGATGTGCTGATTATTCTGATGAAAATTGTGGTAGGCATCATTTATCATTGACAGAGCTATGCCCCTGTTTTTCATCTGTGTAAAAGATTTAAGGGGCGGTCTACTTCTCAAGAACCATAATGGCTGAAGTCTTGATATTTCATAGGTGAATGGACCATTAACAATTAGCAGACCTGTTATTGTTCTCTCTCTCTCTCTTTTCCGTCTGCCACTTACCTACAGAGTTATGCCCCTCTTTCGACAAATTATATGAAAGTTTGTCCACAAAAGCGTGTAAAAACCGTTTTAGCTAGAATGCGTATAATTGGCATACTACTAGGGGAGGCGCCGTAGTCGAGTGGTTAGAGTGGCTCGGCTGTTGTGCAGAAAGTCACCGGAAGGTCGTGAGTTCTCGTCTCACCGTCGCCGTCCGACGACTGGAAAACTCTCTTTGTCGACCCAGCAGTAAATGGATACCTTTTTCTAATCAGGGAAGGATAAGCAGCGAAAGGAGAGAGATGGGCTCCGCCTTTCATCAGCTGTGCCCAAGTTACAGTGGGTCTCTAACCCCCACTGTCCCTACGGCTACTAAGCTATGGGAAATCTTTACCTTTTACTTGGGGCTAAGGTGTAAATCACCTGATTAACTTTTGGGCTAATTTTGTAAAAAAAAAAGACTGAGTAATGCCCCTTTGTTGACTTTGGATTTTACCTACTTCTGAACCGTTTGACCTAGAGCCCTAATATTTAATTTACTATAAGATTTTTGACGCGCTTATTTTTTCTGATGATAAGTGCGTATTATTTCATTCATTATTGACAGACTTATGCCCCTTTTCTCGTCTGGTTAAATGATAAGGGGCGGTCTATTACTGAAGAACCATAATAGCTGAAGCCTTGATATTTCGAGGGTGGATAAACCATAAAAATAGCAGACCCGTATTGTTTTTTTTCTTTTCCGTCTGCCACTTACAGAGTTATGTCCCCTTTTCGACAAATTCAATGATAAGTTGTTCTCAAAATCCTGTCAAATCTTTTTGGCAAGAACGCTCATATTTGGCATACTGCTAGATGCTAAGCTGTAAATCACATGATTAATATTTGGATTAGTTACGTAAATAATTGACTGAATTATGCCCCTTTGTTGACAATGGCATTTTTCCAACTTTTGAACTGTTTGACCCAGAGCCCTAAATTTTGGTATACTATTAGTATTTTCTGATGATTGTTGCGTTTTGTTGCATTCATTAATGACAGAGGTATGCCCCCTTGTCTGTATAAGATATTCAAATGATGGTCTATTACTCAGGAACCATATCTGCTGGAGCCTTGATATTTCATAGGTGGATAGACCATAAAAGTTCGCAGCCCCATAGTTTCTTTACTTATCGTTGACCTTGCACCTACAAGGTAATGTCCCTTTTTAAAAAGATTAAAAATAAAGTGTGTTCCCGATTTATTTGTTTCTTCTTTCTTTTGTTACATTCCCTTCGGTGGCTTAGCTTCGTAAGGGTCCGGCATATAGTTGGGAGCAAAGTGTGTACAGAATACGCTTCCAATGTAGGTTTCTTTCTTAAAACTTTATAATCTGAATACAAAACAATAAAATAAATTATGTACTTCTGCTGAAAAGTTTAGCACAAGACTAGTTTATCTTGGCAACGACTACATTTATAGAGTTAACTACCCTGCATTAAAACAAATTATTTTTTATACTAAGAAGGTAAGAACCCAATAGCAAGACTTGTGGATAGATAGTTACTTAATCGCCTTTAAAAACCCGTTCCCTAATGGACGTAAGGGTCAATGTGCGGTAGAGGCCTACCTTGACTTTATTAACACAGCAAACGAAAGGCGGGGTCAATCATTCTCCTTTCGATCCCTAATTCGAAAAAGGGATCCGTTTACTGCTGAGCTGGCAGAAATTTTCAGTCGTTCGCTGGCCAAACGAGAATTCAAACTCACGATCTTCTGCGCCCTGCCCTGGCGTCTCTAGCAACTCGAAAAGCCGACTCTTCTATTCAACTTTGATCAGTATGAAGAAACAATTTGCATCAGCGCAAACCCTAATTTTGCGCGGTCGATCTCAAGATAGTCTATAGTCTTGTCCCTAGAAAACGAAGGAAGACACTTCGGCAGCTATATGAAAAAGAGGGTCTTACACGAGTGGTCATTCATATGAAAATGAAACGAGCCCTTTGCGAGTTTCATAATTTTTTTATGGAATGACTACGAGGGTAAGATTCTGTTTATCATATGACCCTTTAAAATGGAATTTTAACGCATTCAAATTGAACATTATTTCAATAAGTAAACGCATTGTGGACATGGACGTTATCAGACACGTTACGTGTATGCGCCAAAGTGTCATTAAATGTGTGGTTATACGATTTTTATGACACGACGCTATCCACTGAGTAACAGCGACGTCATATAATAAAACGAAGGAAGACACTTCGGCAACTATATAAAATCAAAACATTCCCTTTTTTGATGCTCTAAGGTTTACGAAAATATAAGTACACATGGAGATAATGGGAATGTTTAACTTAACTCATAAAATGTAAAGTTTTAATACATTATATGCATCCATAGTTTGGGCGCTATGTGAATTTGAACAACAACAACACAAACTTTGAAACACGAGCGGTGTTTATGTCATTAGGAATTATGAGATCAGATGAGCTCTCGTGTTTTGTGACATTTTGTTGAAGCATATGCCTTTTAGGTGAATGGGGGAAGATCAGGTCCATTTTAGTGAAGTTAGGCTAGTCTTATGCTAAAGATTTAGCACATGTAACACATGGACTAGCTTTTGAAGTGGGAATAAAAACATTTTATTTTTCTTTGCAAACGCGTTAATTGTATCTTCTCAAAGAATGCATAAATTTTTCAGAAAAAAAAAAGATTTAGCATAGTAACCGCGCAAATGCTATCAGCTAAATCTTCGATTTTTGTGAGCATTTCTGGCAGGTTTGGAGTATAATATGAACTATATAGATTTAACCAAACGAAAATGGAATGGAAACTCAACTGTTGTATGAAAAAACACAAAATTAAATAAAAAGATAAGGAGCTTTAAATCATATTTGCGGTGCAATAATGTATCAATTTTTAAATTGTTTTGTTCGCACAAGAAAACGAGTGATTAACTTTTCAACGATGAATAGCTCATTAATCAAATGCAGATTGAACCATTAATCAAACGGATGAAATGATATTAATTTGGGATCTGACAAGAGAAAAAGGACACTTAGGCGTAGGGAACAGTAAAATCTCGGGTTACTTGCGCATCAACGTTTAAACTTGGCTTTATAGATTGCTGAAGCATCATAGACTCTTGATGCGCGCAGAAAATTTATCAGGTTTGCGGATACAGCTCCATGTTTTTTCCGCAATTTTTATCACCAGGACTTAGTTTTGTGTCTTCGTGTTTGTTTCTCTGTACAGAGAAACGTTCTAAAGAAATGGGTCAATTCTTAAGGAAGTAATTTGACCTTGTTGAGAAACAGAAAAGTTGCTTCCCTTAAAAGTATATCCATATACATTAAGAAGAGTGCATGTGTGTTGGTCTAATCAAGGTCTAATGTTCACATAATTATACAATAAGTTACTTTTTTTTCTTCCGTCCCGATTACATTTACACTTCCAAGCAAAATCCCAAGGGTGACAAATAGTCTCTTGCTGAGTTCGTCATACTGGCTCCTTAGACCAATACAATGAAATAAATGGATTGGGTAGCCTCTTATAGGAAAACCATGGTACAGTTTCGGATGGTTGCCAGTTTAGTATAAGGTAAAAAATGTTAGTTTCAGCTAGCTTAAAGACAACCTCCACGAGATCTGTTTCCCCCGTATCACGCTTGTCTGCATCAAATCGTTTGATTTAGAAAGTCTAAAGACAAGACTGGTACATTCCATTTTGCATTTTATAAGTCATATAGCGTGATTCAGTTTTCATGCCTGTAAAAGTGTGTAGTTCGAAATGCTCTCTGAAATGCAGAGGAAGAGGCAGATTGTGTGTGTGTGTGTGTGTGTGTGTGTGTGTGTGTGTGTGTGTGTGTGTGTGACAATTCATATTGTGACTCAACAGCTCGATGAAGATTACATAAAATCCCTTTCAAAATTAATGATTTTAGTAACTACTGGCGGGCGACGGCACAGAGTTATAAAAAACTGCAGCCGGCGTATAAATGTATTATTCGTTAATGAGTTCATCCATATGTATTTTCTGTTTTCATTTCAGCTTTCTGCGACAAATGCTATCATTTATCTTTAAGAACATATTAATTCGTATGCACGTACTAGTAGAAGTTTCCACCGTGTTTGTTTTAACAGATATGTATTATGACAGGCAGGTGATGCTTACCACTCATGGGGACATGATCTAGCCTCCGGTTTTGGGTCCATGTCTGTGTATTTAAAATATCTAGGAAATGGCAATGTTTATATGACTTACGAGTTCGACTTTCATTTAATAAGTGCATCCAACAAATACTGGAGACAGAGTTATGGATAATGGATAGATTATGATTTTGGTACTTTCACTTTTAGTGCAGAGACATACAATGTAATTCACATTCATAGCTAATCTGAATTTTCTCTAACCGTTTTCACTTTTTACATTGCTAAAAGCCGCCAATCAAAAAAAAAAATATCAGAGGCCTTTGTACGGCTCGAATTAATTCATAGCTTGATGTTGCTTAAGGAATAGATCAGCTCTAGCAGTGAATTGTTGAGTAATAATTCACTGTTTGGAGGTCAGTTGTAAAGTCGATCATATCACGAGCGCGGAGCGCGAGTGATATATCTACTTACAACTGACCGACAAACAGTGAATTATTACTCAACAATTCAATGCTGGAGCTGAACTATTTCGATTCTAACACTCAAAAACGCCATTAAACTATTCTTTTCATTCAAACTCTCCCAACCTTCCTGCCAGCGCGATCATACTCCCGCCAATAGTCTAAACTGTATCTAAGACAAATGTACGTTTTTATGACAATTTTAGAAAGAAAAAGAGACGTTACACCGTCTAACGTCTCAAAACGTCACAAAATTACGTCAGTAATTGCAGTGACGTCAGCAATTAGACTCACGCGCTCCGAAACAGTGAATTGTTGCAGAATAAAACACAGTAGCTTTCCATTGCTTCTATAGGCGCACTGTGTTAGAATATACTATATAAATGAACTTTCGAAAGACTTTTATTTTCTACAGCTTTTATGAACAATAATGATTTCGAGATGTGAAAATGAAACAAACCAGGCCTGTTTAATGTTGTATTGCGATCAGTCGAACGACATTCCGCACAATAAAAACGACTGCTGTTCAAAGTGCCTCGTAGTTGATTAGTTGATCAAATCCGTCTCGATGGGATACACCTAAAGCAAAGACAGTTCTTTGTAGAGTTATGAAAATCAGCAATGTAGCATTATCCTTTCTTTAAAAAATGATTCCTTTTGAGAAGAGCGGCAAATACTTCTAGGTCGTGATCTTCCCTGTTGGAGAATTGAAACACCGTAAACACGCGCGTATTTACATGTCTCTCGCCATACATCTGGGGTCGTATTTATAAAATGACTTAAGTGGTTGCTATGCTGTTGCTAAGGCTGAATTTCTATATAGGAGATTCTCTACAACTATGGAATTTGCTCTAGAGGAACAGTCTGAAAAAGACTGTTCCTCCAGAGCAAATTTCATAGTTGTAGGGAATCTCCTTCATGGAAATTTAGTCTTAGCAACAGCATAGCAACGACTTTAGTGGTTTTATAAATACGCAAAAATATAAATACGACCCCTGTTCTTGTGTGTTTTATTTAGGAATGCCTAATTTACTAATTTACTTATTTATTTAGGAATGCCTAATTTACTAATTTACTTATTTATTTAGGAATGCCTAATTTATTATCCATCAAACCTTGATATCATGGATCCAATCCTTTTTCCTGACAAACTTCGTCTGACTTTTTTGCCAAGATGGCGCTCGACTGTCCTAGAATTTTAAAACTATGAAGAGCAAGTGCTCAAGCAAGTTGCGTCCGTGGTACTGGCAAGGTAGTGCCACTTCAGTAACATCGAACTGAACAAAAATTTATTATGGGAGCCCGTACTTGTATGGCTTATAGCATCTCTTAACGGTCTTCTCTTAATACTTAATCGACATCTTCGAACCAATCTGAACCCATTGTAAAGTACGAGGGTATCGTGTTTCTGATCAAATACATCATTGTTACACTGGCGCTCACGTATTTGTACACATTCAAAACGCGTCGGGGACGCAGTTGATGCGCGCGGGATACGCGGTAATTATGGATGCGAATATTTTAGTAGCCAATGAAAATTCGTTCTCAGTTTTGCGTATACCGCGAAGCGACGCGTGCAACGCGCATTTTATGCAAATTTCATGGACCCAATCAAAATTGCGCACATGATACGGGTAGTGACGTAGTCCTTTGCGTCTCAACGCGCGCGTACGGGAACCAATCAAAATCGCGTATTGAATGCGCATTTTAATGAGGTCAACTTTAAGTAAATCATGTGAAAGAAAGAGCCATTAGTCTACATCAAGCTTGATGTCGAATGCTCATTTGGTCTTACTTAAACCATAACGGGAAAGAAAGAAAAAAAAAGAAGCCTAGAAACTCGACCGGCAACTCAAAACTAAATGCTGGGACAGTCCCTTGACATTTCGCCATTGAAGCAGTGACCTATATATCGGTCACTGATTGAAGTGGAAATAAATCGCACTCTCCAGCCATAAATTCCTTTCGTACCTGAAATTAAAATCGTGGAATCTGAAATTAATAAGGCCTTTATGGAAAACAAGTGCCAGGCGGCAGTCACTTTGAATCTTAAAAAGGCATTTGACCTTTTATGGACTTCAGGGACCCTTTTCAAGCTAAACGAATTCGGCATCAATGGAAATATGTTCCGCTTCATTCATAACTCCTTAAACGGCAAAAGAATTCAAGTCGGGATAAAAACCTCTGATCAACATGACTTGGAAGTGGCTGTCTCCAGGGCAGTGTCCTCAGCCCTATCCTATTCATTGTAATAATTTACCCTTGATGATGCCCTTGGGGGGGGGGGGGGGGGGGGGGGGGGGTGGAGACCCAAACCTCTCTCTTTCTCAGTTTGCAGATGACAGTGCCATCTGGACCTAGCACTCCTCTCCCAAACATGCTCTCGTAAAACTCCAATCAGTTCTCCAGACAATCAAGATATGGTCCAAGCTCTGGGGCTTCAAAATCCCCACTATTAAGACAAAGGCTATAATTTTCACTAAAAAAAATATTTAATATTGAATCACTTCAAAAACTCTCCCTTTTTTGGGACAGAAATAGAATTTAGTGACCATATCACCTTCCTGGGTATGATCCTAGATAGCAAACTAACATGGGGTCAGCATATTAAAAATCTGATTGAAAAATATAATAAAGAAACCTCATGAGGATGGTTTCAGGCACCTCCTATGTAGCAGATAAAAAAATCCTATTGACATTATATAAGGCCCTAATCCTCAGTAAAAGTGGATTATGGTGCGCAAGCTTATAACTCGGCACCCAAACATCTACTCTCAAAGCTCAAGACCTCATCCAAAACAACTTAGCACTCCGTATGGCTACGAGGGCATACCACTCCGCCCCTATTAATGCTTTAGAAATTGAATATGGAATTAAACTCCTACAGCTGAAGGTGCCGGGCTGCGTAGCGCAATCGATAGGGCACCTGACTCATGCCAGAGGTCTTGGGTTCGAGAACCCGGTTGGACCACATACTTCGTTTCTCCTTCCGCTGATTCAAGAACGGCAGTTGTCAATTATTGACCACCGGCACTTACAACCATACCAAACCCTCAAAACTGGACATTTATGCACTAATAAATGAAGCAGTAACCAAAAAATGGCAATCCCAATGGACCAATAGCAACAAGGGCCACACCTTCCATTTCTTCAAACCAAAGGTTAAACTTCAATGTGACGTATATAGTCTCAATAGACGTTTCGACATAGCCTATTCCGGACTAAGGCTAGGACACTGCGGGCAGGGCTGCCTTCACTACAGTAACCAGTCCGCCCTATGCCCCCACTGCAATGATGTAGAAGATCTCAACCATATCTTCTTTGACTGTGTGGCCCCATAACAATCAAAGGCGAGACCATAGAATCCACCATATTCAAGTTAGGCTATCACACAATAGACCTGAGACTGCTCCTGTCTCCCCCAAAGAAACATGCAAATACAATACAGAAGGCAGTCTTTGAATACCTAGACAAAACCAATATCATTGCCAGGATATAGATAGATTCCAATACAATAGGGAAAAAAATCCCCCTAATTTTCTCTAATTCGAGCCCCTGTTGCTTACCACCTACCAAGCCCATTTCCCAAAATCCCTGGATCCACATTAATACCCTACTAAGTGCAATGCTCATGACAAAAACTCCCATTACCCAGTAAAAGCCCCAGAACCCATCTGTACAACTACAATCTGACTTTCCCTACGGTCGTATAGATAACTTTTGTCTATTGACAATAAAGGCTAAAATTAATGTGTATCCAACCTCCTTAACCTCACACCCAGGCTAAGTTACCTGGAAACTAAATAAACCATAATAAGGTTCAGCACATTTGCTCCCTAGAAACAGCCAAAAGAAACTGCCCTCTTTTCCCGTCAATCCGCAATAAGAAATAAGCTATAGTCCTCTGGTCCATTAATAATACTCTCCATTTCTTCCCCACTCCCAAATTAATGTGTATCCAACCTCCTTAATCTCACACCCAGGCTTAGTTACCTGGAAACTAAATAAACCATTATAAAGTTCAACTCATTTGCTCCCAAGAAACAGCCAAAAGAAACCGCCGTCCTTTTTGAACAACCCGCAATAAGAAATAAGCTACTGTCCCCGTGTCTATTAATAATATTCTCCATTTCCCCTCCAAAAAATAATGTGTATCCAACCTCCTTAATCTCATACCCAGGCTTAGTTACCTGGAAACCAACTAAACCATTATAAGGTTCATCACATTTGCTCCCTAGAAACAGCCAAAAGTTTTGAACAACCCGCAATAAGAAATAAGCTACTGTCCCCGTGTCTATTAATAATATTCTCCATTTCCCCTCCAAAAAATAATGTGTATCCAACCTCCTTAATCTCATACCCAGGCTTAGTTACCTGGAAACCAACTAAACCATTATAAGGTTCATCACATTTGCTCCCTAGAAACAGCCAAAAGAAACCGCCGTCCTTTTTGAACAACCCGCAATAAGAAATAAGCTACTGTCCCCGTGTCTATTAATAATATTCTCCATTTCCCCTCCAAAAAATAATGTGTATCCAACCTCCTTAATCTCATACCCAGGCTTAGTTACCTGGAAACCAACTGAACCATTATAAGGTTCATCACATTTGCTCCCTAGAAACAGCCAAAAGAAACCGCCGTCCTTTTTGAACAACCCGCAATAAGAAATAAGCTACTGTCCCCGTGTCTATTAATAATATTCTCCATTTCCCCTCCAAAAAATAATGTGTATCCAACCTCCTTAATCTCATACCCAGGCTTAGTTACCTGAAAACCAACTGAACCATTATAAGGTTCATCACATTTGCTCCCTAGAAACAGCCAAAAGAAACCGCCGTTCTTTTTGAACAACCCGCAATAAGAAATAAGCTACTGTCCCCGTGTCTATTAATAATATTCTCCATTTCCCCTCCAAAAAAATAATGTGTAGCCAACCTCCTTAATCTCATACCCAGGCTTAGTTACCTGGAAACCAACTGAACCATAATAAGGTTCATCACATTTGCTCCCTAGAAACAGCAAAAAGAAACTGCTCTCTCCTCCCAACAATCCACAATAAGAAATTAGCTACAGTCCTGTTGTTGACAAATAATATTCTCCATTTCCCAAAATATTAGAACACTAAAAAAACTCCCATGAAAATACAGGACCCTAAAACTTTAAATATACAATATATTTTGGAACCAACTCAACCAAGATAAGGTTTAGAACAAATGCTACAGTCCTAGGTCCCAAAAGGAATTTTTACCCTACCTACCTCCCTCCCAACAGAATTAAGCTACGGTTTACTCTGTGTAGAGGAATACCATTTCCAATTTAATGCAAGTTACTTCGTAGTAAAATAATGTTTTTGATTGGGTGCAAGTTACTTTGCAGTAAAGTAAATGCAGCCTGCTCAAATGTTAACATGACCTAAACATGCCCGAGGTCAGTTCAAAAATAAATTTTAATGCGGCTTTGCTTCGGTTTGCTGTTTAGACAGGACTTTTAATCCGAAGTAAAAGTTAATTCAGATTCGATCCAAGGTACTCTGTAGGATTAGTTTAATTACTTCGAATTAGTTTTTAATTCGAATAAGATTTGCTAGTCTAAACATTTAATTCAAAGCAAATTCTGATTCGATTCTGATTAAAACTCTAGTCTAAACAGGATTATTGAAGTATTGGAAATTCAGGCATGCGAATGTTTTTACATTGTCTCAATGGCAAGGATAATTGCTTATTTGTGGCCTTGGTTGTGGAGAAAACTGGAGTACCTGAAGAATACCACCAACCTTCCTGCAGAGACTGTCCGAGTGATTCTGCTTCCTGCCGAGGATCTCGGCAGGAAGCAGAGTCACGTGGACAGTCTCGGTAGGAAGCCAATTTTCGAGGACAGAAGTCTCTGCAGGAAGCAAGAGATCGCGGACAGTCTCGGCAGAAGCCAAATATGATGTGAAGTCCGCCGAGACTGTCCGTGAGCTCTTGCTTCCTGCAGAGACTTCTGTACATGATAATTGGCTTCCTGCCGAGACTGTCCGCGTGACTCTGCTTCCTGCCGAGAGGCTCGACAGGAAGCAGAATCACGCGGACAGTCTCTGCAGGAAGCCATTTATCATGTACAGAAGTCTCGGCAGGAAGCAAGAACTCGCGGACATTCTCGGCGGAAGCCAAATATGATGTACAGTCTCTGCAGGAAGCGAAAATTAGAGGAATCGATTATACCCTGTGGTATTGTTTAACTCAATATAATAGTCTGGGTCCAAATTTCACTGGTCAGTTTAATTCTTAGCGAGGATTACCGTGTGTGTTCTGGCCCAGATAAGTTGTGACTTTTTTTTCCGTTTGTTTGTTTTCTGGGCTTAGAAGTTAAGAAAAATAGAAGTTATGTATAGTTTCTAAGCCTAGAAGTTCTATTTTAGAGTTAGTCTAAATAGTAGTTAATGAGTCCCATTGAATTCAGAAATCGAGACGTTACGAGTTGTTATGTAAAAATTGACCCAGATAATGCGGGACTACTTTATGGTTCCCGTCTTCTGCGCATCGATTCGGTCAGATTCCCTGTAGAGAGATCGAGACAATATTTAATTAACTTAGTAACTTATATTGTTTTAAGCTATCTTAAAACTATTTTAATTAGGCCAACGTACAATCTGCGGTTGTACGCGTATTGAACAAGTCATGAATATTCATGTTACCAACGTTTGCGTCTCCCGCGTCGAGACGCGTCAGGGCGCGTCTAGACGCGTCTGATGCGCGGTTCTAGGTGATACGCACGCAGCACGCGCATGCAACGCGGTACGAACGCGTTTTTGGTGTACAAATACGTGAGCGCCAGTGTATTAATCTAAAATGGGGGCATTACACGATATTAATTCACTCAGCTCAGATAATGTTTCACAAAAACGTCTTATTTGTTTCAAGCAACCAGCTTGATGGGATTTTTAAGTGAATAATGTGTTTTTTAGGTTCGTGTGTATTCATATATATCGTCATTAATGGCTTCAAATTAAGGTTTCTCCGTGTTTTACGTCTCATATATTCGCGACATAATTCGAACACATGAAATTTATAAGTATCAGTTTATTTGATAAGCAATATACGATTTTCAAAGATAATATCTCAGTTTCTTTTATCTTAGTTTATGTTAGTTGGCTACCATATCCAACAGGTACACAACGTCGAATCAACACTGAATCAATCTAGATTCAAAGTGATGACGTTGAATCAAGGTTGATTCGATGATGATTCAAGGGTCTGTACCGAGCGGGATACTGCCTCTTCAGGCGAATGAGTCACTTTCAGGAGAACTAACCCTCCCATTTCATTTTACCTTTCTTCTCAGTGAGGGTACATCCGTAAACGAGAATATCAATAAGTTATTTCATTTTCGCTCTGGCTTCGGTTGGCACAGAATCCTTGAGTTTGCTTTATCATAGTTTCCTGGGTTCGAGGTTATAAAACTTGAGAATAATATCAAACTCACAATAAAGCACACTGATTGGCTGCTTCCGAGCAGCTAATCAGTGTGCTTTATTTTGAGTTTGAGTATGTACTCAAGTTTTATAACTTCTGGGCCTGATTATTTTAGTGTGTTTACTCATCTTACTATTCTTCTCATGGCAAATGGATGAGTCCATTTGTCAACTAAGGGGTATCCATTTTAATTTCTTTATATCATTTTTATTTCATTTTAAGGAGAAAACTAATGCAAATAATGAAGACCCTGATCAGACGCCGCTAAACGCGGCGTCTGATCTGGGTCCGCACTGTGTGCGTATTTCATATTTATGGGACGCTAGACATCAATGGGTTAACTGTGACGTTATAGTTATAAATTAGGAGGCCTCAACGCGGAACTTTCACCTATTTAATTCGGAGCTGCATCAAATGAAAGGGTGAAGTTTTGCGCTAAATCTGTATAGTTTAATAGTTTCAGCCCCAATAGATGAAGATCCTGTCCGTACCAAGGTGGAAACTTCTTATGAGGATCCCGTTTGTTTGTTTCTAGTATTCTAGTCCCCTCCATAGTTGCTGACTTTGCTTCTTGTTTAATGTTTTTTTTAGTTATTTTTTTTTTTTTTTGCAGAAGGTCAGCGTGAACTAATTTCACCGATAGGCTTCTGAAGTGACCCCTACTGTCTTTGACATGGCAACCTTCACGCAATGTTGCTAGACTATCCAAACTGGCCTGAATTCAAAGCTGAAATGTTGATAAAATGCGGTCAAATAGGGAAAACATCACCTCCAGCGATTACAGGATGTTGACATCCAGGAAATGCAGTCCCGCAGTAAAGCGCCAAAAGATTTGCTGAAATCACAAACCATAACATCTTGTGTCCACAGACCAAATCAGAAGTACTTATTTCTCTACAATATCCATAAAATGAAACAATTCTGATTTCTAGAGTTCATCATCACATCATTTCAACCATCATCAGCATTATTATCCAATTAAAGAGCATTATAGACCCGAGTTTTTGGTCCCCTGCATAGCAGCTGCTCCCTTTTCACCCTGCTTTATGTGGTTTAAAAAAGAGGAAAGGCTTGAACTTATGGTTTCTCCCATAGGCTTCTATAGTGACCCTACTGTCTTTGACATTTTGTGCCACCTTCAAATAATGTTGCCACACTATTCTTATTTGCCTTACATTTACGCTTAAATGTTGATCAGTGCTTTCCACCTTAACCTGCACGTTCTGACAGTTACAGCATGATGACATCCACCGACCACATTTCTGGAAAAAGCGCCAAAAGATTCGCAAAAAAACACCAATCATAAATATTTTTGCCTCCACAGGCCAAATCAGAAATACTTATTTCTTTACAAAATCTATAAAATGTAAAAATAAAACAGATCTCTACAGTTAATCATATCATCTTCGACTACTATCAGCATTAGTATCTAATCAAGAGCACCATTTGACAAATTATATTCTCAAGTTTCCCTGCAGTTGTCGAATTACTGGTTTCCATGACTACATTGGACTCTACTGTCCAGAACAAAGGTGATAATAGATGTTTCATATGGCGTTTGATGTCGTTGTACTTTGGCCAGGCCCCGAGGTTATAAAACTTTTTTCGTGCTCAGCTCAGCTGAGCATGGAATTTTTCTCAGCTCATTAATATGAAAATGCCAACTAATGTTGGCATTTTTATATTCATAAGCATAGAAAATTTCATACTCAGCTAAACTGGGTAAGAAAACAACTGTACTTATCCAATACTAATAATTTGCTATTTATTATTAGGTAAAATTTCATACTCAGCTGAGCATAAAAAGAGTTTTAGAACTGTTGGGACAGATCGTCTGTGTTGGACTGGGTGTGTCTGCTATCAAAAATGCTTCCGTTTTGTCGTTTTCGTCCCTGCCCCCCCCCCCCCACCCCATATTCTTTCAGTGTCTTGGGTAGGCTATGCTTTGTGACTGTGGCCTATTCCCGGTATCATAAATTGAGCCGCGACACGACAAAACCAACAAATTGAGAGTTCACTTTTTTCCATTGTTAGGTGTTTAGGGCTCATATTTTTGTATATACGAAAAGGGAAGACTCTTACCAGACTGTGCACAGGCCGAAGTATACATAATGCGACGCGTCGAATACTGTTGCAAAGAAAATACGTCACAAGGTTTGTGTGTATGAAATAGATGCATTTTTGACAGGAGAGTTCAGTTCGTTCCTGCTGTATGTAAGCAACGACCTTAAATGGATTTTAAATGAATATTGTGTTTGTTAGATTCGTGTATGTTCGCTTAACCCATTTATTAATGGCTACAAATTAAGATCCCTCTGATTTAATGTCTCGTATGTTTGTCACACAACTGAAAAAGTTTAAATTTACAAGCATAACAGTTTTGGTGAAGGTATAACGTTTAATGAGTCTTATAGGAACAGCTAGATTTCAAATCTAAAATCTTCTCTTCTCCAGAAACACTGGGCCGATTGCCTTGACACTTAGTATGTAGCATCTTTTTCTCTAGTACCACAAATTAAAAAATCTTAAACAGTTCCTTCAAGAGCAGAAAACACATTCAGAAGAAAGACCCTG
Source organism: Ctena decussata (assembly GCA_963989385.1). NCBI lineage: Eukaryota > Metazoa > Mollusca > Bivalvia > Lucinida > Lucinidae > Ctena > Ctena decussata. The sequence goes on from OZ022498.1 coordinate 6,619,361, forward strand.
AGATCATCTGGTTACGAAACCAGAGAAAAGCGTACGGTAATTTACAAAGTTTGTATTAATGCTGACCCTGGATTAACCTTGAGGGTTTTATAACATGTTCAAATTTAGCCCCGAGGGCTTTTGAATGGGAAAAGCTGAAAAAGTGATTTTTATGTTGCTATTGTGCCCTGCGATGTGGAAATGCATTACAATATTAGCCCCTATGACTTCTGAAGGTCCAGGTGACCTTGGTCAAAGGCCACTGGTCCGTCGTCTGTTAACATTTTCAAAGATCTTCTCTGAAACTACTGGGCTAATTTCAATTAAATATCAGATGCAACTATCGAGAGGGGGAGGGGGGGGGGGGGGCGGAAAGAGAGAGAGAGGGAGAGAAAGTTTACATATTTGGCCCCGATCACATGACTAAGATAGCTGTCATGTCCATAGAATTCAAGCGGTCAAGGTCATTTGATGAGTTTTGCCAAGGGTCATTTTGGTTGAATATTTAAAAAGCTTTTTTCTCCGAAATTAAAAGGCTAATGAGAATTTTATTGCACATGAAGCCTGTTTGGGATGACAGCAAGAAAGGTCTTATAATCAAATGGTCCGTGTCACATGACCAAAAATGGTCGCCATGGCCAAATATGCTGAAACCCTTAAAATAATATCTTCCCCCAGAATTTTGACTTTTGAATGGGAAAAGCTAAAAAAGTGCATTTTCAGTTGCTGTTGTACCCTGTGATATGAAAATGCAGTGCACTTCAATCTCTTTAATTCTAGATGTTAATATCATTTAGTGACCTTGGACAAAGGTCAGTTGGGTTGAGTATTATAAGGTCCCTTCTCTCTAAAAGTACTAGGCCTGGTTGCATTGCTAACCATCATTTTGGCACTGCTACCTTATGTCTACAAAAAATCGGTATATTCATATTAAAAAAAAATCCAAAAGTTCATATCACATGACAGTCTCAGGGCTCAGGGGACTTGTTTTATACTGCTTCGTTTAATAACAGTAATGTCCGCATGACAGCATACAAAATTTCTGTAACATGCTTGTTTTTATCTACTTAGTGGGCATACATAAGTGGAACAAAATTTAACAAGCAAATTCGATGAATTTTATTCTTCTTGCCTAATCTTATGGACAATTTCTGGGATTTCTTATCGACAGCATTTACGTGGTGTTTAGCAGAAATATTTTCAACATACTGGTGGCATTCCAACTGGCAATAACTGTACCCCCTTTCCCACTTGTTTCTTTATTGGTAATGATACAGAGTTTATATATGTACTAGGGCTCTTAAAAGCGGGTAGGAACACCTTATAGTGGAGCAAATATGTTGGGCTATCTTTCAAGGGGGTGGTCTACGGAGTGTAACATTTCTTTTTGTATATCAAAATGACCGCCTGGGTCTATAGATATTAAATTCAGCGTTTGCCACTTTGACAAATCATGCATAACTCTGCAGTGGCCAGTTATTTACGTTACCCCGTTAGATTTTATATATCAAATATATTTATTGAGGTCAATAAGAAATGTGTTTAAACAATATAAATGTATCAATTATTAATATTTTCTGCAAGAATGATTAATATGCTATAAATTAGGTTGCTTAGAAAACGGTTCAAAACTTCTGTGCTGTTATTTTCATTACAATATATTATGTACCCCCCCCCCCCCCCGAAAATTTAAAATGTAACTTAGGTTGTTGTATTTACAACTAATCTATGATCAAATTGCCCAATCTTCTTCAATTTTCTAATTGTCCCGTGAAATACCTTTCTAACAAAACAAATTTGAGAACGCTAGCTTCTATACTTTTTCAAATATGTACTGTTGAACATGATTACACCTATTTCCTGTTGGTGGGTGCAAAGTCATTTTCCCACAATTGTTCGTACAAAAAAGATGGTTACTAAGTTATTTTAAACTGACAAATTGGGGCTGTTGAAATAAGATCATGTAATACATGATATAAAACAACAGTTCACATTTTTGTTTTGACCTAACAATACATATTTTAACCATAGTAACGTACTTACCAAATTTAAATGTTTGAGTAAAGCATAGATCATTCCCACCACGATGAAATTCTGACTTTTAAACAACACATTTGTGATGACAATACATGTAGTTGTTATTTGTTGTAAAATGAGAGTTTCATCGCCTAATTAGACAAAAAAACAGTGTTATTTACATGACTTGCAAAGCTGAGATTGTCCTATTGTTCAAACGAAGCATTTGTGAATTAATCTGTAGATGGAATATCTATACATTTTTATTGATAGCCTAATGACTTTTAAACAAAGCCAAAAGAGTTAAACTAGCTAATCATAACTTACAGTTTTGTACTCAGAAAGGTAACGTTAATAATCTTTATTTTTAAACGGTCCCCGAGATTTAATATTACTACTGCCAAATATGTGCAGGCTTTATTACTTTGAGCTTAAATAAAAACCTTTTTTGAAAGCACATTAGACTGGTTTAAGGATACCCAATGTAGATTGACAGCTCCACGGCTGAGCATCAGTTTTAGTGTATCGATTTTATAGTTTGTGTTGTCCTTTTATCTGTAATCTTCAAAAATCAGTTTATTTCATCGGCATATTTGCCATCATTCTGCCATATATAGCCAGATATAGAAAATGACAGAAGTGGGTGAAAATAGGCGTTTGTGTGACTAATTATGTTTTGTTAAGGCTATTTTGTGATCATTTGCATGGGCTGGATGTTTACTTGGCTAGTATCGTCTGACTACTTGTCTTAAAACTTTATGCCATTATTTTTAATTTGGTATCGCGAGTGGAGTGTTTCACAGAAAGAATCAATTCCTGATTGCTGCATTTTTACACTACTTTTACTCTTTTGACCTTATCCTGTATATAAAGAAATATATAAAACCAACGTTTATTTCTTTATTTTTTTGCCTAAAAACATACAGTTTCATCAAAGTAACGTATATAACAGGTTAAAAATTATGAGTGATTTTATTCTACTTCAGCAAGTGTACTTGCTATGAAAAGTTCCGTCAGACCTCATCTTTTTGAAAAATATGTATGGGAAAATCTAGGCTCATTCTGAGTCAGTTTGAAAAACGGAATTTAGCTGTAGCTGGTGCCAGAGGGGCATTTGCATTGTTGCAACATTACATTGCTGGGCACACACTCAGCTTAACCAGGGGTGCTATTTACCCCTGATGCATTCCTGGCTTCCAGAGAATCTTCCTTCAGAATTTCGTTAAGCTTTTATCATTTCAGCAGACTTTAAGGTGAATGGATATTGTGTAAAATGAAATTACTATGACTATCTTGGCCTCCCTGTCTAATGGGGGGTAACCTTATTACTTTGAAATCATCATAAAAATGACATTTAACTAAAGTCAATGATAATTCACTAACTCCTTGGTTAGGTGGTCAAAGGTAACGTTTGCAGCATTCAACAGTAAACAAGTTGTCAGATTACTCTTTTACTGTTTAAAGTTTTCATATTAATGGTAGAGTAACAAGTAGCAGAGAGTAACCGCTCTCAAGTATAACGCAACTGTTGAAAGCAAACATTGAGGTGCCGAAGGTTAACCTAACAGCAGTATCACCATACATCTCTGAAGGAATTTAAATATTTGATACAATTGTTTTAAACAAGTATAGTCCCAAAGAAAGGTCTAGGACAGTAACATAATTACCCACAAAACTTTTCTATATAATGCATAGTTTGTATTAGAATTATGCCTGTTTTAGATGTTTACTTAAAGGCGGTTATTTTCTGCACCGGTTACTCAAGCATTAATATGAAACTTGTTTGCAGTAAAAGGGTCCGTCTCAAGAACTGGGGAACTTTTAATGCTTCAACTTACTGCATCACATCAAAAAGACGATATCATAAAGAATTTGACAAATCATTTACATTTGAATGTTGTATACGTTACCTTTTAAATACCAAAAAGGAGTCGAAGTAAGTGAATTATCATTGACTAAATTCAAAGGTCATTTTGATAATGATTTTAAAATAATAACAATATGTCATAATCAGATTATCCGTGCCGTGCAAGATCTTGAAAGGAATCAAGTAACCGAGTCTTCTATTTTCTTTCTCATGTGTGTCCCTTGCTTCCACATGATCTTGCAGTATAGTTTGGAAATAATACTGTATAATTTTGAATGGACACACCTCAATTTGTTGTGCTTCCGTAGATGCTTCCTATTTACTTCTGTGGATGATGTAACCCTTCCAAAAATTGTCTACTCGTAAAGGAAACGCTTTTCTCCTACAGTAGTCAATTCTTTCCTTTTGGAGTTAACTTCCATTAAGAAGAAGGGCTAAGTAAAATTTGCAGAATTATTTCACGTAATAGAGTATCGAAGCACCTTAATCTCTTGGACTGATCATTTAAATTAAGAAAGAAAGATTTCCTGGAAACAAAAAGTGGATCACAAAAATAAATAATACTTGATTTCCATTTAAATGAAGCACACAATTTACACTAGGTGCAGTGGAGTAAAATAACTCTTACTTTTTAACCTATTATATACGTTACTTTGGTTTAAATAAATGCTATAGGGCCAAAGTATTTTAACTACGGTTTCGTATATTGCTTTTATATAGAGAATGGTCAAAGCAGATAAACAGTGTAAAAGGGCTCCGATCAGGAATAAATTCAACTAGTGTCACAATTCTTCAACAACACCAAACTTAAAATAGTAACATAAAGTAATAAGACATGTCCTCAAACGAACCTGTCGTGTGGCCAAATAAACATCCAGTCCATTCCTTGCAGATGAACACAAAGCTAGCCTCAATCAAACATACCCTGGAACACAAATTGTCTATTTTCACCGATTTTATATTTGTTTCTATATACATCGGACTGACGGTCAATAAACAGACAAAACAAATCAATTTTTGAAGGCGAATTGTATGTGGACAACACAAAATATAACATCAACAGACCAAAACGGATGCATCACCGTGGAAATTTCACCGATAAATTACATGGGGTGGATTAAAACCAGTCGAACGTGCCGTTTTGAAAATATTTAACTTAATCAGGCTTAGGCACATTTGGCTGTAGTAACAGTTAATCTCAGGGATAGTTTTCAAATAACTGTTACCTTTCTGAATACAAAACTCTAAGTTATAATCAGTAATTTTGCTTTAGTGGATGTTTTAAATGTGTTTCGGATATAAATGGAAAAAAATAATAGTGTTCCATGTACAGGTTAATTCACGAAGGCTCATTTCTCACTTTTGCATGTCATGTAAATAACACTCATCTGTTTGCTGCACAAGTAGCCAAATTCACCACGTAAAAAATTTATTTAACGATATATGAAGTACATAGTTATCACAATTTGGCTGTTTAAAAGTCAGAATTTCAAAACAGAGTTTTCCTGGCCGGGATGATAAACGCTCTACGCAAACATTAACAATCTGTTAAGTATGTTACTTTTGATAAAATATATGTTGTAAGGTCAAAAATAATTTTTAAACATTTGCTTTATATCATGTTTAATATGATCTAATTTAAACAGCCCCAATTTGTCAGTTTTAAATAGTTTAAATAGCTTATTGGCCATCTTTTGTACGAATAATTGTTTGAAAATGACTTTTCAGCTACCATTAGGGAATAGGTGTTACCACGTTTTACAGTACATGGTTGACAAAGTATAAAAGCTAGAGGTCTCAAATTTATTTTGCTAAAAATGTATTGAAATTTCCTAGTTAGACAATTAGACAAATTGAACAGTTTGGGCTATTTTGTTCCAGAGTCTTCATGAAATGCAACGATTTAAGATAGTATTTTAAATTTTCAAGGGGTACATTATATACTGTCACGAAAATAACAACATTAAAGTTCGAAATTGTTTCCGAAATAGCTTAACTCATAGTATATTAATCATTCCTTCAAAAAATATAGACATTTGATTCATTTATAATGTTTAAGCATACTTCCTATGGACTTCAATAAATATTTTTGATATTCAAAATTTAATGGGGTAACGTAAATAACTGGCCACTACAGAGTTATGCAAGGTTTGCTAAGGTGGCAAACGCTGAATTTTCAAACTACAGACCAAGGCAATTATTTTGATAATATGAAAACAAATGTTACACTCCGTAGACCACTATCTCCCTTTTCTATGCCACTTACGCAATCATATTTGCTCCACTATTACACAGAAATTCAACTTTAATCTGCAGATAAATAAATTATGTTCTATATCTAAATAATTCAAAGATTTAGGAGATAACTGACCTCATGTATCCATGTGAAATTGAAATTTAAGACACCACATAGCCCAGTTCATCTGCACCGTACTTAGATTGTTATCTCTATGTTGACAATGGAAAGCTTGTTAGTAGGCTTTATGGCAAATGGAACGACTTCAATTTTCCCAAAGTTTACCTTCCAATTTCTGAGTAGTAATATTCCTTCGGTACCTCCATACTGAGTTTTTGTGTCTCAGATATTCCGCTATGCCAGAGCCTGTTTCAAATAGCAAAACTTTGTTAGCAGAAGGAAGCTGCTCATAGGTACATTGTTGTCACAGGGTTACCACATTTGTGTCAACAATTAGCACTTGTTAGTAGGCTTTATGGCAAATGGAACGACTTCAATTTTCCCAAAGTTTACCTTCCAATTTCTGAGTAGTAATATTCCTTCGGTACCTCCATACTGAGTTTTTGTGTCTCAGATATTCCGCTATGCCAGAGCCTGTTTCAAATAGCAAAACTTTGTTAGCAGAAGGAAGCTGCTCATAGGTACATTGTTGTCACAGGGTTACCACATTTGTGTCAACAATTAGCACTTTCTATGGGATACACCATGTCCTCATTGATCGCTACGATGTCACTGGGTGGGAGCGTACAGTACAAGTGACCGGTTGTCCCGATCTGTATAGTTGACGCATCTTTGTCCCAATATGTCGGGTAAGTTTCAAAATTGTTTATTTTTGTGTTTTAAAATCATTGAGTGTAGGTAGAACAGCTTGCTCGACAAGCCTTAATACATATCTTTTCGACATGTCACCTTAATTTTCTGTAAATTGTTATGATATGCTTTATTTTCACATTTAATTTGAGAAAATCACTACTCTACTTTCGATTTCGAAATCTGCGCCGGTACCATTTCTTCAAAATTGGCCATCAATTGTATATGAAACAACCGTGTTTTCTTTAGACATATTTTATGGTGTATTTAGGTTCAGGATTAATTAATCTTGTTAGATATCATGCTAGGTAAGGGCAATTATTTTCAAAGAAAACAAAAGAGGGGTCAAACACTATTCTGTATCGTGGGTCGTAAAACCGATTGTCAGTGAGACATCCCATACAGTCAGAAAAATTGGGGGATGCTCAGCTTTGCTTGTTTTGTGGATTCGTCCCGTACTTAAAGGATACTTATCATGGGTAAATCTCTTAATAGATCATTAATCTATCTTAAAAAGGGACTAACTAACATTTTTTTCGAATTAAAACGCTAACTCGGCCGATTTTCTGGTTACACGTGACGTGATCTGATTACAAACACCAGTGATTTGCAGATGAAAATACGAATTTAGAGCAAAGAAAGCAACAACTAGCCATCTCCAAAGATGACCATAATGGAAAACATAAATAGAGAAAACACTCTTACCAAGTGGTTTACATCCAAACAATAAAAGAAAACACATTTCAAACAAACAAACCCTGAAGGTCATAACAACGGACAAAGATTTGCCCACTATACACATCGGACAACGGTGCACATGTACTGTACGCTCCCAACCAGTGGATGTTGCCGTGTCTATACTTATTTCCGACCTGATGGCCTCAGCCAAAGCATAGCATGGCTTTCAATTACTGGACATTCATTTTCACTGTCTTTCTCCAAAGAATATTAGATATGGCGGGTGTATTATAGTAGGCAAGTTATGCTTACTATTCGCGAGCACCTGATCACACATCTGTTCTGTGTACCTAAAATATTTCGGAATATCAATATTTAAATCAGTTACGACAACAGACTGATGGTTTGAGTACTTTGACCACACTTACATACTTATAGAATTGTGAGGAGCCTTTCAATGTGTTTCTATCAACGATTCTTTCGACATTTTGATATCTACAGATTCGTCTTTGAGTGTTGATTCTCTCCTAGTTGTGATTGGCATGTTCTTCTCATATCATATTCAGAGAGAATTAAACTATTTGAAAACTAATTATGGTTTGAGAAAATCACAGTAGTTCCATTTTAAGAATTTCAGGTAGTATCTCACTTATAATTCCAGCAATGTATGCCATGCTCGTCTCGAATTATAAGTGAGATGACGTCATAGATCTGTTACCAGAGTAACTACGGCATTACAAACTATTGTGCTCAGTACCTTGGCAGAATGACGTCTCGGTGAGTTCACTATGACATCGATTTGAACTCTTAGTTGCTATGGCAACTTTTACATGACGTCATTGGTTCCAGAACATGGCAAACAATGTATGCCTTGCTCGCCAATTTTTCAATGACATTACAAACTGAAATTCTTTTAATAGAAACTTCAGATTTTTTCAAACATATAATTATTCTCAACTGAGTTAATTCCGTGTTTCTTTCAGATTTTTGTTTGACATCAATGCAGCTGGTGTTGTGCTGTGTGGCGGCCGTAAAACGTCTCCCCGTACATCATCCATAGTGCAGATTATATTTTAGTTTTGTCCTTTGAGATCAGAGGATACATTCCGAGAAATCAGAAATTATTATTGGTTTAAATTCTTATTCTAGATCATCGCTCTTTAATTATTTGGACACTTTTCGATACTTACCAGTCTTTGAATCGACTGTCTTATTAAAATTAAGAAATTGTAGTATGCCTTTCTCTGGCTTTTGTCACCAGATCATGTCAAGGTTAAATAGCTGAAACTTCGAAGTATGGCCCATGTTCCTTTTTTTGATATTGTTCTCTGCTCTTGAAGGAATTCTTTAAGATTTTATTTTTTGTGTTTCGCATTATCGGAGATCCAAAATCGAATTCTACTGTATAGTTTAGGAAACTAACAAGAGTAGAAAAAAACATAATGCTGTTACATCGTCTTTAATAAACCACACTTGAAGTGCTCTCACATAAAAACGATTTTTGAGCGGTGGTTTACAGTTGTATGAATCGTCAATGGTAATGTTTGGACGTAACTGAAAAGGCATTAGTGGGAAATACAAATGCTATTATATCTTTAATTTGCTCATTAGTGCTTTGACTTTTTTCCAGACGTGTAATACAACTGCATGCGTCGTAAGTCGAAAATTTTGAAGAAAAGTTAATTACGGTAAGGCATATGCTTGTCTGTTTCAACTTCCGTTTTAGTTTTCGGCTTAAGTAAGATGCTGTTTCTACTATGTGTTCGTTTTACATAATAGAACTATGGAATATTTTGTTGATCTTGCCGTGACGAAAATGTAAATATGGGAACAAACTTGTAGCAATTTAGTACTTTATCGGATTTGCAACTCTCTTGTGAAAAAGCTCATGTTCTGTTAAGTTCAGGCACATTAGTCTCTGTGTCATGCATTTAGCATGTTTAGTAGTTTGGTATTTTAATTGGATGTCCTTTGAAGAAAATGACCGTTTGAAGTATGTTATGAGAAGGCTGTTACCTTTTCGCAATTTTGTAGTAGTATAGCCCAAGTGTGCCATTATTTCAGTTTCCTATTACAGACCTATTTTCGCCTCATGAATATATATGGCATCTGGGCACTAATACGGCACATTTCAAACGAACTGTATTAGGCCATATCCGTCAGTGAAAACTTTGAATATACAAGCTTTGTAGAGAGCACACAACGTTGATTCCATGTTGGTTCACTGTTGTCTACCAAGTGGGTTAGTATGTTTACCTAAAAATCACGGCTTGGTACTTCATACGTGACTTACAGAGCAACAAAATGACCGTTGATAGGAATAATACACAAACAGAATTTATCATATGACGTCCTATCCGAGAGAGTAATAAAGCCATGCATTAAAACGATAATCATCTAGTGGATTAAATATGTAAATATGCAAATTACGTCGTAACGGTTGCTAATTAAATGCAATTTTCGTGTCATATGATAAACATATCCTTGCATTCGTGCTCCTGTATTAATAATACATGAGCACCCATGTAGGGTCCCCTATGTCTTACGTGCTGTAGAGCAAGATTCTGTTTACTGTATCACACATGTATATAGATGGAAAAGTATCATTATGAACAGAAGTTCAAGATACTATTAAGATATGTATCAGCAGACATATATTTGTGTTTTACACCAATTTTCTTGAGGGCATTGTTGCACTTAAGCAAGGAAATTGCTGTAACGCTTTGCAGTGTACATGAAAGGTCAAACTACGGTTAGATGGAAATGAAAATCATGATGGATAGATAGTTAGAATACAAGCAATTTATTTGATTGATAAGCATGTCTATATCTGATATTATAAAACCACATTTTATGGTGATATCCACGAAACTGTCACAAAACGCGAAACAAATATTTCAATAGCATTTGTTGCAGCAGATCGCTAACCGACAAAGCAAAGTAATTAATTGATATTTGAGTTAGCCAAACTGAGAACGTTTCACCGCTGTACACTGCAAATTTAAGCATGATATTAATGCTAAAGCAGGTGCGATATAGGCGTCCAATTTCCATCTGTCATTCCATCCGTTCGTCCGCCCGTCAGTCTGTTCACATTTACGTCAATCCTGGCGTTTAAATTTGTACAGTTAATTTCTCTAAAACCACTGCACTCGTGGTTCTCAAATTTTATATGGAGCATGATCAGACTACAGGGCTTCAGATTACAGAAATTCAGCCTGGTCGAGAATTCAAGATGGCCGCTGATACTAAATATAGCAAAACAACATAATTAACATTTTCTCTAGAACTACAAGGTATATTTGGCTCAAACTTTGCATGGAACGTCAATAGGATCTTCTTTTTAAGAATTATGAAATGAAAAATCTCTGTAGCGGAATTAGGCCACAGTGACCTGCGTTTGCTTTCAGAGTCTGAATTTTGCTTGAATGCCTATAAATCGATAAATACAAAATGGATTTTACGCAGATTTAATCAGAATGTCAGAATGATTCTTGAAAGGAGTTTTTTTTCTCTCAAATTTTGGGGAATGTACCATCCAAGATGGCCGCAACTGTCATTACTAAAAATAGCAAACACATGTAAATTACTATATTTCAGGAACCTCTGAGAGGATTTGGACCAATTTTGTGTCAGAATGATCCTTGCATATTATATTTTGGTTTTTGGCGAATTGGCCATTCAAGATGGTTGTCATCCAGCGTTACTTAAAATAGCACAAACATGCAAATGGTAGTACCTTAAAAACCACAGGGCGGATTTTGACAAAGTTTGTGTCAGAGTAACGCCTGAAGTTATTTACTTGTTTTAATTTTTAATTTTAGCTTTCACTTTCTTCTCAACATGACCTCTCCTATTGTGGAAACACAATGCAGTGCGACATAGCATTCCGCGGATTTCTTGTTTATATAATTAAACAACAAATTAAAAGACGTTGCAAAAACAATCTGCTGGCGAGAATGTTTGGAAGATTAAACACCTGTAAATAAGAAAGGTGATGAGCATGAGAAACGGCAGTTTGATAGTCGTATATGCACTGAAATTTACATATAATACAATACGTGCAGCTGTACATTTTAATTGATTTATTCGTACATATAATAAAACAGATAGAGCCTAACAATTTACATGTTTAAAATTGATTCCATCCAGATGTCATAAAAGCTAACATCAGAGCGCAAAAATCAAATACAGTTACATATGTTTCAAATTAAGTGTTCACTATTCACACTTGCCACTGACTTCCTTTTAGGTAACCTGTGTCAGCAACTAGCTTCATACACCGATGAACGACAATTGATCATGTGACGATGTCGTCAAGCAACGTCTAAGATATACGAACGTCTTGATTGGTCCATGTAACATTCGATTAATGCCCACGTCATGGCCACGGCTGTTTATCGTAATGGCCGAACACGTCGTTGCTTACTCTTCTTCGACCCATATTTTGCATATTATACACTAAATTACCACAAAAACGGCACAGAAAGGGTCTAAAATAAAGGGTAAAATATTAAAGTTAAAGTTCGATTTTTCAGCGTTTAACGTGTAAAGGAGCCAGTGGTCGTCGCTGAAACTATGCAAGAAGCGCTTCGCGCTTCGTGGATTTTAGCTTCGCCCACTGGCTTCATCACACGATGAGCGCTGAAAAATCAAATTTATTTCTTATGTACGTCAAACAACAGCAGGTAGGGCCAGACAAAGAGACACATACAAACATGATCTAAAAATGTAAACGACTTTGACAGGCTCCGGGCAAACAAGATGACCAGAAATCCAACACCAGCACAAGGGAGTGGACAGTATAATACTTGCCAGAAGATACACTCTGTACAGTGGAACTAGTGGGACTCTCCTTGTGAAAAAAGACAAGCTCCAAAAAGGAGAAGCGCCAAACATTCTATTAGTTACATTACAAACAGAAATTGCACGTAATGAAAATGAGGATCGCAAAATGCACTACATAAAATTGCTTTATCTAATTTAAGTATTTATCATTTCGGTCAATCGTTGTCCTTCCAAATTGCGAAACATAACCTCTTAGCAACCTAAGATGTAATGTTGACATGCTGTTTAACCGTATGGCAGATATATTGACAGTTATATCAGAGAGAGAGAGAGAGAGAGAGAGAGAGAGAGAGAGAGAGAGAATTTATTAATCTTTTACCAGCACAGTAGATGATGGATCACTACTTGTACATTTTGATACAGTAAATTTGTATTCAAACAATAATCGGTCCTTAGCCAATGAGTTTTCAAAAACAAACGAAATAAAATTCATAGACGGTTTTCCAAAATATTTATTTGGGATACATTTCAATCATTTTTGTAAACCAAAGACTTGCAGGAACAACTTCAATTTTTCCATATTTAACTTTTCATTTTTGAGTAGTAATATCCCTTAGGCACCTACAGACGGAGTTTATGTTTCTAAGCTAGTCCGCCATGCTAGAGCCTGTTTCAAATATCAAGACATTGTGGAAAGAGGGAAGCTACTCACTCGAAAACTGTTGAAACAGGGTTATTACAAAGTAAAGCTTGTGTCGACAGTTAAAAAATTTTATGGAAGACACCATGACCTCAGTGATCCCTACAATGTGGCCGTGTCTAAACAAATTTCCGATTTGATGACCTCAGCCGAAGCTTAGTTAAGCTTTCAAATACGGACTTTCATTTTCACTGACTTTTTCCACTGATACATAGATATGGCGGATGTATTATAGTAGGCAGGTGATGCTTACTACCCGTGGGCACCTTATCACACCTCTGTTTTGGGATCCATGTCTGTGTATCTAATATCAACGTATTCATACCAAGTTTAGTGCGACAACCCGCGTTTCTGTATTTAGCTTCTTCAGTGTCGCTAAACCCCAAAAGTTTGAAAGATAAAAAAGATGATGGGCAGGTCTAGGCAGGCAACAGCATCCCTCTCCGAGCCGCACTTACTGTCATATTCCGCGGGACACATTAGCCGCAGACATCAGGCAAGAGACGCGAGCGCAGGCGTTCCCCATCGAGCCGCCTCAACCCCTGCGCCCCGAGAAAGGCAACAGACAAGTGCATCAGGAAAGAGATGTCCGGTGCAGCAAGAACCCGCAAAAAGCCAAAACAACTCCAAAGAATGGAAGCCAAACTCCGCTAAGATTCATGTCGCTGTGACAAGTCTGTCTTAGTTTTAGAATAATTTAGAAATGTTACAAGATATACATCAAATTGAATAAGGTTACTTTAAATCAGTATTTAAGTAGTGACCTCAATGCCAGAGAACCAGAATCAACACTGAAACACTGACTAACTGGGTTGATGATATCCTCGGGGACAAATTGTCCACCAGCAGTGATATCGGAAATTATTCCGGAATTGTCTATGTTTGAATGACTTCCGAGTTCGGACTTATGATTTTGGTACTTAGCCCACTTTCATTTAAATGAGCATTATTACCAACAAACTAAAGAAACGGCAATGGGAACGAAAAGCGCACCAACATATCAAACACAATTTTTAGACTACTGAGAACATGAGCATAACGAAACAATACGGAAACGAGCTACAAAGTAGATGAGTTGCCAGTTATAAGGAACGGACACAATCTTTTACCACATTCTGCCCTAAACATCAAATTTGAAAGGAAAATAAAAAATAAAATGCAAGGGGTCTATGAGGAACTAATACAATCAAATCCCACATCCCGCCCGCAAAACCAAAAAAATAATTGAAGATCAATAGCATCACAACAACGATAAAATAAATGTATCTGATACTACAGTGCTGGGTAGCTGGGTGTCCTACAAATTCGGATAATAGTAAACCAAGGGCCTAATGTGCTTGCAGTAGGTGCGGGTGGGGCCTGTTTAGATATTTTTTTTCTCTGGCCTTTCATATCTCTTTTTCTCTTTACTCCTCTGTTTGAGACGGATCTTAAGGATCTCCTGGTAGAACGGCTCTTTAAAGACTGAAATACAGTCTCAAAGAGCCGTTAAACTCAAAACAAGCAACCAGAGACTATACACATGTTTTATAAATTTTGTGTGAATTAAAGAATTTATAAAATGTAAACTGATGATGATAGTACGTAGTAGAAAGACTTATGGATGCCCAATCACCGAATACATGCACCTAGATAAGAGTTGAAAAGATAATTTTAAAATGTAACGCTTCTTGAAATGAGGAATAATTTAAAACGAAAAAGTTACTTTTATTTCAAGTAAAAGAAAATGCTGTAAAACAAACAAACTTATATTTAGAAAAAGAAATTTGACTAGGACAAATATTAAATTCCAAAAACAAAAACTGATCTAAGCAATCCCCTATGGAGGAACTATATAAGTAAAATCATTCAATTATAATGCCTTTCATAAGCCAGTCGCTTACCGTATGAGAAAGAAAGTAAATTCTTTATCTAGCGTGGGTGGAAACATTTAGTAAGTGACAAAGCCAATCTTCCATGAGGCCATCAAAAATAATACAACTGAACGAGCAATATAAACGCATATACAAATACACAAAATACCATAAAACTTATTTGTACTGGGGGAGATATGTCGAAGCAAACAGCGCAGGCACAGATTAGACTGCTCCTAGCGGAGCCGTATGCCCTATTATACAGCTTGCAGTTACATAAATCTGTGTATTTTATTGAAGAAATATTACCTCACTGCAGCTGGTGTTGTGCCGTGTGGCGGCCGTAAAACGTCTCCCCGTACATCATCCATAGTGCAGATTATATATTATTTACATCCTTTGAGATCAGGGGATAGATTCTGAGAAGTCTAAAATTTGAGATCGATTTAGACTGTTATTCTAGATCATCGTCTTTTGTATTATTTGGATCCTTTTGAAATTAATTAGTCTTTGAATCGACTGCCCAATTAAAATTAAGAAATTACAGTATGTTTTTTTTCTAGTTTTGTCCTCAGATATTGTCAGCGTCACTGACGAGACTTTAATAGCCGAAACTACGTAGTCTGGCCCATGTTCCTACTTCTGTATGTATTCTCTGCTCTTGAAGGAACTTTTTAAGATTTTAATTACACCAAACTGTATTATTGTGCCTGACTGTACAGTTTGCCATTTTTGCCGATGAAAGAATAGCCGAATCGTAACTGAAATCTACAGTTTGCCGTTTTTACCGACAAAAGAATAAATATGTAATGACACGAACTGTCAAAAGCATAGAACTGAAACACTTGAAAATATAAGAAGCATGTAGCGTTCACGTATCTGTATGTTCTTACCATGTTACAACGACACCTTTTAAATAAATATGGATAACGGCTATACGCTTCCATATTATACTAAGGCTTAATGTCATTATTAAACTTTCGAGTGGCGGTCTCTAATTAATTCAGTTTGAAATAAGATTAACGTTACATGAATCTCTTAGTTTTCGTCAGATTTCATTAAATATACACTTGCACTTTTGTGTTTCTAAGATCCTCATCCTAGTCCTTGTTGTCAACTTTGTGTTTCTTAACAAATTAATCGTGTGTGTGCATTTTAATGTGTTTGTCGTCAGTTTGTCCTGCTATCACAATGTCCATGTTGGTGTTCGTTACAAACAACAGTGTTGGAGAGCATAAATGTACTTTTATCTGATAGATACAGCTCTTCACTAAATTGCTTTTGCTTTTATCAAAGACAGACAGATCCTCATTAGACTATTGCGTATTTGAGCCGCGACACGACAAAGCCAACAATGTGGTTGTGCGCCCAGCGCAGACTTAAATCAGAGTCTTCGCTGTCCGCACGAAGCTAACTTAGACCCTTAGCTACATTCTAAGCCCGCAGAAAAGACTTTGATCTGACTGAGTGGATACCCAGGCTGACCTGAGTCTGCGTTGGGCGCACAACCGCATTGATGGTTTTCTCGTGTCGCGGCTCATTTGTCTCTTTCACCTAGACACAACTAAGCAAGTGTCATTTTAGCTTGTGAGCTATAATATTTGGCTGACATTCACACGACATACCAAAGAAAAGAGACTAAAATGTTTCGTTCTCAATTAATTATACATGTCATACGAAAATGACTTTTCGTCCCTGTAAAAGCCAGCTACAAAGAAACTTTCAGACATTTTAACGGCCTCATAAGAAAAATTGTGTAAGTGTCCAATTCGGGTCATCGCGGAATTGTCTCGAAGGGCATTCAGTGCCATGTCATTCAAAAATATACATTTTGCTTAACAAAATAATGTAAAGGTTATCAATACAGCTTTTTCTCGGTTATCATATTAAGACATCATCGTATTTGAAAGTCTACATAATAAACTTGTTTGAACTTCTGGAAATCAGCAATCACATAAAATGAGCCGCGACACGACAAAACCAACAGTGTGGTTTTACGGCCAGCGCAGACTCAGATCAGTCTGGGCATCCGCCCAGTCTGATCAGAGTCTTCACTGTCCGCATGGAGGTAGCTTAGACCCTTAGCTACCCTTCAAGCCCTAAGCGAAGAGTCTGGCCGGACTGGGCGGACACCCAGGCTGATCTGAGTCTGCGCTGGGCTCACAACCACATTGTTGGATTTCTCGTGTCGCGGCTCAAATAATGATGTTCCCTAAATAAGCTGCTGTTTTCGCTTCCCTGATGAGATCGTTGGCTTTATTCCCCTTGCAGAATTAAAAACTTTTTCGGGGTTCAAATGGTGGTTTAATTTGCTCCAGGACCTGTAATTCAGTCCAGGGATCATTGGTTTCGTAACACGTTATTTCTGACGAGTCCTCATCTTTGATTCATCGTAGTTTTTATCGTGATTTTTTTGTTTCCCGTGATGATTTGTTGGTGGTTTAAGAAACCTTCGCCCGGACCGAACAACTAATGTTAGGTTTCGAACCAATGCAGAAGCTACATGTAACGGCGAGAGTTAGGTTCAGGTAAAATTACTTTAAGCCTCACTCTGACCTTTCCAAGGCGGTACTTCTGTTATGAATTCTTACTGCTACTTCTTCTTGCTGTCCACGTCGATGCTTTCATTCACCTGTTGTGATATTTGTTGTTGATGTAGCTGACTGACCACATGTCTGGAAAAGAGCTGTTTATTTGGTTTGCCATTCCTTTCGTGAACTGCTGTTAGTACTAAGTTTAGTTTATACATATTTTATTTCAAACTATAAAAGTTATGTACAGGTAATAACAGCATACAATAGCAAAGGGATATGAATGGAAACCAAGGGCTTATTAAGCTCGTATCCTGCTGACTATTTATCTATACATGTATACTTCTTCCTCTTTGGTTTTGAGGGCGGAATATTGATCTGATTATATTAGTTACTGACCATTGCCTAGCTATTTACTTTTCCTGTCTGTATCTACTCATACAGAAATGCATCTAATGAGCGGTATGGCGGTGTGAATTCTTCGCATACGCGCTTACGGAGCTATAACCCTCTCACTTACTAACATCTTGATTCATATGGTATTTGTTTTACAATAAAACACAATATACATACAAAGAAAAATGAAAAGCAAACTATAAAATATGATGAGGACTCAACAGAAACATCCTCTGGAACAAAGGAAAACCACCAGATGAACCTCGAGCATGGGGCGCCGACCAATAGAGCCCCGATTCACGACAGGAAAAATCAGGCCCGACCAAAAATATATAATATTTTCTGAGAAGTCATTAAGACTAAGGTCTGACCCTCAGGCTTGAAATTAAAGAGGACAGTAAACTTGTCAACCGTGAAAAAGCTAACAGCTAACCATTCAGTCTGTCGAACAATGTACATGTATGTTGTAGCCAATTCTTTTCTAGCGAATTATTGTCCTTTTAAACTGAAAAAAGTCAGTTTACAAATAGTTTCTTAACTTTACACCAAGTCATCATAAATTCAACTTATGAAAGCCTTGTATCGGAAGCGTTTTTGATCCAACGCTAAATTTAAAACCAAGTCGAGGTGTTGTCAGTAAAACTTGGATAAATCTTTTCGCAATTAATGATACCGGTATAGCTTTGTTTAAGAAGCTAGGTGTCAAAATTTTATTATGGGCATTGAAAGTCAACCAAGTGACTTGCCACGAAAGCCAAACGAATGAGTTAAGAAATATAAACATCATAAGCTACAAATCAGGGAGTGTCATCGGTCTAAAATACATGTATAAGCGTAACTATACCAAATTTAGTGCGACTGACGCCCACTGTGGTTTAACTGGTAGATTTCTTCTCCTCCAGAATTTCAGTGTTGCTATTTCTATGAGTCCTCCATGTTTGTTTTATCTTAGTTTTAATTTTGATTTCCTGAGATATTACACTTATGAGAGCAAACCGAACAACTAAGTGTCAGACGAACAAAAGCAGGTCCAAGGGCTCGACCGCAAACCGGTTAAGCCCCACAGTAATTTCATTGCTGGCTGTCCCAAGGCGGCACTTATGTTTGGTTCTTCTTAGGTGTTTCATGTGTTGTTTGTCGTTTTGACCGGTTTGATAAATGGTTTGTTATGATAAGGCTAGCCCTGATATTAAATAAATGAAATAGGTAAAATAGGTTTTATGTATTGGTAGTTGCTATGTCTGTTATATATTGGACAAAAAAAGTTAGGGATCAAATATTTGACTGAAGCTTGAATCATGAAAAATTAATTTTCCAAAAACAAATTTTCTTCTGTTCAGTACAACTGTCAAAGTCGCACAGGACTGCATGAAAAATATTGGAATCGGGTCACGTGACACACCAGTATAACCGAAGAAACAGACGTACCCCTCAAATTGAAGTGAAAATTTGCATCACCACAAAATCAAATATCCATGACTCTTGAATCTAACCATGCAAAAGCATTGCCAGTGCTCATCGATACCTCCGGGGGTCTGCATGACAGCTACTCGGTACCCTTTTGGTAAAGGCTAGAGGCTCATTTCGGGACTCGTTTGCCATTTTTCATGAAAACCCTGTATTAGCTCTCAAGGAGTTTCCTGAAGCTTCTGGTGATTAGAATTGTGTGTTGTAACATCTGGTAAGCATGTTCAATCAGATTTAAAACTTGCGATCGACCAGACTTTCCCATACGGACGATAGTTTCTGTCCCCAGCTGCTGGTTCATCACAATAGAGTTTAGAGTTTAGAGTTTATTAGTTTTACAGTAGGCCAAAGGCCCATGAGTACACCGTTTTAACAACATATAGCAATACAATGGACAGTGGTGATCTATGTAAACAAGAAAAATATACATATCAGCATGATTAAGCATAAGTACAAATACAATATAACAAGTGTTCTAACAAATTACACATTTCCAAACTTGTGTATCCCTAGTTGAGCATAGACAGTGTCTACTTAATTTAGAATAAACCGAGTTGAATATCTTAAATGAATTTTACCATTACATACAGCTCCAGATAAGATGAGGTTATGAGGAAAATCCAGAAGCAACCACTCCCGCCCTCCAACGAAAGCACGCGCTGCCATCCCTCACCAGAATCGTCTCCTCGAGACGACTCAAGTGAGCGGCCGTAGCACATACTTCCGTGGAGAACCAGGGGAAAAACAAATTCCCAATCTTCCCCGTTACCTCTTCCCATCTGGAAAACTGAATACAGATACGAAAATACAGAGGAGAAATTTAGATTTGATCGAAAACTGTTTCATTACGTTTAAGAAAACTTTTGAAAATATAGATTGAAAGATTTTTTGCAACACACTTATTCTCAGATTGTAAAAGTTCTATAAATTTAGGAATATTTGGTCTTACCCAGTAGTATCTTTTAATATACTGAACACGTAAATCATTATATAAAGAACATTCTAAAATAAAATGGAACTCGTCTTCCAAAACATTACAGACCTGACATTTCCTATTTTCAAATGGTATTTTATTTGGTTTATGCCACCGCCCTACTTCAATTTGTAACCTATGTGATGAAACACGTAAACGAGTGAAGGCATATCTAAACAATCGAACTGTAATAAAATCTAAATAAGTTTTAAAATGAAAATCAGAAATTAATTTATAAGTATTTGCCCTTGAAGAATTTTCTAATTGTTCATTCCAACTTTGAATAAAATTATCTGTTAATCTTTGTTTAAATATACCCATAAAAGCTTTAATATTACCTACCCCCTGCGAAAGCCATACATGACTAAAGCCCAAATTTTCTAACATTATTTTAACTGATTTAGCCCAAGATGGTTTGTCTGGAAATCTATGCAAATCATTCAACATCATATTGTATGTAATTTTTATGTATTTGGTATCATCACATTGTAGAATTTTAAACCAATAACGAATAATAGCAAGCAATCTATAATTTCTAAGTGGCATTCTTCCTAATTCTCCATATATAAAATTGTTCTGTGTTTGCTTTTTAACTCCCAAAAGATGTTTACAGAATTGCAAATGCACATGTTCAATAATTTCTGCTTTCGGAAAACCCCATACTTCACTTCCATAATTTAAGATCGGCAAAATTAGTTTATCAAATAAATCTAGCATATGCGACACTGACAAATCCGTAAAATTATTCACGTATGATTTAAGTTTGTAAATTGCTTTTAAGGCTTGCCCAGACAATGTATCATGAGTTTCAGAAAATGACCCTCCAGTAGTAAATACAACACCTAAATATGTAAACCTTTTAACTATTTATATGACTGTACCACTGTAAGTAAAATTAAGGTTCCTTTTATTAGCACCCCCTTTTTAAATATCATCACTTTTGTTTTATTCACATTTACACTTAACTTCCACCTACCACAGTAGTCTTCTAAAATACTTAAGCCTTGTTGTAATCCCACTTCTGAGTCCGAAAATATGACAATATCGTCCGCGTACAACAATAACAATAATTTCAACATACCAATTTCTATACCTTTAAAATCTTGTAATACAAAGGTTTCTTCTAAGTCATTAACGTACATAGAGAATAAAAAAGGCGAAAGACACTCCCCTTGACGGACCCCCAACAAACATGTGAACTCCCCACCCAGCTGATTTTCGTACTTAATTCTGGATTTAATATTGACATACATTGACTTTATAACATTTATTATTTTTCCCCTTATCCCATATTTTAAAAGTTTATACCATAAGATATCCCTAACGACATAATCAAACGCTTTTGTAAAATCGATAAAAGCTACAAACAGTTTTTTATTTTCATTCAAAAGATGATTTATTACACCGTGCATTACAAAAATGTTATCTATGGTTCCCATATTTTTACGAAATCCCGACTGTGCTTCTACGTAAATATGATATGACTCCGCCCAATCCCGCAACCTATTATTTAAAACATGTGTAAATAGTTTCCCTAATGTACTAAGCAATGTTATTCCCCTATAGTTGTCAACCTGATTTATATCCCCCTTTTTATGCAAAGGTAGTATAAATCCCTCCGTCCATTTTTCTGGAAAATATCCTTTATTAAAAACAACATTAAATAATCTAACCAAATAATCAATCAAAATATCTATACCGTACTTGAAAAATTCATATAACACAAAGTCAGGTCCACCAGCTTTACCAAGAGACAATTCTTTTGAAGCTTTTAAGATTTCCTGGTTTGAAATTTCTATATTTAACTCATCAAACATAACTTGTAACTCTCCTTTCATATAACGTTCATTAAAATCAAGAATATCATCGTCAGGTTGAAAAAATACTGAATCAGGATTATTGATCGCCTTAAAATAGTCTGTAAAATTTGATGCATTAAGATTACTTGCTTTTTTTGGACAACTTAACCCTTTCAACATTTTCCAATATTCCTTTGCATTTTTTAAACGTGCTGATTCTAACTTTTTGGTTCGTTGCTTATCGTATTCATACTTTTTATTTCTTATTAATGACTTATATTCAGTTCTGGACCTTATCAAATTTTTTCTGCTTAAATCCGATTTTTCTCTTCTATAACTATTAAGGCTTTTATAAAATTCTTTCTGTTTGTCTTTACATTGCGAGTCATACCATTCTTGCTTCTTTGTATATATTTTTGCGGAAGGAGTAGTTACATTTCGCTTAAAAATAGGAGAGCACACTTCATCAATAATATTATAAAACCTATCTAAATTTGCATCTATATCATCCTGACACATAGCATACTGCAAATCGTTTGAAACAGAATTTAACTTTTCTTTTATCCTAGCCGAACTTAAAAGTTCTATATACGTATCCTTTTCATCCATATCCCCATACGTGTATTCTAAAGGTTGACACGGCTCGGCAGACAAATTTGGCACGTCTAAGTTTGCTTTAGCTATTGAAAAATTGATAACACAGTGATCGGAACTTATATTTGGATCTCCAACTGAAAAACAATTGAAATACTTCATCAAATCAGTTCTACATAAAACATAATCCACGACACTGCACCCATTTTCGGTCACGCAAGTATACTTTCCAATCCCTGTATCGTTGCCAACCCTACCATTCATTATTCTCATGCCTGAGGCTTTGCAAAAATTTAACAAGTAATTACCATTCTCATTAGAAAAATTATCTTGGGATACCCTGTCTAAAAACACATCTTCAACATAATCATCGGGCAAAATATCCAAATGATGCAAATACTCATTTTCTACAAACTCCGACCGATTTCCAACCCTAGCGTTAAAATCGCCAACAATTAGGAAGTTGCATTTGTTGTATCTAGTTTCAAACTGAGACATATCGTCCAGTAAACAATCAAAAATGTTAGCATCAACAAAAGCTTCTCGGCTACTGCCGGATGGAATGTTATAGCATAAACATAAAAATATGTCATCTTGCAAACCAAAGGCTGACCCATTCAATTTGAGCCACAAAATACTATCATCTACAGTCTTTAACAATAAATCTTCGGCGCTAAGTCTAAATTTGTCTGAAATATAAACAATGAGGCCTCCGCTATCCCTTTGTGCATTTTTATGCCTTAATGTTCTATGCAAAACATAGTAAGTAAACCCGTCAACGTTATAATCATAATGTTCATTTGACCAAGATTCTGTAAATAACAAAATATCGTTAGATTCAAACATATTTTTAACCTCCTCTGACTTCAATTTATTATATCTCCTCCCAATCAAACCCTGAATATTTAACAAACTGAAAGAGATTCCTAGAGGTTTCTCCTCTTCGAGTCCCTACATATCTGCAGACTGCACTGATGAAGATTCTGACTGACTTAATACATTTTGACCAGGCTGGTTTTCCGTATTGTTTATGTTTGTATCTGGATTTTTGCCTGTCCTATTATTAGACACTGACCTTCTATTATTAGACACTGAACTACTCGCACGCTCACGATTTGGCTCACTTTGACCATGCTGGGTTTTTGAAGTTTCTATATTTGTCTTTTGTGATCTGTCTGTTCTATTTTTGGATACTGACCTACTCAAGCGCACACGTTCAACTGACTTCGACAACTGGGATGTTTTGGACTTATTTTCAGCTTTATTCTGGGTACTCGATTTACTTTGCAAGGAATTCACATTTGAGGACTTACTTGTACTCCTTCCACGCGCAGGAGACTTGAAAATACGTGCTTTTTGTGCAGGAGCTGACACAGGTAAATGTACATTTTCTGATCTATTTTTATTTTCAGCACGTGACTCAATGGAATGCGATGAACTTTCACGTGACAACACATTGTCATCGCTTTGTGTAATCTCCATGTTTACATTTTGAGAAGAGGGAGATCTCTGTGAAGCAAGTAGACTTGGGGATGCTTGCGTTTCTATTTGTGAGTCCGGTAAACTATGTACAGATGCCGTACCCATTTGTCCACGATTACTGTTTGCACTACAATATATAGGCTGTCGTTCCGAGCCCAAAGATACCGTTGACGGTGGTGTAAGATCCCTTTCAGGAATTTCAGCCTCAAACCCATCGGTTCTGCTCTTATTCATAATGTTAAACCACCCTGGAAATTTGTCTCTGACTAAACGACCTTCAATATACAACTTCGCAGGGAATTTAATTTGAACTCTCAGACGATTTCTTCTCCCTTCACTTGCTTCAAAGGACGAATATAGTTCCTTTCGAGCCACAGCGATTTCCTTGGGGTAATCCCTATCTAAACCGAATCCTGACCCCTTTAGACGGTAGGCCTTTTCTAAGACACGATCTGTATCACTGTAGTCCATGAAACGAGCGATTATTGGCCGTTTTGGGTCCGGTTTCCCTCGATATCTATGATTAAGCAAAGAGCCGAGCCGATGAGCTCGCTCTATGTACACTTCATCTGGGTCAATATCTAGTTCGTCACGCATGAAAATGCGAATGAGTTTTCTACAATCATTCTCCAAGCGCTCAGTTATACCCCAAAACACTATATTGTTCCGTCGGCTTCTAGATTCCATATCAAGGGATCTTAATTACAACATTTTGAGCTTTTGTGTGTGGGTATTAATAGAAGTTTCAACAGTGTCAATACGCTTGTTCGCCTTTGCGATATCAACATTGACCTTGTTTTTGTGAATAATACACTGCCTCTGGGTCTCTTCCATTGAGCTCAGTTTATCATAATTCTTATTCAAAGTCTCAAATAAACATACCAGCTTCTCATCATTGGGTAGACTCATAAAGGATTCATTGTCCATACTGCTGGAGCTGAATTTCTTCCTTTTTTTCAATTGTCTATTCACAGACTGCCACTCATTACCCCACCCAGGGTGCATATCAGGGCGCGCATCAAAACGGTTCTGAATAGGCATCGTAAAACACTCAGGATTTAATGTTTCGTCCTCATCTCCGTCCCCTATCATCATGTCACTAACTTCGTTATCAAATCCACCACTAGCCATGCTAAACCAAAAAGACCACTGCCGCTTATAAGTATCTTAATTTGCGTTTTTCTTGAACGATTTTTTTTCTTTGTTTACCGACCACCATTGACCGGAAGTATTTACACTGTATTAACACTGTAAGAATGCGCATGTTTTGTCCATTAAAATGATTTAATGGACCAAATTAAGCGAAAACGGTTAGAAACAGACTTTACACAGCTAATCTTTGCACTTGCATGCTGGTTATGAGGCCAGCTGTTGGTGCGATTCCATGGAAATGCGAGGCGACAGGCGACAAAAAGTAACACAAATTACCAGCTGGGTCATTGGACCCATGTTCTTTTCACAGATGAGTCCAGATTTGTATGAAGATATCCACGATGATAGGAGAAGGGTGTGACGCCTGCTATGTACACGTCGTGTAGACTATGAATTGAATCATGTTGTGGAACATGTGGAATATGACATGTCTAGAGGAGGGTGGGTAATGGTATGGTCCGGCATCTGGATTGGCAGCTGTGTGGACTTGCGCATGCTAGACAGAAGCTCTCTGATTAGTGTTCAAGCTAGAAATGACATGTTTTATCCAATTACGAGACCGTTTGCTGCAGTTTTTGGCGATGACATCATCAAATCACAGGGCAAATGTGGTGGACCAGTACCGAACGACAGAAACAATCGCCCGCACTTACATGTCAATTTGATCAAAAGTTTTAAATCCGATTGAGCATGCTTTTGACATGCTACACCGCCAATTCTGATCACCAGAGGCTTCCTGAAACTCAAGGAGAGCTTATTCAGGCCTTTCGTGAAAAATGGTAAATGACTCCCTAAATGGGCCGCTTAGGATTTACCAGAAGGAAGCCTAGTGGGTGTCATGCAGTTATTCAGGCCCTCAGAGGTCATTCTGAAAACTGAAAATGATTTTGAATGGATAAAGTCACAAATAAAGGACACTCGTGTTTGTGTATATGCCAATTTTCACTTCGAATTTTTGGGTATGCCTGTTTATTCATTCCTGCCGGTGTGTCACGTGATCAGATTCCAATATTTCTCATGCAATCTATTGCAGCGTCGTTAGATGTATTCAACAGTAGAAAATGATTTTTGGAAAATTATTTTTTTTCCATATAAAAAGTTCAGTCTAATGTTTGATCCTTAACTTTTTTGTCCAGTATATATTGTTTGTGATGTTCAGACTAGCCCGTTGACCACCTACATCACATAGCTGCCGCTAGTATTGTCTTTTGTGGTAGCTAATAATGTCTTGTCTCTTTCCCACATGGTGTCGTGGGATGGATCGGGATTGAATTGTGTCATTTCCTGAGAATTTTCCTCCTTACTTTTGCACTGAACTGGTTGACCAGCGGCTATAACGTGATTTGCATCATCATAAAAGGACAGCTTTTTTTTGAATCTGCGGAATATAATTACCCAAAAAACTGGCATACCTCATTTATGTTTTAATGAACAGTTTTCATTTTCGAAAATTGGCAGAGCCTTTTTTTCTATCTTTGGATGATTTATTTCACTGATGTTAACAGTGCAAACACAGATCAGACTGCTTATAGGAGGAGCAGTCTGATCTGTGTATGCACTGTTTGCTATTTGTTTCCCCAGACAGGCTGTTCATTTATTTAAGGTGACTACGGATTGTCTGATTGATGTAAATATTGCTCCAACAAATTATGTAATTGCAATGAGACTGATTTGATCACTTGCCCAACATCATTGCGTCCTGTTAAAAGATACCAGCTGAAATCTCTAACATGTGAGTTTGTCTATAAACAGATTATGACCACAACTGGCAAAGGACACATTGGCAAGAGCCAAAACAAGGAATATCTTTAAAAAAAGATAATCGGCGCAGATTAAATGGAGGTATATTTTGTAATATGTCTCTGGGTGAAAAGTTGACAATAACTTTCATGAATATGACTCAAGTGAGCTATGTCGGTAGGCACCCGCAACAGTAATTTTGACACTGGGTAGCGACAATGATCTTTCTCAAGATTTAGCTGTCCAATTTGGAATTCCAAAATGGGCCGCGGTCTGTCTTGAGATTGACCTGATTCAAAAACAGTTACCTATATGATGCAATTTTTTGTGTGTGTATTAAACCGAAAAAGGAAATCGAAGTAGATCTACACTGAAAAAAGAAAGTTTTGAATATCTGCGTCTGTTTTCGATAAAATGTCAATTGTAAATTTACAAACAAGAGAAACATTTTGAATTAACTCCTGACAGAGTGCTAGTATTCACGCAGTGCAGTACAGCGGAAGAAAAGAAGACTAAATATTCATTGACCTTTGATATCATTGGTTAATTATTGACATACGCGTTATTTGACCTATGAAATCTAGTGAAGTGTGGAACAAAAGTGAAATTATACTCGGCTGCGCCGAGAAAAAAGAAGTAAAGGTATGTATTAGCGACATTCGATAGCCAGTTATTAATTTTTGTTATAGTTCAAGAAAACTTGAAAATACATGTATGTCCACGTGATTAATGACTATAAAAGCACCAAACTTAGCTTACTAGAATTAAACTGTAACATGCATTTGCATTGAAGAAGGAACTCATATTTAAGTATGATCGGAAGAAAAAGAGACAAGAAGCCAGAATTACAACTGCCAAACCTATACTGAAACTGACAGATCATCAAATATGCCCAGTGGATTCGATTAAAACAAGAAATCGTTTCATCTTTCAATGACTGCCGTGAACTTCTCTTCAACTACAGAAAGCAAACATTGAAAGTCATGATTTCTCTTGGGCTTTGGTAAATCATTAAATGATATAGTGATTTGTGATTCAAGAAAATTGCCTTACAGTGTGCTTGAAGACTAATCACCTTGTGCATCCGCATGGTTCATCAGAAGCTACAGTTTTCTATATATAGAGTCCTTAGGATCCGTTGATTGGGCCCCCTACCTTGCCGAGGTAAAACACTGCTCAGTCTGCGCAAACGCGCTTAGCGTTCGATATTTTTATATGCTATAATACATTGTCCTTGTCCTGAATGACATGCCAGCTGATTAAGCATCTATTACTGCAGATGTCACATACACAATTGAGCCACGACAACATAACCAGCAAAGTGGCAAGTGCGCCAAGCGAAGACTCAGATCAGTCTGAGCATCTGCCAAGTCTGAGCATAGCCTACGTTGTGCGCTTAGAGGATAAGTGAGGGCCTTAGCTAGATCCATGCGGACAGTGGAGACGCTGATCAGACTGGGCGGATGCCCTGGCTGACCTGAGTCTTCTCTGGGCGCACATGCCTCTTTGTTGGTTTTGTCGTGTCGCGACTTATAGTTTTATGTGGATCTTACAGTCCTTACACGAATACCTAACGAGCATCTTTCGTAGAGTGGTGTTTTAAGCCATATTTATATTTCATGTATGCTCTTACTTCTACTCAATCTTGTTTCATTTTAGTCTTTGGCCTATCGGAACCAGAATTTTATGGTGACTTAGTATACAAATTCAAAAAGATTAAGGGTAGGACTGATTTTTCTGATCAATTCCGAAAAATAATAATACGTCACAAACGTATTGGCTATAATTTAAATGTTATGCGACAGTCTGCATGCTTAGTGATTAACCCAATCACGGTTGATAACTTTGCTGCACTCTTTAATTGCACACCGGGGGATCGGTCGTCAGACTCTATGATGGCCCCGACCCTAAAGCTATATATTTTAGTTGGTTGGGACCGGAGCCCTTTTTGTCTGTTGCTTGGTCCACCGGGGCTCAACTGGTGACCTTCTTTTGCTTCAGATTTCCAGTGGGGTTGTTTGGCAGGACAGGGATCTCCACCTGTCAGACGGCCCGTTGTATCTGTTGAGTCCTCGTCTTTGCTTCTTCATGGTGTTGAAATTTGATTTATGTGTTTACCGTGATGATTCATTGACGAGTTAGAGGGTTATCATGCGAACCGAACAACCAACTAAATGTTTTGTACCACTTCAGAAACTGAGGGTGAGGTTGGGCCTGTAAAATCGATTTAAGCCCCCCAGTAATTCATTACAGACCGTTCCAAGGCGGTAGTTCTGTTGTGGTTCTCTGTTGCCTGTTTTTGGTGTCAGAGGTTCTGTGATGTTTTACCTTATGTATGTTCTTATTATTTTTGGTTCGGTTTGGGTTGCTGAGTGGCCACCTTTTGGGAACAAGCTGCTCACTCGGTTGGCCATATGTTCTCTGTATCTTGATTATTTGTAATCTTAGTTGTTTCCAACTATGGTTTGAGGGCTGGATTTGGATTTTGATTGTTTCAGTTCCTGGTCTTTGCATACTTTTTACTTTTGTTAGGACCTATCATTATTCTTGTAATGCTTACTGATAAGTAAGGAAAGGTCTTAGTGAATGAAAGATGTACTCGCAATTTCGAACTGTTTCTGAAACAGGGATGAGTTTGTTTCTATCTCAGATCTATATATACATGTTCTGTCACGTCGTATTATCCTTTGGTCTGTACTATGCATATTTGATATTATTTTATCCTAGTCGCTTATTTTTGGTTTTAGTAATCGTGAATTTTATGGCTTCCTTGGTAGATTTTTTTTTTCTCATGGTGTTGTTTCTCGCAACTGATAATATCAAGATGCACGCATTCTTTTTTATGGAATTGCATTATAAATGATTCCAAGTGTGCTGCTGTTGTTTCAGCTGACGATTGTTCTATGAGCTGTGTGCCTCGAATCTGTCTTAAAGCCGCAGAGTCCGTCACAGTGGCGATCTAGTTTCAACTGACGATTGTTCTATGAACTGTATTCTTCGAATCTGTCTTAAAGCCACAGAGTCCGTATTGGTGTCAATCTGGTTTCAACTGATGATTGTTCTACGAGTTGAGTTTCGCGAATCTATTTTACAGTCACAGAGACCGTCATATTGGCTATCTAGTTTTGTGCTGTGTTCCTGGATTCTGTTTTAAAGTCACAGAATCTACATAGTGGCGATCTAGTTTCAACTGACGATTGTTCTATGATCTGTGTTTCACAAATCTAAAGTCAACTAGACCGTCATATTGGCTATCTAGTTTCAGCTGAAGATAGTTTCTAATAGCCGTGTTCCGCGAATCGTTTTTAAAACCACAGAGTCCGACTTAGTGGCGATCTAGTTGCAGCTGACGTTTGTTCCATGAACTGTGTTCCGCGAATCTGTTTATGGGCTATAAAATGGCAGAATTAAGCGGTTTATCTCAGTATTTCTCCAGAAACCAAACGGTAAACATCTCCTGATCTGATTGGCTGTAGGTCCTGCAGAGGAATTTACCTGGGAAATAATTGACAGTTGACTGGGGTTTAAACATATTACATATGCAGCTGACTGGGATTAATTTTTATCAGTTTGACAGTAGCCCCGCCCACTTAAAGACTCAAATAGGTAGTGAATCCCTTGCCGGTGTTTCCTGAATCTAGGCTTTTAAGCCAAACAGGCTATCATAGAGCCGATCTAGTTTCAGCTGACGTTTGTTCTATGAGTTGTGTTCCGCGAATATGTTTTAAAGCCATAGAGTCCCTTATAGTGGCGAACTTGTTTCAGCTGACGATTGTTCTATGAGATGTGCTCCGCGAATCTGTTTTAAAGCCACAGAGGCGTCATAGGCCGATCTAGTTTTAGCTGGCGTTTATTTTATGTGCCCTGCTTTAAGAATCAGCTCACCGTACATCATCAAAGTGCAGATTATATATTGGCTGGTTCTTTTGGATCACTACATTCATTCTGAGTTAGATTGAAAATAGAGTTCCGCTGAGGCCCTTATTAGGGGCATGGGTAATGTTTGCATAATACTTAACTTCACTTGAACAGACTCAATTAAACCGAGTCTGCTATTTTTGTTGCTGTAAATACTTCGTTGCTTCCAAAGGATCTTCCTTCAGAATTTGAGCCGCGACACGAGAAAACCAACAAAGTGGTTGAGCGCAAAGCGCAGACTAAGATCCGCCTGGGCATCCGCCCAGTCTGATCAGACTCTTTCTTAAGCGCTTAAAGAGTAGCTAAGGGTGTAAGCTACCGCCATGCGGACAGCGAAGACCCTGATCAGGCTGGGCGGATGCCCAGGCTAATTTGAGTCTGCGCTGGGCGCACAACCACTTTGTTGGTTTTCTCGTGTCGCGGCTCATTTATCTTAAAAGTCAATTTTAAATTTACCCATTGAGAGTCACCGGCAATTAAAGTTTTATGGTGTTGCCGTCTTAGCCAGATATCTGATAAAAAAGGTGCCTTCGTATTTATTACTTCTGTTAAAGATATATCTGCACCGCTAAGGAAGTCAGAGACAATTTCTAATGATTCCCATCATAAGTCAATGTTAACTTCAAATTTCTCTTGTATGAATGCCATATCATTTCTGTAAAAACCTAAACTTTTCCATGAGGAGTTGGTTTTAGAATTGATTGCCATTTTCGGCAGGTTTAAGCAGATGGTAACCAAGCCACATTTCTGATGGGATGGAGATGTATCTAAGAAACATGTCTGCAAAATATATATTATACATATATATGCACTGCTAAGACGGTATAAATATTGTTTTTACTTTTCCCATAGACATAGCCACATTAAGCCACCATAGTAATCAGGGTACTGGACCTATTGTAACAAGGCATCGCAGGCGATACAAATCCCCTCACACAAGACTACTTGCTCGAGATATTGTCATACCCTACATTTGTGTGAAGTTATGTCAAAATCCGCTGAGAAATGTAGGCCCTAGAGCAATGACAAAGTTTTTCTAAAAATAGCCACAGTGACCTTGACCTTGGGCACAGCACCTTGAAAGTCGCTCGAGATATTGTCATGCCCTACATTTATGTGAAGTTATTTCAAAATCCGTTGAGAAATATAGGCACTAGAGCCCTGACAAAGTTTTTCTTAAAATAGCCACAGTGACCTTAACCTTGGGCGCAGCACCCCGAAAGTCGAACTTGCTCGAGATATTGTCATGCCCTACACTTGTGTGAAGTAATTTCAAAATCCATTGAGAAATGTAGGCCCTAGAGGGCTGACAAAGTTTTTCTTAAAATAGCCACAGTGACCTTGACCTTGGGCGCAGCATCTTGAAAGTCGAACTTGCTCGAGATATTGTCATGCCCTACACTTGTGTGAAGTAATTTTAAAATCCGTTGAGAAATGTAGGCCCTAGAGGGCTGACAATGTTTTTCTAAAAATAGCTACAGTGACCTTGACCTTGGGCGCAGCACCCTGAAAGTCAAACTTGCTTGAGATATTGTCATGCCCTACATTTGTGTGAAG
This sequence comes from Ctena decussata, assembly GCA_963989385.1. NCBI lineage: Eukaryota > Metazoa > Mollusca > Bivalvia > Lucinida > Lucinidae > Ctena > Ctena decussata. The sequence goes on from OZ022498.1 coordinate 6,651,897, forward strand.
TTATTTTAAAATCCGTTCAGAAATGTAGGCGCTAGAGCGCTGACAAAGTTTTTCTAAAAATAGCCACAGTGACCTTGACCTTGGGCGCAGCACCCTGAAAGTCGAAGTTCATCGAGATATTGTCATGCCCTACATTTGTGTGAAGTTATTTCAAAATCCATTGAGAAATATTGGCACTAGAGCGCTGACAAAGTTTTTCTAAAAATAGCCACAGTGACCTTGACCTTGGGCGCAGCACCTGAAAGTTGAAGTTGCTCGAGATATTGTCATGCCCTACACTTGTGTGAAGTTATTTCAAAATCCATTGAGAAATGAAGGCGCTAGAGCGCTGACAAAGTTTTTCTAAAAATAGCCACAGTGACCTTGACCTTGGGCGCAGCACCCTGAAAGTCGAACTTGCTCGAGATATTGTAATGCCCTACATTTGTGTCAAGTTATTTCAAAATCCATTGAGAAATGAAGGCGCTAGAGCGCTGACAAAGTTTTTCTAAAAATAGCCACAGTGACCTTGACCTTGGGCGCAGCACCCTGAAAGTCGAACTTGCTCGAGATATTGTCATGCCCTACACTTGTGTCAAGTTATTTCAAAATCCATTGAGAAATGAAGGCGCTAGAGCGCTGACAAAGTTTTTTCTAAAAATAGCCACAGTGACCTTGACCTTGGGCGCAGCACCCTGAATGTCGAACTTGCTCGAGATATTGTCATGCCCTACACTTGTGTGAAGTTATTTCAAAATCCATTGAGAAATGAAGGCGCTAGAGCGCTGACAAAGTTTTTCTAAAAATAGCCACAGTGACCTTGACCTTGGGCGCAGCACCCTGAAAGTCGAACTTGCTCGAGATATTGTAATGCCCTACACTTGTGTGAAGTTATTTCAAAATCCATTGAGAAATGAAGGCGCTAGAGCGCTGACAAAGTTTTTCTAAAAATAGCCACAGTGACCTTGACCTTGGGCGCAGCACCCTGAAAGTCGAATTTGCTCGAGATATTGTCATGCCCTACACTTGTGTGAAGTTATTTCAAAATCCGTTGAGAAATGAAGGTGCTAGAGCGCTGACAAAAGGTGAACATACGTGCGTACGTACGTACGTACATACGTACATACGTACGTACGTAAGTACGTACTTACGTACGGGACAAAACCTATATCCCCTATCCACTTCGTGGTGTGAGGGGATAATAAAAACGCGATTTTCTAGATGCTTTGGTGACGAAATTTCGTTTACAAGAGTCATATAGTTTCAGAGCTGGTGTCGTTTAAAAATGTTCACTGACTATTATGGGACGGTTGGACACCGGACCAACGCTTATGCTATAAAAAGTAACTCAAATGTTTCAGAATATCATATCTACCAACATAAATTAAAGCTATTCATAGTTCTTCATTATAGTTTAAGGGTATGTAGTTTTGAGCTGAGTCAAACAGGTTTGCCAGTCAAATTGACACAGGCTTTTATGAATTTTAAATGTAAAGGAAAATGCCCCAAGAAAGTATACAGTGACGTCTTAGGATTAACAATCCACAGAAGACATAAATAATCTGCTCGTTACAGGTACCCAGTTCCGATTCGTTGGCCAAATGAAGCCCTGTGATCTGACACGTCACTCTTTTAGCTACATCCATCAATTATTTTAGACCCTGTGTTCCATTCATCCGTGCTATCACGAAGCAGTATGCTGAGCGTAGAGAAAAGGGGTCAAAAGACATTTGCATACAGTAAAGACTCAGATTACGCCAATTTACTTTTGTTAATTATAGATTCAGCGTCAATGCTGGATTTTAATGACCGAAACATTCATTACTGATTACTTCCACAAACGAATGAAATACCATTAAGACAAGCAATGCAATAAATAAGATCGGAACGCATGCTTTAAACTAATTGGACAAGTCATTCTCATTGATGTAAACTATTTTTAATGTTAATATCCAAAAATGAAATGTGCAACACCTACCACGCTTTCTAGCACTTGTTCATGTGTCCATTTCGAATAAACGGTCGCCAATTGCGGCGGCCTTTGGGGGGGGCATCAGTAGTAAAAGTTCTAGTTTCGCATAATACCTGGTGTTGGTTGACCTATACAGAACCCATGACTTAACGGTACAGTTGGTAAAGTTAAAAGGGCCTCATTGTATCAAACCCAACAGTTTTGGAACTGTATGTCCAAAATTAAAGATTTTTGATGTCGCCATTTGCACCAGTCGAGTAATCAGAGGACATATAAAGTGCATAGAATATGAAACAATAATTTCTTCTTTGTTTTTATAGACAAAATGCTGCAAATGAACACTCCGTAATGACACTAAATAAAAGGACAAACCTGACTTAGCAAATACTCAGACCTTAATCAGACTGCTCTTATGTGAGCAGTTTTGATCAGGGTCTGCATTATTTGCTATTCCTTCAAGAATCGATGACACATCGCGGAAGAGTAAAATCAACGTTGTTAAAATTTCAGGATAGTTATAGCACTTCGTTAAGGTGTACCTACAGTTAGGCAAGTACGGCAATGAAACTAAAAACTAATTTCCTATTTGTCAGAAGCTTTGACAAAGACAAATAGCATAGTCGCTGATGGAACGACATCGAGTCATTCGGCTTGAGATGCTTCATTGTCAAAAACCAATCGTTGGAGACTAAATGTTGTCAGATTGACTGACGAGACTAAAGATAAGTGAGCATTTGATGAAAATTGCTTCCATGGGAGTTAACCCTTTGGTCTGTGATGCTATTTGTGACAGCGATTAATTATTGTATTTGTCATTTCTGCATTATCATGTTTGAAGCACATGTACAAGCAGACACGTTAAAAAGTCTGTTATAATGAGATTTCAGCAAATCATTACGATTCCACTGAGTAATAGTATTGACAAGGTGATAATTTGTAAATGTTCAAACGTCAAAAAATAGTTAGGGCAAGTTTATGCGACTTGAAAATACCATAATACCGTGAATATTTGGACCGTAGACCTGCGCAAATAATGACGACAAAGACCCGTGTCTATAATGTTTATTTCTCTGCCACTGAACTTGTTGAATTTTACTAGCATTACGATAATTGGCTTGCATATCCTAATATTTGGAGTAACTGTATGACTTTAAATTCAGTATTCACTCTCTGTAACCATCAAAGAGCCTTGGTCACGACAAATATCCGGGTTTGTTGAAATAATGACGGATGATGTATGTTGATAAAAATAAAAGATAAATCGGAATTGATTTCGAATCAAAATATGCTGTTGTCATGGCAACTAGTCATTATTTTGACAATTTTAGGCTACGTTATTATTTTTGAATAGTCTAAATTTTCATTTTTTTTTTTGTTTTTACCCTGGTTACATATGTACTTAGAACTATATAGCTCATTTTGATACCAATTGTGTGCAAAACGCTAAGTCAGCGGATATTTTGTGAAATATACGCTTAAATTAAATTATTCCAGTGAAACACACTTAAAGTCACGATAGTGTAATGCATTTTAGTTGAATTATTTACGTTTGAAATAATGAAAAGTAAGGTTTCTTTTTTTTTGCCGTTTTCAATTTAACTAATTTCAGAGTAACAATGCTCATACTGCTAGATCAGGTATACATTCACCAGTTCTTATAGCATCAGTGAATTTCATTAGATTTAGATTATATGACTTATTTATTCCAGCATATCACTCGACCAATAAGAAAGATTGCCCAACCCACATCTTTACCAATTTACAATATCTCGCTGATATCTTAAGCATTCAGCCACGGGTTCCGATGATATTTCATACTTTCGTTATGGCATTTTAGCTGTGGTTGTTCAAGTTCAAGTTGAGCTCCCTCCATTAATGTAGTTGCCATGGTAACTTATAGTTTTAAACTATTCTTAAACAATCAGTAAGCAAATACTGGATAAACATCCTAACTAAGGTAGTACCTATAATTAGCTAAAAATGGTGTGAAATTATGGCCAATGATGGGGCTAAGATCTCGACAAGGAAAATCTAAGGCTCCTTTTCTGATGATTTAAAGGCCCTATTGCTCTATAAACATGAAAAATTTTATAGCTGCAAGCTTCTCACCATAGTTTCTACATTGTAATGCTCCCGATCAGCCAACTTAAAGCAAATAAACATCCACGAGTTTCACGTAAAAAGGGTTTGAAATATTATTTGGGTCATTTAAGTTGGCAACTAAAATACCTACTTTCTATTTCATGTCCTTGAATAAAATGGTAAAAATACAATGTACAAGAGTGGGGCCCTATTCGCTGTCGCGCTTTTGAATATATTGCATCACTCAACCGGAAACCAGAAAAGGAAAGTCATATTTTGTTGAGCGATTTGTAGGTTTTTTAAAACAACTGTTTTCCATACTTTTTGCCGGCCATTGGATCAATTTACGCATATCAACCTACATTTTGTCATAAAACGTGAAGGTTGACAGGCTTTTCAAAACGATTTGTGTTTAGACGTTTTTACACTGATAGAACTATGGAGACTTTAAGTCTCGTGCTCGGAAAGTCTTGCATGACACGGATGAATCCGAAAACTACCTTTTTTTGGTCTAAACCCATTATAGATTCTGTTAATCTCAGGTGACTTGGCTGCCTGTACACTGCAAAAAATACGGTAGATTTTACGGTAAAATACCTGGCAACCAGCTGCCAGTTCTTTACCGTTATTTTTACGGGCGCCCGTAAAAATTGCAGGAATCATCAAGCAGAGTGGGACAGAATACAACAGGTGTCGTTTTGGTCAGATAGCCCTTCAAAAATACATTTAGTTATTTTCGATTGCGCCAAGTTAACATATAACTTAAATTTCGTGATTTCTAAAAGTGTCTTACAGGCAAACGCCCGTAAAAATAACGGGAAAAGGACTGGCAACTGGTTTCCAGTTATTCTACCCTAAAATTTACAGAATATTTTTACAGTGTAGGTCATAACCATAACATGGTTTCATTTCCTCAAACTGTTAAAAAAAGAAGAAAAGGAAGAAGAAAGAAAGCAGGCTCAGAATGTTGTTGCCCAGTTACAGGAGACCAACAAAAGTTACAAAATGGGGGGGTAATACAAGCATATGTTTGGGTGCAAGCATCAGTCCACAACCATTCAGCTAGAATTTTGACTTCTTTAAAGCCATTATACAAATGTTAATTTGGGTTTCGTTGACTAAATACAGGCACATTAAATTCTGAAAATATCATTTCATTACTGCTGGCGTGCACTATAGTAATATCATAACTATTGGGATTCATTTATCCAGCACTGTAATCAACCTAACATTTACTAACAATATTGTTTGAAAAATGCCAGACAGAGTATCCTTAAACAGACTTTCTCCATATATCTTCCTTCAGGTTACATCCTTAAAGGGTGTAATAAAATCTGAAGGAAGATATAGGTCTACGCATTCCCGTCAGGGATTGCTGTCCAAAACATAGAGCCAACGGTAATCGGATTTGTGTGGAGAATAAACCAAATTTGGTTAAAAGCACTTTAATGTGATATTTTCCACAGTTTAGTACAGAATCGATTTTATGTCACCGTTACAGTGGTTTGCTTTTTTGTTTCTTTGATGTGTTCCATGCTTTTGAACGACCATTATTTCAACATTCGGTAATCCCATTTTAAAGTACTACTCTGGAAATAGCATGGCTTACGCGTTAGAAGATTTTTATTTGCTCTAATGTGCTCTAATAAAATTAGAATCAGTTTCCAGCCAAGGCATATTGGCAGTACAGGAATTATCCTAAATAATGAAACACATTAAGGAATTGGAGCTTTGTGGAAATTATTTAAAAAAAAGAGGTTGATAATAATATTCTATAAGAAAATTCATCTAAAACTGTTGGTTAAATTAATAAATGGCAAACAGTAATACCCCTTATCCGACTGCTCCTCTCTACGGGTCTTCGCCGTTTGCTGAGGCACTAATGTCGTAATAGTTAAGGTCGGTTGGGTTTAAAGGGTAAAAATATTTGAGAAATTTCAGATAAGCTGTTTAAATTGATTCACAACAGTTTCAATATAATGGGGCTCATTACGTGATGTTACCGATAATACAGTAATTTAATTCCATGGCACGATCACGTTAAAGCATTCATTTTTAGACTCTTACGTTTAGAACGTACTTAAAAACAACAATAAATGTATAACGCATTTTTGTTCTGTTAAGGCGTGTGAGACATTTTCAGGACATTTCCGTTCTCTCTCTCTCTTTTCAAAGTAGCGACGAAGGGGTGGTGGAGGGGCAATTCTTGTAAGGATCAAAGTGTCGTTGACTATTTTGTCTTCATCAAATTTATTATTAGATTTTATATGTTTTGGAATTTCTTACGCTATCTGATTTGCTACATAAAATAATACAGAGCCCCAAATATATATGCTGAAATGAGCAAACTACAGTAAGTTGCACGATAGCAGGTCATCGTAACCTACTGTGACCTAGTTCTATGGCATGTAATTTTCCTTGACTTTATGTTTGCACTGATAAATCTGACGGCTGTAGGGCACAAACAAACGAAGTTAGAGCGAACGAACATAGGCGCATATACGCCCCCAGTAAATTCCACCATCTAGTGGAGCAACATATCAAATTTTACGCAAAAGTTCAACTGAACTATTAATGGACGAACTGATGTACGAATTAACGAATGGACGAACAAACAGGCAGACGAATAGACGATAGGACGTAAAGGCAAATCTTACATACTCGTATGTCAGACTATAGAAAGAAAATAAACTGCTGCCCTCAATTTATTTACCGAAAACCGCTTGTCATATCATACTATGACATACCAAGTTGATACAGTTTACTGCGGTCGGTTGGTTACAGAGCTGTCTCACGGTAAGATAAGTTCACTGTCACTGTTACTCAGTATTAACTGCAAAGAAACCAGTCGTTGTAAGGCATCACCTGCTACACTTACGCCAAGCAGAGCTAACCATAATTTCAACTGCGCACAAGTATGAGGGTAATCTATTACAAATCAGGGGTTGAAAAAGTATCCATCGATGGTTAAAGCATTTGCAGGATAGAATTTTGTTGAGCACGTGAGTTTGTAAATGTCATATTTCGACGAGTTTGTTAATTAATATTTGATTTTACACTTACTTGGGCAACAAATTCAAATTTTAAAGAGACATCAATTTACTGTACTACTGTGTCATATTCCATCGATGGATTCAATAAATGATTCTAAAATCAATTTAGCCGCGACACGACAAAACCAACAAAGTGGTTGTGCGCCCAGCGCAGACTCAGATCAGCATGGGCATCCGCCCAGTCTGACCAGAGCCATTGCTGTCCGCATGGAGATAGCTTTGAACCTTAGCTACCCTTTAAGCGCACACCAAAGAGTCTGATCAGACTATGCGGATGCCCAGGCTGATCTGAGTCTCCGTTGGACGCACAACCACAGTGTTGGATTCTCGTGTCGCGGCTCAATTTCTATTGTGCAAATGGCATTGGTGGATTTTGGCAATAAGCCTGTCAATAGAAATAAAAGTGAATTCACCTTTACGGACGAAGCTTTGTCCTGTTTCGTTTCAAACACCCGATCGCTGTATGCTAAATCGGTATTACATGTATTTCTTGCATAGTGTGCAAATGACCACGCTTAAATAAATCAAAAGCATGCAACAAGCCAGAACTGGAACGTACAATACATGTTGTCAGATCAGGGTCTGCACTATTTGCTGGTCAAGCTGTTCAACCAACAGTTGTATAGCTTCCTCGAGAGGGTGTGCATTCGTCCAAATTCAAGAACGGATACTGCATTTTTTTTCTGTCGCAGCAGGGATCATTTTAAGTTTGCATCCCTTCTGAAAGGAGTCGGCTTTTGAAGGAACGAAGTAGCTAACCTAAAAGCAAATTCTTCTTATAAAAGCAGACTCCAGTAGAAAGCTTTTCTTTGCCCAAGGAAACAAACAGGAAGTCATGAAATTGTCTCTCTAAGTTTAAAATATGGCAGAAAACATGGCGGTGTACCCAAACATCATCTAACGCAGCATCAGCGGTAAAGCTATGTCATGACAATGCTTCCAAGGTGTTTTTACATTCAATTTGTCTGTTAAATGTTTGATCTTACGTTATTGCATAAAAAGCAGTGCCGATAGGTATTAACAGCCGTGCATCAACAGGCGAAAAGCCGTGTTTCAACAATGATTTTCTCGCGCTGTTGAAACATGATGACAGAACTTTCGTTATGCTTGTGCCGGGCCACTAAAAACCGCCATGCACTCTTGCCTCTCCCTTTTCGGTTAATTTACAATAATTGGTCGCGTGCTACCTATGTTTTCTTATGACGCCATCATGCTTTGTACTCTTATTACGTCATAAAGTACCGACACGGATTTCAAAGCCATGTTGTCTTCATTCTTACGATGCCAAATGGAGAGTAAATAAGTGTTAAAGAAAAACATGCATACTAAGCTTTCAGTAATCAATAACTGCAGGATGGTATATGAATTGATCAGGCTTGTTCTGCATGGAAATTATTGCTCAAGGTATCTGCTTTTTGTTGATTAATTTACCATCTATTTTTCATCAACTACAACGACCATCTTGGACACTTTTCCGAAATGAGGTTGAATAGGATGATGACAGCCATTTTGAATAGAATGAATGCTCTCGGGCCCGGAAGACGAATATTAGTAAACAGATGCACAAGCGCGTTGGCTGTTAATCGGTGACAAAATAGAGTGCCAAGTTTTTTTTCTCTCAAATTTTAACGAATAATTCGTTGAATTATGCAATAACAGCGATCAAACAATTGTTTTCAATGCATTAACATTTGCCAGATCCCTCGGGAGATGTTGAAAACCTCGGCCCTCGGCCTCGGTTTCCAACATCTCCCTCGGGACTTGGCAAACGTTAATGCATGAAAAACCATGTTTGATCCCTATATTATATGACGTTGCTGTGGGATTGTACTGATGCTCACAAGTGCCTTCTGTGGCGTTGCATCAACGTTAACATGATATGTTAACGTAGGTGCCTACTTGGATTCACCGTTACTCATTCCAATCCACTCAGGTGGATAATAGTCTTCGTGTGGTTCCCATTCAGACAACCTTGATCCAGGTCGAGGATAATCTTTCAAATATACCACAGTTCCCCCGGCTAACCAGCCTCCCCACCAACCAAACGTACCACAGGTGATAATGACATGGTCACACAAACTTAATAAAGCCATGTCAATGATGTCTTCCGTAAAATTGCTCCATGTAATTTCAGATTCCTTTGCCTGTATATTTTCTTTTGACCATTCCATGCCATCACTACACACAACAAAATGCGCATTCGTAAAACGTGAACGATAAAAGTCCATGGCTTTACTGAGATACTGTTTATCCGCTACGGTCCGCCCATACTGTTGTTCCTCGGGTGTGAGGAAATCGCCTCTCCTTACATGAACCCCGATCCTTGTTTTTGCCTTTGGAATATGTTCTTCTATGAAAGCATTAGCTTTCTGTATAAACGCAGGTTTAATTGTCAGGGCTTTTCGAAGTTCCTTTGATATAATTAAAAAGGTCTTACAGGAATGAAATACTCCATCAAATGTTAAATTGTGTTTACAGTATTCACTCGTGTCCCACTTGGATGGATTTTCCCAGTCTCCATCCCGTAAATGCACGATATTTGTAAGGTTAATTTCAGACGCATATGTGTTATCAATTTCAACAAAATAGTTTGTCAAAGGATGAGAAGTTTCTATAATTGCCTTGTAGTTTAATGTATGTGCCATGCCCAGACAGACAGCAAAATGGAACACCCAGTTGCCAAGTCTTCCACTTGGGTATGGACACTGAAAGTAGCGAGTTGTATTAGAAGAATCACAATTAGCTCGATGAAAATTTTGTGTTGCCCCTATTTGTGTCCCATTATATTCAATGTAAGAATTGTTTGTCCATGTAGTATCACTCTGTGTACCGCCTCTATAAACTGTGTGAACATTTTCCTGATTCCAATTATTAATTTTATCAGTTTGATTGTGTGTATCAGATGGCTCACTTTCTTCAACAGCTGTAGTTACGGGGTCTAAACTAAATCCCTTGTAGGTTTCTGATCTTTTGAAATACGCATTTCTTTCAATCCACAGTCTGGTGTAAATAAACTCAGGTGCATAGCGCACAAGAAATGTAAATATAACAAATACAAATACGATCCGTTTTTTCCAACGATTCATGATAAATTTGGCGGCAATAAATTTCTGTGTGTTTAAACTTTCTTCTTCATATGAGAAGACTCTCATATCCCGCATGAAATAAAAATTTTTTTTATCTTTCTTTCAAATTTCAGCTTCAGAGTTTTTGTTATTTATTTATTTATTTTATTTGAGTTTTGTTTGCCTCCGTTATTTTGAAAATATCAATAACACACAAAAAAGTCAATTTGTTTTTAGATAAAAAATGTTTTGAAGAGAAAACACGCAGACACTGAAAGTTACAAGAAACTTCGTGCTTTGATGTGTTATCCCATACTTTTATATCAGGCAGCTTTTCAGAAACAAACTGGCAATAAACTTTTACATATGGAACAAAATTTGTCTTATTTCAACTTTAAGCTTTTACGTTTTTGTCTCCATTTTATTGAAAACATGTAAAAGAAATTAAAGCTGAAATATTAATGCCAAATTATGTTTTGAAAAGAAAACACCCGAAAATTCATAATTTTATATGAAATCCATACTCTTTGAAATCTGCCAACAAGTCATTATAAAACCAGAATGAGCAATATACTTTACATACTAGCCATAAGACGAGAAAACCAACAAAGTGGTTGTGCGCCCAGCGCAGACTCAGATCAGTCTGGACATCCGCTCGGACCGATCAGACTCTTCACTAAGCGCATAAAGAGTGGCTAAGTGTCTACCTCAATGCGGACAGCGAAGACTCTGATCAGGATGGGCGGATGCCCAGGCTGGTCTAAGTCTGCGCTGGACGCATAACCACTTTATTGGTCTTCCCATTTCGCGGCTCAATTATACATAAACTGTAAAAAAATTAAATATTGGGACATTTATGGCTGAGCAAAGAGTGCAGACTAAGATCAGACTGCGAGAGCAGTCTGGTCAGAGTCTGCGTTGTTTGCCATTCCGTCTGCATTTTTCAGATGTATTACTGAATTAAAAAAAGATGTTTAGTCTTTAGGAAAGTTACGGTAAATAATTTTAGGTGTCCTATTTTTTTCAATTTTCCGGCACAAAAATCAGTTGTTAAATAAACAGACTGAAATTTCTTAGCAAATACATATGCAGATTAGGCTGAGTGTAGTTGAGTCACATCATGCTCTCCTTATTCTGCCACATTCCATACAGATAAATACCAATTCAAAGTCGATACTTCTGTTGCGGTTCTTCAATGTTAGTTGTTCTAAGAGGTCTAATGTCCGCTTTTCTGTTGTCTTCTAGCAATCTGCCATACACGGGCTTCCTCTTTACACAACGTTTCATTATTGATCACCCTCCCAGTGTCCTGATATGACTGACATACTTTTGAAAAGGATGTAAAATCGGAAGTCATCCATCCACCCATCTAGCATGTATATCCATCTAGCAATATCCTTTACCTTAGAGGGAACCCATCTAGGAAGTATACCCATCTAGCGATATGGCAATCTGTAAAGTGCTCACTTTGCTTTTTGTTTTATTCTCTAAGTTAAAACAGAAAATAGGTAAATACATGTCGCTGTTGTTTGTTGCTGTTGTGGTCGGTGTTTTTGTTCACCTGTGGAGTGTGTTGTGTTTTTATTTGGGGTAGCTGAATGACCACCTGTCTAGGAAAGAGCTGTTAAGTCAGGCACGCATTCCGTGTTGTAAATTTAGGTATCTATTTTTGTCCTTTTAGGTTCTGAAATCGGGATTTGGGATCTGATTGTACATGTTTTAGTTCCTGCTCGTTGCCTTTTTTATACTTTGAGCCGCGACACGAGAAAACCAACAATGTGGTTGTGCGCCCAGCTCAGACTCAGATCAGACTGGGCATCCGCCCAGTCTGATCAGAGTCTTCGCTGTCCGCATGAAGGTAGCTTAGTAGCTTAGACCCTAAGCTACCTTTTAAGCACGTAGGGAAGAGTCTGATCAGACTTGGCTAATGCCAAGGATGATCTGAGTCTGCGCTGGGCGCACAACCACATTGTTGGTTTTCTCCTGTCGCGGCTCCTTTAAAGATGATGCCTTGAGACAGCAAGTGGCTATATCACAGAGTTCAGATGGGACAAAAGTAGGATAAGCCTTCGAACTCCGTATTTCGTTAAAAAAAAATTCCAGTAAGCGTAAGGAATGTTCTACTATATTCAGAGACAATTTGGACCGCAAAATTTTGCTCCCTTTGTTTTCATTATGTAACATACGCCTTAAAAAGTAATTAAATTAACAAACGCATAACCAACAAACAGTTGTTGACAATCTTAAGTGGTGATGTTTTGTGTTCTTTTTCATCTGTGACAGTGTAGGACAACACTATCAAGACCAAAAGGGAGTGTACCTAAGTCATACCAGAAATGAAAAAAAAATAATTAGAAACTAATGTGCGCTCATTAAAGCATGTGCGCTTAAAAAGATGAATATGGTATTTAGGGTAAATAAAACAGTCAAAAAGTATTAAAACAATGATTATATATCTTTATAGAATTTATCTATCAGGAAATAAAGGTACCTTAGGCCAGGTAGCGCCAGTAAAAAATATATATCGGACAGCGCGTCTGTGCAGTGAGCAGGGCCGTCCGTCATGTAATGTAAATTGAAATGTATCTGACTCCTTATCAGAAGTAACAGCATATGAAAATGTGCGAAAACGAATCAGAATCTTACAACGGTTCAAAGAATTGTATATGCAAACAGGTCAGCCTCTGTTTAGACTCCGCGGATGCGCATATTAAACGCAGTATTGTCTGATCTTACATAGCGTCAGGTACCTTTTCACTCGAACCTCTCATTCTTTTTTTTGCCGTGGGCATGATCGATCGTATCATGTTAAATAGATTTAATTTTTCTTTATTCTTCATTAAACCGTTTAAACATTAAAACCAGACTGAATAAACCATGTTGGTGTGGCAATCCTCCCTTCTTTTCTAGTAAAGGTGGACGTGCTAACTTTTTCTGCTCTGTGAATACAAAGTTGCTGCTTTGTTCGTTGTTTTGTTTGTCCAATCAGCACACTTCAGTCTCGCTGATGAATTTAAAAGTAAAAGGTAAAGGTTTCTCGTAGCCTCAGTTAGAGGCAGTGGGTGTTACAGGTCCACCGTATCTTAGACACAGCACATGAAAGACGGAGCCCATTCCTCTCTTATCGCTGTCTTGAACCTTACCCGATTCAAAAAAGAAATGTACCCATTCACTGCTGGGTGGACAAAAACATATTTTCAGTCGCTGGCTATCCCGTTGGGGATTCAAACCGACGAACTTCTGCTCCACAGCCGAGCGCCTCCAACTACTCGACCACGTCGCTTCTCTATGATGAAATTTAGTAATAGTCATACAGTGGTATAGCACAATGAGGCGAAATGCAGTCAACTCTACCTTTATTGAATGCAGTTATTGCCCTTTGTTACAACGAGAAACTACAAGATGAAAATTCAGAAAACTTCAAAAGTATTTGTGATAAAGCACAATCGGAGGAAATGTGATATGTAGGAGCAATGTATCCACACAAAGCTGTAATAGTGACAAATGCTTGTTTGGGTAGCATCCATCGGTTTTACTGATTTTAATTTGTAGAAACGACACGCATAGTACCCAGGAGAGCAGAACAGGGTTCGAGGTTATAAACTTGAGAATAATCTCAAACTCAAAATAAAGCACACTGATTGGCTGCTTCAGAGCATGCGTTGCTGCCGACATCAATTTGCTTTACTACTGTGTCATAGTCCATCGGTGGATTCAATAAATGATTCTAAAATCAATTTCTATTGTGCAAATTGCATTGGTGGATTTTGGCAATAAGCCGGCCAATAAAAATTTAAAGTGAACTCACCTTTACGGACGAAGCTTTTTCCTGTTTCGTTTTAACCACCCGATCGCTGTATGCTAAATCGGTATTACATGTAATTGCTTGCATAGTGTGCAAATGAATATGCTTAAATAAATCGAAAGCATGCAACAAGCCAGAACTGGTACGTACAATATCAGGGTACGCACTATTTGCTAGCCAAGCTGTTCAACCAACAGTTGTATAGCGTCCTCGAAAGGGCGTGCATTCGTCCTAAGTCAAGAACGGAGACAAATACTGCAGATATTTTTTGTGGCAGCAGGCATCATTTTCAGTTTGCATCTCTTCTGAAAGGAGTCGGCTTTTGAAGGAACGAATTAGCTAACGTAAAAGCAAATTCTTCCTTTGAACGAATTAGCTAACGTAAAAGCAAATTCTTCCTTTAAAAGCAGTCTGTAATAGGCAGTTTTTCTTTGCCCTTGGAATTAAACAGGAAGTAATGAAACTTGTCTGCCTAGGTTTAAAATATGGCGGAAAACATGGCGGTGTACTCAAACACCTTATCTAACGCCGCATCAGCGGTAAAGCTGTGTCATGACAAGGCTTCCAAGGTGTTGTCACATTATAGTTTGTCTGATGAATGCTTGATCATAAGTTATTTAATGTTGCCATGGGATTGTAACGTTACTAATATTTGTGCCTTCTGTGGCGTTGCATCAATGTTAACATGATATTTTAGCGTCGGTGCCTACTTGGATTCACCGTTACTCATTCCAATCCACTCGGGTGGATAGTAGTCTTCGTGTGGTTCCCATTCAGCCAACCTTGATCCAGGTCGAGGATAATCTTTCAAATATACCACAGTTCCCCCGGCTAACCATCCTCCCCACCAACCAAACGTACCACAGGTGATAATGACATGGTCACACAAACTTAATAAAGCCATGTCCATGATGTCCTCCGTAAAATTGCTCCATGTAATTTCAGATTCCTTTGTCTGTATATTTTCTTTTGTCCATTCCATGCCATCACTACACACAACAAAATGCGCATTCGTAAAACGTGAACGATAGAATTCCATGGCTTTACTGAGATACTGTTTATCCGCTACGGTCCGCCCATACTGTTGTTCCTCGGGTGTGAGGAAATCGCCTCTCCTTACATGAACTCCGATCCTTGTTTTTGCCTTTGGAACATGTTCTTCTATGAAAGCATTAGCTTTCTGTATAAACACAGGTTTGATGGTCAGTGCTTTTCGGAGTTCATTTGATATATTTGAGAAGGTCTTACAGGAATGAAATACTCCATCAAATGTTAAATTGTGTTTACAGTATTCACTCGTGTCCCACTTGGATGGATTTTCCCAGTCTCCATCCCGTAATTGCACGATATTTGTAAGGTTAATTTCAGACGCATATGTGTTATCAATTTCGACAAAATAGTTTGTCAAAGGATGAGAAGTTTCTATAACTGCCTTGTAGTTTAATGTATGTGCCATTCCCAGACAGACAGCAAAATGAAACACCCAGTTGCCGAGTCTTCCACTTGGGTATGGACACTGAAAATAGCGAGTTGTATTAAAAGAATCACATTTAGTTTGATGAGAGATTTGTGTTGTCCCTATTTGTGTCCCATTATGTTCAATGTAAGAACTGTTTGTCCATGTAGTGTCACTCTGAGTACCGCCTCTATAAAGTGTGTGAACAAGTTCTTGATTCCATCCATTAATTTTATCAGTTTGATTGTGTGTATCAGATGGCTCACTTTCTTCAACAGCTGTAGTTACGGGGTCTAAACTAAATCCCTTGTAGGTTTCTGATCTTTTGAAATACGCATTTCTTTCAATCCACAGCCTGGTGTAAATGAATTCAGGTGCATAGCGCACAAGAAATGTAAATATAATAAATACAAATACGACCCGTTTTTTCCAACGATTCATGATAAATTTTGCGGCAGTAAATTTCTGTGTTAAAACTTTCTTCTTCATATGAGAAGACTCTCACATCCCGCATGTAATAAAAAGATTTTTTGATCTTTCTTTCAAACTTCAGCTTCAGAGTTTTCGTTGTTTATTTATTAATTTATTTATTTTATTTGAGTTCTGTTTGTCTCCGTTATTTTGAAAATATCAATAACACACGAAAAAGTCGAAATTTTTGTCAGAAACATACTGACAATAAACTTTTACATATAGAACAAAATTTGTCTTCTTTCAACTTCCAGCTTTTGCGTTTTTGTCTCCATATTATAGAAAACATAAAGAATAAAGAAAATCAGAATTATTAATGCAAAATTATGTTTTGAAAAGAAAACACGCGAAACTGCATAATTTTATATGAAATCCATACTGTTTGAAATCTGCCAACAAGTCATTATAAAACCAGAATGAGCAATATACTTTACATTTGGGCCATCAGACGAGAAAACCAACAAAGTGGTTGTGCGCCCAGCGCAGACTCAGATCAGTCTGGACATCCGCTCGGACCGATCAGACTCTTCACTAAGCGCATAAAGAGTGGCTAAGGGTCTACCTTCAAGCGGACAGCGAAGACTCTGATCAGGCTGGACGGAAGCCCAGGCTGATCTGAGTCTGCGCTGGGCGCACAACCACTTTATTGGTTTTCCCATGCCGCGGCTCAATTATACATAAACTGTAAAAATTCTAAATATTTGGACATATATGGCTGAGCAAAAAGTGCAGACCAAGATCAGACTCTTGGAGCAGTCTGGTTAGAGTCTGCGCTGTTTGCCATTCCGTGTGCATCTTTCAGACGTATTACTGCACTAAAAAATCAAAAGGAAACGGTTATGGTAAATTATTTTAGGTATCCTAATCGTTTCAATTTTTCGGACACAAAAATCAGTTGTTACTGTATTTACGCTAAATAAACAGACTGAAATTTCTTAGCAAATACATATGCAGATTAGGCTGAGTGTAGTTGAGTCACATCATGCTCTCCTTATTCTGCCACATTCCATACAGATAAATACCAATTCAAAGTCGATACTTCTGTTGCGGTTCCTCAATGTTAGTTGTTCTAAGAGGTCTAATGTCCGCTTTTCTATTGTCTTCTAGCAATCTGCCATACACGGGCTTCCTCTGTACGCAACGTTTCATTATCACCCTCCCAGTGTCCTGATATGACTGACATGCTGTTGAAAAGGATGTAAAATCGCAAGTCATCCATCCGCCCATCTACCAAGTATACCCATCTAGCAATATCCTTTACCTTAGAGGGAACCCATCTAGCAAGTATACCCATCTAGCAATATGGCAATCTGTATAGTGCCCACTTTGCTTTCTGTTTTATTCTCTAAGTTAAAATAGAAAATAGATAAATAGATGTCGCTGTTGCTTGTTGCTGTTGTGGTTGGTGTTCTTGTTCACCTGTGGTGTGAGTTGTGTTTTTATTTGGGGTAGCTGAATGACCACCTTTCTAGGAAAGAGCTGTTCAGTCAGGCACGCATTCCGTGCATGTCTTTCGAGAATTATTGTCAATTTAGGTATCTAATTTTGTCCTTTTAGGTTCTGAGATCGGGATTTGGGATCTGATTGTACATGTTTTAGTTCCTGGTCGTTGCCTTTTTTATACATTGAGCCGTGACACGACAAAACCAACAATGTGGTTGTGCGCCCAGCGCAGACACAGATCAGCCTGGGCATCCGCCCAGTCTGACCAGAGTCTTCGCTGTCCGCATGAAGGTAGCTTAGACCCTTAGCTACCTTTTAAGCGCTTAGGGAAGACTCTGATCAGACTTGGCTAATGCCCAGGCTGATCTGAGTCTGCGCTGGGCGCACAACCACATTGTTGGTTTTCTCGTGTCGCGGCTCCTTTATAGATGATGCCTTGAGGCAGCAAGTGGATGTATCACAGTGTTCAGATGGGCAAAAGTAGGATTAGCCTTCGAACTCCGTATTTCGTTAAAAAAATCCAGTATGCGTAAGGAATGTTCTACTATATTCAGAGACAATTTGGACCACAAAATTTTGCTCACTTTGTTTTAATTATGTAACAAACGCCTGAAATAGTAATTACATGAAGAAACGCAAAACCAACAAACAGTTGTTGACAATTTTAAGTGGTGATTTTTTGTGTTCTTTTACATCTGTGACAGTGTTGGACAACACTATCAAGACCAAAAGGGAGTGCATCTAAGTCATACCAGAAATGATTTTTTTAGAAACTAATGTGCGCTCATTAAAGCATGTGCGCTTAAAAAGATTAATATGGTATTTAGGGTAAATAAAACAGTCAAAAAGTATTAAAACAATGATTATATATTTTTATAGAATTTATCTATTAGGAAATAAAAGTACCTTCGGCCAGGTCACCAGTAAAAAACATATCGGACAGCGCCTCTGTGCGGTGAGCAGGGCCGTCCGTCATGTAATGTTGTATTGAAATGTATCTGACTTCCTATCAGAAGTAACAGCATACGAAAATGTGCGAACAAGAATCAGAATCTTACAACGGTTCAAAGAATTGTTTATGCAAACAGGTCAGCCTCTGTTTAGACTCCGCGGATGCGCATATTGGACGTAGTATTCTCTGATCTTACATAGCGTCAGGTACCTTTTCACTGGAACCTCTCATTTATTATTTTGCCGTGGGCATGATCGATCGTATCATGTTAAATAGGTTTTAATTTTTTTGTCATTCTACTTTAAACCGTTTAAAAATTAAAACCAGACTGAATAAACCATGTTGGTGTGGCCAATCCTCTCGCCTTTTCTAGTAAAGGTGGACGTTCAAAAAAAAATTCTGCTCTGTGAATACAAAGTTGCTGCTTTGTTCGTTGTTTTGTTTGTCCAACCAGCACACTTCAGTCTTGTTGATGAATTGAAAAGTAAAAGGTAAAGGTTTCTCGTTGCCTTAGTTAGAGGCCGTGTGTGTAACAGGTCCACCGTATCTTGCACACAGCATATGAAAAGTGGAGCCCATTCCTCTCTTATCGCTGTTTTGAACCGTCCCCGATTCAAAAAAGAATGTACCCATTCACTGCTGGGTGGACAAAAACATGTTTTCAGTCGCTGGCTGGCACGTTGGGGATTCAAACCGACGTATTTCTGCACCACAGGCGAGCGCCTCCAACTACTCGACCACGTCGCTTCTCTATGATGAAATTTAGTAATACATGTAGTCATACAGTGGAATAGCAAAAATGAGGCGAAATGCAGAGTCAACTCTACCTTTATTGAATGCAGTTATTGCCCTTTGTTACAACGAGAAACAACTAGATGAAAATTTAGAAAACTTTAAAAAAAGTATTTGTGATAAAACACAATCGGAGGAAATGTGATATGTAGGAGCAATGTATCCACACAAAGCTGTAATAGTGACAAATGCTTATTTGGGTAGCATCCATCGGTTTTACTGATATTTATTTGTAGAAACGACACGCATAGTACCCAGGGGAGCAGAACAGGGTTCGAGGTTATAAACTTGAGAATAATCTCAAACTCAAAATAAAGCACACTGATTGGCTGCTTCCGAGCAGCGGCGCTCGAAAGCAGCCAATCATTGTGCTTTATTTTGAGTTTGATAATGTACTAAAGTTTTATAACCTCTCGGCCAGTTCATTGTAATGAAAGGATGCTATCAATAACTTTTATAATATTTTGAACACGTAGAAAAACGTTTGCCCGAAGTTGATGCAAACAGAAAGGGAAATAAGTCTGTTACTACTTATTATAGGGGTATTCCCGCAGCACCATGCGCTTTCTCTTATTGCCCTATGTCAGTGTATAAAATTTCAGTTACTTCTCTTCAATAATGTTAGAGATGAGCTCCGGACAAGCATACTGTTGCAAAAAACTTGAAAGACACCTACCCAGTAAATACTTAGGATATGAGTAAAGTTCTTGTTCTTTGCACTTTCTCTTATTGTCTTCTACCAATGTGTCAAGTTCAATTTAGTTCCTTTCCTTACTTTCAGAAATATTATCTGGAGAATATACAAATGCAAAAATTTGGAAGGGAAAGGACCCCATATCTCTTGCACGCTGCACTTTCTCTTATTGTCCTATATTAATGTATCAAGTTCCATTTGATTGTCCCACCCCTACCATCCCCCATCTCACGCCCCAATACTTTCAAAGAATGCACGGCCCAATATAGTCTGAATCGTTAGAGCCTTTGGAAGCCATGAATACTCCAAAAAAGGAAAATGGTAGACCCTATTTTAACCTGTTCATGACCAGTAATGAAATGTGCAAAACTGACCATGGACCTAGCACCGGCTTAATCAGAACTCTGTTTCTAAAATGATTCTTTAAACCTATAAGTGCAGTGATTAGAATGGGATAAAGCCCGTAATTTCTTGTTACATGGTTTGGTTTCTTAAACACTTCCCTTCTTCCATTCTCAAATCAATAAAAGTTTCATTCCCTTGAATACTGTCACAGATACGCTCCGAAAAAGTATATTTTGGCAAAAATTAAGGAGAAAATAACTCCGTAACTGAGACGGGATTATAGTTCTTGTACTCTTCATTTCGTCATCAATGTGACAATTTTCGTTTACCTCTCGGAAATACTCTAGGAATCGTTATTCGGACAAGCCAATAAGAAGGAAATAACTCCTTAATTGCTTGTGCTAAGGTTGTGGTTCTTTCACTCTATACTTTCACGTATCGCCCTCATTAAATGCATCAAGGTTCATATAATTCCCCCAAAATTAGGGAGGTTATTAACTCCGTTGTTACCCGTGAGAGTGTTAAGGTTTTTGCACTTTCTTTTACGATTACTCGCTATGAAATATTGTGGAAGGATTATGGTTTATGTTAACAGCCCTTTTTCGGAAGGTCGTCTATCACTATGTAAAGTTTCAACAAAACCCTTTCAAGTTTTCTGGAGTTATGCTCCGGACAAGTGTAATGAGCGGACTGACGGATGGACGGAGTCCTTTCCCGTCCTCCTTTGCCATCGGCGGGAGATAAAAAAGAACTTATCTTAGAAACATTTTGCCACCGCCATTCTGAAAATTAAAGTATCCTCTGAAACAGTCATCGGATGGAGTGTTACAATATTTCCTTCTCGTATTCTTCAAAGAAGAGCCATGTGGTGAAGTGTTGTCATGCAGTAAAATTGGACCCACTAGGATTGCTGGATGGATAACACAGTGTAACGGTCCTATCCATTTTATTTCAGTATATATAAATATGAGCCGATGGAAACGTATCGATGAAAAAAAAAATGAACAACTGATACTAGCGAAAATGTTGATATTGACAAGAAGAACAGGTGACAGTGAGGAACCATAACAAAGGTAGGGCCAATTCAGCTAAATTCGGACAGCATGTAATTTCTGACAGTGTGATTGTTTCCGTTATATGTCAGTTGTTTGGAATTAAAACAAAAATAACTGAGCAAACAGTGAAAATCCTGATGAGATGGCCCATAATGAGCCGTCTCATCAGGATGTTCACTGTTTGCAATGGTATATCCGAATTTACCAGCTGTCCGAATTTACCTGACTTGACCCTGCCGTCTTAGAATGTTCTGTAGCATTTTAACCTATACCACAACAGTGGTACTATACACCACGAAGTAGATTGACAGCAAAGGCCGTGGCGGAGAAATTTTGTCAACCTTATTTGTATTCTGTTTTCTGAACTGTCTAGTCTACCGCCATATTTCCTGTCTCTATCTGCACGGTCGTCGTGTCTGTTATTCCTCCGGTCGAGGAACACCTTTCACTACAGGTCAATAATGAATTACTGGAAGCTTTAAAAACCGGTTTCAAGGGATCCCGGTACCGTCTTGGAATGGTCAGTAATAAATTACTGCGACCTTGAACCGGCTTTACAGGATCTCAGTTCTCGCTCTTAGCTTATGCAGTGGTTCAAATCATTGAGGTGGTCGTTCATAAAAGTTATACAAAACAAATCGTTTTTTACCAAATTTCGTAATTTAAACCCGCGCTGACTACCAAACAGTTAAGTACTACAATATACAACGATATACTACTAGAGTTGATCTGTTTCTTATAAACAAAAAAAAATCAAAGTTGATAGCTACACAGGTGACTATTTTTCCAGAAAAATACCGATAAGTGCACGCAAGTAAAAGTGAGGAACTATAACAGAGGTTCCTCCTTGGAACGGTCAGCAATAAATTACTTGGGGAGAGGGAGGAGTGAGAAGGGGGATTGAACCGGTTTTACGGGATCCCAAACCTCGCCCTTAGTTTCTGTAATGGTTCAAAACATTTAGTTAGTTCAGTCAGATTGAAATTTTTCTAACTCATCAGTGAATCATCACGGAAACAAATAAATCAGGGACTAAAGCTTTGATGAAACAAAGATGAGGACTCGACAGAAACAATGTGTTGTCACGTCTGTAGATCCACCGGGTGTTAAAAAACTGGCGGAAACGAAAACAACGAGTTGAATACCTGTGAAAAGCTTATGCAATGAAGTCCGGTTTACGGCGAAAAATATTTCCGCCTCCTGTGGGATCATAATCCGGACCGCTAGCTTAGCAGACCAGCGCTTAACCCACTGGGCTACCGAGCTACCGGGGCTCTGGGTGGCACTAAGAGGTATTATAACTGATGATACCATCTGATAAAATCTTCTGAAGTGGCACAGGATCACGATGGGTTGTAATGGCAAACATTACGTTTTAAGCATTGGATTGTCTTACGTTACTAAATAATGCTGAAAACAAACCATCCAAGATAAATGGGAATATTTATACGCTTTTTAGACTGGAAACCCGTTTTAGGGTATTATGCAAACAGTGCAGATCCAGTTCAGACGCCGCAGAATGAGGCGTCTGAGCAGGGTCAATACACATTGCTTATAAAAATTTCTATGCAAAATAAGTAAAAGTGAAAAACTCACCAGAAACCCCTTTAACTAGAAATGGACTCATCCAACTGATAAGGATGGGCAAGGTCTGTAGTCAAAAGAAAGGGTCAAAGATCAACATTTATTAACTTTCAAACAAATCTGTACAATTCTTTCGGAAATGTGACCTGGAAATGCTACTTGTGACAAAACTCTCGTAAAATACTTTTAATAAATCAAAAGAATAATACTATAATATTATTAATTAAGTGATTTCGTATTGGCCCAGTTACAGGTCCAAGGTTAGCTGTATTGGCCCGAGGCCGAAGGCCGAGGGCCAATACAGCTGACCGAGGACCTGTAACTGGGCCGATACGAAATCACTTGATTAATGACATTTTTATTAATTAACTTTATGTCTTCGTCGTTTCGGGCAATTCTGTCCGACATTCTTTTCCATGACGTCTGCACAATTTCTTTTCCATGACGTCTGCACAATTACACAGTTACATGTAACTGGCCGCCGCCATTGATGTTTACGCCGCTGTCATCCAGCCAGGAGAGCGCCCTCGCGTGACCAGAACTTTTAACCAATCGGATGCGTGGATTTCCGTATAGGTCGAAGGTTTTAATCAATATGACACGAGGTCAACCGTATAGGTAGGAGGTCAAGCTGTATTAAGCGGAGGTCATACTGTATGAAAAAAGAAACGTCACCAGTATGATACAGACCGATTTCCCAGTAATAGTGCTATATAATACTTAGTTAATTAATAATAGACGATACAAGACTCGAACAATGTCGTAAAACAAAGAATCAAATAGTAAAAAAAGAAACAAAAAATAATTTAAACCAACAAACACGTAACTAACAATAACAAAATGTTATGGGTTTAATTATAGTCAAAAACTTATTTGAGCCGCGATACGACAAAACCAACAATGTGGTCGTGCGCCCAGCGCAGACTAAGATCAGCCTGGGCATCCGCCCAGTCTGATCAGAGTCTTCGCTGTCCGCATGAAGGTAGCTTAGACCCATAGCTACCCTTTGAGTACTTAACAAAGAGTCTCTTCAAACTGGGTGGATGCCCAGACTGATCTGAGTCTGCGCTGGGCGCACGACCACATTGTTGGTTTTCTCGTGTCGCGGCTTATTTTAATTTGTCATTTCTGAATAATGAAACGTGATTTTTATGACTAATATCATGGTGTCTAAATATGTAAATTGCAACACTATACTTTATATATGAGCCGCGACACGACAAAACCAACAATGTGGTTGAGCGCCCAGTGCAGACTCAGATCAGCCTGGGCATCCGCCCAGTGTGATCAGACTTTTTGCTAAGCGCGTAAAGGGTAGCTGAGGGCCTAAGCTACCTCCATGCGGACAGCGAAGACTCTGATCAGACTGGGCGGATGCCCAGGCTGATCTGAGTCTGCGCTGGGCGCACAACCACATTGTTGGTTTTGTCGTGTCGCGGCTCATATGAATATTGTAAGTTACGCTCTTCTGAGAACAGAATAGTGTTACATTGTCCTTACTGTATTTCTGTGGTGTTTATTGGTTGTACCAGGGTAGTCCAAAAAGTTCTGTCACTCGCCTTATGTCCCGGGAACAAGAATTAAAATGATTCTGTAAATTACAAGAAGCACGTGATCTGCCTAAACGTTTTCATAAAAACAAACACTATATTTAAAAAAGATAAACGTTGCCAGAAAAATATTAAGTGATAAAGTGTCGGACACGGTACCTCGGTCGGGAGCGTGTCCACTGCGAATGCTAGCGACACCGAGTTTGATCCTCGCATCCGGTACGTTCTTTCGTGGAGACATTTCCGTCTCTTCCGTTGATTTTAGAAGAACAACAGTCAGTTCAGAGCGAAGGAATGTGCACTCAGTACTGGTAGACTGCCTCTGTGAGGCTTGCACAGAAACAGTGTGGTTAGGTTACTTACGTGTTCGACATTTCCCCGTTATCAACCGGGCCGTAACCTCTCCCCCCGCCCACTCCCCCCCCCAAAAAAAAGCAAACAATTAAGTTATGTTTTGATAACTTGATTACCCACAAATAAGCTATACCCGAATTGGCATTTTTCTTAAACACTGGCACTTGAGTTTCAAAGTGTATATACACAAAAATGTCCGAGAAATCCATTTGAACGTACACTACACAAATGTGTCTTCACAGTCAATGTACATATCTAAAGTTTACATATGGACACGACTGTGATGACACATTTGTATATTCGCTTTTAAAGGAATAAGTCGGACAATTTACAATCTCTTTGGAACTCAAGTGCCAGTGTTCTTAAAGACCACCTAGTCAGTCCTCCGTCTTTTATTTTCCGTCAACCTTCGGAAAAAGCTGTGTGTCAAGTCCAATATGATTGGCGACAGGCCGATCTGTTTATTATACCGGCAAATGGAATGGCGTAAAATGTGGGTCAATAGTAAGGTTAGACGTTGTCTGACGGCAACGAATTATTAATGAGTCATGAAGGAAAAAGTGACAGTTTACTACAGTATACCTCCATACCACTGGCACTGCATGTAAATAGTGCGTGTAATGCACTGCATAATTCATAATTGGCAATTGCCAAATTATTGTTTAATTTTTTAAAAGATTCTTCAGGTATGGATAAATAAACCCTGAAAAGAGCTCGTAATTAAAGACAATCGAGACACTCTGCAGCTTTGCTGAAACTCACAGAAGACTATCAGATTCACTTTTATTTCATTGTACGAGTTTATAACCTTTCCGAATTTCCCTTTTGTAATGTTAAGGATATTTTCAATTCACTCTGAAATAAAATTTTCGATAGAGTGCTCCGGTTACACTTCAGAAGTAACTTGAATTTTACGTAAAGATGTATTTCCATGACGTCAAAAATCTTACCTGTATTCCATGTAAATAATGAAAGGATATCGTTGTTTTCATTCGGCTTCCTGTATTGATGTTATGAGTAGAAGTACCGAAAAGTTCAGCAAAATGCGATGTTTACCAATAAAAATATACCGTTTGAATCATTCACAAGCTGAAACGCAAAATTGCTCTTCGACAAGATATAAGGCCAGTGGTACGGAGGACTGAAACCGGAGTAAATATGATTAGATTATTTTATTCAATGAATGTTTTGGTATCAGTTTGAAGAAGAGAGTCATGGCTTTCCGTTGAGGTATAATACATTATCCTAGCATATCTGTAATCAAAGTAATGATAGGAGTGACAGAACTTTTTGGACGATCCTCGTAAACATTGTATTATGAGCCGCGACACGACAAAACCAACAAAGTGGCATATGCGCCCAGCAAAGACTCAGGTCAGCCTGGGCATCCGCCCAGTCTGATAAGAGTCTTTGCTGTGCGCTTACAAGGTAGCTAAGGGCGGGATGCCCAGTTTGATCTGTGTTCGCTTGGCACAAATGTCACTTTGTTGGTTTTGTCGTGTTGCAGCTCATGTAAACTAGGAGTCTAGGCAATGTACAATATCTTGATCTGCTGTCCAGCTGGGTCCTTCAGGAGAAAGGAATACGCCAGAGAAACTAAAAGATTTTGTTTTACTGCCTCTGTTCAGTAGCTGTAATATACTTAAGGATGCAAGTAAATTTGAGACCTAATATATACTGACACCAAAAAGTAATGCCCGCCTCTATGGATTTGGGAGCCGCGGTCTATACTTTTAGGACCAATCAAGACTTTCTGACCCAAACATTTTTTTTGCAAATCAATCATGAGCATTCACATCATTTAAGGTTTTATAAAAAAATACCAATAACTTTTTACTAAGATAGGAAACTGAAACATAAATTGGGTCAAACTCATGAACGGTTATTAGGATATCGATTGGTTGGTTGGTTGATTTGATGCTTAACGTCCACGGTAAACAACTATGGTCATGTCGGGACGGTCAGTTAACCTAACCACACTATTCCTGGGCAGGCTTAGACCTCCTAAGCGGTTAACCAGTACTAAGTGCACATACTTTCGCCAGTAACTGACAACTGCCCTTCTTGAATCAGCGGAAGGAGAAACGAAAGTATGTGGCCAGACCGGGATTCGAACCCAGGACCTCTGACTTACGAGTCAGATGCCCTACCGATTGGGCTACCCGGCCCGGCTATTAGGATATCGAAGATCTAAAATTTACATTACTTTAATTTAGAGGAAGATCATTTCATAACACCAGGAACCAGCTGTTCAAAGCATCATTAGCTTAACGAGCTCGTTAAGAGGTCAACTCATGAAGTGTTTTATTCCACTTTATAGACAAATACACGGATATTTTTGTTGAAAATATGTGAGAAGCTTTTGCATTGCAAAAGCTTCTCATATTTTTTCAACGAAAAATATTGGCGCATTTGAAATATTAACTTGTGACATTTTAACGTCTTGTTAACTAACGACTAAATCGTGACCCGGTTTATTTTATTTTATTTATTTATTTATTTTTGCTCATGTTAGAAACTCTTTTTGTGTAAAATTAGATTTCTTGATTTGAGCCGTTGTTTATTGATTAATTAATGCAATAGATGCCATATTATGATTAACA
This sequence comes from Ctena decussata, assembly GCA_963989385.1. Classification (NCBI taxonomy): domain Eukaryota; kingdom Metazoa; phylum Mollusca; class Bivalvia; order Lucinida; family Lucinidae; genus Ctena; species Ctena decussata. Next base: position 6,679,152 of record OZ022498.1, read on the forward strand.
AAACATTCCTGGAGAGGGACGATTACAGCTGTTTTGGCAAAAGGTTCGATAATCCTGTAGGATATCGGAAAAAATAGATCCATTGTCGCAAATTGTGTACCGAACTTTCGGAGAGCATTTTAATTTGTAATTTTTGCCGATATCTATACTTATCAAAAGAAACAGAATGATATAGAAGCGGACGTTTCTTTTTTGGTTCAGCATAATTTCCACAATAACACAGCTATTATTTATTCCAATTAGAGTCATTTTGGTTGGGGTCATATTTTGTCCCAATGCTCGAAAACATTTATAAAGTGAAATTTCAATCTGTTAAATCTATCATTTTGCTACCTCAGCTTTCTGATATAAGGCAAAGGAGAAAAACAACATTTAGGAAATAGAATAAATGTCAGAAAAACTATTGTCGATTGCCAGGAAACAGCATCTCGTACCTAGACCAAGCAAGACGATTTACTCCCCATTAATTTTGATTATATGAGCCGCGACACGAGAAAACCAACAATGTGATTGTGCGCCCAGCGCAGACTCAGATCAGCCTGGGCATCCGCCCAGTCTGATCAGACTCTTTGCTATGTGCATGGTGGTAGCTTAGTCCCTTAGCTACCCTTTAAACGCTTAGCGAAGAGTCTGCTCAGACTGGGTGGATGCCCAAGCTGATCTGAGTCAGCGCTGGGTGTACAGCCACTTTGTTGGTTTTCTCGTGTCGCGGCTCATATTTTATATGTTCCATGCCATGCTCGTGAGTCCCGCATTCTGTAGAAAAGAGTGATATAATGGTCATTTATAAATGATGCTTTTTTTCTCAGCTTTCAATTATTTCCTTAATAACAGATCTATCCAAACTGATAATATCAAAACTTGTATCAGCAAATTGACAGTTTTATATTTTCTTTCCCAAAAAGCCCAAGTTAATTTCATTACTCCGGGTCTGTGCCCCTGACCTACTCTCTGCGCTGGCAGTGCAGACATGCACTGTATGCTAAGTTAGTGGCGGGGTATTATGTTTTCCCGCTGGCTGTCCGTGCGTCCGTCCGTCATACGTACGTCTGTCCGTCGGTCCGTGAGCACTTCGTTTCCGTTCGATAACTTGAGTATTCACTAACGGATTTTCTTCAAACTTAGCATGTGCATTGGCCTTGGGAAGATCTCGGTGGGATTGTTAATGGGCAAATTTGGATGCCTTCTTCTGGAGTTATTGCCCTTGGCTTGGTCTTAAAAGTAGCTTTTGGTCTGCAATATCCTTACACTTTGAAATATCTTGATGAAATTTCACAGAAATGATTGAAGTAACCGATTAACTTTCTGTAATAAGCAGAATTTTTCCCACCTGGGTTATCTGTCCCTGCCCGGGAGCTATAAATACGTATGAAATAATGAAAAAAAATGTATAAAATTAGAGTCGAAGGGGATTTTTCTGAAACTTGTAAGAAATTATCATATTAATATAAGCTTTATGTCTTGTTAAAATTTTGTCCCCCAGTGGTTATCTGCCGCTGACACTAGTTGTATACATGTTTGAAATCATGAAAAAAATCTATATAAAATCAGATTTTTGGTATATCTTGAAGAAATTTTATAGAAATGATTAAAATAACATAAGCCTTCTGTTACAAGGACTATTAAGTCCACATAGGCTAATTACCTGCCCCTGCCGCAGACCTATATACATGCATAAAATTATGAAAAAAAATTCCGTATAAAACCAAAGATGAACAGGATTTTCCTGAAACTTGCAACACATTATCTAGGTAATATGAGCTTCATCAGAATGGATGATCACGTGCTTTCTTGCGTCACTTTCTTAGTATATAATACGTCATTATGAACAAGTAAACCCCGGGAATTCTTCACGTTATAGTTAATAAGGACTTCTATGATTAAGGCGAGGATTTTCCCCATTAGACCAGCGCGACAGGTCCGAATTTTCAAAAGTATAAAATTCGCAATTTTTCTTAGTATAGCTTCCACAAATATGTAAACCGTATGGAATCAGATTATTTGTGATTCAGACCCAAAGACATGGGGAGATAATCCTGTCTGACCCTACCTACTCTAAATTCAAGGTTTTCGCATACCTCATTTTTTTGAAATAATAAAAATATTGAAATCAGTCATTCATTCCATAAATTTTTGTCATACATGCATGCTAAATACACGCATCTCACAATACAAAGCTGTTACGCCTGATTGGCATTTAAACATGCAAAACCACAGTTATACTTCCGGTCAAAGCGGACAAAAGAGAACGCTTCACTATAACTAAAATACAAGTACTTCCCCCCCCCGTGACCCAGCATTTCCTTCATGCAGGAGACTTTTGCGATGCAAGTACGCAATATATATGAGTGGGAAGCTGGGTCACGGGGGTGGGGGAACGATACTCAGTAAGCCAAAGAAGAAGAATGGTCAACGGTAGCATTGTGATCTTCAAGGATTATATTTGTACCATGACCTTGAAATGAGGTCAAGGTCACATACATATAGTAAAAACTATTCAATGTTTCCTGTTATGTAAGTAATGTAAGTCAAAAAGGGTGAAATGTATACAATAAATCATTATTTCAACGATCAGTTTGAGGATAATTTACAATTTATCTCAACAATGACGTCAACGTATATTTAACGTACTTTACATAAGCACAAACACTTGAAAAGTCATTTGTCATGCAAGTTACATGTCATAGTCATAAATGCAAAGCAGAAGTCAGTGATCCGTTTAACTTTTTAATCATGGGGAAAATTCACGCCTTAAGCATAGAAGTCCTTTCATTGTTTCTCTATGCATTATTTCAAAATGTAGCGCAGTGAATAGGTAGTCATGAGTACTTTCAGACGATATTCGCGATTTTATCGTGAGTTTGATAGTTTTTGTGTTTAATCGTCCCCCCCCCCCCCCCCCCAACATCCGAAACCGAAAGTAGGCTGTGTCACGTGAATGATGCTGTTGCTCTTAAACTGGGGAGGGGGAGGGGGAATGGGGTAAACGTGAAAACAAGTAAACTCTCAGTAAAAACAAGAACACCAGTTAAAAGAACTTACGAGCACGCATTCACTGCGCTTTATTCTATAAGACAACATTTGGAAGCAAAGAAGTTTTCTTGAAAAAAAACTAACCACGAAGCAATCGTTGCACTGGAATTTCCAGCATTTCCTGTCACGTGAAAACCACGTGATCATCTACCCTGTTCATGTCATGATAAAAAACGTATAAAAGATAAAAGAAGAAGTATTGGTTTGCAGTGGCGGGGTGTTACGCAGTCGTTTACGATGCTTTTATTTGCCAGCTAGTTTCCTTATTGTCTGTTGGATTAGCGGGGGTGTGGGCGTGGGCCGGATTTTGAAGGAATCAAGTCAGCTGATTAACCCTCATAGCCAAGCATAGTTATTATAGTTCTGTAGTAGTCTTTAAGTACTTACTTGTAGCATGTTAGCTTTGATAATTCTATTTGCTGTGTAGACATATACTCTTAGTCGTTAAATAGTTAAGATTTGTGTAAATAAATCTGATTCTACAGCCAAGTGCTTGTTTTTTGCTTTTCACACAAACTGATTTTAATAACTGCTTCAAGTAAAGGATTTTTCCAACTGAAAGCTAGCAGAGTCAAGAAATTAAATGTTAACAGGGTCGATGCGTTACATTTGGGTCACAGCTTTAGTTGAACTTGTAGCATAGGCGCTTAAAGCAGCGGTCCTCTTGTCAACCAGAGAATCAGCCTGACCTGCCCACAAGGTTGCAAAGAGTTTCAGAACCCGTCTGTTACAGACATAAGAAACAAATATATACAGACCTTGAAGCGCGTTTATAAAAACTGCAATAAAAGAGAAAACGGTAAGGGGTAGAAGGCCGTCGATAAGCTGTAGGGGCCAAGCGATACCAGTGAGTGTGCACAGTTTCAAGTACATAAAGAACTCACGTCTGTCCTTAGTGGCGGTCCCCATGCGAGGGGACGTCCGTATAGCATGAAATGCAATGGCAAAGAAGGCAAAGTTTGTGACAAATATGACTGATGCTGGAACAATGAAGGTAAAAACAATTGTGTAGATGTCAGAAAGAAAGCAAGCAAACTTTCCATACCCAGTAAATTCTCCCCCGGAGGCTCCTAAATGACTCGCTAAAGTCAGCACGACTACAGCGAGAGGAACAGTGTAAGTGTAAATAAGATAGTACTTGCTGTGTTCCAATGACCTTAAAGCCTCGGGGGATGACATCACTTTGAAGTAGAACAGCCTGTACATATGGAATGAACAGACGTTCATAGCGCAGAAAGTGGCCAGCCAGCTATAATGAGTAAGTATTGCAAATGGTACACAGATGACCTCATGTGTATATATGAAGGAACTGAACTGAAGGCAGCCTTGTGCGACAAACAAGGATATACATAAGCTCATTATATTCTTTCCCGGGACAGTGCGCAGTTCTGAAAAGAAGCAGTAAGTCGTGAAAGTTAGCAGAAGACACAAAAGAGACAGTAAAGTAAAAACATAGCTGAATACATTATGTGCTCGGCTAATTTCGCTGAGTTGAGAGCTCCTCTCTTGTTCTACAATGTAATCAGACTGACAGACGCGTACTGCAGTGTCATCAATAAGCATAAATTCACCTTCCGATAAAACTTTGGTTCCATTCCTAATTGTGACAGTATTTGTAGTGCTGTCAAAGACGAATTCCCCCTCCCCCAACTGTATCTGAGGACATGACATGATTTTAGGCTCAGCTGAGGGTGTGCCAGCTACTGTTGACCCTAGTTGCTGGAAAATGGGGTGATCTTGCAGTGGTAGAGGGTAGCTCGTTTCTGTTTCGCAGAAATTTTCTGTGCGCCTAACACCTGTGAAATCAAGTGGATTTGTTTCCAAGGAAAAGCTATACCCAAATTCAGTGAAAAGCTCAGTAAAATAATAGTGTGGCTTTATAAAACGATACTTTAACAACTGTCTTATCATCTTTGCCTTTGTATTCTGATAGTAAGTCAGTGTCAAATTAAAAAGCATTTTTTCATGAAATACTTCAACATAAGGAGCGACCCTGTCAACACCGACCCAATCACTCTTTGTCGCTGAACAATTCTTGCTGACAACCATTACCTGACACGCTGAGCATATTGCATTGTACCCCTGTGACCTAGCAGCTTGTTCAATCTCGGCAACAAACCTGTCACAGAAATATCTGAGGGAAACATAAGCACTGTATGTATCAAAATCAACGTAGATATTTTTATTATAGTTTGGAGTAATTATTATAAATGGAAACGAAACTAGTTCAAAGTTGACAGTGAAGTGAACTTCGTCACTTCCGGTTGGAATCAGCGTTGATACATGTGCGCACGCGTCACCGATAAGAACTCTGTCTTCCGAGCACAGCACAACTCTACAGGCTTTCTGAAACATAAAGAAAAGTCATTATAGTCCGTTTACTCCCAAATGCAAACGGCATCCCCAGTATTTTCTCATAATTAGTGAGAGTTAGAAGATTTTCGAATTGCTCATTCTTAATTTTCATCCTATACATAACAGAATTTTAATTTTGCAGAAATATGAGGCTTTGCATAAAAAGTTTCTATACAAATAAAGGACCTAAAGTATGTCATGTTCGCCTCTTAGTTACAAGGGAGTAAAGGTTGGCTGTTCGAATTCCCGTTTAGTTTTACGTATTAGAGCATGTGACCAATGTATGCTATCCCTAGAACAAAATTTGCATAATTAATTGTAATTTTTTTTAATCCATTTTTTTCTACTTTTTGTTTCACCCATATATTATCAAATTTTAAAACATACACTTTTTACTCTCAAAATAATATGATAAGTCAATGTTTATTTACAACAAAGTATCACCTGACCAGTGATATCATGCGTTACGCGTGCGGCAGGTGAATACATTTTACTACTTCATTCAAATATGCCCACATCTGTAGTAAACAACGAACTTACGCTATTGCCTATCAACAATATTTAGGCTGTTCTATTACAAGCATACAACGCCCTTCAGTGAAATGATAAGTTTTTGCATTACTGTTAATGGAAAATATTTTACAAAAGCATCCAAAGATTTGTTTGTTTTTTTTTCGTATTCTGTTATATATAGTTATAAGAATCATTAGGACATTTGAACATTTGATGGAACTTTCATCGTTTTCGAAAAAATAAGCCGAACCCGGTTTCCTCTTGGGGGCAAACGGACTATAAGATCTTACAAGATCTGTATACTTCAATCATAAGCCTACATACTGGGCCAGAAAACTGATTGACGTCGTGTGAAAAGTCATGTGTCTAAAGCAAATAGGTCAAATCGGTTGACTTCGGAAAGCTGGTAAATTCGGACATACCATTGCAAACAGTAAAAATCCAGATGGGACGGCTCATAATGAGCCGTCTCATCAGGATTTTCACTGTTTGCCCAGTTAATTTTGTTTAATTCCAAACAACTGACATATAAAGGAAACAATGTCACTGTCCAGATTTAACGGCTGTCCGAATTTACCCGACTCCACCCAACTGAATTATGCCTGCTCATTTATGTAAACTGTCAGAGTTTCCATAAGCTAGGCCTCGAAAGTACATGTAGAAGAAAGGAGAAATGCACCTGACAAAACGGTACTATTCATTTTCAATAATAGACAGCTAATTCCATTACAGATCATTTGTACTTCAATACAACAGACAAAATGCGTATAACACATAAAACTCTATTATTATTATAATTATTATAATTATTATTATTTACATTTCTTCTTACTGTCAACGACAAAATAGAGGATATTTGACTTTTTCAGGGTAAGATCGATTTTTATTTCACCGAATGAACACCAAAAGCAGTATTTTCACGAGTGGCGAAGCCACGAGTGAAAATACCACTTTTGGTGTTCATGAGTGAAATAAAAATTCATCTTACACTGAAAAAGTCAAATTTTCTATTTCTTTTATGCCTGAAAATCGCAATAATTCTGTTTATTCAAGAGCGTCAGCCATCACGACAGAAACACAACTTTTTATCTAGCCGTTTATCGTCAAATTTGATGCTTCCAGCGTGTTTATTGGGTATGATATTGGTTGTAAACATAGTTTGCAACTGAAAAATAACTTCAAATACCATTTTGATAAAATTGCCAAGATAGAATGCCTACAGGAGGCTTAGACGGCCTGACGTCGCGTGCAGTAACAATGTTACGTTGGCACTTTATGTGACGTCATTAACGTCGTAATGACGTGCAAGCATGCGTGACGTAATTTTTGTCAAGGCAGATAAGATTTAGCCGATTAATCACCAAAACTTTTTAGGCTATTTCACAAAAATCCTTTTTCTGAAACAGTGAAATCGAAAGTGATAATTTCACTGTTAGAAACAGTGAGATTATCAGTTTCGATTTCACCGAGAAATCTCTATAATCCATTGGAAAGGATAAAAGAAAGAAAAGGGATGCAAAAAAAGACGATGACGTTGGCGTCATTAGGTCTCTGGCATGCAATTGAAGAGTAAGCGGAATGTCTCTTTTTTTTGTATATTGCCAGCAACCGCCGGATAGTACTATTTTTGTTTCAAATTTCATTTTCTGTTTCAAACAGTGAAATTATCACTTTCGATTTCACTGTTTCAGAAAAAGGATTTTTGTGAAATAGCCTAAAAAGTTTTGGTGATTAATCGGCTAAATCTTATCTGCCTTGACAAAAATTACGTCACGCATGCTTGCACGTCATTACGACGTTAATGACGTCACATAAAGTGCCAACGTAACATTGTTACTGCACGCGACGTCAGGCCGTCTAAGCCTCCTGTAGGCATTCTATCTTGGCAATTTTATCAAAATCAGAGTCTTCGTTGTCCGCATGGATGTAGCTTAGACCCTTAGCTACCCTTTGAGCACTCAACGAAGAGTCTAGTCAAACTAGGTGGGAGCCCAGGCTGATCTGTCTACACTGGGCGCACAACCACATTGTTGGTTTTGTCGTGTCGCGGCTCATATATTTGTACAAAGGTAGATAACATGCGCACCGGACTGTCACTGTGTGTTGTATGGATAAGTTGGGTGGGGTTCTTTGAACCATGAAAAGTAGTAGACCTTTTGTTGAAAAAAAAATACAATTTGACTGCATTAGTTCATGGATTATGCTATATTGGTGCAAAAAAATGTATTTCTGATGAATGACAATGGAGTTCTACGATTTCAAAATTTGCCAAAGTTCAAGGTAGTACATGACTAACTTAATAAATGTTAATTTTCATTCAACAATAAAACTGCATATTATAAAATGCATATCTTATGATTATTTCTGTAGTTTAGAATAATAGTGCATATTGTCCTTGTTACACCTCAAAATACAAAGAATATATTTTAGCCATCTAGTCATATTGACATTTGAAAGTTATTAAGGTGGAATAGGCCAAAACCAAAATTTTCAGTGTTCGTGTAAAAAGAACAAAGAGCAAGAAGGTCAGCATTTTCTTAGGTACGTAAAGTGAAACGAATACTTCTTTTTCTAGGACGTCATGAAAATATGAGGTGTTGACGTCTTTTTATGCAAAACAAATAGCGCTAGATTACATATAATTTTTCGCATTTGTTTTGCCCTTCGTAAAGTTATTGTAATAAATTTCATCCCAATGTGCGAGCCGTCAAGAGGCCTTTAAAGATATTACTTCTTCCAAATATTTCCGCATTTTGCATTGATGTAGGCAAATATGACCGTCCATTAGCTACTGAATATTGCTCAATTCCCCTTAAAAACCTAAATAGAGAAAAAAAGTTCGAAATATATCTGAAATTTCGATATTTGTTAACGAAATATGTTCACATGTATTTTTTTAAATGAGTTTAAGATTTCACCCCGTAAATTTTTCACAAATTAGATTTGTTTAACTTTACCCCCTGTTCCGATGATATTGTTTCTCTCAACGTCAAAGGGGGATTAGTGAAACATTTATGATCTCTTCAAGAGTATATAGATGCACAAAAAAACGAATCGATAGCTTATTCCATCTTCCAGGGACGAAGGTTTCAACATGCCAGGGGTTTATACTTTCTATGACATTTATTTTGCGTGGCTCCGCCTTTTATCAGCTGTGCCCAAGATACAGTGGGTCTCTAACCCCCACTGCCCCTACGGCTATTAGGCTATGGGATACCTTTACCTTTATTTTGCGTGAAGTGACTTCTCATTTATTGAACCCCTACGAACCTCGTATTTCGGGACGTCAATTACTTACGAAAAAGCAAAACCGGGAAAATGAACCCCTGACCTGTTTCAATTCTTCTGTCTAGAAACCGGAATGAGATATTTCTTCTATTTTTTGCATTTTATTTTGGTATGTTCTCTAGAATAACTTGACCTTGTTTTATCAGAATTAAAAGATGTGTCGGAAACCGCTAACTACGCAAAATTTAGTTTGACGCTAATAAAATCGACGTAATTTGAAGACGGGTATAGCTTAAAAAATCCACTTTGAGAAGTATATACAAGGTAAAATCTTAATATTGTTATATCAATACTTTAACTTCACATTTCATCAAAAGATATCAAAATTTGAGAACCCCGATAGCCCAGCAGGTTAAGCGCTGGCCTGCTGATCTAGCGGTCGCGGGTTCGAGCCCCCATGTAGGCGGGAATCTTTTTAATCATAAACAGGGTTTCATTGCACACAACCCTTCATTATTACCCATCCATTGTCCTGATATGACTGGAATACTGTTAAAAAGGACGTAAAATTAAAAGTCATCCATCCGTCCATCTATGATAGATAATTTTTTTCGGAGACGCTTATTCTCTATTTCAATTTTTACGCGAAACGGCAAATTTCAACTGCCAATGAAAATTAATGTTTGGAATATTTTTCAATAGAGACTGGGTAAAAATTCTAGCACAGGTTTATGGACCGCTTAATGGTACGTAATTTGGTAAGGAATTTATTTCAATACCCCAAAGAACTGCAGAACAATGTCGATTAAAGTGGATATCTGAGAGCTATAAACTGTGTGTAAAAAAACGTCAAACCATCACATTTTCACGACATCATTGGAATAGAATTTTTTTTGTTTCATTTTCAGAAGAAATTCATTTAGTGAGTCACAAACGACTGAAGTTTTAAGATAATATATTATTTGATTTAAAAAAATGAAAATTTTGGTTTTGCCTTTTTCCACCTACATAAAAGACTGACTGGCCATAGTGAGTGAGTGAACTCGGGTTTAGGGTCCCACCAACAACGAGGTCATATGGAGACGGGACCTCGGTTTAAAGTCTCATCCGAAAGACCCGGAGAAGCGGGGGATCGATCTTGCGACCCCTGGATTGATAATCTGGAGTGTTATCCACTACACTACAGCCGCTCCTGACTGGCCATAAGTGTATACTTTCATTTTTTCTTGAAAACTTTTTCCTCTGTTTGTATGATTTTCGCCTTTCACAGAAAACCTTGTCATCGTGCAATGAAACGCAATGTTGTGATTTGTCTAGCATATCAACCGAAATTACAACATAGTCGTATCGTCCATTAAGCTGCACGTGGAAAGCGTGCAAAACAGGCCTGTACGTTCATTTCCGCTAGTCAAGCGTTTCGGCAAGTAAGTTTACCATACAACATTGGCCCACTTCGAATCGAACTAAAGTACCTACCATAGTAGATTTTTTGGGGCATGCGCACTCGCATTACCAATCGAACGCCAAAAGTTGCTATAATAGTCTATTGTCATGGAAACGAAAATAAATACTATGCACTCATTACCTTTTCCGTGCATGTAGTCTTTGAAAATGATAATCTATAGATTAAATGATCATATATGACCTAAAATAATTGTATGAACAAATATGTACTTGTTGTACACCTACAAATAGCGAGAGTCTTCAACGGCCGCCATCTTGCTACTACAGTAATGTGGTTCAGACCTCGGTTGATCTTTGGTAAGTTCATGACGTCATTTTAGTAGCTACCATCGCACTTTGATTGGAACTTTAGTAGATATAGTGGCTACTATAGTTCGATTTGAAGTGGGCCATTGATGTACCTTAAGTACAAATAACTCATGCAAAATTTCAGACATGAGAAATGAGGAATACTCATGCATTCAGCAGGTGTATACTTTCTTTATCCTCTCCGGGTATACTTAATAGTCTGATCAAGCCCTTACGGATCAGGTTTGACCAGACTTGTATAACATCACATTCGAGATAGCTTCATTTGGCAAAAGGCTCGTGCATGTGATAACAAAATATGGAAGGTAGTTTCCTGGCCTCGTTTACCGAAACGCAAAAGGGTCAAGTCAGGTAAATTCGAGCAGCAGGTAAATTCGGACAGTAAAATTGTTTCCGTTATACGTCAGTTGTTTGGAATTAAAACAAAATTAGCTGGGCAAACAGTGAAAATCCTGATGAGACGGCTCATATGAGTTTTCACTGTTTGCAATGACCATTATGTCCGAATTTAACCGCTGTCCAAAATTACCCGACTCGACCCTATAGGAGCCAGATTAAACACGGCTGCGTATTTAGTACCCCCATGTATTTCTAGCTAGGAAGAATGCCATCTGTGCGTGCAAAGACAAAGCTGATAATAAAGCAGCAGTGGCACCTGTGCTAAAGTTTAAGTAGCCTTAATGCAACTGGTGCATATTCCGATCAACTGCAGCGTATCCCGATCGAACTACGCATATTTGCATTCAGAATTGAGCCGCGACTCAAGAAAACAAACAAAACGGCTAGTGCGCCCAGCGAAGACTCAGATCAGCCTGGGCATCCGCCCAGTCTGATCAGAGTCTTCGTTATGCGCTTACAGGGTAGCTCAGGATCTAAGCTAGCTCCATGCAGACAGCGAGGACAAAAATCAGACTAGGCGGATGCCGGACGCCCAGGCTGATCTGAGTCTTCGCTGGGCACACATGCCACTTTGTTGGTTTTGTCGTGTCTCGGCTTAGATGACGATATGACGTAAGTTTTATCAGCTCTGTTGAAGTGCCTGTGCAATAAGTTACGCTGTTTCCATTTATCCTCCTTTAGAACTACAATTAGTCTTTTTATGCGTTCTTATTAGACTTGGATTCCATACTCACAGTGGCGGTCGAGAGAATGTGTTCAAATGCTGGCCAAATCGTGACAAAGAGGTAAGGATTACGGACATTCATCAAATGCCTATCACTCTGACATGACAATGTTTGCCTCTTTTCTCTTTCGGGACTACAATGTCTAAACTTTAGAGTCTCCCAATCCCGCTCCTTTGAAAGGATAACCATCTATCAGCATCAGTGAAGGAAAAACTATTAACGTAGACGTTTGCCTTGCAATAATGGCTGCCAGAGCATGGTGTACATGAATACGTGCACGTAAGTGTACATCTCAGTATTCTGTTTTCAAACATGAGCCGCGACACGAGAAAACCAACAAAGTGGTTGTGCGCCCAGCGCAGACTCAGATCAGCCTGGGCATCCGCCCAGTCTGATCAGAGTCTTGGCTGTCCGCATGCAGCTAGCTTAGATTCTTAGCTACCCTCTAAGCGCGAAACGAGGACTCTGAACAAGCATGGTGGCTGCCCAGGCTGATCTGAGTCTTTGCTGGGCGCACAACCACATTGTTGGTTCTCTCGTGTCACGGCTCACATGTTTTTAAAGTGAAACAGGCTGCCTACCTGTTTGCTTCATTAAGTTCTTTTAAGAAAAGACTTTGTTACAATCGAAGCATTTTTTTCTTCAAGAAGTGACCCCAACTGAGAAGTCGGGCACAAATGAAAATAGAAAGATTGCTTCCCTTTGTTACAGTCTAACAATTTAGCAATTAGTTTTCGGATATAGCAAGACACATACATGCAGACACAAAAACTTGTCTGTGTATCGTGACATCTATCTGTCGTAATGGTTCGAAAATATTTATGAAAGTGACTTGACCCCATCCCCACCCCCTCCTGCCACCCCCAAACAGATCGGAAAGAAATACTCACCGTTGAATAGTCATACATATAACCTGAGGAACAAATGGCGTTTGGATCTTCTCCAGTAGGATAAAAATTCTGCCACTCTTCGGGGGATAGGGAGAACAGCATCCTATAGGTATACCCTACATCGGGGTCCAGGCGGGTATTTTGATCTACTGGTGTTTGCTGTGTAATAATCGCAGTTGTCGGATCTGGTTTAGCACGGCCCTGGTTGCAAATATAACAATATACGTTCTTATAGGGAAGCCATGCTTCAATTTGATCTGTTTGTTGGCATGATTGCTCCAAATAAACATCCTGATAATCCCATCTACCAGTTTGGTTGCATTTGTCATACAGTAGCTCTACCGCGGACACAGAACTACTTGGGTTACACAAAAAGCAGAAATAATTTTTATAGTATCTGAAGCCATCAATGTCAGATGTAAATATTGGCAGAAAATTGGATGGTGCTGATCCGGAAGTTTCACATCCAGCAACAATGTTTTCGTCATAATTGTCCCACTTGCCAGTTTCATTGCAAAGTGAAATAAGATCTGAGTTGTCTTGAGATATGTCAGCTGTACCACAATGTTGGTCATGACTGTGTGGGATAACTTGAACTTTGCAGTGCTCAAGTGCCAACTCAAGAAGATGCGACAATCTCTTTATGAGAGCTGTTTCTAGATAATGCTGGCAGACGATTGATATCTTAAACAAAGGTTCTGGCTTCAAGGTGTTACACATAAGACAGTATATATTTTTGTATTCCGCTTCTTCGAATACGGGTACATACTGAAGGATGTCGCTTCTGTTATGATAGTCTATTTCACAACGCTCAACCAACTCCATATCCGATCTATTTAAACATTTATGAATAACAGTCATACTTGTTCCCACATCAGATATGAAATCTGCATTTGAATTTTGTTTCGTAAGTATCCATGGGTCTTTAATACACGTATACGGTTTCTCTTGTAACATTTTGTCGACACAACAGTTCTCTAATGCAGCACACGTGGATTCACAGGAACAACGTTTGCAATAAATATACCGCTCATATTTGTTTGTTGTATCGTTAATTTCAGGAGATGGACTGTCTGCTTCACAGAACTCCTGATACCCGCAAGCTTCAATATACGCATCAATTTGTGCAGAAACGTCCGTTGCATCTTCAATCTCTTCCTCACGCGTTATTTCATACTCAAAACTATCAAATTCTGGATGAATAAGCTTCAACACGTCCTTACTTTTTCCCAAAATATCCGAACCTTCCATTTTCAGAAAAATAGTAACCGGTGGTGCTGAACGGGTTTCCGTTAGGTAGAGCTCGTCAATGGTCTTAAGTCCATGTTCCGCAAGCACGTCAATTTTATTTATTCTCTTGAATCCATTACAAATAATACAATATACGTTTTTGAAGGGAGAAAGGCGTTCTATTCTTGGATATGTCAAACAGGCGGTCTCCGCATCCGGATCCAAATTTTTCTGTTCCTCTGTCCACAGTCCCGTCACATTGCAGCGGTCATACAAAAGTTCTGATTTTGATGACGATATACTTGGGTTGCATATATAACAGAATACATTCTTGAATCGCCATTTGTACGTGAGATGAAGGTTCTGACATGCCCAGTCAATGTCAGGGTCGTATTCAGCCCAAAGACCAGTGACGTTGCAACGTCCTACTTTATATCTGTACAACTTCTCAAAGTTACAAGGGTAAGGTGGTGGATAGTCGTCGCTAATAAGAGGGTCGTACTTCACAACGCATTCGTTAGCCTGAAAACGGACAATTGAACCGCGACAGGGAAAAATAAAAAAAGTGGCATGTGCGCCCAGCGAAGCTGTGCACTGAAAGGTTAGTAACTAGCTAACGCTAGCTCCACGCATAGCGAAGACTGATCAAATTGAGCGAATGCCCAAGCTGAATTGAGTCTTCGCTGGGCGCACACTTTGTTAGTTTTGTCTTGTCGCCGATCAATTATTTAGAATGTACAGACTTAACATGCTGTCTTGTGCATTTACATTTCCCGGGTCCAGAGATAGAAGTTTGAATACGAGCCTGTCTTTCGAGGACCAGACAAATGTTAAATGCCTGTAACAAACATCTGATCGCTATTCTTTCATAGTTACATAGACCGAACAAGAGACTTCCACGCCACGATTCCGGCTGATCTATTTAAAGTTCAGCTGGACACTTCGGTCATTTCTCCCAGATTTCTGCATACAATCACATCTAATCACAACCCAAATACAGCAAAATGTTGAAATAAAAGAAGACGTAGTGCCTGGATATAATCATGATAATGAAACTTCATCTCTAAATGTACAGAATGCTGTTGCAAAAGGTACCTTTGAATAGTTTTCTTTTTTTTTTTTCGTTTTTTTACATGTTCAAAATTTGTCTGAGACCATGTTCCAGCAGCTTAGCCTGGGCAAGTAACTGAAAATTCTCAAGCTACTCTGTAGGGGCTGTGAGCCTACTGTGAAGCTATATCAGTTATGATTCAGTATTCCTATTCTGTAGTGTTAATTGCTTATTTTCTCTTACAATCCTTCATAAAAACGTTCTCAACAATTCAATGTGATAATTAAAAAGTCTATCAAAATGGTCATCTCTGTGATTTACTTATCTTTCAAAATATATTACAAAGAGTGATAAACAGCCCAGACTTCTCATTCACTTCTCATTCACTCCATACTTGGAGGCCTTTACTCCATTTACTTGGCCGGGCACTCCTTTTTCAGAGAACAATCAACTCTCGATATCTGAAAGTCAAAGTTCACCTCAAACTGCTGATAGCTCAAAGTAAATTTTCTGATCTCAGAAATTTCTTTTGGGGATACCAGTAGTTTGAGATAACAGGAGATGAAATGTTAAAGAAACTAGAACATATGTCCAAACTACATTATTTGATATAAGAGGGTACTTTGAAATATCAGTGTTAAAGAGAAAAAGAGTTGACTCAACTTAAATGTATCTTGAAAGTTACATCATGGGACATCTGCTTTTTCCCAAGATATCTCTATGCAACTATTATTTTCAAAATCCTATTGAAACCCCTGGAGTGATTTTCTTTCTGTTCACAGGGCCAAATATGGGCCCTTTTTGCCAATGGAAATACTTTTAAAATCATTCAGAACTAAAAATTTTACAGAACTTCCATCTAGATTTTCCTTTCCAAAAGACCTTAAACTTTCCAAGGTTTGGAGAAATAGGCAACATTCTCAAAATACTTAGAAATCATTATAAAAGCTTAACTCTGTCTAGTGGAGCAAATTTGATTGCATTAGTGGCCAAGAAAAGGAATATAGTGGTCTACGGAGTGTAACATTTGCTTTCATATATCAACATGACCGTCTGGGCCTCTAGTTATCAAATGCAGCGTATGTCCCCTTGGCAAACCTTGCATAACTGTGTAGTGGCCAGTTATTTACGTTACCCCTTTAAATCTAGAATATCAAAAATATTAATTGACGTCAACAAAAAATGTGTTTAAACCAGATAAATGTATCAAATTTAAATATTTTCTGTAAGAACAATTAATATGCTATAAATTAGGCTGCTCGGAAAACAGTTCAGAGCTTTGGTGTTGTTACTTTCGTTTCAATATATCATGTACCTTTTGAAAATTTAAAATTGGACTTTCAGTTGTTGCAATTAATGAAGACTCTATTACAAAAAGGCCCAAAATGATCATTTTTACTTACTATTCAATTGGCCCCTTTCAATGCGTTTCTAGCAAAACAAATATGATACCTCTATATTTTCTACTTTGTCAACCACGTCCTGTTGAACATTTACACCTATTCCCTTTTTTTTGGTTGAAAAGTCATTTTTCGTATAATTGTTCGTACAAAAAATGGCTAATAACCAATTTAAACTTGACAATTGGGACCTTTTGCAAAAATAACCATTGTTAACCATAATATAACAAAATAGCTTCAAAATTGGTTGACCTTTCAACACATTTTAGCCAGAGTAACGTACTTAACAGATTAAAATGTTTGCATAAAGCGTCTATCATTCCCGCCAGAAAAAAAAAAAAAAAAAAAACTCTTTTAAAATTCTGACTTTTAAACAACGCAGTTGTGATATATATGTATATTATCTCTTGTAAAATGAAATTTTTGCATTGTTTGATAAACTAATCGGGCAGCAAACAGTGTTATTTACATAACATGCAAAGATGAGATTGTCCTAAACCTAGAAAAGAAAACCTTCGTGAATTAATCTATACATAGTACACTTTATTTTTTACCCCATTAATATCCAAACGACATTAAAAACATCACACCACAAGAAATTTACTAATCAGAACTTTCTGTTTTATACTCAGAAAGGTAACGTTTGTAACCTTTATTTGAAAACAATCACTGAGATTATGTGTTGTTACTGAAAAATATGTCTAAACCTCATGAGTGTTGTTAAAATATTTTTGATGCGGCACTTTGGACTGTTTTAAACCCACCCTATGTAATTTATCAGTGAAATTTCCAAGCGATGCATCTGTTTATGTAATAGTTTGTGTTGGCCGCTTATCTGTAGTGTTCGAAAAATTGATTTGTTTTGTCTGTTTATTCGCCATCATTCTGATGTATGTAAAACAGAAAGAAAGAAGGTGAAAATATACATTTTGTGTGCCTGGGAATGCTTCATGAAAGCTAACAAGTGGACATCTGCATGGAATGGGCGCACGTATATTTTGTTACCCACTAGTATCGTTTGAGTACTTGTTGTATGCTTTATGTTACTATTTCTTGTTTGGTGTTGTGGGAGGGTTGTGACACTAGTTGAATCAGTTTCTGATCATTGCCCTTTTACAATTCTTTACCTGTAATGGCGTTTTCTTATAAACGCAATATATGATACCATAGTTTAATTAGTTTTGGCCGTATAGAATATATTTAAAACGAAGTAACGAATATAACAGTTTAAAAAAAAAGTAATTTTACCCCACTGCTGCTAGTGTAAAGTGGCATGTGGCTAAGGTGAAATGCTTCCTTGTACTCCATGTTCTGGTCATTTGGAATCATCTGGGCTCTTTCTGAGTCAGTGTGAAAAAGGAAGTAGCTGGTGCTAATGTGGCATTGGCAGTGTCGCAAAATTACATTCCTTAGTTAAACCGAGGTTGCTGTTATTTTTTGTGATTCATTCCTTGCTTCCAGAGACTCATCCTTCAGAATTTAATTAACCTTTTATCAGTCTTAGAATCTAAGGTGAAGGGATACAATTTTACGTAAGTTATTCTGTTATTTTTTCTTTGGCCTCCTTTCTTAATGGGGAAAACTTTTAAAAAGAATTTGCTGTTGTAAACAAATGTTTCCTATAAGAACAGACCATTTTTGGAAAGGTTATAGCTTTCTCAGAAGCAAAAAGGCAACATCTACGGTAATAAATATTGTTTCTTTCTAACAAATTGCAGTAAAATACTGAGGTGTGTCCTTTCATATTAATACAGTATTATTGCAAAGACTTGCCAGAAGATCATGTTGAAGCGAGGAACACACACGAGAAAGAACATAGCAGACTCAGTTTAACTGATTCCTTTAAAAATCGGATGATATTGCCTAGAGGCACGGATAAGATGATTATGACATATTGTTATTACTTTAAAATCATTATCAAAATGCCTTTTTAATTGAGTCAATGATAATTCACTTACTTTGACTTCTTGGTTTGGTATTTAAAAAGGTAAAGTATACAACATTCAAATGTAAACAATTTGTCAGATTAGATTTATGATTTTTAACGATATTTTCTGTTTGATATAATGCAATAAGGTGTCCCTAGCACCAGCTTCAGCTTAACTGACTCAAATTGAGCCCAAATGATTCCAAACATAATTTTCAATTTGATGAAGTACGAGGAAGCTTTCCACAGTAGCCCAACGGTACTTTTCTGTTGCTGCAGTAGGAAAAAAATACACATACGTTTTAACCTGTTCTGTACGTTACTTTGGTGAAAATGTATGCTACAAGGCAACTTGGGGTTTATACATTGTTTTTATAGAAAAGGTAAATTAGAGTAAAGGGGCAATGAGCAGGAATTAATGTTATCTGCGCAACAACCACGATACCAAACTGGATACAGCTGCATAAAGATATAAGACAAGTAGTAAGACGATACTAGCAGCTAGCCAGATAAAAATGCAGCCCCTTACAAGTTCATGGGTACAAAGCTAGCCTTAAGCAAACAAAATTAGGCATACAAAATTTTCATCTATTTTTTTCTTTTTTCGTATATGCCAGTTATACACCAGAATGATGGCAAATGTACATATGAAACAAATCGAGATTTCGAAGACGACAGATAAGTGGACAATACATATGATGACATAGACACACCAGAACTGATGCTCCACCTTGGGGCTGTCAATAATGAGTTACATGAGTGGATTTAAACCGGCCGCTCTCAAAATGTTTTTACTCAAAATAATAAAGCTTAGGCATATTTGGAAGTAGCAATATTTAATCTCGGGGTATTTTTTCAAATGTTACAAACGTTACCTTTCTGAATACGAAACTGTACGTTATTACTAGTCATTTGATATTTTGTGGTTTTGTTTAAACTTTTAAAGTTATTTGGATAGAAATGAAAAAATATCATGTACAGATTAACTCATGAAGGCTTCATTTGAACATCGGTGCAATCTGAGCATTGCATGTCATGTAAATAACACTGTTTTCTGTCTATGTGAGCGACTACTATGCCAAAGTTTCATTTCACGATAAACAATGAAAATATTTATCACAACTGCCTTGTTTCAAAGTCAGAATTTGAAAAGAGTGTTTTCCTGATGTAAATGACAGACGCTTTAGGCAAACATTTTTATCTGTTAAGTACGTTACTCTGGCTAAAATGTGTTGTAAGGTCAAAAATAAGTTTATGCTATTGTTTTATATCATGGTTAACATGATCTTTTTGCAGAAGGCCCCAATTTGTCAAGTTTAAATTGGTTATTAGCCATTTTTGTACGAACCAATTTACGAAAAATGACTTTTCAGCCAAAACAGGGAATAGGTGTATCTGTTCATCAGGACGTGGTTGACAAAGTATAAAAGCTAGAGGCCTCATATTTGTTTTGCTAGAAACGCACTGAAAGGGGCCAATTGAATGGTGAGTAAAATTGATCATTTTGGGCCTTTTTGTAATAGAGTCTTTGTAAAATGCAACAACTAAAGTTCCAATTTTAAATTTTCAAGGGGTACATGATATACTGTAAGTCACAACACCAAAGCTCTGAACTGTTTTCTGAGCAGCTTAATTTATAGCATATTAATTTTTCTTACAGAAAATATTTAGATTTGATACATTTATACAGTTTAAACACTTTTCTTATTGACTTCAATAAATATTTTTGATATTCAAAATTTAAAGGGGTAACGTAAATAACTGGCCACTACAGAGTTATGCAAGGTTTGCCAAGGTGGCAAACGCTGAATTTGATAACTAGAGACCCAGACGATCATTTTGATATATAAAAACAAATGTTACACTCCGTAGACCACCCCCTTGAAAGATAGCCCATCAAGTTTGCTCCACTATGTCATGCATTGTCTGTTGTATTTCTTCCAATAAATGTTACCTCTTTAATAAACACCCTTCCTCTCTTTTTCTGTAAAGATTGACAAAATGACACTTAGATTGGCTCCAGACCACATTTTTTTACTCACTGACACATTTTTGTCTAAAGAGGTTCATATAGCGACCCTGTAACTAGCACTGCCCCCTGGCATTTTATAATACATACAGTTGTATATTTCTCAGTAATGTGCCATTATGAATACCCAGCGGGCACATGATATCGGAATGACGTCGTACTGACGTCATGTGCCTACCGTGTAGCTAATTATGAAAGTTCTTTGAGCTGAGATAACTGTTTATTTTCAAATAAAATTGTCATAGTCTCTCGTACGTGTAGGGGAACAGGGGAACCTTTTTATAGCTCTCACAAGGCATTTCGGAACACCAGTTGCACGGAAAATGAAAAAAAAATCTGATGCATGAGCTTCTAGAATCAAAGAACGAAATCAGCAGTATCTGTTTATGTGCATTATGTAGAGTGGCAACTTAACTGTCAATATATCCCTACCCAGAAAGATGGCATAACAGGAAAAACACTTTATTAGATAAAATGGACTTAAATTTTGAACATGTGAGAGAAAAACGAAAAGAAAGGAACTCTTCAAAGGTTCTTTTTACAATAGCAATCTGTAAATTAACAGATATAGTTTTATTATATCTAGGCACTACGTATGTGTTTATTTCAAAATTTTGCTGTATTTTGTTTGGATTAAATGTGGTTTTATGGAGCTATCGGGGTCAAAATGGCTGAAGTGTCTAGCGGAACCTTAATTTGATACAATTTATTTCAGACCCAAAAGACCTATTATGCTTAAGTATTCTTTAATATTTACATTTGCAGTGCATTTATTGAAAAACCCAATGGTAAACCAATGGAACGTATTGTAGTTCATTCTTCACTAATTACATTCCCTTTGATTTCCTTAGATGAATCTATGTCGGAGAAACAGTGTTCATACTTCCATGAACAACAGCCGGTCACGCGACGTCGTTGGTACGCAACGTCACATGTAAACAGAAGACGTCATTGGCCGCTGTAACGTTCAACTGGACGTCACGTCATGGCGACGGCCGTTTAACGTAAGCGGCTTACCTGTTGATTATTGACAGCTTTTCGTCGTATATTTCACAAATGTTGCTCTTAAAAATCGAAAATGCTCAAAATAATTTCATATTTATATATGTAATTATAAGAGATAGATTTCTTTGTCTGAAGTTCATGAAAGTATGAACACAAAGGGTCCCGTACAAAGTAAACGTGAATGTCCTTAGCCACTTACTTAAAGGCCCTGTCACACTACAACGTATCAGACAACGTATGCCAACGTATGAAAAATTTATCCAATACGCTGGCATACGCTGGCAATAAATTAAAACATCAAACGGCAGCCGGTTTTGGAACGCACACATAGCGTACTGAAACGTATAAATAACTTATTCACAACTTATCCCTAGCGTATGCATAACTTATGCAAGCGTATAACAGCGTGTTCCCAGCGTATCTGTAGCGTTCTTGTCTTATGCCGAACGCATGCACAACGTTAGTCTAACTTACGTCGACCTTATGTATAGCGTGTTGGAGCGTGCTTCGACGATCAGATGTAAAGCGACGGCTCTCTGCAACACTTTTTATTGTAGTGGACGTTGATCGATGGACATGCCTAAAGAACGAAAATTAGAGAACTTTGCAGGTAGTAGCTGACCACCTGCATGCCTATCGTCGTCCCAATCATCACCCGACTGCCGTGCCTTCGATGGTAGCCAACCTCCCTCTCGCGCAGACTCCAATGCCTCTTTAGTGGTATCCGTGGCGGCATCTGCAGCAGCTGTGGTGGCATCTGAAGTATTAACCCCCTCTCAAGCCCCAAAACGACAAGCAGAAGCGGTCCAAGAAGATTCCTTATTTAAAAGTGATGAATTGCTGATCTGTATTCAATATATATAGCTGAAGCCTAGGTCGCTGGCGGATATGTAACCTAAATACGCTCAGTGCGTTCGTGATACGTTGAATAAGTTCTAAGGTCGTCAGGCATAGGTTGGATACGTTCTGGATACGTTCGGTATAAGTTACAGGTAAGTTACCTATAAGTTAGAAATAAGTTACGCGTACGCTCCACAATGGACCTGCTGGCTGCCGACGTATGCCAACGTATGATTAACTTACAAGTTACGTGTATAAACGTACGCATAACTTACCTGTTGCGTACACCAAACTTATGACTAACTTATAAACAATACGTCGGCGTACGCTGAAAATTTTATGCATGCACAAAATTTTGGGCCGCATTCGACGTACAACAACTTATACCAACGTATTTGAGCGTACTCGTAACTTGTTCATAACGTACCCCTAACTTATTCAACGTACACCAGCGTGTTTACTAAATTTCTCATACGTCGGCATACGCTGATGCTATACGTCACTGTGTGACAGCCACATTACACGTGACCCGTTGTGTTCATACTTCCAAGAACATCGAGAAAACGAAATTTATCGGCTTACGCGACGTTACACGAGGTAAAGTGCAGTCAAAATAAATCATGGTTCTCTCCGATCTGATTGGACGTAAGCGACGTTATGACGTTGTTGACGCTGTTCCACTGTTATTAGGAAAACTGCGTATAAATGTTTTTTTTTTCAGCTTCGACTGTAGCCCCTAATACAAATTTGTGGTCAATTAATAGATAAAAAAGAATGTTAATATAAGCAACGTACTTAATTTTTCAGGTGTTGATCGAAGTATACACCTCATTGGATCTCTTGCCGTTCCTTGAGCTGTTTTATAGATTTGAAAATGCTGTGGAAATGCCGTAGTTTCTGAATTTCTGAATGAATTACGACCTGTGGTTTTCTTTGATCGCGCTTCAGTGGAATTTTAGACAATTGGTAATACATCTCAAATTTAAAAAACAAAAACAAAAAAAACTCGCGTCTGCTATAATTGGAATCTGGCAATATGTTAATATATCCCAGCATGCACATGTGGTCAAAATGACGTCGCACTTGCGTCGATGTGACGTCATCACATCGCATCGACATCGACGTTACGTGCTCGCTGGGATATGCATGCTGCTTGGTCAGTGATTTGATAGAATGGTTATTGACCCGCATCTCATGGCATTTGTTCAAAGAAACAGGGGTCAAAAAAATTTCGGATGACACCTTGTGTACCAATCGCGACAGTGTTGTAGAACCGACTCAAAGAGCTAAACATTTACCACAGATCGACCTTGAGACGACCCGACATAAATTAAGTTAAAAAATAAACGAAGCGATTTAATATTGGTATACCGAGAGGACCACTTCTGCAAAAACGCCCTGTCATTTCCCGCAACAAACTTGAATCAAGAGGTGTACAGAGGAAGGCAGATTAAAGTTGCAGACCTTTCAATGATTATAAAATAGAGGATCTTACATGAGTACTCATGTATTATTGAATTTATTAAAAGAGTTGGAGAAAATGATAAGATGCGAGGCTCTGCCGAGCATCTTATCGTTTTCACCAACGAGTTTAATAAATTCAAGAATACAGGAGCACGAATGCAAGATTCTATTTATCATATGACACTAAAAGCATTTTATTAGCAAATTTTGCACCAAAACGTCACCATTTCGCCATTAGAAAACGCGACGTTTTATGGACGTCAACGCATAACGTTACGGCGTAATTTGCATATTTAATCCACTAGTGGATTATCGCATTTAATGCATGGCTTTATAACACTCTCAGATGCGACGTCATATGATAAATCTCTTTCCTAGGCATGTGTACAAGAAAATGCTTTTCTAGGATGTTTGTAGAGGGTTTATGTTTGTAGAGGGTTTGAATATTTGTAGCATCACTGTACTGTAACCAATAAAGGGTGAAATGCATTTGAGCCGCGACACGACAAAACCAACAAATTGGTTGTGCGCCCAGTGCAGACTTAGATCAGCCTGGGCATCCGCCCAGTTTGATCAGACATTTCACTAAGCGCTCAAAGGGTAGCTAAGGGTCTTAGCTACCTCCATGCGGACAGCGAATATTCTGATCAGACTGGGCGAATGCCCAGGCTGATCTGAGTCTGCGCTGGGCGCACAACCACTTTGTTGGTTTTCTCGTGTCGCGGCTCATTTTACATCTGCTAAAATTACGTATTGACCAACTGCATGCCTATTTCATTAACAGAAATGGAGTAGCAGAAATGTCGAAGAAGGCTTCTCTTTAGAATGTATTTACTGCCCTCGAAGGAACTCTTTAAGATATCAATTTGACCTCACTGCAGCTGGTGGTGTGCCGTATGGCGGCCGTAAAACGTCTCCCCGTACATCATCCATAGTGCAAATTACATGTACATTGTTTTATGCCCCCGTGACGATAGTCAGGGGGGCATTAGAATTTGCTCCTGTCTGTCTGTCTGCCTGACCGTCCATCACACTTTACGGTACAGAAGTTGTGTAAGCAACTCCTCCCGCAAGTTTCGATGGATCTCTTCTAAACTGTGTGCTCATAATGTGGACATACTGAAGATGTTCATGTAGCTTATTGACACACGTAGATTTTTTTACTGACAGAATTACGGCCTTTTGAACTTTGTAATTTTTGCAATTTTTTGCATTGTGGGATATGGAGTTGGTGTAATCAACTCCTTCTACAGTTTTAAAGGATGTTTTTTTCAAACTTTTCATATACATTTTGAAAATGTGCACGTGGGTGTTTGATTGAGTTAGAATTTATTTTGGCAGAATTACATCCTTTCGACTTAGTCATTTTTTGGCATTTTTTTTTTTTTTGCATTGTAGGGTATTGGCTTTATGTAATAAACTCCTCCCACGGTTTTAGTGGCTGTTTTTCAGACATCGTATACTTCTTATGGACACAGTGAAAATGTACATGTGGGTCTTTGATCGAAGTGAAATTTTGACAGAGTTATGGCCTTTTGGACTTAGCCATTTTGGGCAACTGTTTTTGCATTTTAGGGTATGTAGTTTGTGTTCAAATCCTCTCACAATTATCATTGGATGCTTTTCAGACTGCACATTTTTTATCAGTTCCTCCCAGAGCTTCAAGCAATGAATAATAAAATTTGCACAGATGTTACGAGCATATTGAAGATGTGCATGTGGCATTTTGAAGATGAAAAACTAATTTTGTGACAAAATTACGACATCTTCAACTTAGACATTTTTGAGATTAGTCTTCAATATAGGGTAGGAAAAGAAAAGGATAGGCAATGATCATAGGGTAGGAAAAGGAAAAGATAGGCAATGATCAAGAATTAATACAAACAAATCCCACATCCCGCTGTCAAAACCAATAGGGAAAGAAGCACACACACACATGGAAAAATTGACACAAGTTCACGAAAGATACGCTCGGTACACCGAATGAGCAGCTCTTTTCCAAACAAGTGGTCATTCAGCTACCCTAATCAAAAACAGCATCAACATCTATTTTCATCTATTTTAATTTTAACTTACAAACAAAACAAAAAAAAAGGCAGATTGGGTAGCAAAAAAGCACAATGTAACATCAAGGAACCACAATAGAAGTACCGCCTTGGAACGGTCAGCAAAAGATTACTGGGGAGGGGGGGGAATAAACATGTTTTACTGGATCCAAACCTCGCCCTTTGCTTCTGCAATGCTTCGAAACATTTACATGTAGTTAGCTGTTTGGTCCGCAGGAAGGTTTCCTAACCCATCAATGAAACATCATCGAAAACAAACAAATTACGTATAAGACCTATGATTCAGAGATGAGAACTCGACGGAAATAACGTATTGCGACACCAGGAGACCCCTGGGAAGTCAAACAACACCACTGAAATACCGGAGCAAAAGAAAATCATCAGTTAGACCCCGAATAAACAAGCAACAGACAAGGCAAACTCCGGCCCCAACCAACTAAACTAAGCAGCTTTATGTCGGATAATTTAGCACAATTGTTCTCCTTGACAAGTAGAAGTGTAATGTGAAACAGTTATTCAGGCCGGTCCAAGGTCAAAGTCACACTTAAAGGTCAAATTATAAAGCTTGTTTGAGCCATTACTTCTACATTTAGGCATGTATTTTAAAAAGAAAAGAGCATAATTGTTTTCCTTGGTGAGTGAAAGTATCATGTGAAATTTTTGTTCAGGTAGGTCCATTGTCAAGGTCACACCTGAAGGTCAAATGATAAATTGTCATATATTGAGCTTGTCTTGGCCATAACGTCTACAAAAAATGTTGTTGTTTGGCATCTTTCTAGAGAGAAGCAGTTTGTCTTTACATACTTACAGGTTACTAAGGCAAACAGCGGTCTGGACAAGTTGTCCCTGGACAACCTTCTAGTTAGTTTAGACTCCTATTCTAGATCAAAGCCTTTTAATTATTTGGACTTTTTTCGATACTTTCAATCGACTGTCTTATTAGAATTAAGAAACGAAAGTATGCTTATCTCTGGCTTGCATCGTCAGATATTGCCAAGGTCACTGATGAGGCTTAAAAGGTCGAAACTTCGAAGTACATGTATGTCCCATGTTTTCTTTTTAGAATGTGCTCGCTGCCCTCGAAGAAACTCTTTAAGGTTTTCATTTAATATCCTTAGTATTGTTTTTGTGAATATACATTCGAGCAGATTGACTAGACTGATAAGAAAAGCACGTACACACACAAAAAAATCTTAAATCCATTGCTTTAAGGTGGTGATAATCACTGATTGGGTAAAGACAAAAAAGCTGCATAAAATACGGAAAATATAACCGATCTTCCCAAAACTTTGCATATGCCTTCTTTATGTTGTTTCTCATAATTCAGAACCCCAAAATGCAGGATTTGTTGGTGTTAAAAAGTGTTTTTATAAAGAAAGATCAAAGGGTAATTTTCTGCTTGTAAAATAAATTTTGGAAATTTTACAGGCCGTGTTAGATCACGGATTACACTATATACTGGTGCAGAAAAAAAAAGATTTTTTTCTGGAAAAAAAAAAATTGAGCTCTAGATTTCCAAAATTTGACCAAGTTCATGGTAATATTTGACTGATTGAACAGATGTTTATTTTTAATTCAACAACAAAATTATATTCTATAATGTGTATATTTTATGATTATTTCCGTAATTCAGAACCAAAGAGATATCGTTCTTGATACGCCTCAAACTCAGTGCTCAAACTTCATTGCACCCATATATCTTAGCCATCAAGTCATTATACCTTAATGTCTGTAAAATTCAAACCATACACAGCCGCTGTTCTTTCGCAGAGGGCTCTAGATTACGTTTCAGTCCAAAAGATGGATATTTGTAAACCATGCATATCAGACTCCCATTTTATCTTGATAGAAGATTCTAAAAGGCATCAATGGGTAAGGGTCAAGTCAGGTAAATTCGGACAGCAGGTAAATTCGGACATACCATTGCAAACAGTAAAATCCAGATGAGATGGCTCATAATGAGCCGTCCCATCAGGATTTTAACTGTTTGCATAATTATTTTTGTTTTAATTCCAAACAACTGACATATAAAGGAAACAAGGCTATTGTCCGAATTTACCTGCAGTCCGAATTTACCTGACTTGACCCTTATATCGTAACAAGGGTAGACATACCTCCATATAATACATAAAGTCTTGATCTCCCGGTTCTACGTCCTCCATCTCTTCAAGACAAATAAACATGACTTTCCAGTCTACCACATCTTTGTCGTCATGGTTACATCTGGCACAGTAATGGTTTCTATAGGAAAACCGGCTCTTTAATCCAGAAACAGGCGCCATATTGCCCGCGCTACAAAACATTACATCCTCTTCAGTAGAGTTTTCTGGGCACGACGATATCATCAAATTCCACGGATTCTCAGTCATAAGAATACCCTCGCCAACGGTTGTCGTCGACATTGGGTCATCTTCTTCTGGATTTGGTCGAGCTTTATGGACCTCGGAAAACCCAGGTGTCTGAGTTTGGCTCGTCGGCGACCGATATAGTATTGTATTGATACACTCGTGTGTCATGTAAGCAGCAGGAAGATCCGGGCAACAAGAACCAAGGGTCAAGCAAACGTCGTCGCACAGACACGGCGGGCATGACTTGTATGTATAGTCCAGAGGCGCTCGATAATCGTAACCATAATAATTTGTCGGGCCGCAGGGGTCTTTTAAGGGACACATAAGCGAGTAAAGCCCTAAAAGTTTGTGTCTGTCAACAACATCGCCTAGTTTATTTTTGAAGTTTTCCCAAGAGTAACCATCCTGGTTGAGGCCTGTAGCAAAGCCAATGTTTATCAGAACTGGGAAGAAGCTCCACGAAAAATGCATTGCTAGCTCGTAGTATCAGCGCACGTCTATTGACTACTGCGCTCGAACAGGTAGAATAGATAAGTTGAATAAGTTCAGCTTTCAATTTATAATAAAGTCTGACATTACTTGAAATTCATCATTTGACAAAAAATAATGAATAACGAAAACTTCATCGACACTCAATTCATCATTTATTTTTGCAGTATCTGGAAAGCACTAACGCGTTATGCCTGATATCCACGCCTTTATAATATCACTGGAATATACTGAACAGCATAAATGAGCCGCGACACGACAAAACCAACAAAGTGGCATGTGCGCCCAGTGAAGACTCAGATCAAGATCAGCCTGGGCATCCGCTCAATCTGATAAGATTCTTTGCTGTCCGCATGGAGCAAGCCTAGACCCTTACCTACCCTTTGAGCGTACAGCGAAGACTCTGAACAGACTGGGCGGATGCCCAGGCTGATCTGAGTCTTCGCTGGGCGTACATTCCACTTCGTTGGTTTTGTCGTGTCGCGGCTTAAATATATTACATTACAGTCCTTATTCTAGATATACCACTATCAATT
Source organism: Ctena decussata (assembly GCA_963989385.1). NCBI lineage: Eukaryota > Metazoa > Mollusca > Bivalvia > Lucinida > Lucinidae > Ctena > Ctena decussata. The sequence continues at coordinate 6,708,453 of OZ022498.1, forward strand.
AATTTAAGGTGAATGGGAACTACTCTATGTTTTTCCTACAATTTAAAAAAGGGGAACATTTTTGTGACTTCCTGTTTATTTCCCTTGAGAAGAAGTCCTTCCAAATTGGACCGGTCATCTCTTAAAGGACAACGGTTTGCTCCTAGATGAGTCGGAGCCCCGGTAGCTCAGTGAGTTCAGCGCTGGCTTGCAACGCTAGCGGTCCGGTTTCGAATCCCGCTTGAGGCGGAAATCTTTTCACAATACACTGGTTTCATTGCCTACAGTCTTCTATTATTACACTTCCGTTGACTCCATACTGAAGTACTGTTGAAAAGGCCGTAAAACTCTAACAATCCAAGGGGAGCGAAATTTTTCCTTAAGAGTTGTCTCATAATGACGAGGGAGGCAAGAAAAGAAAATTGAAGAGTTGCTTCCCCTGAACAGGAATTCATTTCATCTTTAAACACATGGCTTATACTATCCAGCGATGTGTCAAAACTGCTGAAGCTCCGGTAGCTCAGTGGGCGAAGCTCTGACCTGCTAATATAGCGGTCGCGGGTTCGATTCCCGCCGGAGGCGAACCTCTTTTCAATCGTGAACTGGGTTCTTGCACATAGCCTCCCATCGTCCTGAAATAGCTGGAATTCCTTTGAAAAGCACGTTAATCTCAAGTCATTCATTCATCGTCAAAACTGCTGAAAGAATGAAAGTCACAAGTTTCAGTCTCGAATCAAACTGATCCATGGACCAGAGATTTAGGTTTATATGTACACTTTCAGGGGAAGCGACTCTTCCATTTTCAATTTTGCCTCCCTTTTCGGTTCGGCTCTACTATTATAGGAAAGAATTTGCTCCCTAAAAAGACCCCATCTTGGGAGGGCTTCTTCATCCTTGTAAACAAACAGCAAGTAACAATAGTTTTTTTTCCATTTGTAATAAGGAGTAAAAAACCTTGCGATGCAGTCACAGACCTGAGCACCGCTCAGGCGCCTCTGTCACAGAATGTCAGATAAATATGAGCCGCGACAAGATAAAACCAACAAAGTGGTTGTGCGCCTAATCCGAGTCTGTGCTATCCGCATGGAGGTAGCTTAGACCCTTAGCTACCCTTTAAGCGCTAAGGGAAGCGTCTGATCAGGCTGGGCGAATGCCCAGGCTGATCGCGGTCTGCGCTGGGCGCACAATCACTTTGTTGGTCTTCTCGTGTCGCAGCTCAACAAAACCAACAAAGTGGCATGTGCGCCTCGCAAAAAGTCAGATCCGCCTGGACATTCAATGGGTTAATGGGTAGCTAAAGGACTAATCTAGCTTCATGCGGACAGCGATGGCTCTGGTCGGTCTGAGCTGATCTGCGTCTTCGCTGGGCGCACATGCCCCTTTGTTGGATTTGTTATGTCGCGGCTTATTTATGGTTCTTCAGTTCTTCATTATATTTATCACAGTTTGTCATCATCACCATTTTGACGCCTATTAACAACAAAGCTGAAGATGATATTTTAAGATTAATCATTTGAAAAAAAGGAGTTTGTTTGCAGGACCTGGGCGAACATCGAAAACCCAGATCAGCCTGTGCATGCGTACGGGATGGAAGGTTTGTGAAACTTTTGGCAATGCAGTGTCACGTATGGCGAGAGCTTGCAGTAGGTGCCGGTGGGGCTGTTTTGACCATTTTGCTCTCGATATTTGCTCTGTCTCTCTGCACAGGGTATAATCGATTCCGCTATCGAGCCTCGGCAGGAAGCAGAATCACGTGGACAGTCTCTGCAGGAAGCCATTTATCATATACAGAAGTCTCGGCAGGAAGCAAAAGTTCGCGGACAGTCTCGGTGGAAGCCAAATATGATGTACAGTCTCTGCAGGAAGCGAAAATTAGCGGAATCGATTATACCCTGTGCTCTGGCAGACGGCTTTATATATACTAAAATACTGACTCAATAGGCCGTTAAACCACAAACCAAACGTGCGCCATCTGACAAGGGTCGTAGTTTGCTGTTTAAATTCAACAGCCCTACGTCTACCAGTGGTAAAAATATCTAAATTCAAATCATTATGAAAAGCAGTTCAACCGCCGCGTTTGGTGATAAATGTGGCTCGATGTGCATATATAGAGTCATATAACTGGCATTAAATAAGGGTCACATGCTTTTTTGAAAGATAATCAATTACTCCACATAATACGATTCCCTTTTCTATTACACATAATACGCTCCCGTCTCCTGGTTCCCCGTCGAGCTCTTCAATATTAGCATAAACTGGACAATGAATCGTGCCACACGCCTGTATTTTGTATCTTTACCATTTTATTCAAGGGTATGATATCAGAAACTTTTTACTAGACGGAGTCATTTCGAAAATCTTGTCTGACTTAAAAGCGTAACAAATTGTTGGGTCCGTCAGAATAATTTGAAACTGAATTCAGTAGCATGTGAAAAAAAATCCAGTTTTATAGTCAGACAGTTTCGTTGGCATGTACGTTGCCTTCGTTGCATATGTTTGAATGTCAGACCAGTGTGGTTTTCGCTCTTGCAGTGGTGATTACATATGTGTTGGCCTTGCAAGACCAAAACAGCGGGATCGCTCAACTGAGTGCTGCGGTTATCAATCATTGGACAAATTGAATGGCAGCTGAAATATTATCCCTTCTGCCTTCGTGGTCTAGTGGTTAAGACAGGCACGTGGCCCTCAAACATTAGGTCTTTCGCCGCTGTAAGTTCGAGCCTCATCCGGCGCACAATGAAGACAGAGCTCTACGATATGTTTACGGATGGTCTCCACCATTTGCTATTCCATCTGTTTTTCCATCTTGTGTGCGCATTATTGTATTTTAAAATCAAAATGTTCCATGACGGGCAATGACGGCAATTACTGTATGTGTGGTCGACTGTGCGGATGCGGAAACTGTCCCCAATGTTATAAAACTTTTTCCGTTCTCACCTCAGCTGAGCATAAAATTTTCTCTGCTGATAAATATGAAAATGCCAACTAATGTTGGCATTTTCATATTCATAAGCAGAGAAAATTTCATACTCAGCTAATCTGAGCTAGAAAACAACTGTTCTTATCAGTAATTTCCTATTTATTATCAGGTAAAAGTTCATGCTCAGCTGAGTTGAGCATGAAAAAAGAGTTGTTGTTTTTTTTTTTGTTTTTTTATATATTTTTGCGGCCTGGTCTGGGTCTTCTCTTAGCATACCTTTTCCCAAGACATGACTCATTAGCATTTATTTTCCTCACTAATGAGTTTCGAATTTCAAGACAAAAAAAAAGAAGAAAAAAAAAGGCAACGGCTTTGATATTTCAGAGCGTAAACAGAAAATTCTTATCGCAATACATCATATATATATCTCGATATTAGAGCTGCCTTGTTTTATTATTATCGCGATAATCGGCGATATCGTATCACGATAACCTGGCTCTAATTCCAGTTTTGTCTTTGATGAGAACAAAATGAAACAAATCTCCATTAACAAGAAATACTACCTTCTAAAACAGAAATCAGGGTACCGTGAAAAACTAGGTATTGAGACAGAAATACATAGGCAAACACAGTACATCCAGATCAGACTGCTCCTAAAGAGCCGCTGAGCCTGATCAGAGTGCTGCGCTTTTTGCAATTCCGATAGCAAGTTGCTGAAATATAGCCGGATAGTACTTATTCAATTCGTTCTTTCTTTATCTTTGAACATGTTGAAAGTCATAAGAAAACTGTGTTATTATAACATTGTACAGCAATAAAGGTGAATAGGATTCTTTGGAGAACATTAGCTTCCAAGGAGCAAATTCTTCTTTCGCAGGGAGATTTCTTTCCTTTTAAGTCCCTATAGTTCTACCAGTGGTGAAAGCGTCCAAACACTTCATCATAAACATTAATGAAAATTGGTTGAAAACTGAATGAGAAGCCACAAATTTTGACCAGATTTACAAAGGACATAACTCTGGCAGTAAGGTCCAAATAATGACCCAAATTAAATATATCCACGTCATGTAGTGACAACAATATTCTGAAAGTAAGATGAAAATTGAACAAGCAAATTCAGTGAATTTATATCCCCCGCCGAAGTGGCCCTGATTTGTTTATGGTTTATTTTAAGTTACATAAAATTTCATTCACTGATTACTTAGTTACCGCTGAACTTGTGGATTGTAAATAAAATCAAGGGCAATAACCCTGGGATAAGTGAGATATAAGCTGAAGCTGTTACACTTGTCTCAGCATCACTGCACAATGATGATACATTTTTTATTCAGTTTCAAGAAATTTTGTTCACCGATACCTAAGTTATGGCTAATTTGTTGATTTTAAATCCATTCAAGGGCATTAAATTATGCATTAATGCAGCAATTATGACAAAACTTAATGTGCACTGCTGTGTCATGACAGTACCTAATCATTTCAAGTTTCATGAAATTCCATTTATTGGTTATGCAGCAATTATGACAAAACTTAATGTGCACTGCTGTGTCATGACAGTACCTAATCATTTCAAGTTTCATGAAATTCCATTTATTGGTTACTTAATTATGACTCAATTTGTTTATTTTAAACCAATTCAAGGGCAATAACTCATTGCTTACTCAAGCAATTCCCACAAAATATAAGATGCACCAATGTGATATGGTGATACATATTCAGTATAAGTTTCATAGAATTCTATTCATTGATTACTTAGTTACGGCTAAATTTGTCAACCATAAATTGATTCAAGGGCAATAACTCATGCACTACTGATGCCCTTCTGATGAAATTTTATGTGCATAGCCGCATTATGGTGATACATATTCAGTTTAAGTTTCATGAAGTTTCGATAATTGGTTACTTAGTAATGACTCATTTTATTAATTTTAAGTCCATTAAAGGGCAATAACTCATGCACTACTGATGCGCTTCTGATGAAACTTTATGTGCATAACCATGTTATGGTGATACATATTCAGTTTAAGTTTCATGAAGTTTTGATATTTGGTTACTTAGTTATGACTCATTTTATTAATTTTAAGTCCATTAAAGGGCAATAACTCATGCATTACTGAAGCCAGTCTGATGAAACTTCACGTGCATCAGCGCGTTATAGTGATATATATTTATTTTAAGTTTCATGAAATTCCGTCCAGTGGTTACGTAGTTATGGCTCCGGACGGACGGACGGAAGGACGGACGGACAGACAGAAGGACGGACGGACGGATGGACGGACATGGAGAAAACTATATCCCTCCGCCTTCGGCGGGGGATAATGACAACAGAAGGAGAAGTTGCGGCCACAAGATTTGACCAGACTTACAAAGGGCTGTAACTCTGACAGAAAGTGTCCAATGGTGATCCCAATATGAGCCACGACACGGGAAAACCAACAATGTGGTTGTGCGCCAAGCGCAGACTCAGATCAGCCTGGGCATCCGCCCAGTCTGATCAGAGTCTTCGCTGTCCGCGTGGAGGTAGCTTAGACCCTTAACTACTCTTTAAGCGCTTAGCAAAGAGTCTGATCAGACTTGATGGATGCCCAGGCTGATCAGAGTCTACGCTAGGTGCTCAACCACTTTGTTGTTTTGTCGTGTCTCGGCTCAATTTTTATAATATGAAACACTTAATGAGTTTCGAATTTCAAGACAAAAAAAAAGAAGAAAAAAAAAGGCAACGGCTTTGATATTTCAGAGCGTAAACAGAAAATTCTTATCGCAATACATCATATATATATCTCGATATTAGAGCTGCCTTGTTTTATTATTATCGCGATAATCGGCGATATCGTATCACGATAACCTGGCTCTAATTCCAGTTTTGTCTTTGTGACAAGTTTGAAAATAGGTTGAAAACTTAGCCAGATTTGGCCAGATTTACAAAAGGCCGTAACTATAGAAGAAGGGATCCAATTATAACCTCAATAAAATATGAACCCCGTCACGTGGCAACAAACCATGATCTGGCCAAATTTACAGATACAAGGCCATACCTCCGACAGAAAGGGTCCGATCAGCACACCCATGTGACAATATTCACGTCAATAAAGTGACAACAATATTCTGAATGTTTTCTGAAAATCAGATTTAAAAAACCGGACAGACGAACGGACGGATGGACAGACGAACGGACGGACGAAACTACGTCGTGGGACAAATATTTACGCCTCCAGTGAGATTCGAACACGCAACCGCTAGATCAGCAGGCCAGGGCTCACATGAGGTTCATCTCCACTGGAAGTGTATGATAAACGATTTTTAGTTATCACAGATAAAACTCTTGGTAAATTCACGAATTGCAATATTGAATTAGCCCCGAAACACTTGTTCGAAACTGCCCAGCAGGCACATGACATTGGAATGACGTTGTACTGACGTCGATGTGACGTAATGATGTCGCATCGACGTCAGTATGACGCCAATATATGGTCAGTTTGACGTCATGTGCCTGCTGGGTGGGGTAAAAAAATGCATGCTGTGTCAGGAGTGACAAGCCTTTTCACGATATTAAAGTCACCCTTTGTGTAATGATGCACAACAGGCAGGGTTTGTTGCTCAGTGTCAAAATATGTAGACCCTCATGCACTTGGTGGTTGCTTAGTCCCGGTAGGCGGTGATTTGTTCTGACAATTGTCAACAATTTTTTCTGACAATGGTCACGGATTTTTTCCAAATTGTCAATTTTTTTTCTCCGTGACGTCATAATACAAAACTGATGCGACAAAATGGTGATTTTTGTCAATTAAACCATAAATTTACTAATCTTAAGCGTATTTCTGGTAGATCTAAGGCAGATTAGATACAATACAAGTGTTTAACGTTGCCAAAAGATAAATTAAACCGGGAAATTTTCATTTAGGGTACATCTTGATGAACTGTCCGCTCTGTCTATGTCTACGAAATTTACCATAGGGAAAAGCTATTTTTAATCATAAATCGGTGTTGGGAAACATATTATATTACTTTTTTACACTTTACAATGATATAGATGGGTCTGTCAGCAGATTTTAATTTTCATAAGTCCCGGATTTTTTCCTACATGTCCCGGATTCGCTCCTACAATAGAGTTTAAGCGCCTGATTTTTTCTGACAACGCAAACTACAAAATAAGTAGTCAGTATGATTCTTTATTGCGCATAATTGAATAGCAAGCTTTAAGAAGGTCTCAAACTTTAATTGTGGTGCATAAATGGAAGACAAAATACTTGTTGGTCATTATATACAGACCATTCTATTGCTCCATATGTAAAAGTTTACAATGGAATATCGTGTAGTAAAGAGCTGATATTAAAACCATATTCAGTGGCCTTCCCGATGCAGGCGAGACTACTGTACTACCTCTACCAACTGAACAACGTGGCCACATGGTCGTCCAATGCCAGGAAAGCTCAGCTGGCAGAGCAGTCCGGATCATGTACCGAGAATGTCGAAGACTCGAGTTCCGCCGCGACCAATGTGTTTTTCTCGCTTAGGTGGCGTAGAAGATTAATATTGTGCGTGTGTGCCCCTCTCTCTCTCTCTCTCTCTCTCTCTCTCTCTCTCTCTCTGTGTGTGTGTGTGTGTGTGTGTGTGTGTGTGTGTGTTTCCAAAGCATCAATTTGTACTATCCTTGGTGTACAAAAGCTACCTGTTCCTCACTATAACGTAGTTAATGTGAGGCTTGATAATTCTGAAAGCAGTGCACATGTCCAGCCGGTGCTGGAGTCCCGGTAGCTCTGTAGGTTAAACGCTGGATTGCTGGATTGCTGATCTAGCGGTCCCGAGTTCGATCCCCGCTTGAGGCGAGAATCTTTTCAAACGTAAACGGGATTCCATTGCACACAGCTTTTCATTATAGTCCTCCCAACGTCCTGACATGACTGAAATACTGTTGAAAAGGACGCAAAATCGCAAGTCATCCATCCAGCCAGTACTTCTCTTGAGGGCCTGTACAGTTTTGTATACAGCACTGCAAAACTTTAACAGAAAAATTCTGGAAAGTCAGATCCTTTGAAAGCAAGGAAAACACCAAAGAAATGAAAATAGCATACTCGGTTTAACTGCGGCTGCTCATGACCAGTCATGAAATGTGCAACACCGGCCATGCCCCTAGCAGCGGCTACTGTATTATCAAAATGAGCCTAAATGAAATAAGTGATTCCAAAGGACCTGAACTTATACAATCAACACTAAGAATGAATACCTAGGGACGATTAAGGGCCGTCACACGGTACCTAACACCAGTTTCAGTAAAGTTTCAATAAAAATGTGCAAACCCAGCCATGTCCCCTAGCAGCAGCTGGGCTACTCTATTTTCAGAATGACTCGAAATGAAATCATTGATTCGAAAGGACTAGAAATTATATAATCTGTACTATGATGGAGTACGGGAAAACTTAACGGCCACCGCACAACACCTCCAGCATCCTGTGAAGTTAAATAGATTTTAAATGTTAGAGTTTTTGGAAGCAAGAAATGGTCAGAAAGAATGAAAAAAGCAGACTAGGCTTATTGAGTCCGCACTTGAAAAGAGGACTCAAGTAAACACGGACTTCTGATGTTATGTCTTCTTTGCTTCTAAAGGGTCCATATTTTCGTTTAAATCACCATGATAAGGCATATATAACAGAAATGCTTTTGATATTCATTTGGTGAAGTAAAATTAGTTCCCATACTGAAAAAATCTAACTGCTGTTGCTATGCTGCTAGTTTAAGACTCTGAAAGGCAGTATAAATGGTAAGAAAAAATCTGGGACACTGTAGGAAAAAGTCGGGGACATTAAAGCCCTTGTAGGAAAAAATCCTTGACATTTGCAGTAATTTTTGTCCTTGGTTTGCCGAGGCTATTTCACAAAGAAAAATATGACAAACGACAAAATACGCCTGTATAATGCTCAAGTAAACAGCCTGATTGCGAAACATCCCAAGAAAGTATTGAGAATAAGTTTGTTTACGTACCTTATTCACTGGGTGGTTGCTTAGTCCCGGTAGGCGGTGATTTGTTCTGACAATTGTCAACGATTTTTTCTGACAATGGTCCCGGATTTTTTCCAAATTGTCAAAGATTTTTTCTCCGTGACGTCATAACACAAAACTGATGCGACAAAAAGGTGAAATTTGTCAATTAAACCATTCATTTACAAATCTTGAGCGTATTCCTGGTAGATCTAAGTCAGATTTGATAAAATACAAGTGTTTAACGTTGTCAACAGATAAATTAAACCCGGAAATTTTCATTTAGGGTACATCTTGATGAACTGTCCGCTCTGTCTATGTCTTCGAAGTTTACTATATGGAAAAGATATTTTTAATCAGAAATCGGTGTTGGGAAACATATTATATTACTTTTTGTCACTTTACAATAATATAAATGGGTCTTTCAGCAGATTTTAATTTTCATAAGTCCCGGATTTTTTCCTACAAGTCCCGGATTTGCTCCTACAATAGATTTTAAGCGCCTGATTTTTTCTGACAACGCAAACTACAAAATGAGTAGTCAGTATGATACTTTATTGCGCATAGATTGAATTGCAAGAGTTAAGCATGTCTCAAACTTTAATTGTGGTGCATAAATGAGAGACGAAATACTTATTGGTCATTAAAAGACCAGCCTTTTCATTACATACAGACCATTCTATTGCTCCATATATAAACATTTAAAATGGAATATCGTGTAGTAAAGAGCTGAGATTAAGATTAAAACAATATTCAGTGGCCTTCCCAATGCAGGCGAGACTGCTGTACTAAATCTACCAATTGAACGACGTGGCAATCTGGTCGTCCAATGCCAGGAAAGCTCAGCTGGCAGAGCAGTCCTAATCATTGCATATCTTTTTACTCAGTAGTATCGAGAAGGTTGAAGACTCGAGTTCCGCCGCGGCCAGGGTGTGTTTCTCGCATAGGCGGCGTAGAAGAATTATATATTTTCTTCAAAATTGTGCGTGCGTGCCTCTGTGTGTGTGTGTGTGTGTGTGTGTGTGTGTGTGTGTGTGTGTGTGTGTGTGATTCCAAAGAATCAATTTATACTATCCTTGGTGTACAAAAGCTTTCTGTTCCTCACTATAACGTAGTTAATGTGAGGCTTGATAATTCTGAAAGCAGTACACATGTCCAGCCGCGGTGCTGAAGCTCCGGTAGCTCTGTAGGTTAAACGCTGGTTTGCTGATCTAGCGGTCCCGAGTTCGATCCCCGCTTGAGGCGAGAATTTTTTCAAACGTAAACGGGGTTCCATTGCACACAGCCTTTCATTATCGTCCTCCAAACGTCCTGATATGACTGAAATACTGTTGAAAAGGACGCAAAATCGCAAGTCATCCATCCATCCATCCAGCCAGTACTTCTCTTGAGGGCCTGTACAGTTTTGTATACAGCACTGCAAAACTTAACAGAAAAAGTTCTGAAAAGTCAGATCCTTTGAAAGCAAGGAAAACACCAAAGAAATGAAAACAGCATACTCGGTTTAACTGCGGCTGCTCATGACCAGTCATGAAATGTGCAACTCCGGTCATGCCCCTAGCAGCGGCTACTGTATTATTAAAATGAGTCGAAATGAAATAAGTGATTCCAAAGGACCAGAACTTATACAATCTACACTATGAATGAATACCTAGGGACGGTTAAGGGCCGTCACACGGTACCTAACACCAGTTTCAGCGAAGTTTCAATAAAATATGCAAACCCAGCCATGCCCACTAGCAGCAGCTGGGCTACTCTGTTTTCAGAATGACTCGAAATGAAATCATTGATTCGAAAGGACTAGAAATTATATGATCTGCATTATGATGGAGTACGGGGAGACTTAACGGCCGCCGCACAACACCTCCAGCATCCTGTGAAGTTAGATACGATTTGAAATGTTAGGGTTTTTGGAAGCAAGAAATGGTCAGAAAGAATGAAAAAAGCAGACTAGGCTTATTGAGTCTGCACTTGAAAAGAGGACTCAAGTAAACAAAGACTTCTGATGTTATGTCTTTTACGCATTCTTTGCTACTAAAGGGTCCATATTTTCGATTTCATCACCATGATAAGGCATACATGACAGAAATGCTTTTGATGTTCATTCGGTGAAGTAAAATTAGTTCCCACACTGAAAAAAATCTATCTGCTGTTACTATGCTGCTAGTTTAAGACTCTGAAATGCAGTGTAAGTGGTAGGAAAAATCCGGGACATTGTAGGAAAAAATCCGGGACACTAAAGCCGTTGTAGGAAAAAAACATTGACATTTGCAGTAGTTTTTGTCCTTGGTTTGCCGAGGCTATTTCACAAAGACAAATATGACAAACGACAAAATACGCCTTTAGAATGTTCAAGTAAACAGCCTGATTGCGAAAGATCCCAAGAAAGTATTGAAAATAAGTTTGTTTGCTTACCTTATAGCTCCGTCACGCTTACGAGACATAAATTGTCAGAAAAAATCGTTGACGATTGTCAGAAAATATCACCGCCTACCGGGACTAAGCAACCACCCAGTGGTCTACGGCGCGGAGCGAAGGATACTACATATATTCGTCGTGATATGAAATAAGCCCTGCTGTATTTTGCGCATTATGATGCATGTTTTTATATTTAATGATGACGCTGAGAAGAGTAGGTATCAGAATGTGAAATATTGTTTTATTGTCACTCATAATGCATTTAAATTGGTTCCACATGATGAAGTGCTTTGAGATGCACGTCTGATCATGGATGCTTTAGTAAAAATATATGTGCCTGTACATTTTCTGAACTTAAACCGGTTGTTTATTGTTTGTAAGTGAATGTACGCGGTATTCAGCGCGTGTTTTGATAAGGAATGTCTTTAATTATCATATTTCAAAGTAGGCCGCCGGTGTCCAGTTGTGGCAATTTCAGATTCAATAGACAAACTGTGTTGGCGGTGCGGCTAATTTACACATCAAATAAAACTTGATTATTAGAATTAATTGATATTAATATGTTTGTCCCGTCATATGATATCACGGACAAACAATGAGAGAGAGAGAGAGAGAGATAGAGAGAGAGAATTTTTGTTTAGATGTCATGAGCTCAGACTAAATAATGTGGTAATTACTGATAGCCATTTCAAAACATTAAAGGTTCTGTTTGATATTATCCTTTACCATTTTATAATCGCAAACATGAGTCTTAATTTATTTACTCATTTATTTCTTAAATGTTCTTGTCCCTAGAGCAGATCATGTTTGCTTTTTTTTTGCTAATTTTGCTTTAGTTCTCATTAGTTTCTAGTTTCTATATTTTATTGTGTCTTTCATTTCCTATTACCCCTGTTATATTTTCAAATCTCCTTGATCGTCGGAAAAAGTTTAAAATATTGTTATTCAGTACTTCCGATTTATTTCTATTTTATTTAATGATTTCTTTTTCAGTCGAAGTTATTCAGAGAAACAGTCCGGTTCCGGACCGAGTAATTAAATAAATTTAAGTAATTGAATACGGACCGAATAATTAAATAAAATTAATTGAATAACTCTCAAACGACATATGTTGTGGACTTATATATTTACCCCCACACAGTTCCAGATATTCCGGCGAAGATCCATACCTAGAAATACAGTCCGAATTAGATTCTATGTCGTCAAATGACATTGTTCTATTTGGAGATTTAAACTCCAGGACAGCTAATTTAAAAGACTATGTATTGGTTGACGAATTTATGTCCCATTTGCACGATAATGATGTCCTAACCAGGGAAAATGCGGCAACACTCCAGTATTTTGAAAGTAATAACGTCCCCCTCGATCGAAATACAATAGACTCGACGACAAATGCATACGGATATCAGTTGTTAGATTTCTGCAGAAGCAACGATATCTTTATCGTAAATGGCCGCTTTGGCTCAGATAGCATAACGCCAAAGCTCACGTGTAAAGATGCAAGTACAGTCGACTATTTTCTTACAACTGCGTCAGTTTTTGCGCATATTTCTGGTTTTGAGGTATTAGATTTTTCGCCATTATATTCTGATTCGCATTCTGCAGTGACTCTAACACTGGACATCTGGTCTGAGTCGTCATACCCGGTTAACAATGTAACGCAGACACAGCTAAATTGAAGTTGTGGAACAGAGACAAAAGCGAAAACTTTTTTGAAAATCTCGACAAATCTTGTATTATAAATATAAATTCTAGACTTGACGATTTTATACAGGCGCCAAGCATTACTGTTTCAAATATTAATTCCATTATTAATGACATAGATGATCTTTTCATGAAAAGCTGTGAAAATACATTTGGACATTATACATCCAAAACTAAATCTAAATATCAAATCAAGAAACCATGGTTTAGTCCCGAATGCCACGTGGCACGTAATATATATCATAAAACCAGACGTTTATACAATAAGCATAAGTCTGATTACTATAAAAACATGTTAAGAAACGTTAGTAAAAATTATAAAGATACAATGTCAAAACATATAAGACTCCATAAGAACAAAACTGCCGAAAAAATAAGACAACTCAAAAGTTCCAATCCAAAGGAATACTGGCGTATTATAAACTCTGAAAATGACCAAAAATCACCGATCGCACGACTAAATGATCTTTATGATTATTTCAAAAACGTAAACGAAATGGACATTACTGAAACTGTACCAAATCTAGATAATCCTGACCCCATGATTAACGAAGAGATTAATCTCCCAATCACCGAAAATGAAATACTTAAAGCAGTAAAATCACTAAAATCAAGCAAATCCCCTGGGGTAGATAACATATTAAACGAGCATATTAAATCTACAATAAACATTATGGTGCCAATATACAGGAAGCTTTTTAATCTTATCTTTGACTCTGGAGTAGTACCAGAAACATGGCTTATTGGTGATATTCTACCAATATATAAGAAGAAAGGCGATGCAAAATTACCCGAAAATTATCTGCCAATCACTCTTTTGAGTTGTCTTTGCAAGGTGTTTACTTCAATTTAAATAACCGCTTGTCGACTTTCGCAGAAGATAATAATATAATTACAGATAGCCAAGCCGGGTTTCGTAAGGGACATTCGACTACAGATAATATTTTTATCATAAACCGCTTGATAGACATTTTTAAGTCTCAGAAGAAAAAACTTTATTGCACTTTTGTATATTTTAAGCAAGCTTTCGATCGTGTATGGAGAGACGGGTTGTGGGCTAAATTAAACAGTTATAATATAAACGGTAAATGTCTGGCCATAATTAAAAATATATATGAACAATCAAAATCAAGAATAACGACCGCAGAAGGCTCAAGTGCATTTTTGCCCTGCAATAGTGGAGTTAGACAAGGTGACAATTTATCACCTTTTCTTTTTACAATGTTCTTAAATGATCTTGAATATTACCTCCACCAGCATGACGCTGGAATTACCGTAGACTATACTGATGATGATATTTCAGTTTATCTTAAGCTTTTTGTCTTGCTATACGCAGACGACACTGTCATTTTCAGTGATAGCCCGGAGGAACTTCAAAAATCACTTCACACATTTGAAAACTACTGTTACTAATGGAAACTGAAAATTAACACCGAAAAGACCAAAGTTATAGTATTTTCATATGGAAAACTTAATAAGAATCTACATTTCTACCTTAATAATACTGAATTAGAAATTATGAACGAGTTTAGATATCTCGGTATCCAATTTTCAAGAACTGGATCTTTTAACACTGCCAAAAAGCATATTGCTGAGCAAGCCAATAAAGCCTTATTTTCTCTGTTAAGAAAAATACGTAATCTCAGCTTACCATACGATGTCCAAATTGATCTGTTCAATAAAACTATTAATATTAAGCCAGTCTTGTTATACGGATGCCAAGTATGGGGTTATGGAAATTGTGACATTATTGAGAGAGTACATCTTAAATTTTTAAAAATTATATTCAATCTTAAAAGATCAACGCCATCTTACATGATATACGGCGAATTAGGCATAACTCCTATATCAGTTGAAATAAAAACCAAATTTGCAAGTTATTGGTCTAAACTAGTGGAAAATCAATCTAACAAACTAACCTCAATTATGTATACGATTATTTACCATATGCATAAAAACAATTATTACAGATCAAAATACATAGAAAGTATTAAAGAAGTAATTGAAACTAACGGATTTTCAGGCTTCTGGTTTTCTCAGAATGTAATAAACTCAAAATGGTTTTCAAAATGTTTTAACCAGAGATTAAAAGATCAGTATATTCAATCATGGTCAGCTCTTGTAGACTGCTCTTCAAGCGGTACAAATTATCGAATTTTTAAAGAATCTTTCGGCACAAGTGAATACTTAAAGATACTACCAAATTATTTTGCAAAACTACTTCTTTCATTAGAACCAGAAACCACAAACTACCTGTAGAAATCGGAAGGTGGAAAAGTATACCTTATAGTGAGAGAAAATGTCAGCTATGTTTAAAAGATGTCGGAGATGAATATCATTATATTATGTCTTGTGAATCGTTTACACAATAGAGACGCAAATTTATTAAGCCATACTTTACTAATAACCCAAACTGTCTAAAATTTAACCAACTTATGAATGAACCAAACATTAAGCAGTTAAAAAACCTTGGTCATTTTATAAAAGTAATAAATAAGGAATGCCGAGTTCAAGTTTAAATTTATTTAGAATCTTAGTATACACAACGAGTATGCATTTTAATTAAAAAAAAACAATTGAAATCGTTGTTCACGTGGCACCGGCAGCAAGAGGGTGGGGATCGACCCAGCCACTTGTCTGCCGGCGTCACTTCAACCACATATTTCTCTTTCCATGCTTTGTACACAAGAAGCATACGTTACATATTTGAATCATATATATTACGATTAGTTTGTATATTCAGTATTCCAGATACTTAGAACTAGAATATGTATTTGTACCTGTATTGAATGAAATAATTACATCACATGGTATGTAAGTAGGCTACATCGAAATTCTTAGTATACTAGCTCCAAACTTATCCAAAGTTAATATTTAACACGATGAATAAGCAATTGCTTTAGTAAAACTACCAACATTACGAGGTTTACACAGGTGGACAGTAAGCAGGTTGGGACTGACCCAGCCACTGCACTGTCCACCTTTGTTAACCTTTAGATGTTCCGACTCATATATAACAGGATTGGAGTTGGTATATCATATACCTATATTACATATAGTTCTTTATATGTTTGTTTTATTTAGTTTCTTAGTGAGACACGCAACATTTGATCAACGCTGATTCGGCTATGATTCAACGTTATTACGTTGACTCAAAGTCGAATTAGTGCTGGTCAAAATGCTTTTGCATGGGGCTTGTATATATGTTCTTCGTGTATTATAGTGTTCATAGTTACACGCACCCTATTAATTTTTCGATATCTCATGAAATATTTACTATCTTCAAAAGTCAGTATAGAGACGGTGAACTTCCTTTTAGAACACACCCAAGTTAGCACACGCGGTTTCCACGATGCTTTCTGTAGGTGGGTGGGGACTGACCCAATCACCTGTCAGTTTGCTTCGTGTAAGCCGCTTGTTTTCAAAGCTTTAAACAAGTGTATGCCATATTATACTACAGTGCAGTAGGTTTACATGTTTTGTACATCTGTATTTCAGATCCTTAGACTATATATATGTAACTCATGAAATACTTTTATAAGAGCTTGCACCGCTCCTACGGCTGAGATCATAGTTTCACCATTGAATTGTGTATTACTTCTCATGACGTCACTATATCTGGACTATATATATATGTATACCTCTTGTTGTTATGGTTACGTACCGTTGAGCCACTTGGGTAACGTCGATACGAGAATTGAACAGAACAGAACAGTTGTTACATGACTTGTAAACTAGAGTGAATAAAGAATTGAATTTTTTTCGCGAGACAAACGATTATGACAATATTCGCAAAGGTTTCATCGGTTGCTATTTATTCGAAGCCTTTAAAAGTATATTTTACGCACTTTCAGCGCTTAATTTTCAGCAAAATTCCATATTAAACCACTGTCTGTCGCTATCTTTTGCCAACCAATGTTCCCACGTGATCATCCGATGACGTCACTCCGGGGATTCCCGTTATCTCCTATAGGCCAGCACATCGCTCTTTACAATGCTCTCCAGAGTTACACAGTAGAGTAATAGAATTGTATTAAATGTATTTCTTCATTGCAGAATTTATACATAAATTCCTCTATACAGCATTGCTATCCCTACAGGCGCCTTTAATTTCGTCCGATGCGCATGCTTGCAATTCAAACACCGTAGGAGCTTTGAAAGAGCGGGAGCTCTATGGTACACACCGTACATTCGATTATTAACATTTTGTAAAAAGACAGGCGGTACGGAATAAAGCAGTTGTTTATGTGCTCACGTGCATTTTCGCGGGCAAGTCATTTTCTTATTTTCTGGTGAGCTAGCTCGACTTTTTCTTCAATTTTCATAGCGAGAGTTCATATTTTGTCTCATTCTCTGAAACGGTGCAAATAGATGAAAATAATTCTGGGCCATTATCTTTTTATTCGGTTGCCAGGTGACGCTAAATATACGGGAAATGACAGTCGGTATCTCTTGATTTGGTAAGGAATATAACAGGCGGCAAATACGGAAGACACGGTCGTTTTTATTCATTTTTATGATACGGTTCTGTCACAGACGGGACTAAGTACTAAATTCTAATTGCAAATTCATAATTGAGCCGCGACACGACAAAACCAACAATGTGGTTGTGCGCCCAGCGCAGACTCAGATCAGCCTGGGCATTCGCCCAGTCTGATCAGAATCTTCGCTGTCCGCATGGAGGTGGCTTAGACCCTTTGTTACCCTTTGAGCACTTAACAAAAGAGTCTGGTCAAACTGAACGGATGCCCAGGCTGATCTGAATCTGCGTTGGGCTCACAACCACCTTGTTGGTTTTGTCGAGTCGCGGCTCAATTATGTTATGCCATTTTCATTCCCTATTTTATATCTTAAAGACCCGGAGTTATTTACATGTACTTTTGTCGTGGACAGAATTGTACTGTATCCTGTAACTGGATTTCAGATAACCAAATAATTGGTTAACATAATTATAACTGTCAGTAACATAATGCCATCTTGAACCATCAAGCTCCGATAAAGTACTAATGAACCTCTCTCATCAACGTCTGTGACACCAGGAGAACCAAGCCCCGAGGTTATAAAACTTTTTTTCATGCTCAACTCAGCTGAGCATGAAACTTCTCTGCTGATAAATATGTTGGCATTTTCATATTTATAAGCAGAGAAAATTTCATACTCAGGTAAACTTAACAAAAAAAAACTGTACTTATCAGTAATCGCCATATATTTGCAGGTAAAATTTCATGCTCAGCTGAGTTGAGCATCAAAAAAGTTTATAACCGTGGGGCCTGGTTATTCTTAAAGACTGTAACCGACTTGAAAGACTTAAAGCTGTCGCTATAGCTTAACCTGCTTATTATCAACGTTTCCCGCCGTTTTACAGGGTTTTTAATTTTTTGAGAATTTTTCTGCTCCCTAGAGAAAGAAATCCTTCCAAAAGATTTACTCCAATTGAAAAGGACAGAGGTGTTTTCCTCTGAATTGAGAATGTGTGCATGCTGTTACGTCATGCGCAGTTCTCTTCTGCTACATGACAAGGGCATAATATGTTCTGTATGAAAAGATCGAATATTGTACAACAATCTTCAGTTTTCTTCTTTTAACACAGCATGCACACAACGTCTAAAAATTTTGTGATGACGTCAATGCAACGTTATGACATCGCAACAACCTTGTATAGATAATAATAAAGCGTCATAACCTTGCATCCACGTCGTTACAACGTTGTTTTGACGTAATGTGTCAGAACGAAATGTCTCATTATTTGTGATGACCAATAGGGTTTACTAGGCATTTTCAATCTTACAAGTATGCGTAACAACTCACGCGCATGCTACTTTACCGATTTTTCATGTGGACATCTCGGTTTTGACACTGAATGGCAAGCTTCTAACTTCTAAAAGGTAAAAGGACGATGTGATTCATACACAGCCGATCTGAGCAAAGCCTGAACTATCTGATTATGTCCACATGATGATCTGGATATGCATAACTCGGAGTTCCTCCCGTGTGTTAAGAAATCACATCTATGACAACCCGGTATAACTAAGTTACTGATGATGCTTAAGCTGATATGAGCTGGTCTAGTCTAGTCTAATCTATCCCATTACCTTGCAAGGTCGTTGGTGTACCACAGATGACTTTACAACAATCAATTTCCACCTAGTCCTATCTTCAGCTGCCCTAGTTGAGCTAGCAAAGTCCATTTCTTAATATTGTCTTCCCATCTCCTTCTTCTTCTTTTTCCTTTCACTGTGCCCTGTAGAATTGTACTTGCTAAGCCAGAGGACATTGAGTTGCGACCAAACCACCTCAGTTTCCGTTTCTTGACATGAGTGTTTACGTTTAATAGCAAACGTTTTGATTTAAAATTGCAATCCATCCATCCGTCCGTCCGTCCATCCATCCATCCATCCATCCATGTTTACATCAAGTCAGAAAAAAGCTGCGAGTGCCAAGACCAGTCTGCAGGAACCAAACACACAGGTTTTTTTTTAATTCATTCGAATATGTCAGAGCAATACTATATTCTTACTGAACATAAAGCTATACATGTATACATAACTGCACTTTTGGGTGTGGAGTCAGATCTGTCTGCTCAACCGCTCATGTCTAGAAGTCACTGTTCGTTTGACACACTGGCAGCAGTAAAGACTTCACTAAGGACGCCCATCTGCACTAGCAGGTAAATTTTTTTACTCGAATTACAGAAATCGCAAAAAAAAAGAAAAAGAAAGTATGCCTCTAGCCCAGACCAGCCTGCTCAATTATACCGTCTTATTATGGTCTTCAGCATTCAGTACGTGGTCAGAATGCATTGGGGTTCGGATGGAGTAGTGGATAGAGCACTCTCTTTCCACCTCTGCGACCCGGGTTCGAATCCCGGCGTCGTCATGTGGGAGGGTAGTGGTCGCCCGTCCGAGGTCGGAGGTTTTCTCCGGGTACTACGGGTCCTCCGCCAGTATAGGACCACAAACGCGCAAACATCCGTGCCATCGAGAGTATTTAAATAAGTTCGCGTGAGCTTTCAACGCAAACGATGTAAAATTTTACAAAATGCATTAGAGTCCACTAATCCGGTGTTGTGCATATAGCCAGTTTAGGTTATTTACAACCATTTACCAACCAATGCATTAGGCACACAGCGTTGAATCAACATAGAATCAACGTTGATTTAACGGAATGACATTGACTTAACGATGTTTTAATTTTGAGTGAATGATACTGTGTGCCTGCTGGGTAAGTTTTCTAACAGGAGTTGTTTTTTGTAATTTTGAGGAAAATACAATATTTATTCATTCATAATCATCTCATACTTATCAGTTTAAATTATTCTTTAAATCAGTCAGTTGATTAGCAGATAGTAAGAGTCTGTTTGAACTTTGTTATATATCAACCAGCAGGCACAACACGTCGAAAAGGCGCTTACGGACGTGAGTGCGACGTCATTACGACGTATCGACGTCATCTTGACGTCGGTAAGACGTCATGTGCCTGCTGGACACGTTGAAATAGAAGGAAAAACTAAGCACGACGTAAATTCCAGGCATTATGAGCGTTATCTTTTTTTGCTGTACTAAACGCCTATAGATATTAGGTCTCGACACAAAAATAAAATTTGCAATGTTAATTTTCATCTGCCATCATCTCAGTGCGCTCGCACGAAGTCTTACAATAACCGCTGAAAGATCAAGAGATCGCCACACCTATCGAGTCGAGTACCTTTCACACCCTTGGTTAACTATGTATATACAAGGGCTGTTACGACACGAAAAAGAGCTGTTAGAAACGAAACATTCATGGTAATCAAACGACCTGATGATGGCCTGATGACCAGGTCGTTTGGTAACTATGATTTTTTCGTTTCGTAATGTTCAACTCATTTTCGTTTCGTAACATCCTTGGTTGGTTGGTTGATTTGATGCTTAACGTCCACGGTAAACAACTAAGGTCATGTCGGGACGGTCGGTTAACCTAACCACACTATTCCTGGGCAGGCGTAGACCGCCTAAGCGGTTAACCAGTACTAAATGCACATAAGTTCACCAGTAACTGACAACTGCCCTTCTTGAATCAGCGGAAGGAGAAACGAAAGTATGTGGCCAGACCGGGATTCGAACCCAGGACCTCTGACTTACGAGTCAGGTGCCCTACCGATTGCGCTACCCGGCCCGGCCGTAACATCCTTGAAAACAAAGTATGAAAGTTAACATTGCAGCCCAAATCCAAGATAAAAGGCGATAGTTGGACTAAACATAAGCCTTCCCAGCGCACGGGTGGTAAAGTTTCAAATTGACCTCCGCGGAGGTCTGTTGAAAAACAATTTGACTATTTTCCGGTAGGCAATTTGATAACTTCCTGTCATCTGTTTTCGAGTGTAACAGAAGGGTCACAGGTAAGATTTTTCTCGCTAGAAAAGGTTTTCCAAAAATCGGACAATGTCATGCTATCAGTTTTTTCCAGTTATATGTTGGGATTAAACGACAGAGAACAGTTTAAAGCGGTGCTTTCTCATTTACTTTTGTCCTCCGAGTTCAGTACTGAAATCGAAAGTAGGAAAGAGGCATGCACATGTAAATCGGCTCGGTGAGTATATTTAAAGGTTTTCTGTGAAGGCATGACGAAACAGTAAGACACGTCACTTATAAAGCTGCGTTCATAACACACTTTCAAGAAAATGCATGCTTTTGTTACTACGCCCTGGGCAAATATTCATCGGAGGTCAATTTGAAAACCTCGAGGTCAATTTGACTAATGGCAATTTACATGGGGGAATCCATTCAACTAAAAAAAAAAGAATGCATGTTGAATTTTCAGAAATAAGATTTAAAAGGTTTCGAGGGCAATTTGTTTGATACTTCTGAACAACACAGACAATAACAGATCATGCCAATTGGTATTTTTATCATTATTTGGAAGCACAGTATTTCTGTGTCACTCATTTTTGTTCTAAAATCAGACTTGCTTGCTTGATTTGCCTACAAACAACAAAGAAATTAATGCAAATTAAGATGAGCAGTTAAAACAATTCATTGTTCACGATTATATGTTATATCAGAAATTTTAACATTGTGGTCAATTTGAAAGGCGGGAGGTCAATTTGATTTCGATTTATTGTGTGTCTCTGTCTGCCTCTGTGTTTTTATCACGTGTTATAGCCATGTGTGTTAAATATGCTTAAATGACTGGCTTTTAAAAATGAAACAATTTGGTTGATTTCTACGCATTGTTTGTCAAAAATGCTCCGAATATACATGTATCAATGACGGTTTACTGAATATGACATAGTATGGGAAATAATAAAATTTCAATGTCAAACTTTGAATTTCCTTTTTCCTTTCACGTCTCAATTAGTAAACTGTCATTAATCTATAGAAAGATTAAAAGCAGGATTGTTTACACTTCTTATCTTTTATTGCAGGATGAATGAAAAAAAATGCGATGTCTGTAATAAAGACTTTAAAACCAAACAAATTTTGAATTTCCATAAGAAGATACATGAAAAGAAGACCCGGGTGTATGAATGTGCGATCTGCACGAAAAAATTCGGGAACAAGTCGAACAAATTGAGACACCAGAGAGTCGTCCATCAGAGACAGAAAAAATATGCATGTGACAACTGTGAAAAGTCTTTTTCGTTCAAGTGGGTTCTCGAAGGCCACAACCTTGAACACCATGGAGTCGGTACCAAAAAAGAGTGTGTTTGCCTTAAAAAATTCAGTTACAACAGCAATTTACTTGCACACAAGAAAATTTGTCCGGTTTTTAACAAGAAGAAAACCACGCCTCGACTCACATGTGAAATTTGTGCCAAGACTTATAAGACCAAGTTAACATTGTCACGACATGTGACTTACTGTCATTCAGATGAAAAAGCCGAGATTGTATGTGAACAGTGCGGGGATCACTTCTCGAGGCCATGGTCTCTAGTAAGACATAGGCGAAGAAAGCATTAGACATTGAAAAGTCGTATTCTAGAACACTATGTGTTAAATTGATTTGAAAAGATTGATGGTATAATATTTTAATCCAAATGCCTCTATCAGTGTGTATATATGTGACATTTATATTTTATCATCGTTACAGAAAACAGGTGTAAGTTTCAACACTACTCAAAATATCCCAGTGGGCACATGACGTCGAAAAATTGTCGCATTGACGTCGATGCATCGATGTCAGCACGACGTCATTACGTCTTGTGCCTGCTGGGATATTTCGAATGGTATTGGAATGTACACCTGTTTTGTGTAACAATGACAACATACAAATTTCACATATACTGGCGTGCGACCAGTGGTGGCCGCGTACCAGTGGTGGCCGTTTGCATTTTGCACGCGCAATTACGTATTTGATCCGTCTCAGATTTGGCCATTTTGTAAAAGGAAAAGACTGGTTAAATTATCTTCCCGGAAGGCAAAAGGTTAACAATTTCCCAAAGCTACCCTCATACCAACATTATTGCCTTGCCGGGGATCACAACCCTTGATACACATATAATTAAATACAGAAATAAACATGAACAAATTGCTTTATAAGTGATTACCTATGACGAAAAAGGTATAACTTGCAACCAGTCTGCAAAAAAGCATCTAAATTCTTGTAAATGGCAGCACACGTGTAACCATTATTTATGTTTGTTTTCGACGTTATGTAGCGTGCGCCTACGAAATGGCTACGTCAGAGTTTTAAAGTCCGTTTCTGATTGTTGCTTATATTCTATCTGTGCTGAACGCGCTAAAACTATTTAACTCTGACAAGGACCACAGACTTACAATGACATATCATCAAAGTTTAAACCCACAACAAGGTTTTGAAAAATGCATAATTCAACGCATGGCATTCGTGACGGCCATCACTGGTACGCCACGCTCGTATTTCAATGCGTTTTGGTGACCTAGTTTGAGGATCTGTCACAGGCACAAGTTATAGTCTTTTTCAAAAAATAAATCAGTATTATATCGACAGTTACCCCTAGCTTATTAAACCAAAATATAGAATCACTAATCACTATATGTCCGTTACAAGATAAAAAGAGTAACAAAAAAAACGGCCATCACTGGTCGCCAGCCAGTATACACGCTGAAACAGGCTTCGAAAACAATATAATGCCATCATTTTTTTCGAATCAGATTACCACGTTAGCAACATACATAAGATATTTTAACAATCAAAACGCTTGAGGGATGGATGAATGTATGACTTGCGATTTTACGCCCTTTTCAACAGTATTTCAGTTATATCAGGACGATGGGAGGGTGGTTATAAAAGGCTGTGTGCAGTGGAACCCGGTTATGGTTAGAAGTTTTCCCACATATAGCGGATTTCGAACCCGGAACCGCTGGATTAGTAGGCCAGCGCTTAAACCACTGAGCTACCGGGGCTCCTTCAACTCTGGAGAGGCCCCTGTAGCTCGGTAGGTGAAGCGCTGATCTGCTGATCTAGCGGGCTGGGTTGGAGACCTGTTCGAGCGGAAATCTTTCCAACCGTAAATGGATGGTTCATTGCATACAGCCTTTAATAATCCTCCGCTTGTCGTCCTGATATGGCTGAAATGTTTAAAAGGACGTACAATCGCAAGTCATCCGTCGATCAAAACTCTTGACCCGATGCAGTCTTTACCTACCAAGCTCAGACTTTCATTCTGTTCGGTAAAGGATTTGCTGTTATCGGTAAAGGCTGCAAAAGGCTTACTGAATACTATTAGTATTAAAATGTCGATAGGATCCGGGATCGGATTTGCTAAACGCCGTTTAATTCAGTTTCATCATAAGTATTATTGCAATGATGACTGTATGGTATATAGTTTTTATCAGTTCTTTCACATTTTTTAAAGGTAGTTTCTATATTTTGTGTATCTAGTCGATACTGAGCTAACTACCTCGTATGTTGAATTATTTCTTTTCACTTTGAATAGGTTATGTTGATTTGTGTATCCAGTCGATACTGACAGTCTAGAACGATTACAGTACCGTGCCAAAAGCTATCTTTTTCTAAATCCCATAGTCTCACGTGCATTTTGGACCAGACCGAAATTAGAAATATGCTGTTAGAAAGCTAAATGATTGTAGCAATATAAACATATACCGAAGACTATGCTTATGAATATATTTTGTACACCGCCTTATGTACATACCTTTTAAACAGTATCGATTCTGTTGCGATCTGCCTAGCAGAAGCAATGCATTGAATTTCTGCCACTGACAAATAAATGTAAGTCAATGAGATTTTAGAAAATTTCACTCACGTTTGGCATGGTACAGTATTTTCTCTATATAAAGTTTATGTGGATTTTTGTATCTAGTCGATACAGAGTTTCTTACATGTACCACGTGCCAAAAGATTGTATTCATCCATAATGCTCTATCATTTCAATGTTTGCTTGGTGATCTACATAAACACTGTTTTGTAGCTTCCTCGTTCACGGAAGAGAAAGCTGATATGTTTGAGATTCCATAGTGCTTATTGTCAAGCCTGCGAAGCAGAGGCATTACATATGTATTGCTTTTCCGGTGTCGTCGGCGTCGTAAACTTTTGCCAGGTTTTTGCGTTTAGGCCATTTTCTCAGAAACTATATAAGGGCTAGAGCCATGAAACTTGGTTCTTGCGTACATCTATAAGAGCAGATCTCAAAGCCTTCATCAATATTGAGTCTTAACCCACATTTTACGGTTGACTGACTTTGCAATTTTTGTCGAGTTTTCGCGTTTAGGTCTGTTTCTCAGAAACTATAAGGGCTAGAGCCATGAAAATTGGTTCATGCGTAGATCTGGAAGAGAAGAGCTCAAAGCCGTCATCAACATTGAGTCTTGATCAACATTTTACGGCTCACTGACTTTTTTTGTCAAGTTTTCGAGTTTAGGTCTGTTTCTCAGAAACTATAATGGCTATAGCCAAGAAACTTGGTTCATGCATACATCTTTGCTGATTTAGCTCTGTTTTGTGACAAAGCGCCAGCAGGCGAGACACCGCATTCCGCGGAATTCTTATGTTTGTGACTGCTTTTCCTCTTGGCAAGATGGGGTGATTTACTTAAAACTGATCACCGTCTTCAGCCTGATTCGAAAAGAATTTCATAAATATTCCTTCACATGGATGGAACACATCAATAACAGCAGTCTTTCGTCTTGATTGCCTTTATTAATTCTCTTTTTGTCCGTAAAAGTATGTTTAATTCTTTTATATCAGTATATTACAATGAACAATTTTACTCTGCAGTGCTGGAAACTCGCAAGTTTAATGTGGTGGCACAAAAGCTTAGCAGGCCTTACTTTCAGTGGCCCAAATTATCCACTAGTTAAAGTTTCCATTCATTTAGTATTGCCAGAAAGATAAATTTGGGCCACTAAAGGTCATATTTTGGAGAATTCTGGTGGCCCGAAACAAAAATTAGGAGCATTTGGCCACCAGGCCACTGGCCGTTTCCAGCACTGACTCTGACTTTATCCCGTAAAAATCAAGAAAAAAATCCAGACGGACAAAAAGGTTAAATTATTACCTGTGCAAACACACAGTATCCGAACTACATGTACAATCTCTTCCGGTTTTCATAGCGTTGAATCGAGAGTACAAAACATTCGCTTATAACCAGTAGTCGGAAATCATTATGTTTTGAGATTTGATCCGGAATCTGCTGCGTCATTTATAGCTATTCAGCTTCGAAAATGTAAAGAGGTAAGTTTAATATAATTTGCTCTTCGGTCTTTTATTTTATTACCCTGTACAATGTCGTGTATGGGTGGGTAGTAATTGGTACAGTATTCAAATCGCCCTTGGCATGATTCTTAAACCATTTTGAGCATTTTCTTACATGTTTTATAAAAAATCTTTAGAATAAACAGAAGGCGTTATCAATCTACAGTTTGTTAGTTTTGATAAAAGAATGATAGCTAAGTTTTGCATGACACAATCTCGTGTTAAATTAAGCTGTTCGGAAAAAATATGCTGCGACGGCAAGGAGTTTTTCATTGTACAGGGCAATAAAGTAATAGACCGAAGAGAAAATTATATTAAACTTACCTCTTTACATTTTCGAAGCTGAATAACTATAAATGACGCAGCAGATTCCGGATAAAAACTCAAAACATAATGATTTCCGGCTACTGGTTATAAGCGAATTTTGTACTCTCGATTCAACGCTATGAAAACCGGAAGAGAGGGTACAGTGCGTTCGGATACTGTGAAACAGGCTCAACCATTTTTTTAAACTATGATAACGCATTATTGTTTGTTTTAATAACCAGATGATAAGGAAGACAGAAAGTTCAATCTGACTCTCATTCAGTATTGTTCAATACAGTTTGAGTAAGACTTGCGAATAATGTTTCAATTCTTCAGATTTCACATATTTTTGTCCACAAAATGGGTACCTGACGCTGCACATTGCTATTAATTCAAAAACTGTTTGCTGATGTTCAACATAGTATCAGATCTGATAGTTGATAGTTCTCTTCTGGTCTATGTTTGAGATTTCTGGTCTATGTTTGAGATTTATATAAAACATCTGGGCTTTACATGCGGTAAGTTGCAGAGCTCATATTGTTCTGTTTTAATTGCGTTAGGTACCCATACTTGGAATGTTTTTTTAGTGATTATATGAGACGCAGCATCACAAAAATCTAACAATAGTCTACATGGTGTTTCAAAACGTGGCCTTTTCAATTGCTGTATCACCTTTGTTTATCATGGGTAATTTTCAAAGTCAGTCCTTTGCATAAGTGATGTTTTAATGCAAGGTGTGCTGCTGACATGACTAAACGTCATAACATCGTCAGGTAGCATTTATTTCATTTCCTGGTCTGCATTGTTTACATTGAAAAAAAGTCAAGTGAATAAAATCAGTTTCAGAGCCTTCACAATGGCTTGCATGCTTAACACTAAAGGATTTGTACTATTTAAAGACTCGGGGAAACTCAATCGTGTATTTTTGATGAAACTGGAGAGCTTAGCAGAGAATTGGCAAGCTAACCAAAAATACCTTTAAGATCATTTACTCAGGGAAAAAAGTCAAAGTGCTGAAGTCGTTCAGCTATAAAACATAAGTAAGAAGCTCAACAGGAGATCAGGGAACAGGATAGAAAAGAAGATGGCTTTGTTGACCCGTCACAGCGCTTTTCCTGCTGAAATCACTAGTTTAACCATAAATACTCTAATTCATCACCCGGTTCTTTATCTATGCAGTCCTTCTTTTATCATTTTAAATATATTATAAATCGTCGTCTACTTAAAATGTAAGCCTGAGAACGATCAGAAACTGTTCTTTTTCACTTGAGGACACCTTGTGGTTTAAGCAATGCAGACGGAAGGAACTAACGTTACAATTTGAAGTCATTAAGACGTCACTATCTGTTGAAGTGACATTTTGTAATGAAGATTCACCGGTGCAGTGGAGTATCTCTAATGAAAAATCTGGAAAGATTCCTTGATAAATCAAGTATTAACAGCAAGTTAAAGAAAAAGATCCACGATTTTTGACACCCTGTTTTGCCTGCACGTCCTGTGATGACTCAGATCAGCATGGGCATCGCCGAGTCGGATCACAGTCTTGGCACTGCTTTTCAAAGGTAGCAAAGGACTGAAGGTATCTTTATGCGACATGGAGCACTGTGTTTAGACTGATCACAGGTCATTTCGATTGGTTTGTCATGTTGCGGATTAACTATGCAGAGATTTATTGGAAACGCAATAGTTAACAAATCGGCTGTACTTTTGACATTCTAAATATAGACAACCTAATTATTACCATAGGGGATTGATGTGCTTAAAGTCGCCTCCCCGCCTCCCGCATTTGGGTGTAAGTTTATGTTAATGCAGTTTACACTGTTTATGCGTTAGTCAAGGTTCTATCTAGATTTGCAAAGACTCTTTCGTCAGTATTTAAAATGTCACATACAGCTGTACTTATAAACTGCTGCGTTTCTGTTGCGTCTCAGTATTTTTTCTGATTTATATTAAAATAGTGAAAATTTGCTCGAGTTACAATAAGAAAAGTAAAACTCATATAAATGTTTCTTATATTAACATCCAGTGGATCACCTTTACCATGCGCAAGTGATTACAGATATACATATACATGTATTGGTACCACATTAAGATCAAATTTGGAAAAGAATTCGGCCAGTTTGTGGATAGTCAGGTCAGATGGTGTAACATGGTGTTCCTCCTCTTCTTGGCTGACTCCATTCATAATGTTACGTGCTAGGTCATTAAAACAAATTATAACCGACAGTGACCGAGAGAGAGAGAGAGACCGACCGACAGACAGACAGACAGATAACACGGTTGGTAACATGTTTCTGGCCATCAAGGAACTACATGTTCCATTCATCTGCTGATTTATGTGAAATAGGGACATACACTACACACATTACATTAAAGATCTGTTCAAAAAAGGTCAGTTGACACGTTATTTATCCTGATGCACCAGCTTCAATTACAGTACATAATCAGATGTCAGATGACGCATTTGATAACCATGTGTACACAACAAGATAAGAATAACAATAAGATTAGCAAGCACTGTTCCTATACGAGTGCTGATCATTGAAATTATTAAAGTAACAAAGGTTTCCCTAACATGGTTAATAATTTCAATCGTACAGAAACATGAGTACAAAATGACACTACACTCGTGTTTTTAGCGAATTCTGCATCAAAACGTCATTTTCATGTATGAAGTCGTGCTGTTTTTTTTATCAAGGCGGAGAATCACGTGACTTACTTCGGTTATTTTGTACCTGTATTCGGACGGAACGTGTAAGAAAAATGTTCATTATTTCCTTAACACTCAAATATTTTTCATGCGGTAAAGTGCAGATACTGTGTCTTTATTCGCATCAAAATACTATTTCAATGTTTTATGCTACGCGCTGTATTTTTCCACACAAGCTCGATCAAAGACATTCATAATTTGCTCGAAATTGTGTGGAAAATACAGAGTGCATGAAAACGGCACTTTCACAATGACTTGGTTCAAAAGAGACGAGGTATATGCAATTTACCGCATGTAAATTCGTTGAGTATTAAAGAAATAATGACCAATTTTGTTACCCGTTCTGTCCGAATATAGATCTATAGGTACAAAATATAACGTGATACTCCACCGTGTTTATGGCTGCCAACACCTTACGAATCCTGGTTTGCATAATTATTCACCTTTTTAATGCAAACTTACATTCGAAACTCAAGAGCCAGAGGCCCCGGGCTCGATACCTAGTCCAGCCACGTACTTTCGTTTCTCCTTCCGTTGGTTGTCATTTACTGGCGAAACTATGTGCACCTAGTACTGGTTAACCGCTTATGAGGTCTAACCCTGCCCAGTAACAGTGTGGCTAGGTTAACCGACTGTCACGACATGACCATTGCTGTTTACAGTGGACGTAAAGCATCAAAACAACAACAACAGCATCACTGACTGGATAGTGCAACACCGATACTTTCAAGACTCTAGCCATTCTCTATACCAGAGCATATATTTAGTATTATCAAGGTGAAAACCCAGAGGACAGGTTTTCTAATGACTAGTCTCATATGAGCCTCCAAACCAGGAAACCTTTCTTTGGAGTTTTCGATCATGTTAGACTTGCCGGCCTGTTCAGGTACATGGACCAGCTAGAGTCTTGAAATTTCGGATGCAAAAACTATGAACATTAATAGTTTCCTATTACTTAAGACGACTAACTTGCTCAGATATAGCTAGTAGCTTGGATGGTAGCATTCTAGCTTCATTAAGTTTGTAAGAGTATTGGGATCTAATTGGCTGTTCTCCCTTCAACTGGCCAGACATTCCTGGAACGTATGGCTTCTCATCCTTAGCTAACCTTGCTCGTTCTTCGGTGTCGAAATAATGGTCTCTGCAACATATTTAGACATATCAAGTGATACAAAAAGTAGATTCTGAACACCTTGAGGCGTTGAGGCGACCCCGATTTTTCCCAATATGTTTATTTACATTTAATCGTATGTTAATAAGACTATATATCAGCCGAAAAAGAAAACAGTATGGCATACGTTTTTTTTTTGTGTTTGTGACTATTTCATGTCTCTTGTAGGACTTCATTATTACTTGATACAATGTAGAAGATGAGGCAATTATCTAGGACACAATTAGCGAAACTAAAGAAAAAAAATTCAGAAATGCGTATCTGTCGCACTATTATATTCAAACAACTGGGCCGGTACCACTGTGGACAATATGTGCCCGATGGTATCGTTAACCCATTAATTAGTTCTTCAGTGCTGATATCCTTTTTCAGTATTATGTTCAGTACTTAAGTACTGAAATTAATAAATTAATTATGTAAAGTTATGTAAAATTATTTGAAATTTTCTAAAACTAAGACTGACTTTCAATCCAACATGAATCTAGCGAGTAAGGCTTCGATACCTAAAGTCAAGCGACACTGAATAATTCAAATACATAATGCGCATCTGCTGCACTTAATTTGGTCAAAATATATTTAAATTCTTAAAATAAAATTGACCTTGCCAATCTTAAAACATATGGATTTTCATACCTTGGAACGATGCAATCTATGAACTTTTTCAATCTGCACGTACAGTCTTCGTCTGTGTCACTTTGAACTCGGTCATCTCTATCAGAATATATCACCTTCGGAACTGGATACGCCGCGTCAGCTTTAGTCTTTATGAATATGTTCCTGGAATTCCATGATCCAAAGTCAGTCATACTTAAACAATATGTCAAGAAGCATTAAAAAAATAAAAATAAATTTAAAGGTGTAACATTATTTCTATGAAGATGTAACTCGCATATTTATACTTTATTCAAGATATACGCCCTCATATACGATTCCCACCAAAGATTTGCCCAGTAATCATACTTTGTCAGGGAAGAGTCTTGCCATGAGAAATGATAGGCTTTAAGTAATCGAGATTTTAAATGAACTCATGAACACGGCTACTGTTATGTTACTAATTCCGCTATTCATAGAATTTAAAACATGCCAGTCGAAGCTTTTTTTATATCTGTAGGGTAGGTCAATCAGTTTCTTACGACAAAATAAACGTGAATATTCAAGATTAGTACGCACTTATGAATCGTCTCTGTGTCTATAACAAAGATTTTTGGCAAGAATACGGGTGTGATTCTAAACCGGGACAAGTCTCCTTTTGACATCTGTTGGTGGGACGTTAACTCCGAGTTCACTCACTCACACTAGCACAAATCTTACTCTTGTAATATTTGGGCATACCTTAAATTAGTTTCAGCATTTATGATTATTTTATAATGAACGTGCAGAGTTATACCTTTGATATACCATTTTCTTTCTGTTCTAATGTTTATTTCAAATCTTGTAAAAAGAATTCGGCGACGAAAAGTGTTTGATTTTAATGTGCAGTCGTTTCAAGGGAGTGCCGAGAATCGAGCGTAAAGTCGATTATAGATCAGTTTAACATGACGTTAATGTTTTCCCTGTTTAACACATAGGAAGCGGCGTCGTGTGAAAATGGTGATAATTCACGTTGCTGACGTCAAGACGTGACAATTTCGCGCCGTGATGACGCCGAATATAAACATTTGCCTCTGTTGACGTCCGTCTCAAAAATAGTCCTTTAGAAAACGTCGACTTCGTAATATATTTGCATTTTCATTATGTATAATCTTTGAATCGAAATATGTTTTCCTTTCCTGTGAAATATTACTGATTAACACATGTGTTGTCGGGCACATACGAATATAATTTCACTTTGGCTTCGCCGTCGTGAATTAGTATTTCGATATCTGCCCTCCAACAACATGTGTTAATCAGCGATATTTCACAGGTGAGGACAAATTATTCCTTCCGTTCTGTTCTGTTTCAATTCTCGTAACGACGTTTTCAAAGTGGCTCAGGGTTAGCATCCATAGTTGCACATATCCGCCACTTTTCTTTTTCTATGTCGTGGCTTACGCATAAGATCATGTTCACCGAGGTGTGAACTCTTGCAACTAGCTAGGCTAAAATGGTCAGCTAGCGGGATGTAAATAAATATTTATATCCCGCTAACTGACCATTTTAGGCTAGCTGGTTGCAAGAATCACACATATATAGCATCATCGATTTTGCTCAACATCTTTAGCAATTAAACAACAAAACACGTGCTGCGACCTATCACTTTGATTATCTTATACATATTGATGTTTATCTATGTACCCCAGCTAAATCTTTATAATGTTGTAGCTGTTATTTTGAATTAAGAACACGGATTAATTGCCTTGAGAATAATTATTTGTTTGAGAAAATCTGAAGTTTCTGTTGGAAGAAATTCAGTTTGTAAGGTCATTGAAAGATTGGAGGAGCATGGCATACACTGTTTGCCATGCTCAACTACCTATGACGCCATAGATCTGTTATCATAGTAAGTATGGAGTACAAACTGTTTAGCTTAGTTGTCAGAATGACGTCTTGATGATGTCTGTCTGACATATATATGAAATGCTTTTTGCTGTAGTAACATTTATGACGTCATCAATTGGAGCATGACAAACAGTGTTAGCCATGCTCCACCAATTTTTCAATGACATTACAAACTGAAATGCTTTCAACAGACACTTCATATTTTTTTTTTCATGCAAATAATTATTTTCAAGTCATTTTTTATTTCGTGTTTAAGAATAACAGAATGTACCATCTGCTTACTTCGGTCAAGTGATTGTCCCCAGTTGCTTTGTAAAGATTCAGAGATAACTTACCTGTTTTCCTGCATCTTCATAGCTGTTATCGTTGTGAAGTCTGATATGTGTTTTTCAACTCCACTTTTTGACAGGATACCTTGACCCCACGGGTCCATTTCCTGCATGGATCCAAAGAAAGATTCACTACATAAAGTATTTGGGGCCCTGACGCAATACGTTCCACTCTTTGACAATGCGTAAAGGTATAGTTTTGCCTCTTGGCTCGATCGGAGACCTTCGTATAACACCCAAGAAAGTCCTTTGATTCTTGATCCGTAAGGGGGAAATGACCCAAAATCAACATCTTTAGCCAGCCATTTTATCAGTGCCAACCGCTTGTTACATCTGTTTATAGACGAAATTCCTGGTTTGTCGTCCGCAAAATATAAACCTTCTCTGATAACTTTACAAAATTGGGCCTCTGTCGGATATCCCAGTTCTGTCATTTTGTTCTCGACCTTTTCACTGACCATGGTGCGCGCCAACTTCTCTTTCATCTGATCATTAATTTTTCCCTCGGGTGACACTTCTATAACGGAGGGATGGAGGATTTCAGGGTGCTTTTGACAAACATTGTTCCATGCTTTAACTGATATTCCCTCAACTTTGTTTAAGCAGATACATTTTCGTAAGTTTGTACCAAGATGCGTTTTATCGTATGTAAACACGCTAAAGTCTTTTTTACCTTCGTTATATTCTGGCAAGTAATAAGGCTGAAACTGGCCTTCTTCTGTTCCCTTTACTGTAACATAGTCACCCACTCGCCCTTTCTGTCGCCATTCAGAAACCTTCTTTGGCCAAATATGTCGAGCATATGCGATATTAAGTACTTGTTTCGGGTATGACTTTTTCATCAGGGCACTTGATGCCAGTTCCTTTAGAGACTTAAGATTAGATCTTTTCTTCCTTTTTCGTTGTTCCAGCTGTTTGTTATCACCCAGAAAGTGTGATAGTTCATTCACCAGGTCAACTTTCGTGACGTTTTTCACTTTAAGTTCTTTTCCACTCCCGGCAAGTTTCAAATTCAGGTAATGCCCAATTTCCAGCAGTTCGGCTTTTAAAAGCTTATGATTCAGTCGATCGGCCGATATCAGAATGTTTTCGAGTTCCATTAGATCAATATTTCTCCATTTCTCACGGTTTTTATCCCTTAAAATGAACATGATATCAGATAACTCAAGCTGATTAAGTTTATATGAACTGTTTTGATTTGTTTGTTCGGACATAATTTCTTCGAAATCATATGGGAGTGTTCTATCCAAATCTTCTTGCGCATCTGCAACCACGTTTTCATCCTCTATATGGGAGTTTTCGCATCTATCGTTCGCTTCTGATTCGTTTATATCGAAAGCTTCATTGGTTTTTGCTGCAATAGTTTTCTTTTTCCATCCAATAGTTGGAGTTACTACTAAGGCACCAAGAGGCTCCATTTCTACGAGAATTCTGTC
Source organism: Ctena decussata (assembly GCA_963989385.1). Lineage (NCBI taxonomy): Eukaryota > Metazoa > Mollusca > Bivalvia > Lucinida > Lucinidae > Ctena > Ctena decussata. The sequence goes on from OZ022498.1 coordinate 6,743,551, forward strand.
GTTGTCAATTTTCTCGAAACGAAATTCTTTGTTCAAATTCTGAAGTTTCTTAACTATTTCTGACTTTTTCATTCTACAAACTTCACTCCAGACATCTTTGCTGAGCTGATACAATGTTAATGGTTCTCCTTTCTTGTCACGGACTATCAGGTTAATGAATTCACCATCAGACGAAGTTACAACCACGTCCAAACCTTTCTTTTGACATTCCTCTTTACAATGTTCGGTAAGCTTCCTAGCAATATCCATTGAAAGACTATAACCTCTGTAGAAGTACATGACTGGTACCGCATGCGGTTCCTCCGGTTTCCACAGCCGATTCAAGTCTGCCAGCAGATACACGACAACTTGAGATGCAAATACTCTTTGAAGATTGTAAGCCTCAATCAATGTGTTTTTTGCCTTTAATAGGGCCCTTATTAAATCGTCATAGGAACACGTGGATTCAAAATTATCAGCAGATGAAACCGATTCTTGCAAACTTGTTGCAGATGCTCTCACTGATGGAAATTCCCCAATAAACTCACAGTTCAAGCTGTGCTCTTTGATACTTTGTTTCAGTGGTTGTACTTCTTTCAATAAACGACAAGGGCGTTTGAGGATTCTCCCACCGTATAGTTCATCAATGACAGCAATCGATCGGTTCATTAAGTTTTCGTTCTCTGGAACAATGAAAACAGATGTGCTCTCTGGTGTCCAGCATAGGTAGAGGGTTCCTTTTTTAGCATTCAACACTTTACCTTCAAACAACGTTTGTGTTACATACCGATCTGGCACACTGTAATGAAGTCTAGTGGTAAACTGCTTTTCTACTGGGGCTTTAGCTTCAAAAGCGAAAATAGATTCCTTATCCTTTGTTCGCAAACTCCCATCCGGGGAAACTATAACATCGTTGTTTATATAGTACCCTTCTTCATAGTACACCAGATCTGGGAATAATACAGGCATTATTACAGAGGAAAGTGTAGCAATTTGATGATTTTCACAAGCAGTGCCATACGTCATGGCAGATTCAACGGCCGGAGATATCTGTTTTGGTTTCTTGCTAACTGCAGAATCAAAATGTTCCAGTTGCTTTTTTAAGCCATCACATCCTATTGCAGAATAAACTGTGCTCCCAGTAACCTTCACATTGGTTCTAGCATCAAACCACTCTGGTGACCGCTGTTTAACATACCGCGGTTCGAGATCATCAGTTCCTAATTCAAGCTTCATTTCTTCAACCGATTTAAGAAGTCGTACATTCTTTTGTGTCGATATGTCTATTACTTTTCCCTTCGCAAAGAAATCAGCTACATGATTGAGACAAGCCCCCGCTTTACAAAAAGTCCACTGGCTGTCCATTAGTTCTTTGAGACAATTATCGATTCGATAAAGTGATGTTCTCAAACAATCAATTGCAAATTCAAACGTCTTCTTTTGCGACGGATCTTTCTCACATTTGTCTTTTAGTCTTCCCAAGGACACACGCTTCGAAGTTTGAAGAAGTCTTAAACTATGTAACAAGTTTGAGAAAAGCTTCAAGCACTGACAAATATGACTAAATGCAAATGGTGTATCACTATTGTCTGTTTCAGCTATATCACTTGTTTCTCTACTTATTTCTTTGAACTTTGACAATGCATTGTCTATTGTCTTAATATCTGCTTGGTGTTTAGATTCTCGTTCTTTCAAACTTTGGCCGCTTTCAAATCCAAGGAGATCAGCATCAGCTCCTCGTTTTATTTTCTTGCCATCAAACATAAGAACGTAGGAAACATCGCTTACATTCTTTTGTGCTTTCAGATCAATCATTGGCGTTAGAACACCCGGTTCATTGATTTCGTCACTCATCCCAAGAGGGTTTACGTCACCTATTACTGATCTACTTGGGCATGCAAAATTTATTTTAGAGTTTGATGGCGAAAGATTCTCTTTTCCAACCAGTAAGTCAGTTTCATTTTTGGGGCCCGACATAAAACGGAGAAATTTTCCCCCGAAAAGCTTCTTTCCTAGCCAAAAGAAGTTTAATGTAGTCTCATCATATCGCATACCCCTAGAGTCTTCACAGGAATACCATTTGACGACGTCAAGAAATAGTCTGAATGCCACATTATTTAAAGGAAAACGACCATCTTTAACGAGTTGGAAAAATGAAATAAACTCGTCTCTTAAATCATTTTCTTTCAGATTCTCTAACATTTCAATAAAGAGCTCATAGTTTTCACGAAAATGAGTTGTTTCGCTCAAGCGTGTCCTGTTAAATTCAAACGATTCATCCATTGACTCCAGAGCAGTAAATTCAAATGTATCATTGAGAGTTCTACCGTAAGGACCAACCTTGTCTTCCAAGGAAAAAGAAAACATTGAACTTTCAGAGGCTTCTCCTATAAACATCTCATCTGCATCTAAGTTAAACGATACATTGCGTTCATTTGTTTCTTGATTACTAACTGCATAATCATGGTCAACCACATGAATCAGCTTTCGTTTTGATTTCTTTGGTGTAACCAAACACGAATTCAATGACTTGTTTCTTGGCGTACTTATTCTGGGATACTTGGCTGTGCACACTTTGAATGGGGACTTTCCTTTCGGACTTTGCATTCTTGGCAGAAATTTCTTACGCGGCGTTTCATTGTGTTTAATTTTTTTTCTGTTAGGTGACTTAAAAGGACTGACGTCCAAGCTTTGGGAACACTGTGCCTGTCTAAGTCTTTGGAGAACGGATGGCTTTTTATTGGTGAAGAAGTGTCGTTTGGTCCTTTTCCCTTTGAACCGCCCCATCTGAAAATGTATAAAAATATAACCATGGTAATCCTTGTAAGATAAGCCTAAAATCATGAAATATAAATATTAAAGTAGGTTCGGTCGTATTATACGCAAAAATGCTGACATTTATTAATATCGTTTTTATTATAATTATTACTATAATTCTTTATTATTATTAATAATATTTATTAACTTTTATTAGTAGTTAATATTTTATTTTATTTTCTTCTTTACTCTTTTTTCATTATTTGTATTATTATTATTCTTTTATTTTTATGATTATTTTAAACTGGGTGTAGTCGTTCAAAACTAACAAAGGCTCTAGTTAAGGCGAAGTTAAAATTTCAGCGTATTATTTTATGTTCTTTTTATTATCATTTTTTATTATGTTTCTTTTCTTCTGTTGTTATTTTTATTTCTTTTTTTTTTTTTTTTACTTTTTGAAAAAGATGTGAGGAGCTCTTCCTCTGTAAAAGCTCCATCTGTAGTTTTCGCCAAAAAAATATTAAAACACTTGATTTTATGGGTACTGGAAGACTTAAAGAATCCTTGACTAACGACTACTTCATCAATCGAACGATGCTTTAAACAAGCGTCTCCATGTGCTTGTTGAGTTTCTGCTGCACTTATAGAGATTGTTCATTGCCTAAATGTTTAGCATATACAGTTACATCTGTTTTTCCTGTCACCACTTATAAATATTGCAGAATAATTACAGATGTAAAACCTTAGGAACTTGGCAGATGCTACAATTGCGTCAATACGTACTACGTTTAGTGAAAATATAAGATTACAAGGTATATAGTTACACTTGATCTTATTTAAAAAAAATTAACAATGACTAAAGAAGACACCAAACTTAATGCCTGAATTTTACGTAGTCAAATTGATCGCCCTATTTTCAAATTGACCACCAGGAAAAGCTGTCATACATTATGCGACTGACGTTTCTCTAATATTTTTTTCTCTTTTTAAAGTAAATAATTCTTCGTATTTCTATGTTAAAACCAAATTTTACAACAGTTTTGTTCGACTGTGTTTCTCAAGAATCTAATTAGGAGCTGACTGATATTTTGTGCATACATAAAATGCATAAATTATGGGATATCGATGACACATAGGCCGGAGACAACAGACTTATGTACTCAAATACACAAAAAGGCAAACTAAACGTAATTTGATGACTAAACCCCAACAATCATTCCCCCATGTAAATTGCCATTAGTCAAATTGACCTCGAGGTTTTCAAATTGACCTCCGATGAATATTTGCCCAGGGCGTAGTAACAAAAGCATGCATTTTCTTGAAAGTGTGTTATGAACGCAGCTTTATAAGTGACGTGTCTTACTGTTTCGTCATGCCTTCACAGAAAACCTTTAAATATACTCACCGAGCCGATTTACATGTGCATGCCTCTTTCCTACTTTCGATTTCAGTACTGAACTCGGAGGACAAAAGTAAATGAGAAAGCACCGCTTTAAACTGTTCTCTGTCGTTTAATCCCAACATATAACTGGAAAAAACTGATAGCATGACATTGTCCGATTTTTGGAAAACCTTTTCTAGCGAGAAAAATCTTACCTGTGACCCTTCTGTTACACTCGAAAACAGATGACAGGAAGTTATCAAATTGCCTACCGGAAAATAGTCAAATTGTTTTTCAACAGACCTCCGCGGAGGTCAATTTGAAACTTTACCACCCGTGCAGCGGGCACAGGATGTCGAAATGACGTCGAACTGACGTCGATGTGACGTCATAATGTCTCGACAACGTCAGTACAACGCCATTTTGACGTTATATGCCTGCGGGATTATTTCAGCGCTCCTATAGACGAAATACCAACAAAGTGGTATGTGCCTCCAGCGTAGACTCAGATCAGCCATGGCATCTTCCCAGTCTGATCAGAGTCTTCGCTCTGCACTGAAAGGGTAGCTTAGGGTCTCGGCTAGCTCCGGGCGGGCAGCGAACACTCTGATCAAACTGGGCCGATGAAATACCCTGCAACATCCAAGGTCTACACTGGGTCTCGCTAAAGCTCTTGGCAGGAGACGTGGAGCGGACATGAAAGTCCAGCACTAAGTCTTACAATAACCGTTGAAAGATCAAGAGATCGCCGAATCCACCTTGTAGTATGTGAAAGGTAACCTATCGAGTCGAGTACCTTTCACAACCCTGGTTAACTATGTATATAAAAGGGCTGTTACGATACGAAGAAGTCATAGTTACCAAACGACCTGAAGATCGCGTCGTTTGGTAACTATGATTTTTACGTTTCGTAATGTTCAGCTCTTTTTCGTTTCGTAACATCCTTGAAAACAAAGTTTACCAGGTGTGTTTGAGGTGCTAGAGGGTGGAATTCTCTCAAATGTTATTATAATACTATACAAATTTAGTACGTGCACACTGAGATGATGGCAGATGAAAGTTAACATTGCGGCTCAAATCCAAGATAAAAGGCGATTGTTGGACTATACATAAGCCTTCCCAGCGGGCTCAGGATGTCGAAATGACGTCGAACTGACGTCGATGCGACGTCAAAATGTCTCATCAAAGTAAATACGACGCCAGTTCGACGTTCTATACCTGCGGGATTAGTTCAACGCTCCTAAAGACGGAATACCAACAAAGTGGTATGTGCCTCAAGCGTAGACTCAGATCAGCCATGGCATCTTCCCAGTCTGATCAGAGTCTTCGCTCTGCACTGAAAGGGTAGCTTAGGGTCTCGGCTAGCTCCGGGCGGACAGCGAACACTCTGATCAAACTGGGCCGATGAAATACCCTGCAACATCCAAGGTCTACACTGGGTCTCGCTAAAGCTCTTGGCAGGAGACGTGGAGCGGACATGAAAGTTAAAGTGACAGACGGACGAACTACAACTAGACGGAGGGATATCGCCACTACATAATACGACCCATCTTTCGAAGGGGGTATAAAATGATCATTGCTGATACCAACCAGTGATGCGATACCTAAACGCATCATCAACAACAAATTTCTCTTGATATATTCAGGAAAACTCTGCTATGATCATTTTTGCTAGCCAGGGGTACTAAGTCCACTTTGTTCCTTACAATTTGCCGACGACCTATTCGCTAATCAGATTGCCCACAGCGCCACCCTTTGGCTGCAGCGAGTTGCTTTTTGCTCCCCCGGCGTGTTAGTTTTAGATCAGAAGATCTGTTTCAAAACACAGTTTTTGCACAACTTCGCATGATCGTTCAAAAACACTGATGAACTGGTTAAACTTGGCCGTCTACTCTTGTTTGGTTGTTGATTGGTTGTTTTGGGTTTAACAGCTCAATCGAGCCGTCCTGTTTAGTAACTGTTAACGGTATCCACGATGTTTTCTGTTCTGTTCTGTTTCAATTCTCGTAACGACGTTCCCCAAACGGCTCAGCGGTGCGTAACTATAGTTGCACACATCTGGCGCCGAGTGTCCGTCTATCACGATATTTTCTATCGACAAAGCGCCTATTTTGCGGAAAATATTTTGTTACGGATAATTTGATTGGCTGTGATGGATGTTGTTCGCACCCAAGAAATGGCGCAGTGGGAAATTCGATTTACGAATATGCCTTTGGCCAAGGGTACGTAAAGCCTCATTCACACGATCAAAGTTCCTTTGTCACAGAAACTTTAATAAAGAAAGTTTAAATTGGCATATTTTTTTCATTCACACGAGCACATTTTTCTGTGACAAACCTACTTGGTCACAGGAATTTTGCCCGAGTGAACGAGGCTTTGCGAAGATGTGCTATGACATAAAATAGTGCTTTTTCAATTCAAAATGTTGAAGAAAACAAGTACACTACAGAAATAGTAGCGAACTGTGCAACACCTGCGGCCAACACTGCAAAACGTTTTACTTCAATATGACTGCTATACCCCGTATCGAAATGTATTTCATCCGTCCGTTTTCTTCCGTAGAAAGCGACTGCCATGACCCGTATACGTGAAAATTCCATATGGTAATGACAGACGCCGCTTTTGCTCAAGTGTTATCAATCAACGTGATCTCACTTATGAATTTATATTTGCTTTAGATATCTGGCTACCAAAAAACATCAAAATATTTTTATAAATTATTTACTTCTAAGAGAAATTAAGATTACAAAGACAAAATTTGATGGCAAAATCCATCCTTTTCATATTCTTGTGAAATTTCTCGTCAGTAACGCAGAAAAAAACGAGAACGATGACATGCAAATATATACATGATTACATACAAAAACGACAACAATCAATCTGCCACAAAATACATGCATAAAGTAGAAAAAATAAAGAAAATAACTCACCCGCGAAAAGGCACGTGCCTCGGTAAACATCTGTATTTTCCGTACCCGACCGGATTCTACCAAAATGTTAAAGGTCGAATGTACGGTGTGTGGTAGAGGATTTGTAAGGCATATTTGTACCTACCGTTGAAAATACATTACATGGTCAGCACACAAAATATGTAAGGAGCATGAGCATCGGGTGAAATTAAAAGGAATTAGAATTAAAAGGAATTAGAAAGCGACGTATAGAAGAAATGAAAAAAATTACAGCCCGTTTTCCGTGGGGAAACGCTACACACTGTGACATACCCTGCTTTTTAATGGAAGTGAGCCCCGCCCCCCCCCCCCCCCACCCCCCCCCCCCCCCCCCCCCACCCCGTGGTTCAATCTGTTGTTTGCAGGTCAATAACACTGCATGTTCAACTCTACAAAGGTCAATAATTGTATAATATCCTTCAGATGTGAAGAAAGCAATTCTATCATTACAAGAAAGGTAAAGAGATCATTCTCTTTTAAATGTTCTTGATATCAAATCAAAAAGTTAAATCATGAGGTAACACAGTGAAAAGTGTGGTGACGAAGTCAAGCCATGAAGATCGTTTCGCTTCACGTAAAGGCCGCTTCGCTTCATTTTTAAACATTTTTTTCAAACTTTGCAAGCTGGAAACCATTCCATGATGCTATTTTTGTCAAATCAGCTGTTTTCGAAAGTAAACAGTTTCAAAAGCAACATTATCACGTCATTGGTTGACCGGGTCGAAAATTTAATTTCGGTTAGGTCTCGGTGTATTGGTTCATAGCCGCAATATCTAAATTTTGATGAGCCAATCGGGTACAATGGTGACCGAAAAATATAGATGGGTTGTTTTCTAAAAATAAATACAATGTTTATCCAATGAGAAAATTGGTCACCTAGTTAAGAGAAAAGGTGACTTCACCGATAAAACAGCAGAACTGGATAAATGTCGGCGAGTTCCTGAGTGTGGCGTAAGTGCATTTCATTGACTCAGCACACTAGTATGACTGGAATTCCTAGCCCTCCCAACAGTCTTGTTGATAGACACAATCCATCCAGACCGACTGTGCATCACACTCGTGTATAATCACAGTGTATAAGCGGACAGTCACCAAATCGGAAGCGACAACTGACTGTACACCCGAAAATCATTAGTGCGACATAAACAACTTGTGAGGTGAAATGGTCAAAAGCAGGTAAGTCCTTATCGAATTTGTTCTTTTAGATGCGGTTTTCGACATCGGGGAGAGAATTAGATGTACTTCACCTGTAGCATTTTCAGTTTGACATATCACCACCCAATCTCTGTGTAAAAATCAAGTTTTCCTGCTTAATCACCAGTTTTGCTTTATTTTCTGTCGATCGACACGGACAATCGAGGCTAAAAAGACTAGAATTATGGCATCATTTCTGTTTAAACAAACATAAAATCATCGCTACATCTTTATCCTGTGATATCCAATAGCTGAATCCATCGAAACATTACTGTAAAAAAATATATTTCCTCCTGAATCGCACACGTTCGTCTCATTCGACTGTCCGACTAGTGACAACTGTACCTAATCATTAGCGACATATCAAGAAACAAAAACTGTCCGACTAGTTATGATTGTATTTCCACATTCATAGCGATAATTTTTAACAAATGCTTTAAAAAGGTAATAAAAATATCGTTTTGGATGCTTTCACTTGGATCATCATTTGGGGAGAAGGCTATCAAGCATTTCTTGATAAAAAAAGATCATATGGCTAAATTTTTCTCTGTCAACATTTCAATCAAAATTGTGACCTAGCCGCGTACCGCTTTTGTGATGCGCTACTGGTTTTCAGAAATTCGCATTTTCCGTCTTCCGGAACCGTTTAAGCAACCACCAATGCAATAAAAAGTAAAGAGAGCTACATGTAAACCTCAGCCACCCCTTACCTGTAAAAATACATTTTGCCCTTAATTATTATTAGTCGATCATTTTTCTAAGCAAATTCTGTGTCTGTGAAGACAAACTCAGTGCTATGTCTCAGAAAATCGATGGTCATTGGTCAAAACTCACACATTACATTAATTACTGTGTCTAATGTTCGTCGTGGTGCATTAGTCATCCATGATTGTCTGAAAGAAAGAAAAGATGGGTAAACAAACACAAGTTCGCAAAAAGTAATAAAAATGCCCCCCCCCCCCACACACACACACAAAATGAAATAAAATAAAAAGAATACACGTTATTTAATGATGCCTGCATTAGCATTTAAGCATTTTAAGAAATTCGGTAGTATTTAAGCAGCGTTATATTGAATGGCCAATTCTACAAAGTTCATGACGTTGTAGGTGTACACCAGGGCTCTGTCCTCGGATCTATGTAACTTTTTGGGGGTTCTCTTATCCCTAATACCATAGGGGATATAACTCCTTTAAGAGATAACAAGATTGAGTTCCATTTGCATCCTTTATGTACTGTGTGTGACGATAAGTTCAAACCATCAAAATCTAATCGTAAACAAAACCACTCTGAAAATACACAATACACAATCATAACTACATATTCATGTACATAAGGCACATGACAAATGGAAAATAGCTAAAAATACCACAAAATAGCACATACCAAATATATCAATAATGAATAATATTATAACTCTATGTATTCTAGTGGCTGAAATTTATCTCAGCATGCGCCTTAAATCTAGTTATTATTTTATTTACACTCAGAGCTAAAATATAAGCAATTATTTACAATGCACCTACCGATTTATGGAATCAGGTGGACCCTCATTACTCTCTCTCTGGCGCTATCTCTCTGTGCTGTCAGTAGTGCTGTAATATGAGAATATTAGGGTGAAAAACACGAAAGACAGATGGTGATATTAAATAGGCAATAATAGATTAAATATTGCAATCCACTACCATTTCCAAAAATATGCAAAATTACATAATACACTCCGGACTGAAATGCACAAAATGCAATGCAATAAATGCAAGGAATGTCATCTCAACCCTCACACAAAAAGCACAAATAGTCATAAAGCCAATACATACCATGAAGAGACAATATGCAGAAAATTAAAACCAAAGATGTCTAAAAACACAGCTTCAGAAAAATATGTCTGACTTCGAAGGTGGCAAAACGATGTACTGACCGTCAGGTGACTCAATACCCAATAAGCTCTCTCAGTTTGGCGGGAAGATGTCAAAGGTTGTCCAAAACTAATGGTCAAAGGGAGACAATACATTATAAGACATAATCAAAGTAAGGCAGAGGTGACCAAACTTAACCCGGTTACATCTATACCTTTCCTGTTTTTGCAAAGAAACTCGGATCGTTTCGGTCCTGGGTAGTTTCGGTCTGATTCGGTGATTTTGTTAGTGTAAAGCTAAATGGTAGGCTTAGGGTAGGGCAGGGCGAGGCTGGTGGGGTAGAAATGGGGAGTTTGTTTCTTTGTTTGGGTTAGCGGTCCGTTGCACAGTTAAGGTCATGACGAGCCAGTTAACTGTTCATATACAAGCTTAGACTATCTAAGCAAGTGAAACGAATAACAGGTAAGTTCTCCTCCGACAGTAAATGACAAGTACCGTAGGTTATAACCGCAAATATTCAGGTATATTTCTGTGGACACGTTAAGCGGTTTCCCAAGAGATGGGGATTTAGGAAAGACAGATAGGGTAGACGTGAAATAAAAAAAAAACGCACACACACAAAAAGCACACACAAGAAACTAAAACAACCCCCACATTACGCACCTGATGCAAGCACACTTCCTCGTCTTGCATTGTAATTTAGGTTAGGGAGAGCAAAGAGGATGTAGAAGGGTAGCATAGGGTATCAATGTAGATCTAGGTGACAATATTGTGCCGTTTGTAAAACGTGTTTTCATATCTTTTAAGCTGCTAGTCTGACCAATGTAATTAGTTTCGCCTGTTGGAAAACACATTCAAAGTACATTTTCTTTACACAGAAAAATTCAGAAACACTCTCAGTATTTCAATTTATTTCGAATCTTACGAATAAATCATTAAGTCTGCCATGCTAATCTGTGCAAATTTATAGTAGATATAAACAGCATACTGGACTTCTGAAAACAAACTCAATCCAGTAGAAGTTCTTACCCTCCTTTGTCCGCCTTTGTCGTTATATTTCGATAAAGAATACACAAGTAAAAATATTTACTAACACATTTTCTGCTCAATAAGACTTACAAGAAAATCGTCGCTAGTCGTTCAACACCATTTTTTGTTTTTGTCACTAGTCGGACAGTCGAATGAGACGAACGTGTGCGATTCAGGAGGCAATATATTTGTTTAAAGTAAGGTTTCGATGGATTCAGCTATTGGATATCACAAGATAAAGATGTAGCGATGATTTTATGTTGGTTTCAACAGAAATGGTGCCATAATTCTAGTCATTTTAACCTCGATTGTCCGTGTCGATCGACAGAAAATAAGGCAAAACTGGTGATTAAGCAGGAAAACTTGATTTTTACACAGAGATTGGGTGGTGATATGTCAAACTGACAATGCTACAGGTGAAGTACATCCAATGCTCTCCCCGATGTCGAAAACTGCATCTAAAAGAACAAATCCGATATGGACTTACCTGCTTTTGACCGTGTCACCTCCCAAGTTGTTTATGTCGCACTAATGATTTTCGGGTGTACAGTCAATTGTCGCTTCCGATTTGGTGACTGTCCGCTTATACACTGTGATAATAGGGAGTGGCTAAGCTATCCCCTTCTCTCCATCTTCTCCCCTACCCCAATCTTTTCGAGGTGCTAATAATCACTAATGTAATATTCACTGACTGACCGCTGAAAACCGCAGAATATTAACCAACACTCGTCGATAAACCTATACTGGGCTGACGATGTTCATGCTCTATCGCGCGACATTACGCGTAAGCGACGTCACGGATAAATCAAGTAGTTGATTGACCGACGTAACGTTCGATATACGTCATGTTATAATAATGGCTGCTGAACGTCATAAACAAACACGTTGGTTAATAACTATTCTTCGTCCTTTCCTTGGGGTAAAATAAGTCAAAACTTAACGAATAAGTAACAAAATTGATGTGAAAAGTAGTATAAATATAAAAAGATAAATTCCATTTTTCGGAAGTTCATGGAAGTATGAACGCAATGGGTTCCGTGCAAAGTTTACGTGACGCCCTTCCGGTGTCACTTACTTTGTACGTTACCCATTGCGTTCATACTGGAAGTATGAACGCAATGGGTTCCGTGCAAAGTTTACGTGACGCCCTTCCGGTGTCACTTACTTTGTACGTTACCCATTGCGTTCATACTTCCATGAACATCCGAAAAATGACATTTATTTCTTAAACATTGACTGGCACGTGACGTCGAATCAGCCAACGAAATAGTGTGTTACATCGTGTTCATATAGTTAAAGGAAAAAAAGAAGAATGTGTTATATCAAAAGATTTGTGAGGCTGTATATAGGAAAGCTGAAATTATTGAAGCTTTCAATTCTGCGTCTGGATATTTAGACGATCTGATAAGAAATAGACGCTACTTATATTGCAACTAACCAACATTATGACTCCAACACTGAACACTTTGCAATTAACATACTTAAATAGCATCTGAAAGGGTCATTAAACTCAATACCCTGGTAGCGTCGTTAAAATTTCGGTGTCCTAACCACTCAAGTAAGTTATCTGTTGCAGTGATTAGGTAATTTCATATGTCACGGTACTGTTTCCTTGCTTTGTCTACTACGACAGAAGTTTTATACAGTATGCACACATATTGACTGTATACTATTTGCTATGTACGTACTGTAAACTTAGATGAACCTATTTATTCTCTGTCTAAGCATTTTGTGAAATTAAGCATCAGTAGTTAATGTAGTGCCGAAATCAAGACTAAATGAGCCGCGACACAAGAAAACCAACAAAGTGGTTGTGCGCCCAGCGCAGACTCAGATCAGCCTGGGCATCCGCCCAGTCTGATCAGAGCCTTCGCTGTCCGCATAGAAGTAGCTTAGACCCTTAGCTACCCTTTAAGTGCAAATCAAAGATTCTGATCAGAATGGGCAGATGCCCAGGCTGATCTGAGTATGCGGTGGGCGCACGACCACATTGTTCGTTTTCTCGTGTCGCGGCTCAAATGCGGATATATTTTGGAAGAAGTGAAAAAAAATGAATAAATAAAATCTTCTTTAAAGGCCTCTTGACGGCTCGCATGTTGGATTAGAAGTCCCCTTTACACGGTCAGAAAAACTTGTATGTTTATGAACCACAACAGCATCTATATAAGAAAGGGCGAGTATTGTGATCACGTAAACTCGATTTAAGTCCACCCCCACTCCACATACACCAAGTAATTTATTAAGCAGTGCTTTGGTGTGATTTATTACTATTGTTCTCATTGTTTGTCAGCTTTGGAAAAAGCTGACCTCTTGGCGTTTTGTTTGTCTTTTCTTGCTTTTTAGTGTCATCTTTATTTGAGCCACGACACGAGTAAACCGACAAAGTGGATGTGCGCCCAGTGCAGACGCAGGTAAGCCTGGACATCCACCAAGTCGGATCAGAATATTTGCTAAGTGCTTAAAGGGTAGCTAAGGGTCTAAGCTACCTCAATGCGGACAGTGAAGACTCTTATCAGAATTCGCGGATGCCCAGGCTGATCTGAATCTGCGCTGGGCGCACAGCCACTTTGTTGGTTTTCTCGTGTCGCGGCTCATTTTTTCCTTAGCTGTTTGGTGTGTTAACGATTGTGTCGATTCCTGATCATTACCATTTCTTTCAGCATGTTCAACAAAAACGTCTCCATAAGAAATAGACTACGAGGGTCATCCAATAAGTCCTGCAAACGGCCAAGTTTCAGGCTAATGATGATTAGAAACGAATCAAGCAATCCACATTCCTTCATTGCATCTTCTCTCCTTTTCAGTCAACAATATCCAGAAACGTCATGATCTTGCAAATGGCGTTGCTAGGCAACTAAAGAATACTACCATAATGGGTGCGGCGGTGGCTTCTAGTTGTCTGTTTAAGATCCCATGGCTTAGTGCAGAACGCTTGTAAATATCTGAAGATTGCTGGGAGATATGGAAAATAATACTGAAGTATGAACACGGCACCAAGGTTAAGATATTGCTGTCAGTCAAGATATTATTAATGTTCAAAGGAAGATCACCATGTTTTTCGGGCAGCTGAAATATTATATAAAATGTGTATATGAAGAAGAGGCTTTCACAGTAGATGAAGTGTTTCCTAAACTGTCATCATTTTGTTATCTAAGAATAGTCCCGAGATGCTGAAATGTAGATACTAGAGAAAATTTAAGCTTCAAGCCTTGTTTAATAATGTTTGCAGCCTTAAGAAATCAGAGGTATACGACAAGAAATAGAATTTCACTAAAATTCTGTAATATTCTCTTGTTGCTTAGGAACTACATTTGTTTGGTAGTGTAAAATAATAACTGTCTCTTATATGAGTTCCTAAATATAAGGCGATTACTTTAGAACGTGAATTCTGGTAATTTGAAAGAATTATAAACATGTATGTGGGAATTTTCTCTCCCTCACCTCTTGTAAAAGACGTCGTGTTTGTGCATTTTCACTGTCTGCATCGCTTACACCTTTGCATTCAAAACCCTCCTATTTCTGAGAAAGGAATGTCACATGTATGATTTTTAGCACATATGTGTATTATATACGTAAGTTGTTAATGGTGTAATTTGAATACCCTATCTCAATTAATAACCTAGTAATGACGGCGTTTGCAGACTTATTGGATGACCCTCGTAGATCCAGTTTTGCAGTACTAAATCATGTGTCTGTAAAACTCTATGCCCCATATGCCTCTATATATGCCTCATCCTAAAAAGCGCAGATCACTAAAAGGAATGGTGGGTACAGGAAAAAGAGGGTCACGAAATAAGAGATGCATCACTTCAACCATAATACAGTCGAACTTCGATGGCTCGAACTCGCCGGGACCACCGAAAAAAGTTCGAACGATCGGTAGTTCGAGCCATTGAAGACCAACTTTAAATGATTCAATTTTATGTACTATGTTTTTCTATCATAACTACGACAACTTCCTGTATTTTGATCGGTCACTCTTTGAACCTTTGCACTTTCAGGTAGATAAAACAAAACAACACAGAAACAAACTTATAATTTCATTTACAATATAAAAAGATAAAGATAAGCATGGACGTAGCAAATCTGATGACCAAAACTTGTGATCAGTAGGATCTACATTTAGTCCGGTCATTAAACTTGGAATGATTTACAAGGAAATAGGTGCGAGCCATCGGTGTTTTTTTACATAAAAAGTGGTTTCTAGGGACCAGACTTGGGGTTCGAGCGTTCGAGCCATCGTTGTTCGAGCCAAGTGTGGCATGTTTAGTTAAAATGAATAGGGATTTTGCCGGGACTGGAAAGTCAGTTCGACCGAAACATGGTGTTCGAGCCTTCCGAGTTCGAGCCAGTGAAGTTCGACTGTATATACACAATACAAGACATACAGCAGTGCAGGTAAGGAATGCCTTGCAGTACAATTCTTTGGACATACAGCTGTGCAAACAAGAAATCCTTGGTCAGGTCAGTAGAAAATGTAGTTGCATGTGGGCAGAAGGGGCTCATCGGCCTGGGAGTGCAACACATCTAAGAGTTTCTAGTCTACAGAAGGATATGTGCAACCCTTTGCCTTCGTTGGCAGTCCATCTAGAAATCCATTGTTAGGTTTCTTAAGAAAACCTGCTAAACAAAACCTGTGAACACAGCGGCACTGGGCGGAAGTCTTCCTAGAAGAGGTCAACCAACGGCCAGTATAAAACTTCAGCATTAGTTCAACAATCATGTGTTACTTGCAAGACCCGAGAGAGCCTTGCTCGGCTTGGTGCAACATCCAGATTTAGGAGTTACTGTAGGTAGGGAACTTACCAATCAACTTGGCCCTCTTAGTCTGGTTGTTAATAATGTAGGCAATGGACAAGTCAGCGACTTCCTGGGAGGAAAAATGACGCACATTACCCACCTTTATATGTAGGTCAATTAGGGGTGGTGCTTACACAACGTCACAGGTCGGAAGTCTTCCTAGAAGAAGTCAGCGGCCAGTGTAGAACTCCAACATGAGTCCAACAATCATGTGTTACTTGCAAGACCCGACTGAGTCTTGCTCAGCTTGGTGCAACATCCAGATTTAAGGGTCACTGTAGGAAGGGAACTAACCAGTCACCTTGGCCTTCTGAGTCTGGTTGTTTTATGATGTGCGCAGTGGGCAAGTCAGTGACTTGCTGGGAGGAAATTAGACCTTCATCTATTTGTCATTTAGAGGTGGAGTAAATACAACATCACAGGGGGGAATTCTTCCTAGAAGAAGTCAACGGCCAGGGCGGAAGAAATCTTTGAGTCAACAGCCATGTGTTCATGACCAAGGCGAGCCATATAGTTATCATGGAATTCGACTGTGGTCGACATAAACAGCCTGGAGAGGGATGGGCTCCGCCAGGCTGTATTTTTTTCCAAGAAACGTCGTGGACGACAGATCCAATGATACCTTATTATTGGATCGAAATGGTTCAGAATAAAGTTGGAGTCAGGCAAGGATGTCTATTTTCAGACACCCTTTTCAACATTTTTTCTCGAAAGGATTAGGTCTGATGCTCTGATAGAACATGATAGAAAGTTTAGCACAGGCAATCTGCTGTTTGCCGATGGCATTGACGCTTCAGCTGAGGAAGAGCAGGAACTAGATGTCCTAACTGAAAGTCTAGACAAAACCTGCACCAGGTATAAAATGGAGATAAGTGCTGAGAAGATCAAACATATGACATATAGCGCGAATGGCATCCAGAGGAAGATCAAGGTTAAAGGACAGAGCCTCAGAACGGTTACACGTTTCAAGTACCTTGGAGCTATTGTCTCAGATGAAGGCTCAAAGCCGGAGGATCTCGCAAGGACTACACAAGCCACTGCAACTGTGACAAAGCTGAAGACAGTAAGAATTAAGAGACATCAACATATCTCTTGGGTCAAAAGTGAAACTGATGTTCTCCCTGGTCATATCCATATTTCTGTATGCCTGTGAGTCATGAACCTTGAGAGCTATTATATTCTATTCTATCCCATAACCTTACTAGGTCGTTGGGGCACCACAGATGACTTCGAAACAATCCCTTTCCACCTTGTCCTGTCTTCAACTGCCCTAGCTGAGCTGGCAAAATCCATTCCTGTCCACTCCTTGATATTGTCTTCCCACCTCTCTTCTTCTTTTTTTCCTTTTACTGTGCCATGAATAATCGTCTTTGCTAAACCAGAAGACCTTGAGACGTGGCCAAACCACCTTAGTTTCCGTTTCTTGACTAGCGTCAGGACGTTCATCATATTCTCCAATGGCTGCTTGGATCTTTCTGCGAACCTCCTCATTGGTTATATGGTCCTTGTACGAAATGTTCAGTAACCTTCGGTAGCATCTCATCTCAAAGGCCTGCGTTCTTTTCTCTAACTCTGCTGTCACGGTCCACGATTCACAGGCATACAGAAATATGGAAATGACAAGGTCACCTTTGATCCAAGAGATATGTTGTTATCTCTCCAAATTGGTTTCAGCTTGGTAAGAACTGAAGTGCAATCCTTATGAGAGCCTCCTGTTTTGAGCCATCATCTGAGACAGCTGCTCTAAGGTATTTTAAGCTGTTTACAGTACCCAGCTTTTGCCCTTTTACCTTGATCTCCCTCTGGATGTCATCTGCGCTGATCGTCATCAGTCTGGTCTTCTCAGGACTGATCTCCATCTTATACCTTGTGCAGGTTTGGTCGAGACTTTCAGCTAGAGCTTCTAGTTCCTGCTCTTCCTCAGCTAGAGCGTCTATGTCATCGGCAAACCGCAGGCTGGTAATGTTTCTGCCGCCTATGCTAACCTTTCTGTTTTTGAGAGCTCTTGAGAGCAGAGTTAGATAAAAGAATGCGGGCCTTTGAGATGAGATGCTACCAAAGGTTATTGAACATCTCGTACCAGGAACGTGTCACTATATGCCTAATGAGAATGATGGCAAAAAGATCCATGCAGCCATTGGAGAATATGAAGAACTCCTGACCTTGGTCAAGAAACGGAAACTGAGGTGGTTTGGCTACGTCTCAAGACACCTATCTTTGTACTGGCACCTAGGTGATGCGGATAGCTTTTTTTGATCCCATGAAAGTTAAAAGTTTTGGCCACACTCCAAATTTAAAGAGTAAATACACTTCAGGAACTGACTGAATCAGATCCCAAACCGTATCCCCAACATCAAAGGTAAAGATTGACAAAGAAATTCCAACAAGCAATAAATTACAAGTGATAAGCCGAGTTAGCAGCTCTTTCCCAAATAGGTGAACTAAATAAGTTAGACCAACAGAAGGGTTAAAATGAAAATACAATAAGTTAAACAGCACCGAACATAAAAAATGCAACCTCAACGAAAGTACCGCCTTGGAACGGTCAGTAATAACTACTGGGGGTTGAAACCGGTTTTACTGTGCCCAAGCCTTCACCCTCACCCTCCGCAGCGGTGCACACAATTAGTTGGTAGTTCGGATCGTATGGAGGTCCCCTAACTCATCACGGGCAACAAAGACTGTGATGACGCAAGGATGAGGACTTGACAGCAAAAACGTGTTTGAGTCTTTGAGACACCTGTAGATCCCTGGAGCAACACCACTGGAACACTAGAGCAAAAGAAGACCACCAGTTGAACCCACTCTCCAACCCCATGCTCCCGCCATTGGCCGGTGCACGTCATAATAGTAAGTATGCCAGCGACTGGAAACTTCCTGTCTATTCAGGTACATTCGCTTCTGTATGGCACATTCGGCTAGACATAACTGAAATTTGAAGCGGGAACCAGCATTCTTGGCGGTCAAGGCTGATCGCTGACACAGATTCTCAGAGCGAACCCAAATAATGGCATTGAAAATTTGTGATCAGCATAATATTCCTATTTCTTACCACGAAAGACTTGAAGTGCAAAAAGACATCATATAGTGCTACAGATTTACTACAGGTATTTAGTGCCCCAAGTCAAAATAAAAGAGAAAATGTATGCAAAACAATGGCCTACTTTTGGGACTGGTGTCATGGCGGTGTTGACATTGGGCAAGAGTAAACAATGCAAGAAATCGTTCTCAGTTGTTTTGATTTATAAAGACTTGTAGCTTTTACAGTCATCATATTATGAATGATTTGTAGTCAGTACTGTTTAGAAGGGATAACATAATTTTCAGTTCTATTTGATTGATCAGATGAGTTTCATTTCTTGTAGGCATGAAAGGTAGGGACAATCATTTACACATTATCATCACTGCATATTATGAAAATAGGCACTGCCTATTGGCGAGCATCGCTGTAGCCCTTATGAAGAGCCGTATATTCTATTCTGTTCTATGTCGATGCAGGATTTTTTTTACGGTAACCCGTCAACGTCGCAGCAATCGGACGACCTCGCCTATGGAATTGACCGAAGTGTTACGATTGCATCACAGCTTATTTTTCAACTTCCGGTCGAACGTTAAAATTATTTACATACACATATCAGGTTTTGTGATTATCTTTGTAGCAACCATGAAATCGATCAAACTTCCTGTTTATTCATAATTCATAATGGCAGCCCCCATATGGACGTAAATTCCGGTCGAGAAATCGAACGATGGTTTTCTGAAGCAACATATGCAACATCATCTACATTTTCTTTTGACTAATGTCCTACCATAAGAGCTTGCCCTTCGGGCTAGCGGGCCCTTCGGGCACGCTCGCGATGCTCCCTATTAGCATAGATTGGTGATCAATGATTTATGTTTCAGAAAAAAGAACAACAATGGTAAAACGGGCCTGAGCCTTTCACACATTTTCCCCTATACACAGCCCTACTGTAATGCACCTGTCATTTGTAACCACGGCCCTCCTGGGGCCAGGGAATATCCGGGCACTCTGCAAAACCCTAGTATATGCCCTGCACTGGGGGACATTTTTTTTATATCACATCCCTGGTAAAGGTCCCCTTCCTTCCCCCAGGGGTCATATAAATATAAAAATCCATATTCTGACAGTGTGTCACGGTAAATTTGGTTGAAAACACTCCACTATTTTCCCCACTAATTTGGCAGGAATCTACAGCCCGGCGTATCCACGGCATTGCCGGGAAACCTCTTTGGTAAAAACATGGTACTTAAGCCCCACTATCCCCGGCCCCTCAGGGGCCATGGTTGCAAATGACTGGTGCATACCTGTAAGAAAATAATTTCTTGTGAAAATTCTTTCTAGAGTAGATCCCACTTTGAAAGGGCTTTGAAAACACAAGGGTGCACGACATTTGGCCAAAAACTATTTCGCTGACATGACACTTCGTCTGCTGTAATGTTTTGCGGATGAGACAATCCGTGGTATACATACAACTGGTCAGTATAAAAAGTCCGGTGCGACTTTTGGTTGAAATTGTCAGTCACATTTGCACACCCTGGTAGTAGTGGAAGCTCTGTTGCACTGACTTAGGAAGCTGCGATAATATCTAGAATCCTGCCTTTGAATGATGATAGAATCATAGCTCTAGCTTTGTACAAATAGAAGATGTGGTCAGTATCTTTCTTGACTTGAGCTGAGGGTAAACAGCACTAAGGCTAAATCTGAACTCCCAGAATAGATAGTGGAATGGTACATGCACATTTCACTTGTTAAGTCAGATTTATAGTTCTGCAAAAGAAGTATGTCGAGGGAATTTATGTATTACTATCTTACGTCTGTCTTTTCTTTTCTGGAAGAAAGTGCTTTTCTCCTTCCTGACGTATCGCCTGCATCCTTCCTTGCATCCACATGTCTAATTCAACAACAGATGATCTTCAGGGCAAAGCTTATAACAGTAGCTATTGATGTTAATTATAGAAAGTTCCACGATTAAGAACTCCTATATGCTGCTTGTCTGGCATATTCTGAAGTAACATACATGTACATGATTGATACGTGAATACAATTACCGGTACTTCAACTCCAGTTGTGGATAAAGATGGCCAAATCTAACCGCTTACATTCCATCTGTGGCTAAAACAGGCACTATAAGGCTAATCAAACTCTCTCCAATGACGATTGGAGATGCATGTAACAAAAAATTAAGGAGGTAAGTAAAAGGTCTACCCCGGTAACTGAGATTTTGACTTTATTTTGACGGATTTCAACAGAATTTAGATGAATGTTATATTAAACCAAGTGTCGCAGTTATTGTCACATCGCCTAAATTTTACTGTTGACAAATTGTCGTACCAGCCAAATAGTTTTTGACCACTTGTCAAAAAAAAAAGGCAAAACATGAAACCACTTTAGTTATTTCGTGTACTTGTGAAAAATGTAGGGGTGTAACAATACATCGGACTATCGATATATCGCAATAGTGACACTGGCAATAGTCACTATCGATAGGGAAAGCTGCAATGTCAATACTATCGGCAATAGTGTTTCCAATATCGCAATAGTTTCAATAGTTTCTATACATGCATCTTTTTCATGAAGGAATTATTTTTAACTATAAGAATAATAGGAAAGGATGTGTTTAAGCTTGTATTGGATTTCAAAGAATGGAAAATTTAACATTTTCTTGTATTTTGGTGTCATGTTGTGCACAGTGTGAAATGACAGTCATTAAATAATTCTTTTTTAGCCACAAACTTATGTGAACAAACAAAATTTTAATATACATAAAAGCAGAATTTCTGGACAAGAATGCCGTCTCCAATAGTTATTGCAATGCATTGCAATAGTAACCTGCAATAGTAATAGTATTGCAATAGGGATTTCTGCAATAGTAGTAGTATTGCAATAGTCATTTTGGCTTGCAATAGTCACCCCTAGAAAAATGGCAGGAAAACAAGGTTGTACACACAAAGGTGATTTTTAAAGAAGCCATCACCACCGGTGACTTGGTTTGTCATACAGTGAGTCTAGGTATGCAGAGAAAATGTTTGAATGATGTTGTATGTCATATAATGGAGCCGCAACACAACAAAGCCAACAAAGTGGCCTGTGCGCCCAGCAAAGACTCAGATTAGCCTGGGCATTTGCCCAGTCTGTTCAGAGTCTTCCCTGGCAGCATGGCCATAGCTTTTACCCCAAGCTATCCTCTAGATACTCAGCAAAGACTCTGGTCTGACTGGGTGGATACCTAGCCGGATCTGAGCCTGTGTGTTGCAACCATGCCACTTTGTTGGTTTTGTCATGTTGCGACTCATATAATTGTTTCTGCTTTATGTGCTTAGTGTGCTTCTGTTATTCTGCTTCATGGCATGTAAATTAACCAAACCTAGTATATGCACCTAAAGGGGGGGGGGGTATCAATAAGGTGGGTTTTCTGCATCCTACCAAAGTTTTGTTTTTTTGACTGATGTTATACTCTAGTGTGTCTAGTTTATTGAACCATATGTGACTTTGCGCGGAAAGCCCTAGTTACTGAGCTATGGGTTCAAAGAAGTGGGTGGGATAATCCAACATGGTTTTAGCCTGTCTTGTAAAAACATTCTCATTTGGTAGAAGAGTACAGCAGACAGACAGGATTTGATAAAATGATTAACAGAACGTTTAAACTATATTTCCATATCATTTTATTTGGTCTAATTTGAACATATGTTGTCAAAAAAGACTTCCTTTGACATTTAGCATTTTTTGATATTTTTGACCTCAATTTTCAGTATTTCTTGGCCTTATTGTTAAATGAACAGATATGTTATCATCAAACTCATGTCAAAGAAGTACCTTGAGAAGGACATTCAGATGATGTGACCAGAATATCACAATTGCATAGTTTTCATGGTCGACTGAACACATAAACTTGCTTGGAAGATGGTTTTCTTTCTATTTTGACCTAGAATTACGAACCTTTGGTCAAATTACTATTTTAACTGCTATATTATGCCCCACGCCCCTGCCACTAAAGGTGAGGGAATACATATTGGCTTCAGTGCGGATCTCGTTGGCATCTGCAATTGTGTATGTGTCACATATTAAGTCCTTCTGTTTCCAAGGTCAAGATCATCAAAATCTGACCTTGACCTTGTTTTCAAGGTCAAAGTATGTGACCCAGACACAGATGCAGACGCCAAGGAGATCCGATCTGAAGCCAATATGTATTCTTTCACCTTTAGTGACGGGGGTGTAGGGCATAATATAGCAGTTAAAATAGTAATTTGGCCAAAGGTTCGTAATTCTAGGTCAAAATTAAATGAAAAAACATCTTCTGAGCAAGTTTATGTGTTCAGTCGACCATGAAAACTAGGTCATTGTGAAATTCTGGTCACATCATCCGAATGTCCTGGTCAGGGTGCTTCCTTGACATTAGTTTGATGACAACTGGTCTGTTCATTTAACAATAAGGCCAAGAAATATTGAAAATTGAGGACAAAAATATAAAAAAATGTTGAATGTCAAAGAAAGTCTTTTTTGACAACATATGTTCAAATTAAACCAAATAAAATGATATGGAAATATAGTTTAGATGTTCTGTTAATCATTTTATCAAATCCTGTCTGTCTGCTGTACTCTTCTACCAAATGAGAATGTTTTTACAAGACAGGCTAAAACCATGTTGGATTACCCCACCCACTTCTGTGGACCCATAGCTCAGTAAGTAGGGCTTTCCGCGCAAAGTCACATATGATTCAATAAACAAGACACACTGGAGTATACCATCGGTCAAAAAAATAAAACTTTGGTAGGATGCAGAAAACCCACCTTATTGATACCCCCCCCCCCCCCCCCCCCCCCCTTTGGGGAATGAAAATTTGAGTATTTTGTTGTTACATGTATTTCGTCATCACAAAACTCTGACATGTCTGGTAAAAATGTGTTCGGTTTGGTAAAAATCTTTTGAATTTTCAAGTACATTTTAATCATTTTATCTAATTTGGTCCTGTAAACTCTCATAGACTTTCGTGAACTCTGATTGTGTAGTATGTCATAAAAAATCAAGACACCTTACATATCCGGTCGGCGTAACTTCTTGTCTGCACTCTATCTCCTGAAGGAATGCATGGATTTTGACCAAACTGGCACAGATACATTACTGTGGGGGGGGGGACTAATTAGATTTTGGTGACCTTGACCTTATTTTCAAGGTCATAGGAGGTCAAAGAAGGATGAAAAATAGCTTGTCTGCACCATATCTCCTGGAGAAAGTAATGGATTTTTACCAAACTGGCAGAGATATATCACTGGGAGATGGAAAGGAAATTATTAGATTTTGGTGACCTTGACTCCATTTTGAAGGTCAAAGGAGGTTGAAGAGTGTTGAAAAATGCCTTGTCTGCACCATACCTCCTGAAGGAATAGATGGATTTTTACTAAACTGGCACAGATATATCACTGGGAGATGGCAAAGAACTGATCAAATTTTGGGGACCTTGACCTCATTTTCAAGGTCACAGGAGGTCAAAGAGTGTTGAAAAATGCCTTGTCTACACTATATTTCCTGAATGGATCCATGGATTTGAACCAAACTATCATAGATACATCACTGGGAGTTGGCAAAGAAGTGATTAGATTTTGGTGACCTTGACCTCATTTTCAAGGTCACAGGAGGTCAAAGGGTGTTGAAAAATGCCTTGTCTGCACCATATCTCCTGAATAGATGGATGGATTTAAACCAAACTTGCATAGATATATCACTGGGTGATAGCAAAGAAGTGATTAAATTTTGGTGACCTTGACCCCATTTTAAGGTCTTAGGCAATCAAAGAGTGTTAAAAAATGCCTTGTCTGCACCATATCTCCTGAATGTATTGATGGATTTGAATTAAACTGTCACAGATACATCACTGGGAGATGGAAAAGAAGTGATTAAATTTTGGTGACCTTGACCCTTTTTCAAGGTCACAGCAGGTCTTAACTTGACAGCATTTAGGGAAAATGATACTGCTGAGAAAGCACAGGTGGGGGACATCTGTTTTTGTCAAAAAACATTTCTAGTTCTGGTTATTTTTTCTTCATCAAAACAAACCTGAAAGTCCAGATCCCTCTTGCAAGAATGGATCTAGGTCCTTGGGATTGTTTTAGAGGGGAAGGGGCATCACACAACCAGTAATTACAGTATACTGATTTACATATTGGGGGTAAGTTTGGAGTGGGGGCTCCATCATTACTTCTTATAGTCAAATTAATACAGTATCATCAGAATCTCTTTTCAAAGCTCCAGATAAGTCATCATAAGAGGAGGAATTGAGGATAATTCAGAGATCATTTTCCTTATTTCTCAACAAAAACATATGTTGGGACCCCTCATTAGAGCGTCTCAGCAAGACAGTTCTGACTATGGATCACAACAGTTGTTTTTATGGAGAAATATGGATAATTATCCCTAAATTATCCCCAATATTCCCTCTTACCTGGAGCACTGTAGGCTTTTATCTCTATAACATACATGTAGTTTGCTTGTAGTTCTGCTTGCCTCATGTGCTTTTGCTTGTTTTGTTTGCTGCAGTGTCAGGAGCAATTATCATCATCATCATCATCATTGACAAGAAGATCATCATCACACCACTGATTTCACCAAAGAATCTACAGTTAAAAATCTGAAGATCCACAGAAATTGAAATATAACAAGAATCATGTATATGTATTTCCTGCAAGTTTTCAGCATGAGAGGTAATTGTTATAAATAAGGAAGTGGCTACTGACAGCCGGTTGTCACTAGCCTCACAGGTCGCCTATAAATAAATGTACCCAATTAGTGATTATTTTCTCTGTTGCGGGAATGCTGCCTGTGCCCAGGGAAAATTGCGCTATTTTCTAAAATTGTGAATATCTGAAAACCCTTCATTTAGTCTAATGAGGGGTAAGAAGCACTAAATAACACAAAGGGACAACTGCATTCCAGTTAAACCGTGTCACTGTCTATCCTTCATATCTCTGAAGTAAATATTTTTCATTTCAAACAAATTTCTTGTTGCAGTTTGGGATATGGAAAAAAGATACTATTTTGGATTGGGACGTGCCTTTTATGGGCACTGCTTATAAAGGAAAAAGCCAACGCCAGAACTGCAATTTGTCTTTGTCTGAGATCTCAGTATACGGTGGGGTTTTGATGAAAATTTAGAGACTCTTAATTAATTCTGCTTGAAACAAAATATTTGGGTCTGAAATAAGAACCATGACCTGGTTTTGTGGACCACAAGTTCCATATATCTGATACCACAAATTTCGGTACAAAAAAAACAAGAGGAGGAGTACTCTTTAGCTCGCCTGTACGAAAGTACAGGGAGAGCTATTGTCACTTGGGGCGTTGGCGTCATAGTTTAAAGTTTTACGTTAAAGTTTTTTATGTGATGGGCAAGGCACTGCAGGCAAGCTATCCTGAACGGGGACAAATCTTATTGATTATTCAAGAATACCGATAATTTTAGTTCTACTGAGTGAACATCGTTTTAGGATAAACCGGCTTTGTCATCATCCATCCACTTCAGTATCAACTTCTGCCGCCAAAAGCACTGGGCCAATCGGAATCAAAGTTCATGTGGAGCTTGTTGGTTTTGAATTCCTTGATTTTGATTAATCACACTAACTACCAGAGTAATCAGTAATGAAATTACAAATGATTCATGACATCATTTGCTTAGTTGATTATACTTAACCCATTTATGCCCAGCAGAATCTTCTCTTCTTCAAGAAGATTGAGCTCCTTTTTAGCTCGCCAGAACAAAGTTCAGGAAGAGCTATTGCACTACCCTGGTGTTGATGACAGTGTCAGCGCTAGCAAAATGTTTAAGTTTTATGTTCAAGTTTTTTTATATGATTGGCAAGGTGCTGTCGGGTGAGCTATCCTGTACATGGACAGGTCTTGTTTTTAATAAGTGGTGTCTGGATTAGTTTATACTTTATTATTTTCATTTTACTTTTTGGCGAAAGATCCATTTTCTGATGCAAATCTGTGTAGACCTTGATAAGATGCCGCATTTTGTGGTGTCTGGTCTGGGTTTGTATTACTGACCTATGTCCTTTTTTTGGGACTCTTGGCATAAATGGGTTAAAACTGTAACAGAGCATGATCAGAAATCATCCATTATAAATTTGTCAAGGGGAGACTTTTGTGAAGTAGAAAATCAAGAAAATGCATTTTTTTTTTTTTTTTCCGTTTTGCTGACTTCAGGTAAAATGTTGGTGTACATGTATTCAACAATCAGCTGTTTGCTATATATAAAAATGTTATTGACCTTATTTTACCCTTGAACTTTCTTTCTTTTCTTATCTGTACAGCCCAAAACAGTTCTAATGTACAGATGCCCTTGAAAAGTACACACATTATTTAAGTGCACCAAATATTTGGACACAGTACAGGTCTACCTCATTATAATGCTATGTTTGGGGTCCATAGACACAGACCGTGTTATAAGTGAAACCATGTTATAATGAGGTTTTTTATATTAGAACAATAGGAAAATAACCATTTGGGAGCCAAGACATGGCCGTGTTATATTGAAATCCGTGTTATAGTGAGGGGAGTTATAATGAGGTAGACCTGTAACTATTCTCATTTTTTTTTTGGAAAACTCAGTATTTTGACCTCACTACATGGGATATGCCAGAAAATTTTTGGCAGAGTGGCAAACAGTGGAGACCCAGACCAGGCTGCTCCTCAGGAGCAGTCTGGTCTGGGTCTGCACTGTGTGCTTGTTTTTGACCTCATACTTTAGGTCAATATGGTGTGAATATATATATAGCAAAGATAAGGTTAAAAATGTCATCATTTATGTCACAATACATATTCTGATGTTAAATTTCAGCTGTAAACGTTGAAGTGTTAGATTTTGTGGTAAAAATATTTTAAAAAAATGGCAGCATTCGATAGGGATAAGATCGAGTCTACAGGTAATGTTTTATTTTGCCTCATTTATCCTTTAAGTGCCATCACACCGTAGTGATGCCAGTGGAAGTGAAAAATCTTTTAATGGTTGTTTGTTGGAAAAGGTTAGATTAAAAGAAATTTAAGTTTTGAAAAACAACTGGTACTCAAGATTCTAAAACATTCTAGACATTATTTTTGGCAATGGCTTTTGGTGTTTGAATAGTATAGGTGTATTACTGTAAATTAATATATTAAAGTTTCAGAGTGAATGTTTTTGGCAACTGAATTAGCTCACACACTTAAGCTAAAACTGATGATGTGGAATGCAAAAGCAGTACACAAAATCATGCTTTTGTATATTTGATTTAAATAGACTTTTTCAACTCTACATACAGCACACATTGTTGATTTCATTGCATAGTATTCTGCAAGGTATGTTTTACATCAAATCCAGGGCTCAGCCTAGAGGTCAATTTGGGAGAAATAGTCTGCCTAAGCTGGCTTACTTCTCCCTATTTTGAGCTGATGGAGAGGTGAAAATGTATAGAACATATAGGGAAATCCAAAATTTGGACCAAAACTTCTCCGTAAAGTCCAGAAAATTTCGCAAAACTTCTCCCTGTCTGAAAGCTCTAGGCTGAGGCCTGAAATCACAGTTTTGCATTCACTTTTCATCATCTACTGACTATAGCTGGAAAGTTGCAAGATTAATGTGGTGGCCGAAATTGGAAAAAGTTGACAGACAAAACTTTCAGGGGCCCAAATTGCCAAGTAGATGAAACTCCCATTCAGAACTGCTGTCAGAAGGATAAAGTGCAAAGAGGATGGTGAAATAACCCAATTATTAAAAAGAAAATAAAACAGGGCCCAGTTTTTCAAAGCATCCGCAGCCTAAAAAGATCGTTGAGGTCAACTCTTTTTAAGTGTTTCATGACTCTATAGCCAAATACACCAGTATTTTTTGTTGAAAATATGTGAAAAGCTTTTGCACTGCAAAAGCCTCTCACATTTTTTCAACAAAAAATATTGGGGTATTGGAGATACTAACATTTGAAATTTTAACGTCTCATTGATTAAGAACATCATTAGTTTTGAACAACTGGGCCCTGGACTCAAACCAGGATTATGATGCTAGCATTCAGATGACCGTAGTGTAATTTGCCTAGAAGCCTGACTTATGCAATATTACATAATAGTACTGTTACAGTGAAACACGTACGCATTGCCCTGAATATAAAAGTACTAGATCCCATTTATGAATAGCCTAATGACATTTAGGTTGTTAATATGTTGCCAACTGACAGTTTTGTTTAGAATGTATAACTTTCTGTTGCAAGCCAAAGAAGAATCCAGATTAATCCTGAATTACTCTAGATTGAACTTGAATTCTTTTTCTGGACCAAACTGGGGTCTTGCTTTATAAAACATATTACAGAATCTGATAAGAAGTTTTAAAAAAAATCTGCAAAAAAAAGCCTGTTTAACCAAAAGTGGCTGTCTTAATTGTTTTTACTGTCACAAGAAGAGTATATTACTATTCGACCTTAAAAACTGTGTACATGAGAGCATCAGTATCGTACCTTTCAGTTCTGTTTATATTTTAAGTAAGATACAACCTTCATGACGCAAATGACCCAGTGGGTTGACGCGTCGTTAAATTTAAAATCATCATCATCATCACATGAGACGATCATTAGAGACACAATTCTTTTTAATAATGCTATCAGGTCCAGTAGAATAGAACCATGTCTGGACAACTATAAGGCAGATCATGAATGACTCACAAATGTTCTGCCTTATAGTGCTTTATAGTTTAGTCTCCCTATAATCACAGGGTATAAACCATTACACCAATTTTAGCTTCCTGCAGAGACTGTCCATCATATTTGGCTTCTGCTGAGACTGTCCGCGATCTCTTGCTTCCTGCTGAGACCTGTACCCAATAAATGGCTTCCTGCAGAGACTGTCCATGTGATTCTGCTTCCTGAGGAAGCAGAATCACATGGACAGTCGGCAGTAAGCCATTTTTCGAAGACAGTAGTCCCTGCAGGAAGCAAGAGATCGAGGACAGTCTCAGCAGAAGCCAAATATGATGGACAGTCTCTGCAGGAAGAGAAAATTGGCGTACTGGTTTATACCCTGTGATAATAGCTGTTCACAAATAAAGCAATGTATTGGTATGGACCCTTGGTATAGACCCAAATAATGGTATGCCTTTGTTTGGAGTTATATATTCTTGAAGCCAAAAGTAACTTTACAGCGTGTATAAGTGTATTTATATGAATAAATTGTTAACCATTTTTCTTTTGAAATCATGAGAATTTTTATAACTATTCTTGACAGAAACTCTCTGGAGAGGCTCAAACTAACCGTTGATAAAAATTTCAAATGTTATGGTCAATAAAAAATTTCAAATGTTATCGGAGATAAAAGCTTTAAGAAGAGCCTGAAAATTGCTGTTGTTTTAATTAAAAGGGAGACAATTTCAGTCGGTAGCAACTTTAAGTTACTGTCAGTTTCTCACCAGATGCTTCTTTGCTGAAATCTCTTCAGACAAGTCTCAGAAGCTCACTGTATTTTTTCATTTTATCAAATTGATAAAGGATTAAAAATATTCAATAGTAAAAACTGTAAACAGTAAGGTTACTTTTAGTTTTAAGTGTATATACAGAATAATCAGTGAGTATACTAAATTGTATTTATTCAGTTATTTCTTTTGCCTTTCAAAATAGCCCCAAAATAAGATGGATCTAGATTTCTGGGATTGTTTAGGAAGGGCAAAACATGACCACTGATTTACACAAGGTATTTTGGATCAGTTTGGAGGGGACAGCCCTGTCTTTTATGATAATTATAATCTGTATACTTTCAGACTTCTACAGTCATCTGCCGAGTGTGCTTATAAGGAGGAGAATGTCTCATCCATCACTCCCCACATCAGAGGGGGATTTAATAATCCCCCTCCCAGACCAGGCTCTCATTGACTCAAAGTTAAAACATCTCAGAGGGCATTCAAACAGAAAACCAGTTAAGACACCCACTGGTTTGGTTGTCGACCCATTAAACCTTCTTCAGTGCATAAGTGGCTCGGACACAACATATAGTTTAAACAGTGTATCTACATACTCAACCGCTAAACAGGAAGTAACTGTGGTGAGCTCCTCTTCAAGTAGCCCACAGGGGGCACCAATATTCTCATTTCCAAAAGCAGGTGAATATCACAGTGCAGAATCAGTACAGCAACAGTCTGAGGTCGGAGATGAAAAGACCAGTACTGTGATTGAACCTTTTGAAGTTGAGCCACATGCCCGAAGCGTATTGGCATTTCGAAGGCATAGTCTTAGACAGTTCTCTACCTTGATGGAAGAGAATGAGGATAAAGAGACCAGTTCTTTTCCTCCTCCTACAGGTAAAGTCTCTTTACATGAAATTTGTAAGTATTGGGACAGATAGGTCAGAGCAAACAGTACAGACCCACATCAGACTGCTCCTAAAGGAAGAGTCTGATCAGGGTCTACACTGTCTGACATAACATTTGTTACATCTGCATCTTTTTGACATATCAATGCAATGTACAGACAAACTGTTCCATTTGGTATTTTTTTGCAATTATGGTAATTAGTTAAGGTGTCTCAATTATTAGATTTTTAGTATGGTACTACAAAGAAACAAGATTACTGTACATCAGGAATATTTTCAGTAGTTTTATTTTTGTAAAAAGGAGTATGGTACATGTAGCTTAAAGGGTTAAGTCCTGACTTGATGATCTAGCAGTCCAGGGTTGGATTTCAGCTGCAGGTTCAAATCCTTATGAATGAAATACAGTTAAAATGGATGTATAATCGCACCATGCAGAGCTCTAGATAAGAGGGAGTATTTGATGATAATTAAGGATAATTTTTCTTATTTCTCATCGAAACCATATGTTGTGACCACTCATCTGAACCGTCTCGTCGAGACGGTTCAGATGAGGGGTCACAACATATGTTTTTATGCAGAATTAACAAAAATTATCCCTTATTATCACCAAATACTCCCTCTTATCTAGAGCTCTGATGAAATACAATTAAAACGGATGTATAATCGCACCATGTTGACCAGACCTCGAGATAGGAAACAATTTGAGCTTATTTCATATTTCTCTACAAAAACTTACAACTCCTCATTTTGATCTTCTTTCAGACTTTTGCAAGAGTTTCAGTTGGCAGTCATGAGCCTCAACAGAACAAAACCAGCAAAGTAGCATGTTTGCCAAGCAAAGCCTCAGATCAGCCTGGGCGTCCACCTGGTCTAATCAGTCGCTGTTGGCATGGAGGTAGCTAAGACTCTTAACTACCCTTTAAGTGAAAGCAAAGTCTTCGATCAGACTGATCTGAGTCTTCCCTTGGTGAAAATGCAGTTTGTTTGTTATGTCATGTCACAGCTCTCATATATAATGCAGAGCTCCAGATAAGAGGGAGTATTTGGTGATAATTAGGGATATTTTTTGTTAATTCTGCATAAAAACATATGTTGTGACCCCTCATCTGAACCGTCTCGATGAGACGGTTCAGATGAGGGGTCACAACATATAGTTTCGATGAGAAATAAAAAAAATTATCCTTAATTATCATCAAATACTCCCTCTTATCTAGAGCTCTGATAATGCCTGTAGATTTTTAATTAGTAATAATATTTCAGGTGGTTCCCAGCGTGGTATCCCCACCCCACTGTTTGTGATAAGTGATGGCATCAGGAGGACATATTTCCCTGGAGAACCTAAGCCTCAGAAGAAACAGGAAACTAGTCAGCCAGACCCTGCACAAGAGAGCAGTCCTGTTGCAACATATGAACAGATCAGTAATCCAAAATTATTGCGTAAAATTCAGAGCCACCCAGAACTTAGCTCAATGGGTTGTGAATCAAGTGAGGCATTTCGGGAAAGATCTGTGTCCTCTTTTCCAAAGGTGACTTTAAAAACTGATGTTGCTTCCAGCTCTATGTCAATTTTCTCAAGTATTGCAGGGGAGCTTAGATCTCATGTTAGGGCATCAAAGAAACAGGATGAAAGTGACCAGTCGAATGCCATTGCTGTCCAAGAGAATAAAACAGTAGTCAAGTCTAAAGACAAATCTCTGAAAATAGATTCAACACAGTCACCAGAAACCAGCCCAGGAAAGTCTGAAGCTATAGATGTCCATTTGCCAGAGAGTTTTCCTGATGGAAAACCAAAGAAAAAGTCTTTTGTGAAATCTTTGTTAAAGTGGGGTACTGAATCAAAAGTGAAAGTTTCAAATAAAGAAAATAACATGTATTCACCATCATCTTTCTAAAAGGTGTCATAAATTTTGCATTTGAATTTTATTTTAGCTCCAGATATTTTTTATTTCTCAATAAAACATTTTGTGATCCCAATTTTATGGTATTTGGGTAGACCTCAATATTTTTTTTCACCATTTTTACAAAGGGGAATTTCCTGTTTGCCATCTTGAACAATGAAAATCAAAATTGGGTCTACACTTATAGGAAAGCAGTGATCTCCCCAGACCATTAAGGCATGTCGCTTGCAACAAGCCTTCCTCTTCAAATTACATTTGCAACATGCCTTAATTTCCAATGAAAATTTATAAAAAAATACTAATATTTTCATTTCTTAGCCAGTTAAGTTGTTTTAAATGCATTAAGGATCATCAATAAATCATTTATAATGTAAATTTAGGCTAATTTTGACAAAGCATTGCTATATTAAAGAATTTAAAAATTGATCAACATGTCAAAATCCGATTTTTGTGTTAAAAACGACATGCCTTCTAAAATTTGGGGAGAACACTGGGAAAGAATTTGCTCCTTGAGGAGCAAATTCTTGCCTTTAAGAGTTGATCCGCATTTTAAATTGAGGCAAAATTGAAAATGATGGAGTTGCTTCCCCTGAATGTATTCCCATTATTAATACCTAATGCAGTTGTAGCAAGGGCCTACACCAATGGTTTCATGGAGAAATTGCAGAGCTTTTGATCAGAGAGCATGCTGATGTTAATTCCTAGATAATTAAATTATGGTCATTCTGACATGCTCCAGAAATATGTTGAGATACTCCAGAAGGGCAGTTGTAATTAGGGGTCACAGCATGTTTCTATGGGAAACAAGGACAAAATACTCTGGAATTAACACCAAAATTCCACCTAATCTGGAGCTATGATTGAACCCTGTCTGGAGCATTTTGCATTACTTTTGGTTGTTTAAAATGTTTAAAGTGGTAATATGTTTTTCTTTTGTTTGAGTATAGTTTGTTGACTTAATTTAACAAATTTCTTTAATTAACCATCATATTTTTTCATACTACGCAATCCAGAGCACTAGGTACTGTGGGATTTTGATGATAATTGTAAGGTAATTTCTTTTCAGGCTTCAAACTTATGTTGTGGCTCCTCATTAGAACTGCCTTATTGAGGCAGTTCTAATGAGGAGTCACAACATATGTTTAGAGAAACGATTTTGAAAATTATTTCACAGTAATGGTCAGAACCCCTTTATCTACTCCTCTACATACAATCTCATACAATTTACGAAAGTGTTGTACTCAAAATGTTTCATATATACTTAAATATTATTAATTTTAGGGCTCTCAGATTTTTACATGTTGCTTGAGCAATCTATATACATGTATACTGGTACTTGTGTTAATTTTTATTTGCAAGTTTGAAACTGCTGAATGAGTTTTATACTAGTCTTCTATAAGTCTGTCAAACACATGTACATTTATTATGACAGATTGAATTACGGGTCTTAAAAGTCAAGTAAACGGATGCAGCATAATATTGTTTTGCCTATAGATGCAAGCAGCAACTCTTATGTACTGCTTCTGATAAAGGGAAATGGATACATCAGAAATGGAGAGCACTGGAAGATTGGAAAGGGGGGGGGGGGGGGGGTTGTTACTCTTAAAGAGAAGCATTTCCCCTAGCTGTGAGGAAGTTATTTCCTTTTTACAGTAAGATTAGTACCTGTTTGACTGTAAGCAACTTCAGTCAGAGTGATCCTGTTTTTGAGATGTAACCATTTGATACGCAGCAGGACAAAACCAACAAAGTGGCATGTGTGCCCAGCAAAGACTCAGATCAGCCTGGGCATCTCTCCAGTCTGATCAGAGTCCTTGCTTGCATCATGAAGGTAGCTTAGACACTTAGCTACCCTACCCTATAAGCACACAGTAAAGTCTCTGATCAGACTGGGCAGATCTCAGACTGGGCATCTGCACAGTCTGATCGGAGTCTTCACTAGTCCGTCATGCCACTTTGTTGTAGATTTTATTGTGTTGCTGCTCATTTATTACTGTAGCTTACAAAGCATTAAAAAAGAACTGTTTGATAGTCTTTGGAGCCAAATTCGTAGAGAATGAAGCAGAGCTGTAATATTTTATAGTTGACATTGTAGGTGATAAATGTTCCTGGGTCTGTAGTAGATGATTTTGTCTGTAGAGTCCTATTTAAATTGTGAGCTGGCTTACAAAGCATTTACTGTACTTCATAAGAGCTTCAGATAATGTAAATATTTGATAATATTTTCACTATTATTTTGTCACACTCTCTTTGGCAAGGAGCGATAAAAGAGTCCAGTTTTCAATGTTTTCTGTCCATCCATCTGTCACTCATTCTGTTTGTCCATCCTTTGACAGTCACTCAGTGTTCCAGATAAGAAGGGGTAACATGTATAAGTTAGGGATAATTTTCGATATTTCTCCATAAAAACATAAGTTGTGACCCCTGATTAAAACAGTCTTGCAGAGACAGTTCTAATGAAGAGTCGCAACATATGCTTTTGTTGAGAAATATGACAAAAATATCACGAAAAATATCCTTGTTACCCCTTGTTATCTGGAGCACTGGGACTCACATCAGCCCTCCATTTGAGTCCATGTCTCTCATATTGTGATACCTACTATCATCAAACCTGCTATTAAAGTTCCTTCATAGGATGATCATCGGTGCAATTCAGCAAATGCAAATATGCCTACCCATGACCTATTTTTCATGCTTTGCTAATTTTGTAAAATTGTATGTCCAAAATTTTGTCTCGCCTAATGATAGTCTGTTTCTTTCATCAAATTTTTATTATTTCTCAGTGACCAGAGCTCCAGATAAGAAGGGGTAACAGGGATAATTTAGGGATAATTTTCCATATTTTTCCATTAAAACATACGTTGTGACTCGTCATTAGAACTGTCTCGGCAAGGCGGTTCTAATGACGGTCTTGCCGAGACGATTCTAATGAGGGGATACATGTTTTCATTGAGAAGTAAGAAAAATCATCTTTGAATTATCTTCAATACCCTCTCTCTTCTGGAGCTGTGAGTGATGTTTATGTTGTGACCCCTCATTAGAACTGTCTCAGGCTCTCAATAAGGCAGTTTTAATGTGGGGTCAGAACATGTTTGATTTGAAGTTGAACAAAAGTTATTATCAAATATTTACCATATCATGAAGCATTGTTTTAGATAGAAATCTTACCATTTTAGTATAAGGTGTTCTTTTCTGCAGTGCAGTTTTAATGTTTGCTGCAAAAAACACATTGATATATAGATATAGATGGCTGTGGGTAGTACTTTTGTCTTTGTGTACCTTATATGAGCCGCGACAAAACCAACAATGTGGTTGTGCGGCCAGCTCAGACTCAGATCAGCCTGGGCATCCGCCCAGTCTGATCAGAGTCTTCGCTGTCTGCATGGAGGTAGCTTAGACCCTTAGCTACCCTTCAAGCCCTAAGCGAAGAGTCTGATTGGACTGGGCGGACACCCAGGCTGATCTGAGTCTGCGCTGGGCAAACAACCACATTGTTGGTTTTCTCGTGTCACGGCTCATATATACATGTATTTATATGTGTGTCTTTTAGATAGCCTTTGTATTAGATAGACATGTATTTTCTTTTATAGGGAAACTAAAGCTTAATCTTTGATTAAAATCATCAGATTAAGTGCTTATTTAGTGTTTTATAGTACTGGTTTTAAGGGGAAATTATTTTTATGTAATGAAACTATTTTTATGTAGTCTGTCTCGCTAGTTCGCTTTTTTCCTGATACTGAATTCAGAAACCCACTTAATTGGAATTGGCCCATTGCAAACTTACTGTCTAACATCATGCTTACTCTGATCTAGATCAATTATTGTTAAACTTTCGCTGGTTCAAGAAGGGCAGTTATCAGTTACTGGCCAAAGTATGTATACTTAGTAATGGTTAACCACTTAGTGTGGCTAGGGTAACTGACCATTCCGGCATGACCAGAGCAGTTTATCGTTGACGTAAAGCTACAAAATAACAACAACAACATTGTTAACCTATTGAAGCCGCCTAAATATTGGGACACCATACCCAGTTAATGTCATTATTTAACTTGAACATGTAACAGTGTGTTAATTTACAGAGGTCCAGATAAAAGGGGATATTGAGGATAATTCAAAGACAAATTTTCTTATTTCTCAAATGACTCCTTACTTGAATTGTCTCAGACGGTTCCGATGATAGTTCACAACGTATGTTTTTAAACATAAATATGGGAAATTATCCCTAAATTATCCATGTTGTCCCTTCTTATCTGGAGCACTGGTTGAAAATAACCAAAAAAAAAAGAAAAAAAAAAGATAAAATGGCACTAGATTAAGGGCAAATAGGGTACTCTGAATTATTGTCTCCATTTATACAGGGAGATAATGCTTCTTTTCAAAAGTATCATTGTTGAGTACTTTTACAGTCCCTGTATATTTGCAGCTCATATTCAGCTGAGATTTCAGAGCCCATAGTTCGGTGTTATTTATGGGATAATTTTTCTTATTTTATCCAAAACATATGTTATGACCCCTCATTTGAACTGTATTACTGTGGTGGTTCAGATGAGGAGTTCATTGAGAATGAAGAAAAAATAACTTAGACTTTTCATCATTACCAGTCCTCCGTAGCAAAGCTCCAGATAAGGTTGGGTTTTGAAGATGTCAGATAATTGTCGTTATTTTTCATTTAAATCATATGTTGTGACCCCTCATTAGAACCGTCTCAGTTAGACAGTTCTAATGATGGGAAACAATGTATGATTTGATGGAAAAATAAGGTAAATTATTCCTTAATTATTCCTGTTACCCCTTCTTACCTGGAGTACTGGTTATATGGCCTCAGAAAATAAAACCTTTTGTCTGTGGCTTGAAATGACAGTCCAATACTCTTTACTTAATTACTAGGCATACTTGGAAAGTCCTTTTTCTGCATCATATCAGTGGTTATGTAGTGTTTTTCTGTGAGAATTATGAAATTAATTTCTGTTTATGGTGTTTAGGCTGCTTTCACATGTTTGGGGCTGCATTATGAAATCATTAGCAGTCTAAGTTTTCAGAAAGAAATTACCATTCATCTTGTGTGTATGCATTATAGATAGATGGTCATTTAGCTAGATTTTTCGCAAAGGTTGCAATAATTTATATATGTATTTGATATATCAATCACACAATGGTATTAATATTGTGAGCTATCTCTACAGTTTTGTCATTATAAATGACAGTGGTTGGCCAACTATAAAAATATATGGTTGGCCAACTATAAAAAATATGAAACATCAGTAAGTTTCTTATATAAAGTGTTTAAAAATCAGTTGGCAACCAAAATGACTTCCATTGGATACCAAAAAAGGAAAAAGGCAGAAGTACAATGTACAGGTTCAGACCTCATTCGTTGCCTGGCGTTTGTGTAAATTGCATTGCTTGACGGGGAACCAGAGTAAAATGTATATTTGTGGAGCAATTATAATTTTTCAAAAACAGGTTTCCCCGTACTTTTTGTTGCTAATATGACACAATATATGCATATCAACCTGTTTTTTGTCACCAAATGAGACAGTGGAATGGGTTCTGATAATGTTTTGTGTTTATTGTCTAAACACTTCTACCTCTGGGGGTACTATAGTGACTTAAAATACAGCATCTCAGGAAAAAAATATAAAAAAAGTCTCTGTCTTCAGTAGCTTTCAAATTTTCTCTTGTCTCAAGCTGGTTTATGTATATTTATGTACTTTGGCTGTCAAACATGAAGCAGAATGGTTTAAATCATGTGACAGAACTGTGTATGATTATTTTTATACATGTTTCTCATTTTGCTAGTAAAAATGAAAACTATTTTGAGTCCTAAGACTATAAACTTGCAAGGTTTTAGAAATCAAAGATCAGTATTCCATGTTCATATCATTTATTGTATCATCACATTATTATGTATATATACCATATTCCATCAATTATAAGACAAAAGTTCTTCTATTCCAAAACAATCCCAAAAAAATTTAGATCCATTTTGAAAGATGGATCTAGATTTTTTGGGATTGTTTTGGAGGAGAAAAAAACTATCTAATAGCTAGATTACACATGACTGGAGTCTGGTTGGCATATTTGGGGTACTTTTATGCAGGGAGAAAACCCTGTCTTATAGGCAAATAGATATAGTACTTTGTTTTATGTTGAGCTGACAACACTGAATTTAGTAGTATGGGAAACACTGTCATGTTTTTCTTCCATGTTCACAAAGGGAAATAACTTCGTGACTTAATGTTTAATTCCCTCGATGATGATGCCCTACCAAACTTTGGGCTATTTTTTGAAAGAAAGAGTTTGCTGCTTCAGTTGTGCCTTGAGCGAGCAAGTTCTTTTCTTAATGAGAAGCCTCTAAGGAAATGGAAGACTAGCAGTTACTGTTCTTGGTAGAATTACCTCCTGTTAAAAACTTCCTATGCACATTAGTTCATGATTTTAGCCATGACACAACAAAACAAAGTGGCATGTTCACGCTGAGAAGACTCAGATCAGCCTGGGGAGCCACCCAGTTTGACCATAGTTTTCTATGTTGGCATGGATATAGCTTAGGCACTTAGAAACCCTTTGAGGGCACAACAAAGACTCTGATCATACACATTTTGGGTTTTGTCCTGTCACTGCTCATTTTATGCAATGATTGTAATATTTTTTAATTCTTTATGAAGTGGATATGATTAGATGTTCTGTTTGTGCCGTTATTATACCATAATGACCCCAAATTACCTGCAACTAATTGTAAAAAGGATTCATTTATTGCTTTGATAGTAGGAAGACAGCACAGAACCTGATCAGGCTGTTTGGAGCAGTCTTATGTGGGTATACATTGTTTGGTTAGAATTAGAACTACATGTATTTGTGTGTGTGTAGGCTACAGTGTGAGCCTTTAAGGTGTATTGGTACAACTTTATTCTTTTCTGCTATTTTTACAAATTCAATAACATTTTTGCATCTTTGGGCCTTAAAGCCCCTCCAAAATTTGGTCTGCTCTAAAAGGAAAGAATTTTCCCCTAAGGAACAATTCTTGCTTTTAAGACTTGACTGCATGAAAATGGGGTTTGTTGTTAGAGGAAAAAAGTGGCTCCTAGGGAACAAATTCTTGCTTTTAAGAGTTGACCCCATCTGAAGTATATGTAGGAGAATCTCATTTAAATTGCACTGCCGAAGCAAATTATATTAAAATAAGTGTCAGTTGGACCTCTTTTCTGTCTGGAGCATCTAAATTTACAACTTGTAATAAGCCAGTTTATGAGGAAATAGTCATCTGATACTGTAGATATCCATTTATGATAGGTTGTTCAACTGTATCATATATGCAAATTGGAATTTTTGAAAATAAAAGAAGTAAATAAATATTCTGTTGTTATTATATATCCTTAGTAAGTTCATAATTACAGGAGAAGGTTTTTGCAGTGTTAACTTGGGACAGAGCTCCAGATAAGATAGGGTATCAAGAATAATTCAAAGATAATTTATCTTATTTCTTAATGAAGACATATGTTGTGACCCCTCATTAGAACCGTCTAATTCAAAGATAATTTTTCTTATTTCTTAATGAAGACATATGTTGTGACCCCTCATTAGAACCGTCTCATTGAGACGGTTCTAATGAGGGCCACAACATATGTTTGTATAGAGAAATAAGGAAAATTATCTTTGAATTATTCTTGATACCCTGTCTTATCTGGAGGGCTGTTAAGAAGGTTGTTAACTTGATTATATAAAAGTACAGGAAGAGCTATTACACCCAGTACAGTGTCACCATTGTTTCTGGGATATGCATCGGCACCCCACATTGCACTAAAATCTCCATAGTCCTTCATGTGGTGAAAAGGCCTTAACATAAATCATTAATGAATTAAATTTGAGCCTTGGCTCGATAAAAAACAACAAAGTGGCATGTGCGCCCTGCGAAGACACAGATCAGCCTGGGCATCCACCTTGTGTGAGCAGAGTCTACCTTCATGCTGACAGTGAAGACTCTTATCAGACTGGGTGGATGCACAGGCTGATCTGAGCCTTCCCTGAGCACACATGCCTCTTTGCTTTTATCGTGTCATGGCTCTTATAAGCAGTGCTTCAGTTTCATGTTTGGAATGTGGGTTCATGTGCATAAGTTAAATCATATAACTGACAAATGGTAGGGGAAAACGACAAATCAGTCCACAAAATACAATTTTTCCTTTTCTGGTTCCCCGTTGCACGACGGAATATAAACAAAAGTGGGACAACAAATTTGGCCCCAATCCTGTTCACTTTAGAACAAACATTTGAATTTTCAGCATTCATCGTGTGATGAAGCCAGTGGGCAGAGCTATAATTCCATTTTTTTCTCTCTTTTTTTTTCCAAGTTTATGATATCGAAATAAGGTCAATTTAGTTGCCAACTTAATTGACCCAAATCATTTTTGAAACCATTTTTATGTGAAAGTCAAAGATGTTTTATTTGTTTAAAGTTGGCTAATCACCATCATTTACAATAATGAAACTGGTGAGTAGCTTGCAGCGATACCTCGCGATAAAATATTTCATGGCGATGAGGTAATGGGGCCTTTGTAGTTTGGATTCAATTTTACATCAAGGGAAGTAACCATGAATTATTCAAAATTATAAAACAGAAAATTTATCTCCAGTTTGATGTGAAATATGCCAGGATTGCCACTTTTTCAGCTCAGGGAAAATTTGGGGAATTTTGTGATTGGTCGGGGTATATAGACAGGACTTGGAAAAGTTGGAGGAAAATCAGGCAGTATGAAAATTTACGGTGCCTACAGTCTTATTCTGCAGAAGGGGAAAGGCTATATGGTTCAGGAAAT
Source organism: Ctena decussata (assembly GCA_963989385.1). Classification (NCBI taxonomy): domain Eukaryota; kingdom Metazoa; phylum Mollusca; class Bivalvia; order Lucinida; family Lucinidae; genus Ctena; species Ctena decussata. Next base: position 6,785,544 of record OZ022498.1, read on the forward strand.
AAAATCAATGCACAGAAGCATTAACCTCCCTCCTCATTAGGGGTTTCTTATTAACAGAAATTGCTTCCTGTGGGAGCAAATTCTTTCCATTAAGAGTAACTCCTGAATATTAAGTATCAGTTCAATTGTTGTAACACTATTTAAATATAGAGGGATCTGTATAATGGTCTGTAAGATCGGAAAACTCCGGGAGAAATGTTAGACAATTTTGCAACAACCTTGGTGTACACTGCCATTTTATCAGTTTGGCCGATCTCAGACACCACTATCCCCGGACAACACGAGAAATCTGTACGCCGCCATATATCTTTAGTTCATTCCTTGCTTCCACGGATCTTTCTATTCAAACCTTATTTATAGGGTACTGTGCGGACCCATTCATAAAGTGTACAAAAGGCAGTAGCTGTCAGGATGCTGTAGCTGAGCAATATTCTGAAGGGAAAATATGCTGGCGTCTATGAAAATGTCACGTCTGCATACAGTTTCATATTGAAATCTTGTCTAATTTATAAAAAATTGAAAAATGCAAGTACGCATGTACGTATCGAAATTGTGTCACTTTGACAAAATTTCAATACGCACATGTGTATTTGCCTATCGACATAGACGCGCGTGGTCGTGTGACTAGAGACGCTCAATTATCGTGCAGAAGGTAGCAGGTTCGCAGCTCCGATTTTCACATGCTGTGCCCAAGATACGATGGGCTTGTACTTCAAAATACCGCTACGGCCACTAGGCTTCGGGAAACCTTTACCTTAGCTGCACCCTAGCTGCAGACTGAATGATTAATGCACAGCTGCCGGTACATCTGGTGATGCAATGGTTTCACAATTACATTCTGTTTTCTTGAAAGAAAATAAAAATGTTGAATATTCTGGAAAAGAAGGCAAAATGTTGAAAACAGATTTTGCTTTTGAACAGTTTCAACATGAAACGATAATAAGTTCGTGACACCTGGCCGTTATTCTAGTTTGACACATTGTTAAAGTCATTTCTTTGAGAATGCTTCGTAGAAAACTCCACAAGGTTCTTTAGGCGCACAGTAAAGGCCTAGACCAGTCTGTGACAGTTGGTCATTCGAATAATGGCCGCCGCTATACGCTTTAAGTTGACAAAAAGACCAGATAATATGAGGCAAACCATAAAGCCCAATTCAGCTTGCCCAGATTCGCAGACTGATGGTGGCTCTCACTATTTTTGTATGTGCCGACATTTTGATTTTCGCACGCGCAGTCTCGTTTTAGCAAGGTTCTGAATCTGATTACATCTCCATGCGTCCGATGCCTCAGATCATGTCTGAATTAGTACTTACCGCTGCTGATTAGCCAGCGTGATTTCAAAAAATGGGTAAAACATACGCTATTGACATAATTAGCGTGAGGCCAAGGCTTATTATGATCAGGGCGTGTTTGATGAGTTTTGCACTAACTTGTTAGCGCAGCGCACCTTCAAACAAACGACCATGTATCACCGGATGTATTCTAAATATTGGGATTGTCCGTCTGAACAAACACGCCTGCTAAAGGCGCAATTCCATTCCCTTAAAGAAATTAAAAATCAAGTTTGTAAGTGTATTGCTAAATTAGACATATATGTATCAGTGACCTATAAAATCTATATATAGGTCACTGTATGTATGTAAAGCATATTAGTACAAAAGTTCAGCTTTGTAGTATGATAAACTAAAGGAGTTATCACAAAACTCTGAAAGTGGCCAAACCGAAATTTCGGTTTGGCCACTTTCAGAGGTTTTGTGATAAGTATTAAAAGCACAATTTGCTTTCATACACAGGAGCCGAATTTTATTGTTATATTTTGACTCAGTAGAAATTTTAAGTGGGTTACCAAGCGTTTTACAGTATACAACTAGATCAGACTGCTCCAAAAGAGCAATCGGGTTAGGGCCATTAGAAAATGGTCGAAATGTTCGATAGTTTAAAGAAATTTTGGTAACTGTTAGCACCCTTCCGCCGTATTATTCAAGAAAGACAACTCTTCTTGACTTATTACAAGTGAAAAAAGGAACGATTGTAATGCCCCTTGAGTCCTAAAGGAGTTATGATTTGGACCTATGACCTTGAAGGGGCCCACTCGACTGGAACAGAGTACAATTTTGTACACAGTGCACCAGGGCCGCGCATTTTAAAAGAACAAATGTTTCATTGTTACATTCTTAATTAGTAGAATTAACCGACTTTGGATTTTGTACAAAACGTCTGATATTCACTTCCACTGTACAATGCCTTTTATTATCACCCTATCACCATCCTAATATGACTGACATACCTTTGAAAAGCCGTAAAATTGCAAGTCATCCAGCTATCCATTCAGTGGCTTAAAACATGGCTGTCTTTAAAACAAGTCAAGTCAACATGAAATTGTCCACCATGAGGTCACTGCCAAGTCTTAACTTCAGGAAAGGCGGCTCTTGTCTCGATTCATTTGTAGCGCCTGCTCTTTTTCATGTGCAGTCTGATCAGGAACTGCCATTCTACCGTAATCATGGTTATTCTTTAAAATCTTAACCCCATTTATACCCAGTGGAATGGTCTTTTCTACTCAAATGGATGAAATTATTCGTCAATTAAGGGGTGTCTGGTTTTTCGTTTGTTTTTTTAGCATTTTTATTTTGTTTAAGAGAGAAACACCCTGTTGTCTAATGCAAATAGTGTAGACCCTGATCAGATGGCGCATTATGCGGCGTCTGATCTGGGTCTGCACTGTTTGCCAATGTCCCCTACAAATAACGCTAGGCATTAATGATTTAAAATAGCCCTGTTTTTTTCTAACATAAAACGGGAGCTATTTGATACGCACAATCATATCACGGAGGGCAAGTCCAGGGGAATTACCCCCCTCTTCCCGCCCCTCACTATCTCACAGACACACACCCACGCACACATAATGGTGGTATTTATGCAGCATGCATATTGTCATGCTTGTATGCAAATCTGGTCTAATTTACATAACTTTCATTATACAAATACGCAGGTGCTTGCATCGCTTATTATAATGTTTTGTGTCTATTTTATTTTGTTTTGTTTTTGTTTTCAGTTAGACAAATTTTGATGATGTTATAAGCAGCTCTATGACTGGTCGCCATAATATGATAATTTACCATAAATGCTCAATATTACTGAATCAGTTTAACAACATTTACCTTCCTATTTTGAGACATTCTTTTAAACAGAAGAAAAAACAGAAGTTAACTTTATGAGTCTTCAATGACAACAAGAGGTCAAAACTCTTTATCGGCTGTGAAATATTTTCACGCTTTGCCGACGTCTGGACGTCAGCACGTCAAAACAAACCACTATAATTAGCATAACTTGCTACTTTGACACATAGCTGTTTAACTACAATCCATTCATCCCCGCAGTAGATAATGAACTAATCCGCTGACAATCGAGGTAAACTGAGAGTCAAACAAACGCTTTTGAAGTATCGTTATGTGCGATATGGATACATAGTATAGTGTACTAAGTATGCCAATATAGTGTATTAGAGAGGTATCTTTATAGTAGGATATATTATTTCTTGAAATGTTTCGAAAAAAGAGTATACAATTGTTTATTTTCATCTTCGATTAATTGGATTTCTACACCCGGATCTTCATAAGTGTGATTTTTCTTCAAATTTACGTGGATAGTTAATTTAAAGTTAAATTTATATTTTCGTGGATGTTATTATTAGAATTAAAAGTGTTAAAATGTGATCTTTCGTGTTAAAATAATAAATATATCTTACTAATTGTGGAGTATTGATAAATTGTGTTGGTGCTAAACATATAAACATGTTATTCCTAAAAACATCGAAGATGCATTTTGGATTAATTCTTTATATTTGTGTTGCATTATTGGATTATATTTTCGCGAGCGAGTGTCCCCATAAATGTGTGTGTGACAGAAAACGGGTGGACTGTTCCCATAAGGGGCTGTTAACAATCCCTAGGGGAATCCCTAGAAGTGTTAAGAAATTGTAAGTATCAATATACAGTCAGCTCCCGATATCTCGAACCTGATATCGCAAAATATCTTCTTATATCAAAGAATATATTTCCTTTTTATTTATATTTCAACTCCTATTATCTCAAACTACTGATATCTCAAAGTAATTTTTCTGGTACCAGTAAATTTTCTGGTACCAGAAAATTTACTATATCAGTAGTTTGGGCTGAAGTTCGACATCGAGATATCGAGGGTTGATTGTAATTACATGTATGTGCCAAAGGGTTAGACTCTTAAATCAGCTGAAATAATAAATAAACATATAGATAAATAAATAGTTATAAAACAATATTAAAGATAAAAAAAAACATATGCTGTTGTTATACGAGAATCGAAGAGATATTTTCTGTCTTTGTTGCTGATGACAGGGTCTTCGACCCTTTATCAGCGTTTCGTGTATTTTTGGATGGTAAGGAAATGAGTGTATCTGTGTAATGTGTGTGTGTGTGTGTGTGTGTGTGTGTGTGTGTGTGTGTAGAGAGAGAGAGAGAGGGGGGGGGAGGGAGGGGGGGGGGGGGGAGATGGCTGGCGTCAATCTTTGGTCACACTTTAGACCTGTCACAGATGGGTAGACTGAAGGTAACCCAATGGGCACCCAGTGTCGAAATAATGTTGCAGCGACGTTGTTTTGACTTTGTGTTTTTTTTTAAAAAAAAACAAACAAACAAACTGGTAAATGTACATAAAATGCTGTGCGTATAGGGTCTACATTGCTTCTCAAATTACATAGATTGTCAGTCAATCCAAACAAACTTGCTAAGGTCAAGTATTTAAGATAACACGAAACTAGCTGGTTGTCCCTACCAGGCTAATCATTATGGTATTACTAATTTGCAACTAATATAGCAATTTCCTCTTATAATACTGTCGTTTAAAGATAGTTTTTTTCTGTGGTGTAAAAAAGTAAAAAATTGCATTATACAAGTGAATAATGTACCTGTATGACTATGAAGAACAATATACCATTTTTTGTTCTTTTTTGTCCTGACGATGTCTTATATTGGCGGAATTTATAAACAACCAAAACAATGCACTTCAACATACAGGGGTAACAACCTACGTCAAAGGGCTTCACTAAGCCGGGTCAAGGGATGGGAATGAGTTTTGCTGAAAGGCGCTGAAAATACTAACTCTCAAAACATTACAAATTCTTGCAAATAATTTGAGAAATAAACATTTGAATTTTGGTCTTCTGACTCAGAACCATCCGAGCAATCTGAACAACTGCTGGTATCATACCTGTTACCCTCAGGGGGATACTGAAAAAATGCTCTCATTTTTTCCCCTGAGTGTCGCAGGTTGTGAACATTTCCACTCCTGTTGAGTCTTCGGTGTTTTCTCAGATATTTCTGGCCCAATATTTAGCATAATCAGCGTAAATGACATTCTACGGAAAAGAAATTTAGGTCCTGCATTTTTTAAGATGAATGGATGTACTTTCAGGGGCAGTTAACTGTGCCATTTTTAATTTTGCCTCCCTTCTGAACAGCAAAAAGGTAAAGATTTTCTGTAAGACTGTATCCTAAGTGGGTAAATCCTTAAAGAAAAGAATCAGCTCCTCTGGGTGCAAAGTTTTTCCATTACATGAGCAACTATTTTTGACATTTCACACCTTTTCCATATCTGGATTCTCACCTTTCCCCGTGTATCGGCTGCAGCATTACCTGGCGTAAGTAAACCCCTTTTACAAAGGGTCTAGTCACCAACAAGAAGTCACAAAAGCAATCTCCCTTCGTAAAAATGGCGAAAAAATGAAAAAAAAAAAAAAAGAAAGAAAGAAAAAAGCATGAAGGCAAAACGGGTTTCATATCGGCGGATTATCTCTTGATTTCTGATATCAACAAGATTGTTTGCAGTTTCTGCAAGAAGTCTTTCCTACTCAGGCAGTAAGAAAAAGTTGAGCACTTGATCTAATTTGCCATCTTGGTGTATATCAGTGCGATTAAATTATTACGCCGTGTCGCCAGTTATAAACACAGACTGTAAATACAGTAATAAGCCTAATGCTTAAAGAACTGTGTGGACAATACCACAGGGTATAAACCAGTCCGCCAATTTTCGCTTCCTGCAGAGACTGTCCATCATATTTGGCTTCCTGCCGAGACTGTCTGCGCGACTCTGCTTCCAGCCGAGAGCCTCGGCAGGAAGCAGAATCACGCTGACAGTCTCTGCAGGAAGCCATTTATCATGTACAGAAGTCTCAGCAGGAAGCAAGAGATCGCGGAGAGTCTCGGCGGAAGCCAAATATGACGGGCAGTCTCTGCAGGAAGCGAAAATTGGGGAACTGGTTTATGTCATGAAAGTATCTGATGAGGGTATCGACAGTTTATCTTAAAAGATGAAGAGCCTCGGTACATGTAGCTCAGTGGGTTAAGCGCTGGCCTGCTGAGCTAGAGGCTGAATTCTCTTCAGTCGTATAGATGGTTCCATTTCACACATGCTTTCATGCGCTACATTAATCCTGTTAAATACATAAATACGGTTAAAAGGCCAGGGAGCATTCTAATCTGGAGCTACACTATTTACTCAAGGGCTCATGGCGCAGAAAGTCGCAGCAGAAATCGATACAGGCAGTAAAAGGGGTTTCAGCGATGGGTTTCAGTTTTCGTATGGTCAGTGCGTATGGTGGCCCCAAGATACGGTGGGCTTCTAACACCAACTGCCCCTACGGCCACCATGCTATGGGAGACCTTTACCTTTTTACACTGAATCGACTTGCACACACAGTTGATGCTAAATCATTCCCTATAATCAGCAGATTAACAAATAAATAATTCACTAACGCAAAATAAACAAATTTATCATCTCAAGTATTTAGAAATACGTTTCTGCTAATCTCTGCACATATGGAAATCCCTATAGTAGCTTTGTTGCGCAAACAACGTGATTTAGATAATCCGCAGCCATTTTCTGTGCTTTTACTACAATAAAAGTTGTAACACTTTTCTTGAAAGAAGTGTTCCGCGTTACGTTCATATAAATATGAGAATGTAGAAAGTAGGATTAAATTGAATTAATAAACCGATGCAACACCTCTATCAAAGAATGAAGTGTTTATTTTTTTGCTGATTGAGGAGAAATTTTTGTTTGATACTTTATACCTAAGTGTTCACTGTTGTACCTGAGTGTTTAATTTTTGCTTATGTAAAAGAAATGCGTTTGATACCTCTGTACGTGATATTATTCATTACGCTTTGCGTGTACTATGTTACCAAGGAGCCCCTGTAGCACAGGCCTGCTAAACTTGCGGTCCTGGTTCGAATCCCGCGAGGACGAATTCTTTCCAGAGGTGAACAATGTTCCATTGCACACATCCTTTCATTTTCGCCCTTCCTTTAGCTCGATACGACTGAAATGCAGTCGAAAGGGCATCCCCCCATTAGCGTCCAATAACCAACAATCTGATATTTTAGAAACTTAAAATATCACAGGGTATAAACCAGTCCGCCAATTGTCGCTTCCTGCAGAGACTGTCCGTCATATTTGGCTTCCGTCGAGACTGTTCGTGATCTCTTGCTTCCTGCAGGGACTACTGTACGTGATAAATGGCTTCCTGCAGAGACTGTCCGCGTGACTCTGCTGCTTCTTGCAGAGACTGTCCGCGTGACTCTGCTTCCTGCTGAGGCTCTCAGCAGGAAGCAGTCACGCGGACAGCCTCTGCAGGAAGCCATTTATCATGTACAGAAGTCTCGGCAGGAAGCAAGAGATCGCGGACAGTCTCGGCGGAAGCCAAATATGATGTACAGTCTCTGCAGGAAGCGAAAATTAGCGGAATCGATTATACCCTGTGAATATGCTCAGTAACAAATCGGACAGTCCGATTTCCTCTCAGTGCTACACTTTCAAATATTTCCAGTGAAATGAGGGGTGTTCGGGTCGGGCGATGGTCCTGTGTAACTTTCAGTGTAAAGGCCCTATTGCTCTACCCGCATGGAAAATTTTATCACGAGGTATAGCTGCAAGCTTCTCACTATAGTTTCATCACTGTAAACGACCGTATTAGCAAGAAACGTCCGTGAGTTTCACATAGAAAAGGTATTAGAACTTATTTGGGTCATTCTAGTAAAGATTAATATCATTATTCAGTGGCGTAGGAAGAAGAGGGGGCAGCCCCCCCCCAATAATTTTGCAGGGGGGGGGGGGGGGCAAAGACTGTTTTGCCCCCCCCCCCCCCCATATTCGAACAATTTTCCACTTTCTTCTTCTAAAAAATGTCCCATATAGTATTGCTACACCCCCCCCCCTCCCCCACACACAATATTTCAAACCTTCCTACGCCTATGTTATTATTAACTAAAATGACGTACTTTCGATTTCATTAAGTTGTGAATAAAATGGTAAAAATACAATGTACAGGCATGTAGTTCCAATCGCTATCCCGCCTATGTTTATATAACATTGTTAGTCAGGGAACCAGTAGAGAATAGAGTTTCGCTATTTTTTCAGAAACTTTTTTCTCTACTTTTTGGCAGTTATATAACTCTATATATGCACATCAACCCACATTTTATTGCCAAATGTGAAGATTGAACCGCTGTTCACAATGATTTGATTTTAGATGTTTTTACCATTGATAGGACTATGGGGACTTTAATTTTGATAATAGTAGGACAAGGGCCGGCTGTGCTTGCAGCAGGTGCGAGTTGGTTGTTTGCATGTTTTTAGAGATATAGACTGAAATACTTCCTCAAAGAGTCGTTAAAACCAAAACAACCAACCAACCAGTAGAATGCTAAGAAGTTGTAGAAGTATGAATTCAGTCACTTCCTAAGGTATCTAGTTCTTTTAGTAAATACATTTCCTGCCATACAAGAAATAAGTGTCATTGACTCTTTGAGCCCCAAATAGCAGACGACAACATTTACGTCTGCAAAAATTAAGAAAATGCCTTGTCCAAGACATTTCAAATTGAGAATTCAAAGACTAGAGGGCAAACAGTGTAGATCTAGATGGGGCGGATCATTATGAGCCGCCTCATCAGGATCTACGCTGTTTGCAAAGTATGCTATCACACCACAGATTGAGCAGTCGTTTTCTTGAGGGTTTAAAATCTCCGCTCTTATCAACTTAATGACACTTCTAAAGTCATTTTGCTGGAATTAAAAGGCTTTATTGTGGTCTTGTTTATGCTAATTAAGTGTATAAAAGCCTGTCGTAAAATTCTGATTATAATTTATGACCTGACTTTATGCAAATATCTAATGCTACGGTTACTTATATACCGTGAAAGTGTGTAGTTTAACAAATGTTTCTCGCTGGGCAAGACCGAAGTCGGAACCCACTGTCGGAACCCCAGTTGGTACGTAGCTTACCCCGTCGGGCTTACAATGTTGAACCGACATTGACTCAATGTTGATATCACTGAAAATCATTGCATTGAATCAACGTTGATTCAGTGCTGCTTCAATATTGATTACTTGCTGTCCCAATGCGCACACATTGATCCAACGTTGTTTAAACATTGTGTGTCTGCCGGGGGTCGGAAATTATATGAATAGGTATACTTTTTCAGCTTTCCCATTATATGAATAGGGGGGGGGGGTGTCAAACCTCCCAGCTACACATCCCTACCACAAAAATGAGGAGCGGCTGTAGTGTAGTGGATAACACTCCGGACTACCAATCCAGGGGTCGCAAGATCGATCCCCCGCTCCTCCGGTCTTTCGGATGAGACTTTAAACCGAGGTCCCGTCTCCATATGACCTCGTTGTTGGTGGGACGTTAAACCCGAGTTCACTCACTCACTCACACCACAAAAATGATTAAGTTACCCCCCCCCCCCCCCCCCCCCCCCGACGGGTCGGGGGGGGGGGGGTAAATAGTACAGGCCAATGCTTTTTCAACATGCTCGAAGCTACTTCTGAAACAAAGTCATATAGACACTGATGCGACGTCATGACGTTCTCGTGACGTGGTTTCGTGTGTTAACACACGTTGGTTGGTTGTTTTGCATTTAACGTCTTTCTGAGACAGTATTTCAGTCTATATCGGGCCGTCTCCCTGAGAGAGGGAGAAGGGAGAAAAAAAAGGTAAACGAGAGAAAAAAATATCCAAAACAATCCCCACACGCACCCACTGCATGCACAGTAAGCCCTTGCCCTACTATTATCCAAATTAGGAGGGCGCCATTGCCCTGAAAGTTACCCAGCACCATCCCCGACCTGACCACCCTCATGACGTCAAATTATATACCGCAGTTCATGCATCTATTTTTAAGTGCTGGATCTGCATTGCTCCGATGTTCTAGTATTGTTTTCTTCTTATTTATTTTGGTGTATTAAAATAGCAGCACCAGAAACGCTATCTAAAATCTTATCGTTCGTCTGATAAGCAATTAGTGCTGCTGCATCTACTCAAAGATTGTGCACTTTGATTTTTTAACCTGGGTGTGCGTTACTGAATAAACATCCTGTATTTCACGTTCGACTGGACTGTGCGCATAGTCGGAACCGTTTAGGCACACCATTCGTATGCCTCAAAACAGAGTTCAGGAACGGTGAGCATAGTTCCAGACGATGAAATGGCGTGGGCAGAACAAACAGTCAGTACAAAATGGTGAACTTTCACAGACGACACAGGAAAAAAAAAAGACTGTTCCATTCGTGAAACACAAACACACTCACACGCATATTTTTTCCGATTATTAATTACGACGGGATTTTTTGGACAACGGAGTTGACAAGCCAGGGCGTTAAGAATGTCATTAAAGTACGTTATTTTCATATTATCTTTGTATGTGAAAGAAAATATCTTAAAACAATTAATAGCTGTTGTCTTGAAAATAAATTACTGAAAATATCTCGAGAAATGATCGATTACCGTTGGTTTAAACGTTTGTAGTCAGTGCCTACGTGAGTAGCATATAATTTTTCATATACAAAGACATTTAGAATTAAGTCTCTTATGTTATGTGCAGTCTGCGCATGCTCAACCAGCCTGCACAACTGCACAGACTGGTCAGAGCAAGTGCATGTTGCACTCATTTCCCCGCCCCCATCATCCATCCCAAAAACAATGAATCAGAACCGTTTGTTCTAAGCACAAGACAAATTTCTCAGTAGGCAGCCTTTTTTCATTTAGATAAATGATTGCATATTTCAAACCTCCCTAATTTTAATGTTTGGTAATGTCTAATATGAAGCGAAGCTTGTCAATATTTATGTATTGTGCAAGTATGATTAAACTTCCATATGTAAACAGACTTTTTAACAGGTAGTAACATTTCTGCGTTTGACAGCTAACGACTTAGGATGACACTAGTCTTTGTATGTGGTCCCTTGTCTCCCTTCGCTTCCCACACGGTAATCGGTGAAAATACAACGCTACAAATTATAAGGACCTTCATGTCCTATTTTCTATGCTGACTCAACTCCATGACTCGTCAAAACTGACGTCGAATCAACGTCGATGTGACGTCCTTTTGACGTTGTGTGCCATTCTATGTGAGTGATGATACACTAATTGCTTGGTGTCCTACTAACTTGGATAATAGTAGGGCAAGCCGGCTGTGCTTGCAGCAGGTGCGGGATGGGTTATTCTGTCTTCTCTTTTCCTATTCTTTCTCCCTCAGAAAGTTGTATGGGGATGGTACTGATCAGATTCAGATGTCTAGGATGACTCTGGACTGTTCTTAAACTTTTGTCCCAACGTGTAACCAAAACATGAGCTGGTTTACGGAAAAATGTGGCCTTTTGTATCTGAACACCACTGACACAAACAAGTGTGTGACTGTCTAGCTATAATATTTGTTGATTCCTGAGGGCCCATCCAGATGTCTACGAAAAGCAAAGGCTGTGATCAGACTGCGCGGATGCGCAGGCTGGTCTGAGCCTTTGCTGTTCGCATATTTGTTAAGCACCCTGTATTTGCGTGTCTCGACTTAAATAGAGTCTGGTCATACGTGTCAAGATCTGAGACGCAATATGATAATGAAACTTAGTACGGTTTATTAAATTTTGATACATCTAAATTTATAATGTATATAAATATAGTCGACATTTATTCTGCACATCAAAGACGTTACTGTAAGGTAAATGTCTTCATTAACACATACATCATAATTAAGTTGAAAAACGAAGAATGGAACACTTGAAAACAAAACGCTTTAGCTGAAAAGCAGTTAAAATAGAAGAAATAAAGAAACAACATCGAAAGGCCGTTATCAAATATTTGGTTGGTTGTTTTCGGTTTAACAGCTCTAAGGGACGAGTCATTTATTAGCAGGAGGGCCGGGGGTACATTTTCATGTGATTCAGGATTTTTTTACACCCTCCATCCCCAGTCTCACAAGAATCCCCCCAGATAGGTGACAAAAAGTTCAATGACCCCACCCGACAACATACATTGTACTTTCATTCATAATGATAATGACCATATTACATATTACCTATTTTATGTCAGACTGATCTCAACCAAACCAATGAAAGACAATTAGCATCGTCTCATTTTTACAGGTCAGTTATTAATACAAATCAATGAATGGTCAGTTAAATGTTTTTTTTTTTGTGCATTTTTTTCTGCATATGCTAGCAGCTCACCCAGAAATAAGATGCTGAATGCTCTATAAAGCTGGTAATAAAATTAAGTGGGGTCTTGGGGCACAGCCCCTGGAGGCCAAAGCAGTTTTGTTGATGAGGGGCACCTGGAGATTTGATGTCACCAACGCAGGCATTAAATTATTAAATTTACCGATTGGCAGATTTATACTGTTCTATTAGCAAAGCAAATCAGTGAAAATATGAAGCGGCCATAGTGTAATAATGAAAATGTAATTAAAAAATCCACATGCCCCTCATTCCGCACCTACTGCAGGCACAGTAAGTCCTTGCCAACTTGTCAGGGCACCTCTTTGCCGAATTCACTTCACCTTATCCGACCCACTGACTCTCTGATGGATTGATTGATTTGATGCTTAATGTCCACGGTAAACATCTATTGTCGTGTCGGAACGGTCAGTTACCCTAACCACACTACTCCTGGGCAGGCTTAGGCCTCCTAAGCGGTTAACCAGTACTAAGTGCACACACTTTCGCTAGAAACTGACAACTGTCCCTCTTGACTCAGCGGAAGGAGAAACGAAAGTATGTTGCCAGACCGTGTTTCGAACCCAGGACCTCTGACTTATGAGTCAGGTGCCCTACCGACCACTGACTGACTCTCTGATTGTGACATTATTTCTTTGTTTCTTTTTTCAGAGATCTTCAGGGAAATGAATTTACAGTGATTAGAACAGATGAGTTTAAAGGTCTTAGACATTTAAGAGTGTTGTAAGTATCACAATTACATGTAGAGTGGAGTCGGGTAATTTCAGACAGCGGGTGAATTCGGACATACCATTGCAAACAGTGAACATCCAGATGAGACGGCTCATAATGAGCCATCTCATCCGGATTTTCACTGTTTGCCCAGTTAATTTTGTTTAAATACCAAACAACTGACATATAAAAGAAACAATGTCACTGTCCGAATTTATCCGCTGTCCGATTTTACCCGACTTTCCTATATAGATAAATTAGTTGTAGAGCAGACTGTACAGTAGAAGACTATGTTTTTCTGAAAGTTAGAAAACAATGCAGTGCTCAGTTAAAATATGCTTAAAAAGGCTCTTTGGGCTCATATTTCGGTGTCTGGAATACTAAATGCTTGGTTCATTGGAAAAGAATGAATGAATAATCTACGTGCTTCTATGCACATCGTGAAAAAATACAACGCGAAAACCCAAATCACATAGTAAAATTACACTGCGTATATGGCAATTAGGTACAATACCAAATTGTACTGTTTGAAATGATAGTGGTCGATGTACCCAAACATAAGTCCGAACTCGTAGGTCAGTTAAACATAGACAATTCCGGAATATTTTGAAAATAAGAAACCTGTGTCCCTGCATTCTCTGCCCCTCCCCCATTTCAGCCCTCAAAGCCTGGCATAGCTTATACAGATCATTCAACATTTATATCTGAAATACATTTCAACCATGGCGAAGCAACGCTGTCTTTTTTTCTGGTAAAAATACAAGGTACAAATTTAAAAGCGGCTAATATCGACTCAGTAGACGAAAATGGATGCTTTACATCAATGTTTAGCGGCTAAATCATTCTTTTTAAACATAGTCCAGCCTAAACAAATATTGTTTAAGAAAGAAGCAATGCCTCTTTGTAATAAAACGCCACTTGAGAAGTCAAATTACTGCGACATTGCTTCAAGAAATACAAACAAATTCAGTGGTCGGGAAAGCAATATTGGAGAATGAGCTCTTTCATTAAAGGGGTCGCGCGTAGTAGCAACTGTAACTTATGGCAAGCGCAGACAATTAAGACTTAGATCAGCCTGCACGACTGTGCAGTCTATCCAAGGTGTTTCTTGTTTGCACTAGCGCTTAAAACTGACCCAGAGAAAATTTGTAAATCGATCAGTGGCAAAACTCAAAAGATTGCATAGATGCTGTTATGACTGAAGCTTTTTCAGGCTCGTTTTCGTGAATCGACTAAAATCGTAACATTGAAACAGGCTTACTCGAGCAGAGAATTGGGGAGACGAAATATTTTTAAAGATGATTTGTTGCAGATAATCACTATTGAATCTTAACGACCTTTTTCCCCATTCATTTTAAAGCTAAATTATAACACATCATCAAAACATATTTCTCCAAAAATGCGCATTTATATTGTACAGAGAGCACTGAAAATATGTCTTGAAATACATATCAGTCAGATGTAGCCCGAAAACGGGTACTTACGGAACACTGACTCTGTTCAGCGGCTAGTCTCAGTGGCGACTAGCAAAAGCGCTACCCGATTGCTCATATACACAGGCTGATCCAAAACTGATTCTACACTGTAAAAAAAATACTGTAGATATTACGGTAGAATAACTGGAAACCAGCTGCCAGTCCTTTTCCCGTTATTTTTACGGGCGTTTGCCTGTAAGACATTGTTGGAAATCACGAAATGGAAGTTTTATAATAACTGGACGCTCTCGAAAATTACTTTATATTGTTGAAGGGCTATCTCACCAAAGCGACACTTACTCTATTCTGTCCCACTCTGCTTGATGATTCCTGCACTTTTTACGGGCGCCCGTAAAAATAACGGTAAAATGACTGGCAGCTGGTTGCCAGTTATTTTACCGTAAAATCTACGGATTCTTTTTACAGTGTATAAGTTACATTTTTAATGCGATGTTCAAATCGTTTAGTTGAATCTCGTGGAAGGGCATATAATGTCAAAATTTAAGATATACTGGGTATTAAGAAATTTTTTTTTTTTCAATTTAGATAAATGTTAAACTGATAGACCAGGCATTTTCTTCAATAACAACCGTTGATAATGTATGGTATTGTATATCCATGTACAAGTATTTCAGAATTATGCTTCACCCTTTTCGTTATGATTGCCATTTGGGAAGGGTAACTAGTAAAACACAATGTTCTTTAATACCATAAAATAACTGAGGAACGACCATTAAATGCGCACCCTGGGTCTTATTTATCTGAGGATTTTATGCTTGGGATTTTGTTGGGTAGGCGTTAAGTTGAATGAATATAGTACATGCATAATCTGTCGACCAAAGCACTTGCTCTGTAACTCCATAAGTTTACTTTCTCTTTCAGAAATTTAATGCGGAATAAAATTCAAACTATAGAAAAGGGGGCATTTCAAGATCTCGTTGCTCTGAAACGATTGTAAGTATAAAATCTTCAAATAATGTTAGAACTTCTTACTACTGTAGTATCTCAGTATCTTTAGATAAGATCAGCTCAATCGATAAACTACGTTGAAACAATATCGCAATGTCGCTGGTGCTACGTGACGACGTTGTACCGACGTCAGTAAGAAGAAGTTCAACGTTGTGCGCTTTCTTTGATCGACTATTTTTGGCTTGCAGAGTTCGCATGCCTTTAAATGAATGGGTTACAGCAAAATCTTTCCTTTTAGAGTAAACTCAATTAGTTTTGAAAGGACTACATGAGCCGCGACACGAGAAAACCAACAAAGTGGTTGTGCGCCCAGCGCAGACTCAGATCAGCCTGGGCATCTGCCCAGTCTGATCAGAGTCTTCGCTGTCCGCATGGAGGTAGCTTAGACCCTTAGCTACCCATTAAGCGCTTAGCAACGAGTCTGGTCCGACTGGGTGGGTGCCCAGGCTGATCTGAGTCTGTGTTGGGCGTACAGCCACTTCTTTGGTTTTCTCGTGTCGCGGCTCAGTCATCACCATGGAAAGCAAATAGGAAATCACTTAAAAAGTCTCCCCTTGTTAAGAATGGCAAAACATCTGAATGCAATACCCCTATACTGTCGCCAGACAGGGAGGCATATGGCAACATCGACGTTCTGTTGAAGCTCAGTGGTCATTGTCTCCAATTACAGATACGGAGGTCATGGGTTCGCTCCCCAATTGCGCCCTGCAAACTACGTCTTCAAGCCAGAATAATATCAATTAAGGGATCTGGGGAGTGAATGAGTGAATGTTTTCGGGTTTAACGTCCCACCAACATATAGGTCAGACGGGAGGGGTCTGGGTTTCGCTTAGTGAGTGCAGTAGGTCTGCTACGAGTAAACTCTCAAGCACGCTGTGTTTACCTGAGCTTTTTCGCCAGCTGGCACCGAACGTCCCAGTATGAGTAGACTGAACAAATTGTACTACCAGGGGCGTAACTAGGGGCAATTTCATAATACGCACAACCATGTTTTATTCTCTACTTCTTGAAGGGAAAGCTAGTATTTCAGCCACTTTGGTAATTGGTATTGAAATCTTGTCTAATTTATAAATATTCAGCATGCAAATATGCAGGTTCGTTTTGAAATTTTGTCAATTTTGACAAAATTTCAATACGCACTTGCGTATTTGCCGTATAGGTAGCTACGCCCTTGACTACTGCCAGTCCTCATACCGGTAGTAATTGAGTTGGCCGTAGACTGGCTCCAGACTCCAGTCAGTAAAACTGAAAAATCTTCAAGCATCACTGGAATAAATTCAGCTATCAGAAAATCCATCCCTGTAGTTTTATATATTTTGCATTATTTTACGACAATATCATTTATTAGACTGAAGCCAGTCTAAGTTGGCCGGGTAACTTTGAGTACCGGGGCGTCTTACTAATTTGAATCATAGTGATATAAGATCCGGCTGTGTTTACAGCAAGTGTGGGGTGGATGTTGTAAGGATTTTCTCTCATTCTGTAAGAAAAGGCTCGATAGAGACTGATAGACTGAAATACTTTCTCAAAGAGACTTTAAACCCAAAGCAACCAACAACAACAACAAAAAAAAAACAGTGGTAACTTGGTAATATACAGGGTAAATGAGTTCTGTAATTTCGCAATAACGCTAGCGAGGGGAAAAAAAGAGAGATATAGAGAAAAAAAGAACACTGTCTACATGATATCAAAAGGTAATCGTTTTGAAGGGTTTGAAAATCTTATTTAAAGCATATCTCTTAAAGTTGCATTATAGAACAGTTATCATAATTATATGTTTACATTCTTGAAATCGAAACTAATTCAATGGTTTAGCATCCTGAGAAATAGAGGTAGGCAACAACATTCCTAAGGGCTCTTAGCTTGTTCTTACGGGTAGGCCAAGTTATAGCACGGTTTTAGGCTAGGCGAAAGCTCGTCTGCTGTATGTTTGAATCAATCCATAGTCCTATCAGTGGTAAAAGCGTCTAAACTCAAATCATTGTAAAAGGCGGTTCAACCTTCACGTTTTGTAATAAAACGTGGGTTAATGTGCATATATTGAGCCATACAACTGGCAAAAAAGCAGAGAAAACAAGTTTTTTGAAAAATAACAAATCGTTCCACAAATTAAAATTTCCTGTTCTGGTTTCCTGTCTAGCAATTCTATATAAACATAGGCGTGCTAGTGATGGGGACGCAACGCCTGTACATTGTATTTTTACCATTTTATTCAACTTAATGAAAACCAAAGTAGGTCATTTTAGTTGCCAACTGAATGACACAAATAAGTTTTCAAACCCGTTTTATATGAAACTCAAGGATGTTTTATTTTTTAAAATGAGACAAAACTACACTGAGAAGCTTGCAGCGATATCCGTCATGATAATTTCCCCCCGCTGATTTTTAGAGTAGACTCCATGTTGGATGGGCTTTTGTCGTTCATGGAAGAAAACGGGGGTCAAGCTACTCTTTCCCTACATAAAATTGCGAAAAACATGGCGTTGCATCTATACAACTTAAGTGAAGTGACAGTTGAGGTCATTATGACTTGACAATTGTTTCTTCGGTCGAAAAAAAGTGTGTTTGTATTTTCTTCATATTAAGACTACGGTAAAAGTCACTGCACACGGTGAAATGTCACACTTAAAAGTATGTCACATATTTTCGATGACAGCTAACTTATCAATCAGACCCAATGAGGCAAGCGTACCCCTGGGATATTGGCAGAAATTAAGTAGTTTAAGCAATGCCACAATATAGGGTACCGTCTTTTACGTTCAGCTACGATTTTGCGAAAAGTAGGTTTGTTTCTTTGCTGTTTGTTATTGTATGTTACAGTTATTATTAACTGAAAGGAAAAGACGTCGACCAGACTGCGTAACTGCGCGTTAAATTTAATTTTTGAAATCGTTGCTTGTCATACTGATAGTGTTACATAAGGGGCTTTTAATTGTGACACGACACAATTACGTGAGCAAATATTGCTCATTCAATAGAAAGAATGTCAGTTTGCTTAAGAAACTAATGAATGTCGTTTCGAAAGCTAGTGTTAATTTGTTTTAATGTCTTGTTCTTAAAATTTTAACAAGTTGATGTTAGAGCATTACACAACTACGTCTGGCTAAAACATGGAAACGGATTTTCATTCCAATTCTAGCCATTTTATATACATGTATCTACGCACATTTTTTTTTGTCCCCGACTCGCATTTTCTTCTGAAATGCATACTTTGTATGCAGTTTGGAGCCACATAATGTGACTTTCAACAATGTGGCAATTTTGTCATGTGATATTCACATAACCCTTCTTGTTTTATAGAGGGCAGTCAGAAACCTCACTGTTGGTTTTACTTCCATAGATGGCTGATGTGTCCAGCAAATGCTCTGATCAGACTGCACTTATGTGCAGTCTGATCAGAGCCTATGCTTGTCACCAATGCCACATTGTTGGAAATCACATGATGTGGCTCATTTATAAAGGCTAACACCACTGACTGGACCATGACAGACTCAGTACCAGGGGTGTGCAACCATGGACTCGTTCCGGTGAGCCTCTTGTGGAATAAAAACGTCAAACTTTTTTTTGCCCGAGCGATGAAATGTGAACAAACGCGAGATAATGAAAGGGATCATTCATCCTGTACATTGTATTTTTACCATATAATAAAGTACGATATCTTAGCTAACAGCTCAAGTAGCCCTAACGAAATTTCCACACTTTTTATGGATTTCTCCCTCGTATAGTCGGCATATTACATTTCTTTTATTGCATTATCTAACACTACGCAAAAAGTGTATATCTCAAAGTATATACCTGCTGAAATTATGAGTCATTTTGCGACAAGTTGGCGTTTAATGTCTTACTTAATGTCATAAATCTAAAATTTTCATAATTTGTTTCCGTGTTACGCTTTTAAGACAGTCTCTTTCTTTGTGAATGAAAAGCGACTAGCAGAAAATAATTTATTTTGATGATAGAGAAAATAAGAACTTTGCAAGCGGCGCATTATATGCCCGTTTCTACGTATCATTCATTCAGTTTGACCGAAGTCTAGTTCAAGCGATACACTTTGAACAGCGGACCTCCGTTTAAGCTTCGTAGCTGCGCAAGTATTGACAGACATGGATACTCATATGGTTGAATCAAGATTGAATCAACGTTAATTCAACTTCGGGAGCAGACTGGCACTAAGCGTATTAAGGACTGCGTTTAAAACGGACTATATTGATCATTACATGACTGGCGAGGAGCGGGCGAGTGTAACCGTGCATATTTTAAAATCCAACCCATGTTAGGGACATATATGAAAACAGTGCAGACCAAGTTCAGACGCCAAAGATTGTGGCATCAGATCAGGGCCCGAGGTTATAAAACTTTTTTCATGCTCAGCTGAGTTGAGGATGAAATTTTACCTGCTAATAAATACCAAATTACTGATAAGTACGGTTGTTTTCTTGCTCAGTTTGGCTGAGTATGAAATTTTCACTGCTTATGAATATGAAAATGCCAACATTAGTTGGCATTTTCATATTTATCAGCAGAGAAAATTTCATGCTGAGCTGAGTTGAGCATGAAAAAAGTTTTATAACCTCGGGGCCTGGTCAGGGTCTTCATTGTTTGCTCACAGAAATTTCTACTCAATATACAATAAAAATGAAAATATCCGCCAGAAACCCTTAAAGCTAGAAGTGGACACATTCAAATGACACCATTGGACAGACAAGTCCACTAGTCAAAACGGTTAATTTGGTATGACCAATGTACATGTATCTGAACAGAAGTCGATTGATTAGTTTGGTGCCATCGAGTTTAAGTGTCACTAGAAAAAAAAAATATGTGTAACTATGTATTAAATATTTATATCTAACCTAGAAAATGGGCTTTGATATATAAGAGTTATTCTCTTGTTGTCTGTCCTTAGGGACTCTGTATGTCCGGCAGGCAGGCATATAAACAAGACTGGTGTCAATGTGTCAGTGTTAATTCGTCAACGTGAAAGCCTAATTGAATTTTATCTGATCGACTGCTTGTTCAAAGCACATGTATTATATGTAGACCTGAATTATATATTGAACTTAATGGTTGAGACAGCACTAAGTTTTTGTTAGTTTTTAACCTGCTTTTTGTCGAAGATTTGTTCGATTTGATTTGCCCTTACAGATGCAGCTAGAATCTGAAAGCATGTTGATACCATGATCACTACTGTCTAATTTGTCTGGAAAATGAATCTAAAACAGTATAATACCAAACCAGCCTTTTCCACATGATCGATTTTGTCCTGTCGCATCAGTTTATGGGATGTTGATTTTTTGTCACACCCTTATTACAACCATGAATGAAATATTAACTCCCACAAATTAAAGCATTATTTCATATCATGCTACCTCAATCACAGATGAAATGATTCTTACATTTGTGGGGAGTTATTTCAATTTTGGTTGTAACACACCCTCCATCAGACATTCCGTTCGCCCGCCTGTCCACGAATACGTCGAGTTATTGGTTGTTGTAATCGTATTGTTCAGCGGTACGCAATGTATTTTATGCACATACTTAAAAAGCACCACAGCTGTCGCAGCAGTATAAATTTAAGCGAGATATCGCTGCAATTTCGTCATTTTACGTACTCTGCATACAGGCCTGTGTCTTTCACCTCTGGGAGGAATATGGTGATATTTTAACATGGCCATGGTTCTTTCACCGTTGTATTGGAGACTCTGAAACTGTTAGGCTGTGAAAGGGAGTTTTTGCGACTCCGCTCAAATTTTGTAAAGTTTTGTTTGTTATATGCAGTCATTTAACATAAAAGCGACAAATTTCTAATACCGGTGATGATTCCTATGTAAAGTCTGGTAGCAGAAGCCGGACAATACATTGTTATATTGTTGTAACATATATGCTGCTTCGTAAGAAAATATGTTTTATACTTAGGCGAAACGCGCATGCGTAGATCAGACTCCATGCATTCGCATTATGATGTTTGCATGCTCATTCGATTTATGAAATCTGCAAGATCTAATAAATGTTAAGCGAGCTGTGCATGCTCTGACCAGACTGGTCTGCCCATGAGCAGTCTTCTTCTGGCTGAAAACAGGTTTTCTCATAGCATATGTTGTTACATAATTTTGATTACTATCTGTGTAATCAAGAAAAGTACCCTATTTCACATTGTTTGTTTATATACCGTCGGTGCAAACATTTAATGTTACTATCAATATATCATAAGGTTTTGATAAATATATCATGGAAATATGTCAAACAATGTCGAAAATAAAATCGACGGGACGACTTTACATTCAATATTCAATTGTAAAGAAAGAAAGAAAAGAAGACAAAAATAAAAACAGAAAACAAACGATGAACGAAAAGACAAGTAATTGGATGGTAGGGTTTAACGGCCCTTTGGGACAGTATTTCAGTATATATCGATCCGTCTCTGAGAGAGAGAGAGAGAGAGAGAGAGAGAGAGAGAGAGAGAGAGAGAGAAGATGTATGACGAGAGAAAACAAAATAAAATCCACATCCACACCTAATGCAAGCACAGAAGGCCCTTGCCCTTCTGTACTCCAAATTATTAGAACGCCCCGGCAGTGAAAGCTATCCAGCACCATCGCCCTACTTGATCACCCCCAAATACAAGCAAGACGATCGCCGCAGAAATAATACTTTCAAGCTGCTGAGCACTGTCTCCACCTCTCCACACCTGTCCGGACTTTGCCCTCCTGTAGTGTCAGTTTATGGAAGCACGCTTCTGACTGCACTTTCTGTAGGACAACAACTTTGAACTGCTCAGTAGTTTCATCATTGTAAATGCGATGATAGATAGATCAGCTTTATACAGTTTCTCACATTAGCTGGCAACCAAACCGACCTACTTAGTGATTGGGAAATATCCAAGAGGCCCCCACCGGCACCTACTGCAAGCACAGTTGACCGTTGCCCTTCTTTAACACTCCCCAGTGCTGACAATTTCAGGCATCTTCAATAGCTGTGAAACTTTCTGCATTGGGGCGACCTACTTATCTAGATCTTTGCAAAGGAATGTAAAATAAACCAGTTGTCTGATTTAAGATGTTTAACAATCTAGTTTACCTAAATAGAATTATCAAGATCTTAGGATGAAAGTAAGTGTGTTTAAACTTCATGATCTGTTTTACTTGAAACATATCAAGAAAAACTTAAAAAACAAGCAAAACACCATTAATGGCAAACAATAAAGACAGCGTTTATGTAATTCACATCGCAAAATGACGACGATAAACTGGTTATAATGATGTAACAAAACTCAAATACGCCACCTACATCCGGTTTATTTAATCAGTTTGTTTCTTTCGAAAATATGTTAACTTGAGATTGATAGGCAGCAGTTTCTCCGTGGCGTTGTGGCCACAAGGGCAGTTAGTAGAGGGGCCGTATTCATAAAACGACTTAAGTGGTTGCTTTGCTGTTGCTAAGGCTAAATTTCTTTGAAGGAGATTCCTTACAACTATGAAATTTGCTCTGGAGGAACAGTCTTACAAAGACTGTTCCTCCAGACCAAATTTCATAGTTGTAGGGAATCTCCTTTATAGATATTTAGCCTTAGCAACCGCATAGCAACCACTTAAGTGGCTTTATGAATACGGCCCCAGGAGTTAATACGTGTGCCTTTGCCTTTAACTCAATTGCCTCAAGCTGTTTCCATTGTTGTGTATATCAGAATGACGTTAGTCGGTGCGAAATAGCCTTTTTGTGCCAATGTGCCGTAAAAGACTTACCCCTATTTCACTCGGGGATGGTCGTGGCCGGACGATGGTGCTGGGTAACTTTCAGTTCCGGGGCGTCCAACTAATTTAGATCATCGTAGGACTTGGACCTACTGTGCGAGTGGGGTTGTTTGGGCTTTTTTTTTCTCGTCTATCATTTCTCCCTTCTTTCTCCCTCTCTGGGAGACGGCCCAATATAGACTGTAATACTGTCTCAAAGGGCCGTTAAACCTAAAACAACCAACCAACTTTCACTCACTAAGAATGACGTTAGGTCTGAAAACGTCACTGCTATGATAGCAACACCGAGACTAATCGCGACATAAAATCTCAAGCTGATTGCGAATTCTTCAATGTTCCAATACGATGCTAACTAGCGTGTTTTGATGTTTGTTTGATGTGTTTTCCGCCAGTTTTTACTGTGACGCCCTTCAGAGCAGCTACTACTACTACTGGAATTTTCCAAACTATTGGAGTACCATAACCATCTAATGGAGAATCTTAGTATATCTGTTTGACTGTGTACGGATATGTCAAAAATCTTCTGGAACTCCTACTGATCAGAACCTGAACTGTTTGCAAAATTGGCAAACAGTTCAGATCCCAATCAGTAGGAGTTTGGCCTGTGACTACAGGCTGATGTACACGAATGTCAAAAACAGTTGGATCTATACGGTACATTAATTACAAGCTTCATTACTCTTAATGCGGATTCTTTTAGATTTTTAAATAGTTTTGCAGTTTCTTGCTCTAAAACTACATAAAACTTGGGCGTCCCTTCATGAGGAATGCTGCCTTACACTATTGGCAGCCGGGCTGCTCAGGGCACTACAGAGTATTATTGCGAACAGCAACTACGCTGATGATGGGGATGCGCAGCCAGATCAGGGTCGTCATTGTTCGCCTCTTATCCTCATGGCTCAGTACATATGCATTCTTGAAGTCATTTCTGTAAGGTACACTGCAAAAAAAAAACCGGTAGATTTTACGGTAAAATAACTGGCAACCAGCTGCCAGTCCTTTTACCGTTATTTTTACCGGTGCCCGTAAAAATTGCAGGAATCATTAAGCGAAGTGGGACAGAATAAAGCAGGTGTCGTTTTGGGTTGATAGCCCTTCAACGATACAAAGTTATTTTCGAGTGCGCCAAGTTAACATAAAACTTCCATTTCGTGATTTCCAACAACGTCTTACAGGCAAACGCCCGTAAAAATAACGGGAAAAGGACTGGCAGCTGGTTTCCAGTTATTCTACCGTAAAATCTACAGATTTTTTTTACAGTGTACATGTAGTTACTATAGACTTAAAATCTTTAACGGAAATACGGACAAGTTTTAAAATTACAAAACAAAGCCTGAAATGGACGGAGTGTCCTGCTGCATTTAGGACCATACACTGTGATTTGACATAAACAGTCTTCTACTCCCAATGGTAAATTTCAGCGCGAGATTTGGCTGCCACCGTTTTACTACAGTTCTGTTTGTTGTATCTGACCGTGAGTGGCCAGCTTTCAGCAAATGAAAAAGCCTCGAGTTTCTCAGTAAATAGTGTTGAAAAATTGTGTGGCAACCAAAATGACTTTTTTTTCAATATCGTAAGCATTTTGTCTGGTAAAAATACAGTGTACAGGACGAGGATCCCGTTCATTATCTCGCTTTCGTGTATATTGGAATCAGAGAACAAATGGAGCGGCTGTAGCGTAGTGGATAACACTCCAGACTACCACCCCAGGGGTCGCAAGTTCGATCCCCCGCTTCTACGGTCTTTCGGATGAGACTTTAAACCGAGGTCCCGTCTCCATATGACCTCGTTGTTGGTGGGACGTTAAACCCGAGTTCACTCACTCACTCACTCAGAGAACAAATCTAGTACACTTTGTAGATTAGTTATTTTAAAAAATGTCTCTTCATTTTACCACTTATATCACACAATGCATACATATGAATAGACATCCATCCGTGTTTAGACGCTTACGCCTCTGGTAGAGCGAAAAGACCGATTTACTTGCCGTTACATTTCGAGCGCAGCAGCAGTTTCTGTTATCCGCGAGTTTGCGATCGGACAAGTCCTATCAACCTTTAATATATCAGACAATGCCAACAAACTGTGCAGACACAGACCCGACTGCTCATTGAGCAGTCTGGGCTGGGGCTACACAATCTGCCCAGGTACCTCTGTCCGAACATTAACGTGAACGCGCCCTTACTGTATGTCTCACAACTGGAAGTCAGATTGACATACCGATACAAGCCCCAGAACACAATGCCATCAGGGCGGATTACTGTGCACAGCGAGGCTAATCTTAAGATACCATCGCTATTAAAATCTTATAAAAATCCTCTGTCTCTTCGATTATAGAGATAACATTGTTATGGCGGACATGGTAAGACGTAAGTTTGCAAATAAGGCGAATAGTGAGAATAAGCTTTATATCTCACAGTTTGACTCTTTTCAGGACGTTACGTCCAATTTTGCATTTGGCTCACATTTTTCCCGCAGACACAACAAACCATAGAGTGGAATTTCGTACAATTGTAGTAATAAACCCTCGACGTATGACTTAATATGATGTTTATTTCTTTCTGTGTTTATGTGTTTTTGTGTATTTCGTGTAAATTACATTGACCCTTTAATCGAACAAGCCACTTCGATTGGCGATTGTTTAACGCATTTAGGATATCAAAGTCAACATATTTATTTGATTATTTTAGTTCAAACGTAGATTTTATGAAAAGTTTGTGTGCACAGAAAGTCAACTGTTCGGTAGTGACCTATACATGTTGAATGGCCACCATTTAAAACAGAAACATCATGGATGTAGGTCTCACAACGGAGGCTTCAGTTCCTCGACTGGCGACGCGATTTAAATAAAGGTCCCTGGTTTATATACGATCGGTAAACAGTAGGATACATCCTCTGTCGACAAGCGGGTTTCGAGGCTAACGTTGACCTCTGTATCAGAGGTCAACGTTGGCCTCGAAACCCGCTTGTGTTCGTATGGATCTGCTGCTTCTTAGTGGATCAGGGTTGTTAAACAGAGCAGTTAGCATCTTTAGCCATCGCAACTAGAGGCCAATACGTGAATTGTATCTAAGACTGTAAGTATGGGATAGACCCTGGGACGTTTAGCCAGACTGACCACTCTAAGTATGGGATATACCCTGGGACGTTCAGCCAGACTGACCACTCTAAGTATGGGATATACCCTGGAACATTTAGCCAGACTGACCGAACCGGACAAGCCATGACATCGACCTGAGTGTCTTTTGACGTTTTTATATCCAAACGATCAGTTTCCATTTAGAAGCAGCGAATTGAGTTCATCTTGAAAATTACAGATAAACGTCGTTAATATTTGATATAATGTTTCTAAACTGACAGGCAGTGCTTCTTTTTAACAATAACACTAGATTTATATTTAATAAAAATCGACATTATAGTGATAACATCAGACAACCATAAATCATTTTTGAGTCTCAATCAAGAAGATTAAAGCCCAGAGGTTAAAGGTTTCTCGTTTTTATCATACACCTGGCAAAGACGCTTAAAACTTTTCAATGAGATGAAAGTTCATGATAGTTTACCATTTTTCATACATCCATGTGGAATTTAGCAGATATAGAAATATTTGTACCAATTTTATTGTACAATTTTGTCTTGTTTAAAGATAAAATCCTTGGTAAATAAATAGGTTGGTGATCAGTCTGGTCCTCAAACAAGGTTAAAATTTATTTTGGAAGACTAGTATAGCCCGAAAGACGCTGTCCTAGCTCAGTGTTCAGTTGAGACCTAGTCTTATATACCCAAAATGTGCTGGTTTAATAGATGCAGATTGTTTTGGAAACAATGATCAGTTTAATGTTGATCAGCAAAAAATAGTCGCAAAAATGCTGACTCAGAGGTCTAGGTTATATTGCAAAACTCCAGGTCAGAATTCTTGAACATTCATATACAGAGAAACAAAGAGTTTAAATTTACCAAGGAATGTGCAGATATATAGAGCAATAGTATCGAGAAAAGACCGTATACACAGGGTACAAACCAGTCCGCCGATTTTCGCCTCCTGCAGAGACTGTCTGTCATATTTGGCTTCCACAGAGACTGTCCGCGATCTCTTGCCTCCTACAGGGACTACTGTCCTCGACAAAATGGCTTCCTGCCGAGACTGTCCACGTGACTCTGATTCCTGCCGAGAGCCTCGGCAGGAAGCAGAATCACGCGGACAGTCTCTGCAGGAAGCCATTTATCCTTTACAGAAGTCTCAACAGGAAGCAAGAGATCGCGGACAGTCTCGGCGGAAGCCAAATATGACGGACAGTCTCTGCAGGAAGCGAAAATTGGCGGACTGTTTTATACCCTGTGGTGTATGTCCGATGTAAGAATCCCATCTTCATATGCAGGGGTTGAAATGAAAAACATAGGTCCTGTATGCTGAAGTGATCGTATTTTGAGCGGGTTTTCGATTGATGTCAGTCACTCAGTCAAGAATCACTGTTAAATCGCACACTCTATTCGTCGTCACGATCGCTAAATGGTAAAATTTTGTTAATAAAACACGTGTCAGGTTGTAATTGTATTAAATTGATCTGTGCTTGATCCGCTTGACTCGAGGTTTTGACCCTTGACAGATTTTCAACATTTTTTTTTATTTAATTTACGTGTCTGACCACCAAACAGTTCTAGTATGCAGACAAAAATTGATGAATTATTACTTTTTGCATCCATTGCTGCGTGTGTAAGGGGGGGGGGGGGGGGGAGGAAAGGTTTGGAGTAGAGGTATGGAGGGGGGGGGGGTCGGTGTGCAATGGAAAGGGTTTTTTTTTATACTAACTGGCGCTGAGTGCATCGAATGCAGTCAATCAGTTCCTTTGTTCTTCGCCACCGTGTTGCTGTCATCTTTCGTTTTTCTTCGTCATGTCCGCTAATTCGCCATTTTGCTGTCACTTGTTTTTTGGTGACCACCAGAAGAATCGAGATGGGCAGCGTTTTCCGGCTATCATTAAGTCATTGAGTAATGGCCGCTCCTAAAATCCCTGAACCCCCCGAGTGTAAGACACCCTTTTCACCTGTCAGCTGTTCGACCTTATTAATTTCAGTAGATTATTTTATGATTGACGGCCTGTCATTTTGGGCTGTCACCGCATTTCTTACTACTTGTTATCGAGTACATTAAACAGCGTGTGAAATATTTTATTGGAAAAAATGAAATATGACGGAAATGTATTGAACCTTCAGTGATTACAATTTCTTTCCGCTATGTTTGAATTCCTTCGCATAGAGAAAGAATTTACTTACAGAACAAAGCCGCCTCCCCCCCCCCCCCCCCCCCCCCCCCCCCCCACACACACACACACAAACCTGCCAATTCCATAGCGCGGACATTCCACTGCACTAATACCGCGATAGCTTCTTTTGGATATTTAGCTATGATGAGTCCAGCCATTGTGACCTACTTTCAACATCTGTTACAAAAATACAATTGTCTGGTTCATAGTTCAACGGGAACTCAGAAATAATGGTAGATTTTTTTTGTAGATGTAGACAAAAAAAGACTTTTGCCAGCTATAGGATACAGCGAGTGAGAGAGTTTAGATTGCTGTCTCTGATTATTTGTGGGACTTTTGTAAATGATAATCGGGCCCTGTGAAAGCAGTTAGCAGCTCTGCTACAAAGGCACCTCAATCTGTTTTACGGGCCACGATGGGGGAGGTGGGAGGGGGGGGGGACGGGAGTGGGGAGCGGTATTGGATACTGTGTCTGCATAGCAACCGACATCAATGATCGTAATATAGCTTACACTACTGGAAGACTATTCATATGGATTGTAATCATCCCAAAGTGGGTCTATATGAGCCGCGACGTGACAAAACCAACAATGTGGTCGTGCGTCCAGCGCAGACTCAGATCAGCCTGGGCATCCGCCCAGTCTGATCAGAGTCTTCGCTTTCCGCATGAAGGTAGCTTAGTCCCTCAGCTACCCTTTAAGCGCTTAGCAAAGACTCTGATCAGACTGGGTGAATGCCCAGGTTGATCTGAGTCTGCGCTGGGCGGACGACCACATTGTTGGTTTTCTCGTGTCGCGGCTCATATGTTGTTGGTCTAGGCTGATTCATCTTCGAATCGAGACAATCTTTTACATGGACCCATGAAATGCATGTGCATTGTAGTAGCGCTGTAATTTTACCTTTATAGTATAACATAACCCTAAATTTTTTATCTCTAATCTTCATAGTGGAGGGATTTTTCTTACTTGACTGAGAAAATGCAAGATACAAGAAATAAAACAAAAATAAAACTGTCAAAAGAGAAGCTCGATCTTTCCACTTTGTTAGTTTTGTCATTGCTATTCTATAAAATTATGTCGCTCCACCGAAAAAGAAATTCTGCGGCAAGTTGGAAAAAGGAATACTAGGATCACACTGTGCGAATGTTGCATAAAATATAGGCATCCTCCAAAAAGTGAAGCATACGAAGATTGATCAAAATCTTACCATAGACATATTTTCTCGCAATTGGAGATGTTGGCTGTAAATATTCTAAATAATTGGACACCTAAAATCATTATCGTAAGTGTCCTTAAATGGAACAGCTGGGATTTTCAGTGCAGTGATGCGTCTAAAACATGAACATGAGATGAAATAGCAAACAGTGTAGACCCTGATGAGGAGCTGTCGGATCTGGGTCTGCACTGTTTACTCAGACATATCTATCCCAATATTTAGACTTTTTACGGTATGCACAGCTGACCTTTTCTTGACTTCATGTTTTCTATGCATAAAATAAAATACCTCATTTGCTGCAGTATATTCTTAAAGTCTCCATAGTCCTATAAGCATGATAAGTGGTAAAAACGTCTAAACGCAAATCCTTAGGTGATAAAATTAGGGGATAACTGTATTCAAAATTGTCATTTGGGGAGGTAAATCGTCGGTTTTATGGTCGGAAATTTCGTTTTACGGCGACGCGTTAGCGGAGCCGTAAAACGGAATTTGCGACCATAAAACCGATGATTTACCTCCCCAAATAACAATTTTCAATATGGTTATCCCCATTCTAATGCACTTTTTCACATTTTCACCATTCAAAGTGTACTTCTTTGCAAGCGCTTTCAGCAGCGTAAAACCGAACGTCAGCCAATGAGAAGCGACGTTTTATAATGACGTCGGGTTTGCGACAGTATATCGCAGAATATACTGTCGCAAATTTTTGACGTTATCCAATCAGACGTCGTGTTATATTTGTAAGTGCATTAGAATATTGGATGATGTGGCTGTAATGATCCAAATACCTGGCAAAAAGCATGGGGAGCGTGTTTATGAAACACGACAATCCGTTCTACGAAATGCAGGTTTCCTATCTGGTTTCCCTTGAGCGATGCAATATAAACAAAAGCGGTACAGTGAAATGGACTCCACTGCTGTACATTGTATTTTTACCATTTTTTCATTGCTTACGAAATCGAAAGTATGTCATTTAGTTGGCAACTGAAATGACCTAAATCAATTTTCGAACCTTTTTTATGTGAAACTCAATGATGGTTTATTTGTTTAAAGTTGGCCAATCGCTGTGATTTACAATGACGAAAGTATGACGAGAAGCTTGCGATAGAATTTTTCATCCTTAAAGAGCAATGGGGCCTTTAAAATTCGAAAAAAAAATGTTGGAAGATATTGATACAAAGAGAGTATTCCAGGCAACTTACAGTCAGACTTATTTTCTATTTAATTAATCTACTATTCTGTACAATAAAAGGGATCAGAATACTCTTGAATATTCATAGAAATGAAATATTTGCTGAAAAAGTGTATTTTTATCATAAATGGACACCTGAACTATATGAAGATTACTTTGCTAATGGCAACATGGCGATGCGTTATTTATTTTTGGCCAATCAGAGAAAATGCATAGGCTGGCGTGCTAGTCAGTCTCTCTCTCTCTCTCTCTCTCTCTCTCTCTCTCTCTCTCTCTCTCTCTCTCTAACCTCTTGCAGAATTGAGTACATAGCTTCATTTTTATTTTCACAAAGCTTTTTTCAAGCTTCAGAAATATATATGATCGATTTTCACAATGCCTTCGGTTTCGAATTGAATGCGGGTACTGTAGTTTAGTCTCAATTTTCATTAACACACCCTTTCCATTGAAACATATCTTTTGCCTGATACACTGTATGTGTGTCAAATATTTATGAAAACCTTTGGATTAATATTAATTTAACGAGATCTTATCAATGATAATTAATACCTTTAAGTACGAAGAAATAAATTGAGTTGCGACGCGCACAAATGGGAGGGACAGGGACTTAATGCATATGCGACGCGGGAAGGCTGAGAGCAGCCTACGCATCCGCGTAATCTGATCAGAACCTTTACTGTTCACACACATCATTTATGGACCTATAAAATCTACAGGCACAAAAAGTAGGCTCTTGTTAGACTGCATGGATTCACAGACTGGTTTGATTCTCCGCAGTTCGCAAATACGTTAAGCGTGGTTTGCTTCATGAAGTGCATGTTGTAAAACCGGGTATGAACTATTGAAGTACCTGGCTCTGTGAAGGAGATATGATGTTGGTAATACTCGTTTCACCCAATAGAGCTGCAGTTCGTTCTTCAAGTGTTTCATGCCAGAGCATATGAGC
Organism: Ctena decussata; assembly: GCA_963989385.1. Classification (NCBI taxonomy): domain Eukaryota; kingdom Metazoa; phylum Mollusca; class Bivalvia; order Lucinida; family Lucinidae; genus Ctena; species Ctena decussata. The sequence continues at coordinate 6,817,614 of OZ022498.1, forward strand.
CGCAACACGACAAAACCAACAATGTGGTTGTGCGCCAAGTGCAGACTCAGATCAGCCTATGCATCCACCCAGTTTGATCAGACTCTATGTTAGGTGCTCAAAGGGTAGCTAAGGGACTAGGTTTCCTCCATGCGTACAGCGAAGACTCTGATCAGACTGGGCGAATGCCCAGGCTGATCTGAGTCTGCGCTTGGCGCACAACCACATTGTTGGTTTTCTCATGTCGCGGCTCGTATATTCATTATATGAATAATTGGTATAAAAGGATTGTTTTTTGAGGGACATTTTGATATGTTTGATCATCGCCCACCTCCGTTCGTCCCGCTCCCCCCCCCCCCCCCCCTCCTCACACTCACACACACACACACACACACACACGAAAAAACGTCCCATGAAAATTTTCAAAATGGGTGCCAAAATGATAAAAAGAAAACATTGTCCCATATTGGCATTAATTTCTAACTCATTTAGGCTATTTGTATGAGCCAGAATAAATCCTGTAGTATAATTCATATTCCTGTAATATAATTCGTATATGCAAAAATATAATTATATTCAAAATATGATCTAGTGTAAATAAGAGACATTTGTTGCTTGCGTTTGTAGCCCGGAATATGACAGTGCATTGAATTAATAAATTTAACAATAGTCAACGTGATTAGTTTGGTATTTTTGAACAAGTTATCTATTATTTGGATCTGATTATGTATGGTCTGTCATCTTTTGCCACAATAAAAAGAATACACTGTTAATATGAAGATACACGTTAAGATCAAAGGCTGCCGACACATAATCCATGATATTTGATTGTATTTATGATACACAGGTGTTATTATTTTGTTTACCACTTGTATCTGGTCCTATTAATCATATTAATATGAAGAGCGCCACGGAAAAGGTATGTCTGGGCATGCGCGGACACGGAAGACCCAGATTCGTCTTGGCAGACGGATCTGAGTCACCCGTGTTCGCACATGCCCGTTTTCACATACACGGTCTCGAAATCTGTGTAATCTGTCGCGCGAAAACTGCAGATTCTTGTCACTTTTGTGCAGACGCGCAGGCCTATTTGAGCATTGGCTGTTTGCGCATGGAATAAGAACCCTTCAAGTTTCTCCCGCCGCCACTAATATATTCCTTATACCGCTAATCAGTTACAATCATTGTTTCTGTCGGACGATGACCAGACAGGCACTCCTCAACCCGCATACCGGTCTCTCAGTACACATGGTACATGCTGAATCTATTTAAACGAGTCCATTGATTTATGTTTTGTCTTTTTTTTTTTGCGATCATTGGCAATGACTTATTAATTACCGCTTGTTGGTAATACTTATTAGTTTATTACGGTTTTAATAAAGGCCAGTTGCAGCTATCGGGTTTAACGGATTTTTTTTTCTTCTTTTTGGCCAGGTATTCTCGCCAATACTAAAGAATCTTCCTAAATTTCTATATGCATTTACGTGCACATGGTAGCTGTCTGAAGCTGGTTGGCGCTATGTTCAAAAGAAGCAAGGTCCACGCATTTTCTGTTGAATTCACGAGTTGTTGATGCTTTCGCTATGTGCTCTGGCCCCGAGGTTATAAAACTTTTTTTTGTGCTCAACTCAGCTGAGCATGAACTTTTCTCTGCTGATAAATATGAAAATGCCAACTAATGTTGGCATTTTCATATTTATAAGCAGAGAAAACTTCATACTCAGCTAAACTGAGCAAGAAAACAACTGTACTTATCAATAATTTGCTATTTATGAGCAGGTAAAATTCCATGCTCAGCTGAGTTGAGCATGAAAAAGTTTTATAACCTTGGGGCCTGATTCGGGTCCACATAGTCCATGATTGCTGGTCTCTAAACTCAACCTTACTGCCGATTACATGTAGCGTGCACGTGGCCTCAAGTAAGCGTTTTATTACATTTAGCCTGCACGTGGCCTCAAGTAAGCGTTTTAAAATTAGCTTCAGCAGCTTTTTCTTTTCGCAAATATTTTCCTTTTTTATGGGAACGTATTGCTGTTTGGTTTAAACTTTATTTTTTGTATATATTTCATGAAAATACAGAACGTAATCGGAAGTACAATATAATACAAATGCTGTTTCGTTATACGTTGTCGACAAATCTTCAAAATCTAGCTTCACTGTAGATCACATTATACTTTATTACCCGCTCTGCATATATCCTTATTTATTGCTGGCATAAACTATGATTAGAAATTTAGCTGTATATTTGTTGAGCAATAAATATCCCGCGCATCAAAGAACAAATGATAAATAAAACTGGAAACTGATAATGCACTCGAGATTTTGTCTATTACATGCATAATGAAAGCAAATAGAGTTAGGCAGTTACAAAATATATTGTATACCTCTCATATTTTTATTATAGATATTGTGTCATAGATGTACTTTCATTATTCAAACGTAGTACATTTACCGTGCAAACATAACTCTGAAAGTGATTGGGACTACGACGAGAGACTGGATAAAGTAAATGGTCTTTTCCAAGCACGGTCACTATTGGAAAACAAAATGAACTTCGTCCTCCACATCAATATACATGTAGTTATTGTATCAGTGACGTTGGTTTGTACCTATATACATTTTCAATTTGGGTTAGGTCCATATACACTTTCATTGGAAGAGAGAGAAGGAGAGAGAGAGATGTACTAAGGTCGAATGGGGTAAAATTCATGCTCATTTGCACGGAGTTCAAGTTTTGATTTATGTGAGGCCGGCATGGAGTAAATGGCATTTGACTACCTAAGCATGGTATTGACTAGCACGGGGTTCGCCATTCGACGGAGTCGTTTCATACGATTGAGCGTTTTAAAACCAAACCGCCATTTTTATGCCCCCGCCACGAAGTGGGGAGGGGCATATAGTTTTGCCCTTGTCCGTCCGTGCATACGTCCGTCCGTCCGTACGTACGTACGTCCGTCCGTCACACTTTGTAGTACTGTTCTTGTCTCCGCAACTCCTCCTACAGTATTCGATGCAGGGAGTTGAAACTTGCAACACAGTTCAGGCATGCATTGAACATGTGCATAAAGGAAACATAACTTTAATTCAGGTCTTTATTGCAGAATTATGTCCCCTTGAATAATATACATATTATGACCATATTTCACATTTGAGTACTGTTCTTGTCTCCGCAACTCCTCCTACAGTATTTGATATAGGGAGTTGAAACTTGCAACACAGTTCAGACATGCATTGAACATGTGCATAAAGGAAACAGAACTTTGATAACAGTCTTGATTGCAGAATTATGTCCCCTTGAATAATATACATATTATGATCATATTTCACATTTGAGTACTGTTCTTGTCTCCGCAACTCTTCCTACAGTATTTAATGTAGGGAGTTGAAACTTGCAACACAGTTCAGACATGCATTGAACATGTGCATAAAGGAAACAGAACTTTGTTTCAGGTCATTATGGCAGAATTACATCCCCTTGAATGACATTCATTTTTTGACCATATTTCACACTTTGTAGTACTGTTCTTGTCTCTGCAACTCCTCCAATTGTATTTGATGTAGGGATTTGAAACTTGTAACACAGTTCAGACATGCATTGAACATGTGAATAAAGGAAACAGAACTTTGATTCAGGTCATTATGGCAGAATTACATCCCCTTGAATGACATGCATATTTTGACCATATTTCACACTTTGTAGTACTGTTCTTGTCTCTGCAACTCCTCCAATAGTATTTGATGTAGGGATTTGAAACTTGCAACACAGTTCAGACATGCATTGAACATGTGCATAAAGGAAACAGAACTTTCAGTCAGGTCTTTATTGCAGAATTATGTCCCCTTGAATTACATACATATTTTGACCATATTTCCATAGCTTAAATACAATTTCACCTTTTATCTCCGCTATAGCGGCCTCATTTATAAACCGATTTTGGTATTACATCACAGCTTTATTGGGGATGACAGTACCTTGTTCAACTTTGCGTTTCAGTTTGGTAGGATGAAGGTCAAGGTCACAGTTGCTATTTTCAGAAAAACTAGAGCATTGCTCCAGCGATTTCATTTATAGATCGATTTTGATGTAACTTCACATAAATATTAAGTATGACAATATCTTGAATAAATTGCCGCTTCAGCACCCCAGGTCCAAGGTCAAGGTCACAGTTGCTATTTTTAAGAAAAACTCAGTCATCCCTCTAGCACCTTTATTTATTGACAGATTTTGATGTAACTTCACACAAATATGTTTTAACACTTAACTCATCTAGTGAGGCATATGGCGGGGGCATTCATCACCTTTAGTGATTGTCTAGTTTCTTCTAGTTTGATCTGTTTCTACAATGTTACTCTGAAACACTTTTATCAATTTTAAAATATGTTTCGGTAGGTACAGAATGAAGATACCTGTAAAGTCAAAGGTTCGTGTTTTTATATTTGTAGTTTTTTCTGTAGTTCGCAGATAGATTTTGTTTTGACACACAAATCAACACATTTTTCTGCAGTTTTTATCTCTGCGTTTCTTGTAGTCTGTGACCAAGCGGAAAACAAGCACCTGTTTTAGTCTAACATGCGCATCATTCCGTCATCCGTTTGCTATTTTTAGCGCGTGAATATGAGCATTTGTTTCTTTGAATGTAAGCGCTGCTGTAGATCAAAATTACTTTAGTCATTCTGGTATCTTTAGTTTTAAAAGCAGGATTTTTGTCTGAGGAAAAAAAGGTATTTTCATCAGTGGTAGTAACCGGGTTGAGTACAAAAAGGGCCACCTTGCCTCGACAATATTCTGAATAAGTTGGTCTATGTTTAGGAAACAACATCTATAAAATTTGCTCTTGGAATCAAAGAACGCATCCAAAATAGGAGTCTCGGTTTTATTGAGAATGTGGGGCCATATTCATAAAACTATTTAAGTGGTTGCTATGGTGTTGCTAAGGCTATATTTCTTTTAAGGAGATTCCTACAACTATGAAATTTGCTCTGGAGGAACAGTCTTACAAAGACTGTTCCTCTAGACCAAATTTCATAGTTGTAGGGAATCTCCTTTATAGATATTTAGCCTTAGCAACAGCATAGCAACGACGTAAGTAGCTTTATGAATACGGCCCCTGGTCTTTTGCAAGGCTACATACGCCGGCATTTGAGCTTCCCAGTTGTTGTTCACCACAGAGTTCTTTGATAGGTGGGTGTTCTGTCGGGTATGCAAATATAGGGCTGTGTCTGTTTCCGCCGGTTCAGTTTTTACACTTATGCATACATGTATCTGTAATGGTGACAATATTGCACTTACAATAATAGGGGGACAATTTGACATTGAAGACCCTCAAGTATTGTAAATAGTGCTAACAAGTCATTTTATAGGTTTCTCGTCTTTAAATTATTTACTTAAATAGACCATTAGAAATAAGTATTGCAATTATTTATTGGTATTTAAACAATTATGAAATATAAGAACTGAATGAAAGAAAAATGTTGGTCAAGTGTTCAGTGACTTAAAAATAAAATTCAAGCGAGTTGTCACGCCTAAAACACACAGTTCCATTCCCACCAGGAAATCAAAAGTTATATGTTCTGCAAATAGTAGGCGAAAATATAACAATGCTTTTCGACTCATATTTACGCAAAGCATAGTTGTGCACAACTGTTGCTTGAAGTGAAAGAACAAGAAAAAGAACTAGTGGGGTTCAACTGATAGTTTTCTTTTGCTCCGGTATTTCAGTGGTGTTGTCTGACTTCCCAGGGGTCTCCTAGTGTCGCAATACGTTCTTTCCGTTGAGTCCTCATCTCTGACTCATCATAGGCCTTATCCGTGATTTGTTTGTTTCCGGTGATGATTCATTGGTGAGTTAGGATACCTTCATGCGGACCAAACAGCTAAATTAATGAGAAGCAGAGGGCGAAGTTTGGGCCCAGTAAAACATGTTTAAGCCCCCAAGTAATCTTTTGCTGACCGTTCCAAGGCGGTACTTCTGTTGCGGCTCCTTGATGTTATATTGTGCTGTGTCCGCTTGTCTATGGTTTCTGGCGGTTTGGTCACCCGTATTGCTGCCCAATCTGCCTTCCGTTTCGTTTTGTTTTGTAACAAAAATAAAGAAATAAGTAAAAATAGATGTTGATGCTGTTATTGTGGTAGCTGAATGACCTTCTATGTGGGAAAGAGCTGCTCATTAGGTTTACTGTGCGTGTCTTTCGTAAGCTTGTGTCACTTTCTGTATGTGCTTCTTTCCCTATTGGTTTTGAGAGCGGAATGTGGGATTTGATTGTATTAAATCCTGATCATTGCCCATCTTTTTACTTAGCACAAAACATCTGAAAGTGGCCGAACCGAAATTTCGGTTTGGCCACTTTCAGAGTTTTGTGAGAACTCCACCAATTTATCTTTTACAAAAACTGAAACTTTGTGCTGATGAGGTACGTATTTAAATCATCTAAAGTGGTCCTGCAGTGTACTACTTGCTGAGGCTGGAGGTTATAATTGCAATTTAGGAATAGAAATGCAAGTTTACCAGCCGTGGTACCACGACAGCATGTTCGTTACGCTGCAACAATCAATAGCAAGAGATGAAGCACTGACGTCGAAAATCGGCAACTGAACTTGAAACAATCGTTTATAAGGCTTTATGACGTCTTCTTTTTCTTTAACCAATGAACTCAATGATGAAATCGTTTTCGAATAAGCTGCTAGCATACACGCATATGTATGTATCCAAATACGGTATGATTTTGCGTACGGAATCGGTCCTGCCCCCCCCCCCCTCCCCCCGCCCAAAAATAAAACCATTATAAATCATTTGCCATTGTTACAAACAAATGACGTTGATGTTATGTTATTTCGACGTTATGTGCGTTGGTAGGTCAAATTGCATGTTTATGTAATACATGTATTTTTGTAATGATTTTTTTTGTCTTTTTCAGACGTTTAGATAGAAATCAAATACAAAAAATACCGGATATGTTATTCGCTACCATGCCGGAATTACAGAGATTGTAAGTACTTATTTATAGTTTTATAACGTTCTATTGCCAAGGTTTTATTGTATCGCGGGAGCTTTGAAATGATACCACTTTTGTCCACAGGCTACAAGTTCAAATTTTAGTGAACTTTTCAGCATGAAATTGTTTGTTTACATAGATGGCTGATAAGCCGCTGTAACTGTTGCTTAAGTGGCATCCTGCTGCCAAACGGTGGTCAAACTGTTTGATGTTAGAGATTTTACAAGCTGTCTTTGAGCTTTTTGTTTTCTTGGGCTATTAGAGGCTAGTTAACAAATAACTATAACAATTTTATCTGATCCTTGACTCAAGGGACATTCCATAGGCTGGAGCATATAGTAATACAACGATCTTCTGTGACGTTGCTATTTAACAAACCCCTCATTTTTGCACTTTTCGATTTGAAGTTATATCATTTGCTCTCTGCATGCCTTTGACAGTCAAAACTCGTTTTAAAGCAAACGCTACGTGTTCGTATATGGAAAGTCCTGAGCACAAGCGTTTTTATGCTTACGACAAGCCAAAAACAGAAAACACTGTTTATGGCTTTTCTTGTGGAATACAAACAGCTACTAATTGCCAGAGATGCTTATATACTGCATTTTTCGCAGTCTTATTGGCATGGTTAATGTATTATCAAGCTTGTAATTATGAAGCTAAATCCATTGTGAGAAATTTATGTTTACATGGTGTCTCTGAAGAGGTTAACTTAATTGTGCGCCCTGTTTGGAGGACAAAGTTGTGTAGGATCTGTACCTTCAACTTCATGGTTTATGCTAAATAAAATGCATCAGTGGCAGTTGTTCTGTACTAGCAGGCACTATAATAGCAGGTTTTTATCTGATTACGAAATGTGGTACATGTGTCACTAAATATGGTATTAACAAGTCTTCACGACGTGTCTAGACCCCATTTTTAAAGGGCGTTCTTGTCTAGGGAAGCAGACTAAAAATCACAGAAGTTGTTACCATTGATAAAGGCAGAATTTTATTTTGTAAGACTGTGAAAGAGTCTGGTGGCGATATAGTGTTAAGACATTGTCCTTTTGCAAAATATAAAATCCCACCAGGTTTGTTTCATCATAATGTAACGTATGGACGCTTTTTAGTTCAACAGATATCATTAACAAATGGCCCCCAAGTGGAAATTGTCCACGCATGAGAGAGAGAGAGAGAGAGAGAGAGAGAGAGAGAGAGAGAACATTTCAGGTAACAGTGGCCTAAACCAGCATTTATGTCTTTCGCTGTTCCGGTTATGGAGTTGACGCTGTTCGCATCTGCCATCTTCAACCTCATTCCACCCAGGGACGTCAGCCGTCCCGTGTAAAAAAAAAAAAAAAAAAAAAAAAAAAAAACGTGTCTAGTTGCCTTTTCAGATTAGTATGTAGATCTTTGGTAATAAGTCTCTTGAATGTCTTTTATAGTTTTCGTGTTGGTGCGGCCTAATTGTGGTAGTCCGTCTTTTTTGAATGAAACCGAGAGATTTGATAGATATTTAGTCGAGGCGTGGGAACATTTAAATCCGTATGTGCGAGCAGCGTATGCCCTGACCGCTTGTGCTGTCTGAAATGAGACTTCTTGGTTTGCCTACTTGATATTATCGCCAGAGTGAAACAGAAAGGGAAAAGCAAAGGGTCCTGATCAGAATCTGTGGCGCGTAGGTTGTCTGGAACATTCGTTCCTCGCAAGCATTATTTGTTTCCTGTGTCTCGGCTGACATATTAAACACCTCAGTTTTCATTGAATGTCTTCTTTGATTTCAATGAATTTGCGGTTTTAATGAGCCAAAGAAAGTATGTTTAAGACCTATAATTATGTTTTATAAGGTCGTGGTACGATTTGTGGAATAGTTTGGATAAGTTTCATTCAACAGACTCTTGATTTCTTCTGAAGTACTCTTATGAAAGTTTGTTTGAACTATGTCATTATTGGAGCCGCGACACGACAAAACCAACAAATTGGTTGTGCGCCCAGCGCAGACTAAGATGAGCCTGGGCATCCGCCCAGTCTGATCAGAGTCTTCACTGTCCGCATGGAGGTAGATTAGAACCTTAACTACCCTTTAAGCGCTTAGCGAAGGGTCTGATCAGACTGGGCGGATGCTCAGACTGATCTGAGTCTGCGCTGGGCGCACAACCCCTTTGTTGGTTTTGTCGTGTTGCGTCTCAAAATTTGTTATTGTACTGATAGAGCCCATGGTTGCTCGAGCTATGTGGTTGTTTTTACTTGTTTAGCGCATTTGGCACTGTTCAGCGTCACAACCCCAACTTAGGTTGCAATATACACTTGGCATGCTTTGGATTGCAGTATTCATACAGTGGTCATGTTTATCTAAATTATTAATAAATATATATACCTAGCTGGAAGGAAACTGCCAAATTATTAGAGAGCCTTTATATTAGCCTGTTCACTATGGCTAAGCACAGAATTACTGAAGGGTGGACTAAATGAAGCAGTAAAATCCAAACTTATTTTTTGTTGTTATATAGATGTACGCCACTCAGTTTTTTTAAAACAGTATATACATGTAGTTTCATAAACCAGTCTGTAGTATTCGTTACTTGATGGTTTTCTAGCTGTCGCAACATTGCTGTAATTTTCGTTGATTCTTTGTAGAGTTTCTCGTGTTTTGCTACCTGTTAAATGTTTATTATCGTATCCCTACGTATTCTACAATGCTACCACCGATTTTAGAGAATGGGGTTTCCCGTATTTAAATTCGGACAGGACCAGTGTTTATTTTTTGTTGTTGTTGTTTTGTTTTGTTTTATGAATTGTTTGATGATGCCTGATAATACTGATACTGATAGCTGTCATTCTGATCTGGGGCTGCACAGTATGGGAAGGCACTTTGGGGGCAGTAATTAAGACTGTACGGTATATTTATTGCAAGATTGGGTATCAATTAATGGAACATAACAAAATCAAGCCGCCTATGTTGGGCATCATCCAAGTAAAATAATGTAGTTTGTACCTGAGATTGCATCTAATAACTGTTTTGTGATTTATTTACACTTGAGATTTCCCGTAGCATTTACTTATCTTGCACGGAAGCTATCTGAACAGAGTATGAAAAAAGGAAAAATAAAAAAAAAAATAAAAATGGGACATTTGAAACAATTGTCCAAACAATGAGACAGTTTTACAATATAGTTATGCGTCCACAAAATGCACATAGAATGGCAGTGTAGACCGTGGTCAGACTTCAGACCTATCTGTCTCAATACTTAAAATTTTACGTTTTTTTTTGCACGAAAGTACAAACTAATAACTATATATACATGTACTGGGATCCTACTACAGCACAGCCCCTTTATAGCGCCGTGTAGGGCTCCTACACGGCGCTATAAAGGGGCTGTGCTGTAGTAGGGTCTATGCATGGGCATAGAGTTATATGCGCATAGCGTTGTTCCGACACTATTAGCTACAATGTAATAAATGAATAAGGAGATCATTTTTGTGATGAAGCATGGCTTCTAAATACTGTATCTGATGCTCTTATGTTTATATAGCGTTATAGCCAAAATATCGCTATAATGAATAGTCTGATACTGGGGTTGTGTTCTTCTATCAAAATGCTTTTTTCCTTCTTCGACGCCAATAGACAAAACTGTTGGTTGAATGACAGTGATCAGATGAGCTGTGTAGGATCGGCCTTATTTAACAATAACCCTAAAATTAACAGTACACCACAAAAATTAGCAATATACCTAGAAAGTTAACAAATGGACTAACAAAGCCTTCAACAATCTGCCAAAGGACAACAGTCTGGAAAACAGCGGGATGGGCTCTGCTTTCATATGCTAAATGCCTGAGATATTGTGGGCATGTACGGCCTTTAGGCCGCGGGAATCCTTGACCTTTACCTTTTATAAGTTACTGACTTATTGCGGACTTGCGTGCAGAAATTTACGAGATTCCCACACTCATTTTTTACATGTTCTTCAATGTTTAAAGCCAAACTACATTGTATCTCCATTTGCCCATAAAATCCAATTAATCGATAAAATAAATCAAATATTTGCTATTTTCAGATGTTTAAGAACTGGAAATTTTCTGTATTTGCAGAACAATTATCCCACTACTTAGTGTATCAACATTGAGGGTATTTTGTTCAGAGTAGCATCTGTCAGTCACTATTTTGACAGCCATTTAAGAAATTGACAAGGACCCTCTGTACATGAAGTTAATTGACTTTAAATATATATAATTATTCCGCGTCGACATTCGCAAAGGGCTCTTGCCTCAAAACCGACTACCAAAGACAAAGTTTTGCGGTTGTTGGATGTATGGACTCGTTTGAACCTACCATTTCCCAAAGAGAATTCCAGCATATACCTTCTTTTACATGCGTTAAGCTGTACTTCGTGTTTATTGTAGTTGGAACATTTTGTGACTTCCTGTTTGCTTCCGTGGAGGGCGAAGCCCCTTCAAAATAGGGCATATTCTTAAAGGCAGGTTTCTGGTCCTAGGAGAGCGAATGCTGTCTTTTAAGAGTTGACCCCATTAGAAGGGATGGCAGAGTTGCTGCTTCTGAAAGTGTACTCAAGGAGTAAATTCTTTACTGTAAAAGTGCACTCCATTTCGGGGTCCCTATAGGGAAAGAGAAAGTCACTAACGTTTCCCCTCCTTCCCCCCCCCCCCGCCCACCACCACCAGCAACCCCCCCCCCCCCCCCCCCCCCACCGCGACCCACCAACAATTGTAATAATGTTGGAAAAACATGAGGTATCCCCCACCCCCATTGTAATGGTGGAAAAACTTGGAGGTCTACCCATACAGATTAAGTGGCAAAAAATGAAAAAAAAAAGTCAACAACTTTACTTTCAAAATGCGCCTTAATTTTGATGTTTCTCTTTTTCAATACAACGGGATGATTGTTATAAAATACATCTATGATACGACAGAATGGGGAGTATCGTAAGAGCTCCTAAAACGTCCAATTATCTTTTTCAATTTCTCAATATTAGCCTTTCTATCTGATGGGTATTAGAAAAGTTTATTGTATCGTATAAACCCGGGATGATATTGGTGGTTCAAGTTTCAATAAACCGATCAAATTTAAACTGCGAGAAGACTCGATGCTTATCTTAGTGATTTCACACATAAATAAACGACAAACAGGACGAGTTATGTCAGAAAGCAGAGACATGTGAAGGTGTAGGCTTCACACCTTTGTAATCTGCAAAACATAATGAATGTTGCAGACAGCTCAGCGTAGCAGGGAAGGAGCTTAGGACTGATAGCCAAAGTGGTCTAAAACATTTCTAATCGGGATATAAGTTCGAAGCCAGCACCATCCCAGATTGTTATTAATACTTATTGTCAGGGGCGTAGGCAATGACATGATACGCACGATTAGGTCTTTATATTTCTTGAGAAGAAGCCAAGGGGCTTAGTCCCTTAGATATTTTATAATGATGCGTCAGTTGGCAGTTTGTATTGAAATCTTGCACAAGTTACAACATACACCGGTGCATGTTGAAATTTTGTCAATTTGACAAAATTTCAGTACACACCTGCGTATTGGCGTTTAAAGACACATTTTTTTCTTTAACAAATTGGGGTGGCACACTTTGATAGCTTCCAATAAACAGTGCTTGGGGCCACAGGTAACATCAAAGGATTGTCTTATCTAGGTGATTATGAGGGGATTATGCCAGTGACAAATTCCAAAAGTGGGGCCTAATATGGGGAAACTGCTATTATCCTGTAGATGCATTTACTTTAAACAGTTTAACAACAACAACTAAAACTAATGAGTTAAAAAAAGCAATTCATAATAAAGAAAAAAATGATTATTATTTTCATTTGATCTATTTTTGTTTTTATTGTTTTATAATTTTTTTCTGATCCGAGATAATGGTTGTACATCTGTTTTTCTTTTTTTTTCTTTGATTTGTTTATGATTATTTTATCTTAAAGTAAATGCAAAAAATAAAAAAAAAATAAAAGGTTTTATTGTCTGCTAAAAGCTAAACATATGAAAGTTTCTGGAATTATAAACAGATAAAAATGACTTTTTGCTAGACATATGTAAAATAGTCATTAAAACTTGCAAACCAAACAAAGAGATGATTATTTTAATTTTATTTTCTAGATCTAATTCTTTATGATATTTTGTGAAAAATTAAATAAACATAGATGCCCAAAACTTGAAAAGGCGAAAATAAAGACAGAATGTGCATGCTGATTTCGAATACTCATTGATTACGTAACTTCGTGTGAACAATATGTCACATCTATGTGGACGAATCAGGTTTTTTTGTTTGTTTGTTTGATTAAGTTTGCTTTTTAGCTGTGCAGGCTGATTTGGCATAACTTTAATATGAACAGTAAATATTCAAATCAGCTGTCACATTGTGTAGATTGGTCATAGTCTTCAATTTGCTTTTATTGTTTAAGCAAACAGGATTGACTTATTAGACTGCGCATACTGATCTAAGTCTTCTTTATGCGAGAATGTAATTTATAAGTACCTACATTAACATGGCATATTTTATTAACCCTTTGCATAAAAACAGGTTTTGAGTAGATTATGGCAGCACTCTACAACACAGCTCTATGTGGGTCTTCAAAAACAGTCTGATCCAGTTATCATCTGTTTAAAACCATATTCTGCCTTTTCCCTTGACAATTGATTTCCCTTTATCTGGCCCCCTACCTGTACTTCAGTGAAAAGTCTTCTGGGATGTTTCATCTCTGAGCAGCATGTTTCAATAAACGGTCATTAGGGTATTATGCAATCAAAAATGTGTCTTTAAACAGCTACGCCCTTGACACCGCGTGTTTTAAGCAGAAAGTGCCCATACCCACTTTGCTACTTTCATATTACATGTATTTGCTTTCTACAACAGATGTAATATATGATACATGTATGTGGAAAAACTCCATCTATCACATATCTTCCTGTAACAAATCAGTTTTGATTTAGATTTATTCTGAGCACGCAACTACACGTTGTTTTTACTTGATGTGCGTCCCGGCCTGCAATGAACATTCTTTGATGTTTATTTCACTGTCAATATATTGCGTGATTTTGCAAACAAACATGACAACCGCAGGTTGATAGGCCATCAAAGATGATAGATACACGTGCTTCTATTTACATTGTAGAAGAAATCTCATATTAATATCATAACATTTATCTAAAAGTTATGCAAATCTTGTCAAATGCACTTCAGTTAAACAAATACAGAGTCGGTATTACATGAACTAAACAAACAGTAAGTCATGTACGAATGTCCGAACCACCTCGGGAATGCCCTACCCTCCGCGAGGTACCTATATGGAAACGTTATTAATGAAATTTGGAGGCAGAGTGGGAAAAATATTATGATAGGTAGGGTATATCATAGTTACCATATTGTATAGTTACTCTAATTATCAGAAGTCACAGCTCCATACTTGAAATTCGATATAAGTTTAGAGCAAAATATGAAATAAGAAAATGGATAGCAATGCACGGATATTTTGCTTTTACCCTTTTAGATTTCCGCAGTGGTTTAGCAGATTGAAATTATTAAAATAATAATTAAGTAGAAGAAACCCGTGTAAATTAAAAAAAAAACAAGAAAAAAAAAGTAGATCTAATTGGAGTTTGCCAGTTTACGATTTTCAGTCCAGTCATTAAAATTATTTATTAGTCTTTTGTTAGTTGCCAGCTGTAGGCGACCATTATAAAATGCACAGTGCATGTACATAAATAAAGGGGTTGTCATAATCAGTTTAGATCAAAGGTGTCCCTCACAGCTACAACTGTTCTTTTCGCGGCAGCCATGTAGTTTATGACATCTTGGTGACCTCAAAGACAGGTCATTATTAAAATTGCATACAGAACACTGACAGGGAAGATGTTCTTACTATACAAAATATTTGTTGCTTTTGTTTTGCTGAATTTATATATTACTGTTTATGAGAGCCGATTATTTGAATCAAGCATCGAATCACTGCAGCTTGTCACTTCAGCTAAGCAGAACAATACAGATAAAGTATACGTTCCTTTCAAAAGTGGGAAATGTTGTTTATGGTATACTTGACCTTTTCAGGATACATTTCATTTAGAAACAAGGTTCAGCTTCATGTTCAGCTGCAGTCAGAATATGCGACCGAGTATCAGTCTAAACTAATGTCAGGCTACGCAAAAGAGTCCAGTCTCACCTGGAAATTAAACACAACACAGGGTATAATCGATTCCGCCAATTTTCGCTTCCTGCAGAGACTGTACGTCATATTTGGCTTCCGCCGAGACTGTCCGCGAACTCTTGCTTCCTGCAGAGACAACTGTCCTCGAATAATGGCTTCCTGCCGAGACTGTCCGCGTGACACTGCTTCCTGCCGAGAGCCTCGGCAGGAAGCAGAATCACGCGGACAGTCTCTGCAGGAAGCCATTTATCATGTACAGAAGTCTCGGCAGGAAGCAAGGGTTCGCGTACAGTCTCGGTGGAAGCCAAATATGGTGTACAGTCTCTGCAGGAAGCGAAAATTGGCGGAATCGATTATACCCTGTGCACAAACGCTTTCGCAAATAGTTTGCCAAGAAATAACAAATCTATCGTGTCAAAAGCACGTTGGTGCAAACCTTTGCTTAAAGATTAGCGATTATCATAAAACTCCTAAATGCACAGAAATTTCGGTGTGGCCACTTTCAGAAGATTTATGCGAATTCTACCTGTTTACCTGTTAATAAGGCTGGATATTTTGTACTAATACATTTTTTTTACTGTCATATATGTGTGTTGAATAGCATTGTTTTATTTTGGTAACTATTTGTAGGGCCTTGAATTTTTAAATCCAGGTGGGAATAGGTTGCGAGTTTACCTGTTTACTATGCGTGTGTTGTGGTTTGTGTGGAAAGCGAATGCTAACCTACGTGGTGGACCACTCTCATTGTATGAAACAAGAACGTTCTGTGAGAACGCGGTTCTTGACAGTTTTAATATCTTTACATGATGCCTTGTAATTAAAAAATTGATTTATGTACAAATTAGACTAAAGGCAAACAATAATCATTTTCCCGCTGACACCTAAGCCTGTATTGAAGAATATGACAGGGGAATAAATAGACAATAATATACAATATTTCCCCAATAAATCATATGAACCCCCTTTGATCTGCCGATGGTGTAGGACGTTTAGGCTGCGGAGGGTCAATTTCACACCTTGACATAATGTTTGCGATGGCTTAGTGGGGGTAGAAATTTTATGAAAGTCGGCTTATACCGTATGATAAGAGATTTTATTATTAAAACAATTTAGTGCATTGTCCGCAAAGCAGTTATTGAAAAACGGAGTAGACAAAGAATAGAATATTGCTAAGGCAGGAGACAATACCACGGTGGGTAGCCATAACGGGGCCTAGGTGATCAAAGCATCCGAAACGGGGCCTCTATGATCCGGTACACTGTGTCAAATTTTACATACGATGAAAAAGTGTTAAGCTTTAGGATAACAAAATACCGTTTTTCTGTCAGTTCTCTTTTTTAAGGTGTGCACGTATTGATACACCTTTATTTTTACAGCTATTTTTGTTTCAAATGGAGGCAGCTGTTTGGTTCCCTAGACAACATAGCCCTTCTAGAATGGGATACATGTGTATACTCTTAAAAGAAAGAATTTTTTTTTTCAAGAAGAGCAAATAGTTTCCTTTTATAGTTGATCCCCATTTAGAAGGTACATATGTATACAGTTATAAAACAGCAGAATTGTCTCCCACTTTATGGAGCAACGTAAGGAGAGTGAAAATCTGTTGTCAAATGTTTTGGCTCAATTCATTAATAGCCTGTTACTTAGTAGCGGGTCTTTTAACGCTTTTGAAAGATAAGTAGATTAGTTTCGTAATTTTAGGTTTGTTAACAGTATTTATCGATTCGGATTTTTGACTTTTTGTTAAAGTCAGATATACAGAATTTTTCAATGTGGGAAATCTTATCACACGTAAAAAACAACAAACCAGCAACAACAGAAAAAAAACTCCTGATAGATGCAGTAATGGCAAAAATTTTTAGATACTGGTTTCGATGGGGAAGGAAGTGGACGGGCATATGAAAAAGCGCGAGTTTCATGGTTCAATAGGCTATACAGCTACCGCACCGATACAAAAACGATGGATTCTGACATGTTAGTCTAGATCAATATTTACCTTTGCGAAACCATCTGTCGGCACCCACATACGTTGTTGTCTATTTCCATGCCGAAGGTCATGCATATTCCTACCAGTGTATACAGTAGTCTACAAGGAAGTCATAACAAATCAAACATATGAAATGTGACACCTGTCAGAATTTACAGAATATCAAAACACAATACAACATGCTTAAGACAACATGCTTAAATGTTCAAATAATAATTGTACTGTACACAAATCATCTACATGTAGCAAATTTGCCAAAAGCAGAGATTCATACTAACCTCGTTAACCGTACATTTTTACCAGGACCTCCAGGAAATGGCATGCCCATGATAAAGTAAGTGCAATCAGTGGAAACATATACATGTACCAGCCTAGTCAACAGCACATAGTCGCTGGGACCTCAAGGAAATAGCTTGCGCATGCTAAATTGTGTTAATCTATGTACTATCCTGTTGCCTATTACTCAATGTTTACATATGTGCATATAAATGTTGTCAATATTGCTTTAACTTGAACATTAATTTATTATTCGTGACCATATTTGATGTATGCGAACGGCAAAATGCTCTGACCAGACTGCGCAGATGCGTAGGCTGGTTTGAGTTTCTGCTGTTCGCATATTACTAATACCGCACTGCATACCAAGTACAATTTGCTCTAATTAGAGGTTTCGACAATGATCTGAATTTGAGGCCAATTGCTAGCTATTGGCACCTGTATTCTCAAGCACTCATGGAACTTGGCGCTGCCAAAATATTGTGTAACTAATGCGTGAAAAAGAATATCATGCCATTTCGTAGGCCGGGGTTAAAAAGGTGCATTATGATCCGCGTTCATCGTCTGTTATGAGGTCAGACTCCTGTACACAGACAAAACATCAAGTCCACAATCTGATCCGGCTGAGGTCAAATTCTTGATTCTTACGCAAAATAAATAATTTCAGATGTCATGGTAACTTAACTATATCAGCAACTAAAAATCCAGATAAAAAACTAGATTATTTCTAAATAAATTCTCATAAAATATTGCATATATAGATAATAGGAAATAAGTAAAAATAAATGTTTTGTATACCTAATATATGTTGGGCTTAGGCTGGCTCTGTGACCACCTACCTGGAAAAGAGCTGCTTATTTTCTTATCCGTTCGTGTTGTCTTGCTTATCGTGTCGTTGCTTCGTGTTACTGTCTCGTTTGTGTCGTGCATGGGATGCGGAATTAGATTGTGTCAGTTCCTGACACTATTTTCTGATTTCAAGGGAGACAATCCAATCAAGAGGGGGGAAACACGTATTTCCGCCTGATTCTGTTCTCAGACGGGCAGGGTGACATATGCCTTCGCTGTTCGCACATTTGTCCATCGTTTTCTCCTATACAATGTTAACAGAAATATAAGCTTCGCTCATCTGTTCCGCGATTCTCTTGGAACTGTCAACAAGTAATAAATGCAAACAGATGTAACATTTCGCCACATTTATTTACCAACACATATTTTTGTGTGCCAAAATAATAATTCAGTGGGGAAAGCGGTGGCATATATAGGTCGTCTTGACGATTGATTATTTTATCAGAACATTCTGCATTAGTTTTATTTCCAAAGGATGATATGTCAGAATATTTGCAATGCAACTGCTGTTTTTAGAATGGTATGCCCTTGTCCGAGGTCTGAAAGTAAAATTCTGTTTGACTGAACCAAATTGATGTACAGTTGATGTGCAAATTGTAAAACACTATGAAGGTAATTCATTAAACAACTGTTGTCACGTTTCGAAAGCGGTCCTAAACTCAGTGAATGCATAACACTGATTACACCTGGGCCCATATAAAATGTTCGTTTGGTCCGGCCATTTAAATGGTGCAAAATTGTACCATTTTTGCGTATCATTTTCTCGGCCGCTGGCATGTCGTCAAAACAGTTTTATTTCGTTACTATCTAGGAAGACGCAAGTTGAATTTTCTTATTTGCACCATAAGCGCAGTATGAAGTCTCAACGTCATATAGAGCTGTCCAACAATAAAAATCGTCATCATAGAAATATATATACTCATTTAAAATTCTGAAACATTAAACTTCGGAAATTACGACTGGACGGACTTACGGCGCCAAGCGTGTGCAACTATGGTTACGTACCGTTGAGCCACTTGGGGAATTGAACTGAACTGAACTGGATTTCTGAATAAAAATATTCAATTTTAATAAGTGTTTCTGAAAGGAAGATACAAAGAAAGTTTTAGACAGCAGAGCAGGACATTTTAGAATGGGTCAGCTGGAAAAGGCGAAACATATTTCACGGCTACAAGCAAAGCACGCTGTCAGCTTGAATTTTTGAATGTTGTAAACTGTTGAAACCTGGAAACTATTAGTGTGATGTACTGACTGACAGAATTGATGGATGTAATATATTCCAAAACCACAAAAAATACTGATGAGATAATCATATGTTTAAGTAATTAACAAATACATCCTTTCGTCAAAGAGGAACCGAAAGCATGTTAATTCTATTACACAAAACATGCTTACAACACGTACGCAACTATGCTGCAAATTTGTTACAACCGTCTCACAAATCACCAAAGCTGTTATAGGCATGCTTCAAAGGTGTTTCTGGGGCGAACATAATGGCGTAGTGATATTGCTAACTATTTTCATAATCAGTTTTGTCAAAAGTATTTCCTTACAACGCTAAGGTCTTCAAAAGATCTTGGATTCCAAGGATTCTTTCAGGCTTAACATGTGGTACACATACTCGTATGGCTAGATGTGAACAAAAGTAGGATGATGAAAGGGGTGCTTTGGTCTCATTTGCCAACTAATGTCACATACGGTTCTCTTGTTCTGAATTCCAAGGAAAGTAGCTGGGCTGACATTAAAGCACCTGCAATGGTGCTTTTAGGTTGTCTTGGCTCGCTCCAATTGTACAAAATTTATATTTGCAGGAAAAATGTCGCCTGCACGTAGATTCCTTAGGGTCAGAAATTGGTGTGTGTGTGTCATCAGCAAAGGCTGTGTTCAGACTGTGCGGATGCATAGGCTGGTCTGAGCATTTGCTGGTCATATATATCATAGGCACCATTTTCACATGTCGCGGCGTATATTGCTTGTCTATGTATGCTGACGTGCATCTATTTTTGAACATCTCCATCTGACGTTATCTGGCTGTCCAGCTTCTTTGTTTAGTGGGGAAAATTAAAAAAGTAAACAATCTTCTCTGAAAAAGAGTCTAATTTTACCTTGTAAAGAAAAAGAAAGAAACATCGAACAAAGAAAAAAAAGAAAGAAAAAAGATTAATATTCAATTAAAAGTGATTATCAAATGCAAATTCAGAATTTTTTTTTAAATAAACCAGACTGCGTACAGCTGACAACATATTGAAAACAGAATCTGCACTAGAAATGGACACTTAGTTTTAAAATACTTTCGCGAAGAATTATTTGAAAGTTTGATATTTCAGGGGCACTATTAGAATATAACTTCAGTTTCACCTTTGTCTTTAAGTGATACTTTACAATCTAACAACCGTAACAAATTAAAAGATAGGCAATGATCAGAAACTAATACAAGTAGATGCCATATCCCACCCTCAATACCAAAAAAGGGAAAAAGAAGTATATATACTAGCCAAAAGCTCTAACCGACCACTTACATTTTATTGATTTTCTTCAAACCCCAAACAATCTTACAGTTCTATTTACGTCCCCGAATAGGCAGATGTGTCAGTCAATTTAGACATTAAAAGGTTTGACAAAATTCTTAAGATTTCATCCAGGCAGAGCCGATGAACACAAGTACCCCCATTTTTAAAATTCACAAAATTCGGCATTTCGTCAAAAAATTTAAAAAAAATCACTTCTTGAAGTTACACAGTGTCTATTCTAGAGAGGGGGATGGGGGGATTCACCCACATTTCTGACAATTCCCCCCTAATTCTTAGCAGAAGGGGGGAATTATTTTCTTCATTTTATTTGTAAAAATACATTTAAATGATATCTAAAAGCATTGTGTGTACTCACGGAGTCTAAATCATAGCTAAAATACTAGGTACAATTGTTTTTATGTAGTTTCAGCCAATATTTAGAGTTAAAGTATGAGAGATAGTCCTTTTCTCTGTTGAAACCCCCCCCCCCCCCCTATTTTTTCAATCCTAGAATAGACACTGAAGTATCCTATTTACATGAGCAAAACCACTTCATTAGTAAAGCAAATGACTTAAGAAACAGATTTATGCAGAAATGAATACTTTTCCTGCATGACAATGGTCGCTTTGGGTAAAAATGTTAAAACCTATCCCACCACTCTTTCTTGTTAATTTTGAAAATGAGGGTACCCGTATTCGCCTGTGCCTCCTGGATACGGTGGGTTGAATAATACTGTATGGTTTACCGACATATTTGCCTATTGGTTGCTACAAACTGCTTTCAGCACTGATGAAAAATGATAAAAACTAAGTGGCCGGTTAGAACTTTTGGCTAGTATACATAAATTGACAGCGGTTCACGTAAGATACGCACAGTAAACCGAATGAATAGCTCTTTCCCAAAAGAAGTATATACATAAATTGACAGCGATTCACGAAAGGTACGCAAAGTAAATCGAATGAATATGAAGTTGACCATTCAGCTACCCCAACTAGACACCACTTACATAACAGTGATCAAAAGCATTGACGTAGATATGAGCCGCGACACGAAAAAACCAACAATGTGGTTTTGCGCCCAGCGCAGACTCAGATCAGCCTGGGCATCCGCCCAGTCTGATCAGAGTCTTCGCTGTCCGCATGAAGGTAGCTTAGTCCCTTGGCTACCGTTTAAGCGCTTAGCAAAGGGTCTGATCAGACTGGACAAATGCCCAGGGGGATCTGAGTCTGCGCTGGGCGCACGACCACATTGTTGTTTTTCTCGTGTCGCAGCTCATATAGTAAGGAACCACAGCAGAAGTACTGCCTTAGAACTGTCAGTAATAGGGAATTTACCGAAGGATGTGTGTGGAGGGAGGACTGACACTAGTTTTACGGGATCCAATTCCTCGCCCTCAGGTCCTGCAGTGGTAAGAAACATTTAGTTAGCTGATTGGTCCGCGTGTAGGTTTCCTTGCCCCCTTTCCCAACCCTTGCCCTTCCTTACCGTACAAACACTTTTCAGTCGGCGTCTCTGCGATCTTGGAGCATTATACGGCGAGGATTAAAACTATCTTTACCATGGCATCGCAGCGTTCGTTACTCGGAGAGAAAATGGATGGATGGATTTTTCGTTTTGTTGTACTTTTCATTTCGACAGACATGCATGTTCATTGCTTATCGTCAGTTGTATCTCCTGTCAGTTGATGATTGTTTGTCTACTGATCTGTTATCTTGGTGGTTTAACACAATATCTGGCACCAAACTGGCTTGCTGTTGTACACGATGGTATGTCATTCAGAAACTCTAAAATCATTTGACGTCGTTTCTTCTTTTTGTATACTGTCCTTAAAATTTCCTTGGAACTTGTTTTTGAATTCGACACCGTACTTGGTTTGGCTAACATTTGCCACCGCATTTGAGTGAGGCTGAACTTTGGATTGTTTGAGGACTCATCATTTAGGCATAAGTCACTTTTACATGTACTGTCTTTTATGCCGTCTTTTATGCTGTATGGAAACTTTGGACTTTTTCTAGATGCTGAGTAAAAGACTTAGTTTTACTTCTCTGTTACTTTGCTTTCAGTTTTAAAAGTTATTGGAAGTAGAAGTTTTGATTTATACCCTGTTGACTTTTGACGTGGAGTACTCACTATATGAGGTTCGTCTATATACGTCCATATAAGCATTTAGTGTCTTGTAGAACAGATGTTGCCTTAGGAACTTTTCAGATTAGTTTTGATGGTGTTTGGCGATGGTTCTGATTTCGCTTAAATAAGAGAGAATTGGTTTCTATGGTCTCCTTGAATACTGTGTTTTAGCGATGCACACATTATATTGCATCTTTTTATATTCTGAGTCATTGTACATTTGATATCAACTGACATGGAGGCTATGTCTATAGCTGTTTTATCTTGATACTTTTATACAATTCTTGGCACCAGGTTGGCTATGTTAAGTCGGCTTTGTACGAAATGGTATGTCATTCAGAAATTCTGCACTATCCAAGGACGTTTCAGCCATTGAGTATGACCAAAACGATGTAAAACATGATTTTGGAAATCATTTCTCTTGATTTATATATTTGGACTGATCAAAAGGCTGGGCTGAATGTGACTCCACGATTTGTATGTTGGATTGATGTATTGAGATGCTTGATGTTCCTGTTGAATTAACAGGTTTAAACAGAGCTCCAGATAAGAGAGAGTATTCGGTGATAATTAGGGATAATTTTTGTTAATTCTGCGTAAAAACATACATTGTGACCCCTCATCTGAACCGTCTCGTCGAGACGGTTCAGATGAGGGGTCACAATGTGTGGTTTCAATAAGAAATAAGAAAATTTATCCCTGAATTATCATCAAATTCCCCTCTTATCTAGAGCTCTGTTTAAAGTAGATGGGTACATCCCATAGGAGCAAAATCTTTCTTTAAGAGTTGATCCCATTCGTCTAGAGACTCGAACGTGAAGTCTCTTATGTTGCTTCCTCTATAAAATGTTTCTGTTCGTTAGGAGACTTCATTCACTCTTGAAAATGGCAGGAAAATGGAGGTATTTCCCTTCAGTAGCTCCCAAGCATTGAACGTTCCTTGACGGATTCTCACTCAGTATGCGGGTTAAGTGCGTCCTCTTGTATTTTATTTTTCTTACTTTAGCTTGTCTGTGCTGTGTGTTTTTGGCTTTTACTGGGTAGACCTTTATATGGTATGGAAGTGATAAGTTGCTTTTGAGCCTGGGTTTGCTTATATTTCGACTTATATTTACAAGAAACGGTTATTTATGGCGTTTAATATCCCATTTATATCATTTTAGAGCGTTTACATATCACATATTTTTGATACGATCATCTCGCTTGTCAGTTTGGTATGCAGCGGAAAGACCTGAAAACAGAAGAACATAGGGTATAATCGATTCCGCCAATGTTCGCTTCCTGCAGAGACTGTACATCATATTTGGCTTCCGCCGAGACTGTCCTCGAAACTTTTGCATCCTGCAGAGACTACAGTCCTCGAAAAATGGCTTCCTGCCGAGACTGTCCGCGTGAGTCTGCTTCCTGCCGAGAGCCTCGGCAGGAAGCAGAATCACGCGGACAGTCTCTGCAGGAAGCCATTCATCATATACAGAAGTCTCGGCAGGAAGCAAGAGTTCGCGGACAGTCTCGGCGGAAGCCAAATATGATGTACAGTCTCTGCAGGAAGCGAAAATTAGCGGAATTGATTATACCCTGTGAAGAAGGTAGAGACAAATTGCTGCAGTCATTTTTGGTACCCCATCGACCATGCAAGGTAATTGGACGTTGTATCAGGGTCGATGGAACGTTGTGATATAACGTGGCGTCGACGTCGACAGGATGTTTGTGCTATCTGGGATGGTAATGCCTAAACGCACAGTTTGAAGTTTGGTTATGTCAAAATATGTGCGAAGCCTTAACATACCCTTTAGATAATATTTGGCGACGGCTAGTGACAACCGGTTGTCAGTAGCCTCACAGGCTAGAGACAACCGGTTGTCAGTAGACTCACAGGCTAGAGACAACCGGTTGTCACTAGCCTGTGAGGCTGCTGACAAGCAGCTAATAAATTAATATGCATTTTAAAGGACAGGAAGCATTGGTTCATTGTAAAAACATCACAAGTAATTCTCAATAGGTTTATGCTTTAAATCAAGCTACATATGAATCACAACAACAAAATATCTGCAAATAAAAAAAGCAAAAGTATGGAGGAGAGATATCTTCTAAAAATAGATTTTCCAAGGGAAGTAACTCAAATCATACTTTGTAAGGGAACTAACTCAAAGTACCACTTACAAATTTTCTCTGAATGTTTATGTGCTAATTCTGTTTGCACAATTGCCTCCATGATCATAGTAGTTATACTTGTATTCTTATCATAAATTCGTAGTTTATTTTTCCTAGTGGATAGAATCAGTAAATAAACAAATTTGCTTGACTAAACAGCAAGAATATAACAATAGGGAAGATCATGTAATGGTAACTGGAAAATTTATGTAAAACCTTTTTTCCATCAAGGTAAATGTATAATTTGTGTGCATGTGATGCATAAATTCTTTTAGCTATTTGTATGAATAACCCAGTTACTTCCAGACAATAATAATGTAGATAATAATAATAATAAAATTTCCTTTTAAAAGGAAGGCTTGCACAGCTAAAACAGTGAAATTTTCATGAGTTGTTATTGAAGTGAACCCGATTGTTAGCGCACTTTCTGTTGCTTACTTTTATTTAGCAAAGTATTTAATTTCTAACTTCTTGAATGGTGGCATTGTCCACGGGTGTAAGGTAAAAACAAGTGTAGAATTTATTTGAAAAACAAATTGAGGAAATACACACACACACACACACACACACACACACACACAATAACAACAACAACAAAAAAAAAAACAGTTTTCCAACGTTTTGGCCGGCCGTTTTAGGCATGCCTCAAGTTAAATAACTATATGGACCTATTTCAAGTCTTTTCTTTACGGCTGTTGAGTCACATTTAGTCTGAATCAAAAGTTTAGGAAAGACTGTTTCAAACCCATGTCTATGGAATCTTGGCACATCTGAACTTGGCATCAAAAGAAGAAATAAATTAATATTTACTAAAGTTTATTTTTGGTTTAAGTGGCATCATTGGCAGTGACTGGAACAAAACTTTGACACTCTGAGAAGAAAATGCATGCTGTTATTGTTTTAACAATAACTTGCTTTACACCATTTGGGAACAACAAAGCACTGAACTGTATTTCCTTGAACTCCCGACAAATGAAATTTATCTTTTATATTTATGCTATGTTTTTACATCAATTTTGTTTACTCATTCGTGAAGTTCTGACTAATTAAACGCCAATTCTAACACAGCGCGCCTATAGAAACAATGCAAAGTTACGGTGTTTTATTCTGCAACAATTCACAGTTTGGGAGCGCATGAATCTAATTGCTGACGTCACTGCAATTCCTGACGTAATTTTGTAACGTTTAGAGACATTAGACGGTGTAACGTCTCTTTTTCTTTCTAAAATCGCCATAAAAACGTACATTTGTCTTAGATACAGTTAAGAATATTGGCGGGAGCATGAACGCGCTGGCAGGAAGGTTGGGAGAGTTTGAATGAAAAGAATAGTTTTTCGGCGTTTTTTGAGTGGTATAATCGAAATAGTTCAGCTCTAGCATTGAATTGTTGAGTAATAATTCACTGTTTGTCGGTCAGTTGTAAGTAGATATATCACTCGCGCTCCGCGCTCGTGATATGATCTACTGTACAACTGACCTCCAAACAGTGAATTATTTCTCAACAATTCACTGCTAGAGCTGATCTATTTCTTAAGCAAAGGACGAATAATAGTTACGTGTTTGGTGATGAAGTACAGCAGCCGTCACTATGACATGACGTATATCAATCGTTACGTCGGCCAATCATCTATTTGAACTATCCGTGACGTTACTTACGCGTAATATTGCATGAATGTGTGTTGTTCGTGGATGTATGAACATCGTCAGCCCAGAATAGGCTCATCTAAGGAAATCGTCGGTGAGTGTAAATATTTCTCTGTACATTTGTATAGCTGAACTAAGAAGGCAACATTAGAGAGTGTTATAAAAGTAAGAAAAATGTCCACACACCCCAACCCGCACCTACCGCAAGCACAGTAGGCCCTTGTTCTACTATAATCCAAATAAGTAGGACGCCCCGGCACTGGAAGTTATACCCAGCATCATCGCACCAACCAACCAACCCCTCCCTTGTCATAAAGCTGTCAATGAATTCCTAACAGTTCCAAATTTTAACAATTCTGATTTTCAAATGTTGTCCCCTTTTTCTGTACCATTGTTCAGGCTATTCATGAACATGTTGATGGCCAAAAGGATATTTATCAGATGCTAAAAATGTGTACATAATATATCGCTTTGCGCCATGGAAAGGCCTGTTGCAATGCGTAAGCGTTAAGTACTCACCGACACTACCGACTTTTACATACATAACACGGTCAGTTCTACATACAAGCAATTAAGCCACACATGTATTGTAATGGGTATCTTGGATGCACACGGCGGAAATTCTGTTTACTTCCAGCATATCTATTCGTTTAACTGTCTGATTTTTTTTCCCACATAGAAGATTTTTTTTCCAAAGTGTTTCCCCTTTTCATCCTCACGGAGCATGTATTACGGTGCACAAAGTCGGTGCAGGGGGGCATGCTGTTTGGACATTGGTTTCCGCAACATGTTTCTTTGTACCTGACTGTGCCGCTTTTGGTAAATTCATGCGCCGTGTGGCTGAGGAGGGGGAAACCATTGATTCCAGTGTGTAGTTTTTAGGAAGTAACTGTACTCTGGTACCATGGATGCAGTGCCACGTAAGTGGAAAAAAAATTCAATGTTCGCTGTATTTATTATTATTATTATTATTATTATTACCTCTGTGGAGCCTTTATCCGCGGTGATAAGATAAATCTATATGTCATGCATGATGTACATAGTCTCTTATAATTCTGTACAGAATGGTTTGGTGTATTTTTTATATGTCCGTATATAAACATGTATGTACTGTGATGTTGTACACCAAAATGAGACTTTAATAAACTTTAAACTCTAGATAGATGGAATACATTTTTTCAGTTAATGTGATAAGAGAAGAAAATCGTCAAAAGCGCTTGTTTCTAAATCTAAACAATAAATTTGAACTCTGCTCTTTCAGTTTTTACAGATACACATATCAGCCCACTCCGGCATAAGCGCAGTCTTATCAGTCTATCCTCAGCATGAAAGATGTCTGCATCATGGATCATCATGAAGAATATTTATGCCGAAAAAGACAGATCAGATTCCATGAAGGCACCGGCGCTGGACAGTGTGCCGGCTGCTCTGACCAGTCAGTTTATGCGATGCCCTAAGGCCTATTTTTCGCGACGCCGCTGCATGATTTTTGGAAAAGCTAATGCTTTGCGCTATTGCTATATATAAACACTGCAGTACACACTCTCCAGGTATTTTCCGACTAAGTGTGACGTATCGTTTCTTCCGAAAATAACTCGGTATCACTAAACCACTTGAATACTGGCTCGCCGCCGAGACGGCAAGCCAAAAAAAAACTACACAGAAATGTACATCTGATTCTTTTAATAGTTTCTTGCTTTCTACAATCAACTTAAAACTTGATCAGAGTTGAAACAAATATCAACAAATATCATGATATAATAGTAATACCATGAAACTAATATTCTAAAAATATCTTGAGTTTTATTATTTGAAAACAATAGGATTTATAGTAACTGGTTGTCACTAGCCTGTGAGGCTAGTGACAACCGGTTGTCAGCAGCCTGTGAGGCTAGTGACAACCGGTTGTCGATAGCCACTTCCATAATATTTACATTGGATTTGGTACTTAGTTATACAGACAACGTTGGTATTCCGATGGGTACTAATTGTGCTCCTCTTGTAGCGGATTTGTTTTTATTTTGCTATGAAAAAGATTTCATGGCTTCTCTTTCTAATGATAAACAATCTGAAATTATTGAAGCTTTTAATTCTACATCTAGATATCTAGATGATCTTTTAAATATTGACAATCCTTACTTTGAAGGCATGGTGAATAGAATTTATTCACCTGAGCTGCAGTTAAACAAAGCTAATGCAGCCGATACTGAAGCTCCATTTTTGGATTTACATTTATCTATTTCAAAAGGATTAGTTTCAACCAAAATTTATGATAAACGCGATGGCTTTGATTTTGACATTGAATTTTCCATTTTGTTCCCCGTTCTACCTCTTATGGGGTTTACATTTCTCAACTTATTCGGTTTGCTAGAGTGTCTAGTCATGTGACTGACTGCAATGCCCATGATAAAATTTTAACTGCTAAGCTTCTCCAACAGGGCTATCGGTATCATAAACTTCGAAAAGCTTTTTCAAAATTCTATCGCCAACACTGTGAATTGATTTCTAAAATCAAGGTCGGATTTAAAAGTCTTTAACAACAGGGCCTATCGGAACCAAACTTTTATGGTGACTTAGTTTATAGATTCAAAAAATTATAGGTGGCTCTGATTTTTCTGATCAGTTCAGGACAATTGTCGTTCGTTACAGACGTACAGGATATAACATAAATGTAATGCTACAGTCAGCATGTTTAGTAGTTAACACAATCATGGTTAATATATTTGCTTCCCTCCTTAATTGCACGCAAGTTGGTCAGGTGTCAGACTCAGTGACGGGCCCGACATAAAGCTACTTAGTTTATTTGGTTGGGCCTGAGTTTGCCTTGTCTGTTGCTTGGTTATTCGGGGTCTACTTGATGGTTTTCTTTTGCTCCGGTATTTCAGTGGTGTTGTTTGACTTCCCAGGGGTCTCCTGGTGTTGCAGTACGTTATTTCCGCCGAGTCCTCATATGTTTCGAACCACACCAGCTGCAGAGGGCGAGGTTTGGTACCAGTAAAACATGTTTACCCCCCCCCCCCCCCTCCCCCCAAGTAAACTTTTGCCGCCGTTCCAAGACTGTACTTCTGTTGGGGTTCCTTAATGTTACATTGTATTATGTCCGCTTGTCTTTGTTCTTTGGCGGCGTGATCACCTGTTTTGGTACACAATCTGCCTTTTGTTTTGGTTTCGTAAGTTACAAATAAAATAGATAAAAATAGATGTTGATGCTGTTTTTGATTTGGTAGCTGAATGACCATCTTATTGGGAAAGAGCTGCTCATTCGGTTTACCGTGCGTGTCTTTCGCGAACTTGTGTCAATTTTTCCGTGTGTGGGTACTTCTTTACCCATTGGTTTGGAGAGCGGGATATGGGATTTAATTGTATTAATTCCTGATCATTGCCTATCTTTTAACTTCGTCCTTCGGTAGATGGTTTTATTGTCCTTTCTTTTTAAGAACGTTGCCATTACTCGCATACGTTAAGAAAGTTGCCATTACACGCATACGTCATATACATGCACTCACATTGAATATGCACACTGTTTTCGTTTCACACCTGCGTCATTTCAGCGATCCTTTTTTTCTTTGATTTCTATTTTTTATGAGTCAAGAGTAGCATCTCTGCTTTCTCATGCACTCATATTGTCTCCAGGGAATCTGCTTTGTTTTTTCTGCACACATCTTTCAACCGACTGACTGATTCATGTGGCTCAAGGATTGAGTCAATTTTGGGATGCACACTATGGTGTGGCTATCATAATTTACTCACATATTTAGTCATTTACTGTTAAAGTGTATGGGTATCACCGTGTTTTTCCGCCCTTTTTATGACAACTAATGAGGGTTATTCCATAAGGAAAAATGCTCCTAGAGGAAAAATGGTCTTCCTTAAAACGTTGACCCTACACTAGGAAGGGCGGAGAAAATGAAAATGGATGGAATAATCGTTCCCTTTCGAATATGTACCCGTTCAATACTCTTTCTGTCGAGTACTATCTTCTTCATCTGCTTGCTGTATGGAAACACGCATTGCTTTTACGCGTGCTGAAATAATTCTGTTAAAATACATATAAATATAGTTAGTTGTAGGTCGTTTGTGCTATGCTAAATTTATATCCCATTAATGATAAATCTGTCTTTGTTTGTCCAACGTACTTTCAGACCGCGTTTTACTTATATGCACGAGTACCGTAGTATATAGACTACTGAGATATCAAAACGTTACAATTTTTTCACGGGGGATGTTTCTGAACAAAGTGCGTTTAATACGCAAATGATACAAACCACCCATACTCACCAGTATCACTAAGGCTTGACTTTGACAAACCTCTGCGGCGGCAAGGAGAACATTGTATGACGTCAATGGCACCAGCCAAGAAAGTTTCACCTGTATTTGTCTGACAGGAACTGCGTAGAGAGAACTTCAACAAAATACAAAACGTTACTCACTGATGACTTCTCACCCCAGCAGGGTATCAGGAGATTTAGGTTTAGTTCAACATTTGTACATAATGTACTCTTTTATCACAAAACCTGATATTCAAATCCCATGACCAAATGGTTTACCATACGGTTCATCATGGAAACTCTATTAACATTTGATTGAAGAAAGGTCAGGTTCTTGCATGTTGTTTACAGAGGAAGGCTGATTTTGATCACATGTTGTGATATGAACTAGATACCAACGCCTGTGTTCAAAGAACATTGTTGTACTTAAATGTAAATATGCATGTTTGAATTACTGTAAGTGCGAAACAAATTAAACACAAGGTTACATGGAATTAGTTGTGGACGTTATTAGAAGTGGGGAATAACGTCCGAGAATAAAATAAAAAAAAGCGCCCACTTGATTACAATCGTTAGAATTTGAAGAAAAAAACAACAAAAAAAACAACAAAAAACAGAAAAACTGTTGCTGTTGTGTCGACGAAGCTTAATCTTGAAATTTCATTTCTGCTTTCATGTTTAGGAATGCCCAGTTACAGAACAATTATTCTGTATCCGTGCGTTCCAAGGAATATGACCGTGCGGGTGGCTAATGTATAGGGCGATAGCAAACACCGACATCCTCGGTCAACGGAGAAGGCAAAGTCTGGATTGGGCGGCCATTTCTGGTACCTTTTACACTAGGCCATTCTCTGCTATCCAATTACGGGAGTTGCATTTGCAGATTAAAATTTTCTTGCAAAACAGACGTGTTGTTCTGCCTTGCTTTAGTACTCGAGTGCATATGATTTAATCGGGTGGGGGTGCGGGGGGGGGGGGGTAAGCGGGGGAGAACATGAAACAAATAAATGTAAAGTATGTTTTCTATTTGCACTTTACAAAAGAATTATGGAACATGTTTTCCCGCGTTAACCGGATTGGTATATGTAAATTTTTATTAAGCAATCCGAGCGAGTTTTGTCAAGAATTTCGTCAAGAGTTAAATGAAAATGGGTATTTGCCTTTCGTACCTATGCAAACTGGGGTTCTTTAGTGAATCTCTTTGTTTACCACATTGCTTTGAAGAACATTATAAGCTGTGTCTTTGGACCTAATCGTCTCACTTTGAAGGTCCGGCCAAAACTAAACCAGATTTTGTGAATACATTCAGCTGATCTACATTCAGAAGCAGACATTAATAAGGATGACATTATAAATGATGTAGGAGGATATAATAGCAATGATGAGATAGTTATTCAGAGCTACGTGACAGCGTGTTTGATATATTATCATGACATGAAATTAGTCAAGAACTATCTTTGTGTATGTGGTTGTGCACTTTCTTGATAGACATTTCTTTTCGAAATAGTTTAGAAGATTTTTATGATACACAGCTGAGAAGAACCCAAGATGCACAGTATTTCAGCCACTTTTACCAGTCCAATCCCCGTCCACCCATTTTCAGGGGCGTAACTAGGGGCAATTTCATAATACACACAACCATGTTTTGTTCTCTACTTCTTGAAGGGAAGGCTAGTATTTCAGCCACTTTGGTAATTGGTATTGAAATCTTGTCTAATTTATAAATTTTCAGCATGCAAATTTATTTGCAGGTGCGTTTTGAAATTTTGTCAATTTTGACAAAATTTCAATACGCACTTGCGTATTTGCCGTATACGTAGCTACGCCCTTGATTTTCGTTAAGAACAGAACAGAACAGAACTTTATTGCATATAAAACTCAGGCCACTCGCAGGTGGCATAAGAGCATGCACATACAAATATACAAACATATAGCATGTAAAAATAGACATATTCAAGCATGACATATATAGATAAAAAAAAAAAAATAAATAAAAAAAAAAACTTAATTAGCACTTGAAAACTTCTTCATTATAATTTCTACAAAATTGGACAATTTGACGAGAAGTTTAACATTTTCAGTAGATAACAGTTCCTTAAATTTAATTACATTGGGACTTTTATAGAAATATGGTTTTAAAAATTGCTTTCTATCTGAATTAAAATGAGTACATACAAAAAGATAATGAAATTCGTCACCAATATCATTTTTATCACATAAATTGCATTTTCTGTCCTCTAATGGGATATTTTCCTGGCGACCAGTTTCAACTGGAAGCCTATGGTTACTCAATCTGAACTTAAGCAAAGTAGAACGGTGTTTTTTATTTAATTTGATCAAATAATTCTCAAAACTGATATCATTCTTAAAAAGGCTATATGTTTTTCCCTTTGAGGATGAAGAAACTTTTGTATCCCACTCTTGGATATATAGATCCGATAAAGTTTTTGAGATCTGCATCTTAATCAGTTTAGGGTTTTCAGTTCTTTCCTTATGTAAAAGATCAGTACGTCCTACAGATATAAGGATTTCTTTTATACAGTGTATCCACTTATGTTGATATATGCCATTGTTATATTCACTGAGAAGAAAATTATACAGAATTTTTGACAGTTTAGTTTCTTTGCCATTTACAATATTCAGCCAAAAGCCAATCAAACGTGTTTTAATTTTAACATCAATAGCTTTGCAGCCAAGCTCAGCATGTAACATATATGCTGGTGTAGATTTCTTTGAACTTGTAATATACCGAAGAAACTCATATTGGAGTTTTTCAATAATACTAATATTTTCATAAGCCCAAATCTCACACCCATACAGTGCAATTGGGAGAATAGTATAAGCTACTTTGTTACTGTGGAAAATTGTTTTTGAAACTACATTTTAGCACAAATTTTCTTCCCGACAGACATGATGTACATGTTTTTATTCCATGAATCGTTTTACCATCAATTCCTGAGTCACAGAATATAACGAGGAGCCATAAACGTATGCAACAGGTAAAGTAATTGATTTATCTCTGCATGAAAAGTTAGCTCCAGCATAGCCCTGTTGTACAATGCTAAATAATTCTAGGCCTGACGTATTCAGCAAAATAACACATCTGCCATGACAGACGTTCTGTGAGCAGCAGTCACATTTCGTTCCTGTCAATGTTTTACAAGCATTTTAAATAAAAAGAAACAAGAAAGAACAGAAAAAGAAAAACATATCATATTAGGTAGCAGTAATGTATAAGTTTAGCAAGATTGCAATCATCAGTGAGTCGTGAACACCTTAGAGACTCACAGCAGAACTTCTCAAAAGTGGGCGTGTATTTTCCCTATATTTCATGTTGTGGTTTTACTAGATGCTAGTAACTGATAAGGGGTCAGTCCTATAGGTATGTAGTCAAACATACAGACAGCAGCACGTGCCTTCTCCGTAGCGGAGGAACACGCACAAGGTCTGTTCTCTATAGAAGGCACTTAGATTACGAGTTCAGAGAATTCTGTCACTTTCATTAAACTTAAATCTACAAATGAGCCGCGACACGAGAAAACCAACAATGTG
The DNA here is from genome assembly GCA_963989385.1 of Ctena decussata. Classification (NCBI taxonomy): domain Eukaryota; kingdom Metazoa; phylum Mollusca; class Bivalvia; order Lucinida; family Lucinidae; genus Ctena; species Ctena decussata. The sequence goes on from OZ022498.1 coordinate 6,852,095, forward strand.
GTTGTGCGCCCAGTGCAGACTCAGATCAGCCTTGGCATCCGACAAGTTTCAATGGATTAGACTCTTCGCTAAGTGTTTAAAGGGTGGCCAAGGGCCTAAGCTACCTCCATGCGGAAAGCGAAGACTCTGATCAGACTGGGCGGATGCCCAGGCTGATATGAGTCTGCGCTGGGCGCACAACCACATTGCTGTTTTTTTTCGTGTCGCGGCTCAAATGCAGAAACACAATAGTAGTAATCAGTACTGCCATGTGTTCCCATGCTCATCAGCGACAATACTTGAATATGAGTAGTCGCCTTGCTCTTAATGAAATTTTATGCAAAGCAATTTTACTTCAAGCAGTAGATGAACAATATCCATGTGGTAATAGCCGTCAGTGTCCAGACAGTGAACATAACGTTTTAAAACGAGCAGATCTATGAAAGCCAAAACAGTGCAGTGCTGATACATCAGTGGCTGGGATCGATTGCTTATGTCATTTGACACCATAAGCTAGAAAGTACTTTAATCAGTCTCTGTACTCCATTTCTCTACAGGCAATTAATTGAGAAAAAAGAAGAATCAGTTTTGTTGAAGTTTTGGTTTTGCACAGCAACTAACTTCATTAACAATCTTGAAATTATTTCTGTCACCTGGCCAGAACACCAATTTGAAGCTAGTCAGCCGAGGTATTGAATTTCATATGCTTAAATGCAATATTTGCTTGACATTTTTCAACCTTTTGCTATCTTCTGAGGGTTCATAGACATAAAAAAGGAACAGACATGCCCAGAATATAACTGATCGACTTAAAGTTCGCCTTATTAGATCAACGCCACATTTGGTCTTTTAAAAGTTTGCCTATGGTGTCCGTTCTTTGCTGCGCACGAGTAGCGAATGACCTTCATTGAGACAGGCCTGTTGAGAAATAAATTTTGCAAATAAGGGGGGAAATGAAATACCTATGGTATGACCGCTAATTATGAAAATTGCCTTTTTCACAAACTGTTAATTCTCTTGGTTTTACCAAATCATTTGCAAAGATGGAAATGAAGAAATGAATGTTACAAATAATTTCTGGCGATAGTGTTTCATTTCTCTAACATCGTCCGTAATTCATATCAATTTGGTGTTAGAAGGGTTCCCACCAAAGGGTCTAAAACAGAAGATAAGATACATTTCGAGAGCATAATCCTTAAGCAAGACCACACTGCTTCAAGCAAAACCTGTTTTGGTTTGTAATATAGCATGCTTATCAATCTAGTAATGAGATATCAAATATTTGATAATTAAGATTTTCAAACAACAGAAGCTGCTTAGAATTTCGGTAAAATTTCTCAGTTCCCGCCGGTACTGTATCAGCTAAAATCAGTGTCATGTCCACATAACCCCAACATAAAAAGTTGCTTAATTGTTTTAAGGTAAACAATCATCAAATAGGCTGTGATCAACTGCATGCAGATCACACCTTGTTAACCATCTTTTCAAGGACTTTACGAAATAAAAAAGAGCTGTTACGAAATGAAAAAGAGTCATAGTTACCAAACGACCTGGTCATCAGGTCGTTTGGTAACTATGACTCTTTTTCGTTTCGTAACAGCTCATTTACGTTTCATAACAGCACTTGTATATACTTAGTTAACCAGGGGTATAGATGCCAACGCACCTATTATGACGTTGAATATTCAGCCTGTCTTGTGGTTAGAAATCTGCTTTTATAATGACTTTTCACACCTTTTTATTTCAATTTCTTTGGTCTGGACTCATTAATTATGACAGATAAATTAATAATTCACCTAGAGATGGGATGCGGTCTGCGTACTCAAGTTTTTTTTTTAAGTCTTATGTCATTTTTATGCAATTCACATTAAAATATGCTACTTTTTACATCTAACCACACAATTCTCATTATTTATTGAAAGATGCGCCTGTCCATGATTAACCGTATGCTAAATTGTCCGTTTATTTTTGTGTTTTGTCTTGCGAACGCTTAGCAAAATGCAAAACAAGCACTTGCATAAATTCACTGATACAGTTTGTACCTTTCGGGCTTCGAAAAGCCCTGCAACAGAAGTGTTTTCAAGCAAACGTTGTGCCTGAACATCAGTTCCAAATGTGTACGATATATTTATTTGCTAAAGAAGTTAAGAAGTTACCACTGTACTATATTCCTATCGTTGATGTCATTTCCAGGCACGACTAGCAGTTCTGTTCTGCTAAGGCATTCAATATATATCACCCCAAATACGAAATATGCCGTAGCTCTCCTACAATAACAACAGGGTTGATGGGGCTGTGGAATGAGGTTTGAATTATTGCAGAAACTGAAGGCAAGGATTACCGGTTTAAGCCTCGGTAATTTATTTCTGAGCGTTCCAAGGCGTTACTTCTGCTGTGGTTCCTTTCTGTTTATTGTTGTTCAAGTCGGTGCTTTCGTTCAGCGGTTCTGTGAGTGATATTTTAGTTAGGGTAGCTGAATGTCCACCTGCCTGGGAAAGAGCAGTTCATTAGTTTTGCCGTACGTGCTTTTCGTGCACTGCTGTCAGTCTTTACCTTTTGGTTTTGAGGCAGGGTATAGGATCTGATTGTATGAGAGCTAGATATGGGATCTAATTGTATTAGTTTCTGCTCATTGTCTGTCGTTTTACTTTGGCGCTAACAAATGGTAATTATAAACCTCCTCCAAATCACATACATAATTTTGTGTTTGCAACATAGGCCTTTTTGGCATGGTACGGCTCTCACTTCGTCAGATTAATCTGGGTTTATGTAAGAAAGTACCAGGTGTTCGTAAAATACTGATTTATATGTTAATACAAAACTAACTTGATTAATTAGACGAATTTTATTTATGTGACTGTTGACTGTGAGACGTTTTCAATGTAAAATGTAGACGATAGCTATTGAAATATACGTAATAATAACAAAAACGTATAACTAGATTAAAAACAAAACAAAACATATTTTAGGAGGGGGTATGTTGAAACCGAAATGAATTTCAAATTAGATTAGTTATGAATAATATCGAGGTGGCTGTTTGTATGGAAGGCACGCTCACAAAAGCCCAAATAAAGACCGCTAGTGGAAAAAATCCTGAAACATGAAGAAGGATATTCATGTTAAAAGAATGCGCAGATATAATATATATGTGTAGAGATAGAAACACAGATTAATATCGTAGGTTACAAAGGGTTGAGTAGCGTAACAGCGACAGTTACAGAAAAGGAAATTACAAAAAAAACAACAACAAATTTTCTACAGCTAATTGCTAATAGCTGTAGAATTTTTTTATTTTTTTGTAACTTCCTTTTCTGTAACTGAAATTAGCTGTAGAATTTTTTTTTGTAACTTCCTTTTCTGTGACTGAAATTAGCTGTAGAAAATTTGTTGTTGTTTTTTTGTAACTTCTTTTTCTGTAACTGAAATTAGCTGTAGAAATTTTTTTTTGTAACCTCCTTTTCTGTAACTGAAGTTAGCTGTAGAATTTTTTTTTGTAATTTCCGTTTCTGTAACTGAAATTAGCTGTAGAAAATTTGTTTTCTTGTAACACTTCCTTTTCTGTAACTGAAAATCAAATTACAGCTTGAACGTTTAATCAGTACCACGCTATATCCAACATCAAAGGTCCGTGGCTGTATACTGAGTTTTATTAAAATAAGTTGAATTAAAGATTGATTGACATTGAATTATCAGCTTGGCCTGGGTTCACCTTAATGTTTACTGTGATCTTAAAATAAGTAGGTGATGACAGAGGATTCTAAATTTGATCTTTACCCACCTGTGATTCATAGTTTGCACAATCCTTAATATCTACTTTATTCCCATAACTATGAAACTGAAACTTTTTTAGTAGGCAACAGTAAAGAGCACAGGCATAAGTGTGTTTCAACCTTATTCAACCTTGGATATTTCTACAGCGGTATTTGTCGAAAAGTCCGTTCTATCAGAAGGTGTCGTACAGAGCTTTTCGCAAACAGCCATGACATACGCGTTTACACACAGCATGCATACATGGAGCTGTATGGTCTTTTGCAGGGACATGCTTTTGAGCTGGTATTGCCTTTCAAAAAGTCTTATGGCGTTTGCTCTCTTGTAATGACCGAAACGGTTCTCTGCAAAAGATGCAATTTATATGACTTTGGGTAATCGGAATCAACTTTTGACTAATAAACTTCTTAAACAAAACTAAAGATACAACATAATATGCAAAAGCTTTTTCTAAGTTTTAAGATACAACATAATATGCAAAAGCTTTTCCTAAGTTTTATCGCCGACACTCAGAATCGAAGTACAACTATTATGTTGGCTTCAGCAAGATATATAGGAACCTGAAGTTTATGGAGACTCAGAGAGTTTACTGGTAAAACTGTCTTTTCAGAACAATCAAAAAAAGATTACTGGTATATTATTCGATATAAAAATAATTGTTACAAAATTTGTTATTCTACAAACTGGATGCAAGAAGGTCAGCCCAGTCACAGCTGAGAGATTTGCTTCCCTTTGCAATCGCACAACGGCGAATCGGGCCTCGGACTAAATGATGGCACCCTCCTAAATCGGTTCCAGAAGGAATCGGTTACGGAAAGTTGAGGCCTTTTTGTTGGGATCGATCTTGATCCAACTCATGGTTTCTTTATGCTCTTGTTTCGACCTGAACGGCGTCATTAATTTTGCTTCATCATAGTGTAATGATGGTTTGTTATCGAAGAAGTGTCATATTTATTCGGTTATAAGACGGAAGTTTTCCTTTCCAAAACAGCCCCAAACATCTAGATCCGTCTATAAGACGGGTCTAGATTTTTGCGATTGCCTGGAAGACAAAAACCTATCTAAAAGTCGAATTTAAAAAAAAACATGCACATATAAGGGGTACTTTTGGAGAAAGTCCCGTCTTATAGTCGAACAATTACGGCAGTGTTGCTTTGCCATTGGTGTTTCTCACTACGTCTTTGGTGTCTTGGGTTGGCTTTGCTTTGAGGCAGTGGCCTTTCTTAGGTATTTTTCATTATATGTTTTCGAATTTAATGCCTGGCTTTTCAATCTTCTAACGTTACTTCACATATTCGAGGATCTGTTCATTTTCAAATTCCTCTCACTTTGAAATTCCTAATCACTCACTGGGTTACTAGATAGTGATTTCATTTATCAATGTAATGAATTTAATTTGGAAAGGGTAAACAATACTGAGATACAGGCTACGAGCCTTCGGAATGTGAAGATTGGAAAAACGTCTTTCTTCAGTTAGCTAATTCAGTGTCGGTAAAGAATCAAAAGCTCTGACAAAAAGTGTCTGTGGATCGGAAGCTTCAGCTATTATTCTTTTAACAATAAATGAAGCAGACAGCTTTAAAATGCTTCTTAAAACTGCTTCAATTTCGTAGAACCATACTTGTTATTTATATAAAAAATTCTTAACCCAGTCACGGTTGACACGTTTGCTGCCCACTTTGCGTGCCGACGGGTCAAGCCTCGGACTTAATGAAGACTCCGACTTAAAGCTATCATATATTGGTGGTCAGCGCATGATGTTTTCCTGCCTTTTGTCGGGTTTAATTGGGCTCAACTTTTGGTTTTCTTTAAGTTTCAGTGTTAAAGTATCTGTGTTCCTTTTGTTTCAGCCTATTACTAGTCATAGAATATATGTTTACTATGATGATAAGACCATGCAGACCGAACCTAATGTCACAAAGAAGCGAAAACGAGAGTTGTAGACCCCTTACAATTGTTTAAAGCTCGTCCCCATCCTCTCCAGTTCCGCCCCGCTACCCCATCCCGACCCAAAATGTTATTACTAACCGTTCCAAGGCGGTATTTCCGTTGTGGTTTATCAGCTGTTTTGTTTGTTGTCTCCGGTTATCTGTGGTCTGCTAAAATCGGTTTTTGTTTGTCTTTTTTTCTCTCCTTCATTCTGGTGTTATTTATGTGTGGTCTAGGCTAGTTTCATGACCATCTGCCTGGCAAAGAGCTGTTCATTTTGTTATCCCTCATATTGTTTTACTACTTGTTACTTCATTTTTTCCCGGTTCGTGTCTGTGGTGTGATATGGAATTTGGAATTGAACAAACTCAATTAACTGAGTTTGCTATTTTCATTTATTTGATATATTCCTTGATTCTAAAGTATCTAACTATTCAGAACTTATTTCAATTAGCCATGCTCGCTATACCAACATCGGCATGGTAAATCATTTTTACAGATTCCACACAAAAGTTCTGCAATTTTGTTACAAGACATGGACTAGATCTGCCTGACTTTTTAAAAAAAAGAAAGTACGTGTGTCTTGGTTAACAATTATAGGCGTTTCAACAGAACTGACTGCTTAAGTAAAGCCTTTAATGTATGCAGTTCCTAATGTGTACATACCTGGTCAGTATCAACCCCCTGTAATTTGTTTACATCTCTTAAGTCGACAATGTCAATGTGTGTCAAAGTTTGTTTCTGTAATCTCCACATTTGTTTGGTTAGTATCACAAATCTTCTTAGGCTTCTCTCTATCTTACGGATAACATGACATAAACATGGGTTTACACAAGACTTTTGGTGGTCAGTTTAGAGTTTGGTCACCTTTAATAAGGCTCGTCGATGTAATCTGGTCAAACAGGGGCTTAATTAGGCGAGGATTTCAGGTCAGCCTTAATCCTTGTTGGTATCGCAAATATTTGCTACATCGATACTTCTATATTTGCAATTACTTTATGGGGATCACCGAAATGAAGATTTTCTTCAACCTCAGATGGGACAACACGGATGACTTTACAACAATCCCTGTTTTCAGATGCCCTAGTTGTGCAAGCAAAGTCCATTCCTGTCCACGTTTTGATATTGTCTTTCCACCTCTTCTTTTATCTACCTCATTCTTTCTTCCTTTTACTGTGCCCTGTATAATGATCTTTGCAGAGTCAAGATACCTTGAGATGTGGCCAAACAACTTTAGATCTGGTCATTCTTCAATGGCAGCTTGGACGTTTCTACGACTATTCTCATTAGTTACTTGGTTCTTGTTCGAGATGTTCAATAACCCTCGGTAGCATCTCATCTCTAGTTTCTTTTATTTGTATAAAGTCGGTTGTCGGTACTAAGATGAGTCAAATTCACGCGGAATATAATCAGCATCAGTTAAATGTACTATTCAAATAAAAGCCAGCTCTGAGTTTTGTCCGGGTTATCTGGACCATCAGGAAACTCAGCAATAGGGCCGTCAGCTAAATTCGGACAGCAGGTAAATTCGGACAGTGACATTGTATCCTATATAGTTCGGTTGTTTGGAATTAAAATAAAAGGCCATCGGCCAAGTGTCACCCGACGTTTGAAATGTGTCACAAACTGCAGCCTTTTATTCAGTTTCAGAGTAACTATATGGCCAAAAACAGAAAATATGTGTATTACAGAACCTGGTCAGCAAATAATAACTGAAGCACAATTACTGGGCCTCTATGAAGTTATAAAATACTTGAGTTTAGAAAGGGGCATTTATGTGTAAAACCAGAAAATATGTGTATAACAGAACCTGGTAAGCAAATAATGATTGAAGCATAAGCAGAGACATATACCCCAATTACTGGGCCTCTATGAGGTTATAAAATACTTGAGTTCAGAACTGGGCGTATATGTGTAAAATCAGGCTACTGAAACTTTAGGCCCTTACAGAATGCCCAAAACATAAGACTGTATACCCAATAACAAAATAACAAGGGCCATAATCCTCCTAATATGAATATGATGAAAAAGAACAATGCATTTATGAAAATTCAGCCCATTAATATGAAAAGTTCTTGAGTTATCCCTTTACCTTTAAGTGAATGTCTATTATCTATGAAAGGGGAATAACTCTGTCACTAATAAATTTAGCATATCCTAACAATAATCAGAATACTCAATTTACCAAATGCTAATAGCATACCAAATTTCAGCTCTTTCGGTCAAACGGTTCAAAAGTTGGAAAAATACCAAAAACGACAAAAGCCATAACTTTGTAAAATATAGGACAATTGAAATTCCAAAATCACATGCACATCTTCAGATCATGATGAAACATTCTGAACAATTTCAAGTCAATCTGATAAAAGATGTGACAGGAGTTGCGGGGACAAGGTCTGAGTCAGCAAGGGCCATAACTCCATCAAAAATGGCCGAAACAAAAATAAAAAACCACATGCACATCTTCATATCATAAGAATACAATCTGTAAAATTTCAAATCAATCCAATGAAAGACGTAGGAGGAGTTGCGGGGACAAGATTTCGGACGGACGGACGGACGGAAGGACGGAAAGACGGACGGACAGACGGACTGACACACGGACGGACGAGGGTCATTTCTATAGTCCCCCTCCGCCTACGTCGGGTGACAAAAAACCACATGCACATCTTCATATCATAAGAATACAATCTGTAAAATTTCAAATCAATCCGATGGAAGACGTAGGAGGAGTTGCGGGGACAAGATTTCGGACGGACGGACGGAAGGACGGAAAGACGGACGGACTGACACACGGACGGACGAGGGTCATTTCTATAGTCCCCCTCCGCCTACGTCGGGTGACAAGTTTAAAGGTTTTTCGATTTTTAGCTCTGGCGGCCATTTTGTTCAGTGGAGCGGAACCATTTTAGCAATTTTGGTTCAGGGCTATAACACAAACATTTGTGTGAAATTATTTTGAAATTGGCTTACTGGTCTAGGAGGAGATGTTTGAAGAAATTGTTGACGGACGGATGGACGGACGGACGGACGACGGACGACAGACAAATATCGATCACAAAAGCTCACCTTGAGCACTTCGTGCTCAGGTGAGCTAAAACTGTTGCCATTTTTTTGCCGAAATCAGCAAATAATAACTGAAGCACAATTACTGGGCCTCTATGAAGTTATAAAATACTTAAGTTTAGAAAGGGGCATTTATGTGTAAAACCAGAAAATATGTGTATAACAGAACCTGGTAAGCAAATAATGATTGAAGCATAAGCAGAGACATATACCCCAATTACTGGGCCTCTATGAGGTTATAAAATACTTGAGTTCAGAACTGGGCGTATATGTGTAAAATCAGGCTACTGAAACTTTAGGCCCATACAGAATGCCCAAAACATAAGACTGTATACCCAATAACAAAATAACAAGGGCCATAATCCTCCTAATATGATTCTGATGAAAAAGAACAATGCATTTATAAAAATTCAGCCCATTAATATGAAAAGTTCTTGAGTTATCCCTTTACCTTTAAGTGAATGTCTATTATCTATGAAAGGGGAATAACTCTGTCACTAATTAATTTAGCATATCCTAACAATAATCAGAATACTCAATTTACCAAATGCTAATAGCATACCAAATTTCAGCTCCCTCGGTCAAACGGTTCAAAAGTTGGAAAAATACCAAAAACGACAAAGGGCCATAACTTTGTAAAATATAGGACAATTGAAATTCCAAAATCACATGCACATCTTCAGATCATGATGAAACATTCTGCACAATTTCAAGTCAATCTGATAAAAGATGTGACAGGAGTTGCGAGGACAAGGTCTGAGTCAGTAACTCCATCAAAAATGGCCGAAACAAAAATAAAAAACCACATGCACATCTTCATATCATAAGAATACAATCTGTAAAATTTCAAATCAATCCGATGGAAGACGTAGGAGGAGTTGCGGGGACAAGATTTCGGACGGACGGACGGACGGAAGGACGGAAAGACGGACGGAAAGACGGACGGAAAGACGGACGGACTGACACACGGACGGACGAGGGTCATTTCTATAGTCCCCCTCCGCCTACGTCGGGTGACAAAAATAAACTGGCCAAACAGTGGAAATCCTGATGAGACGTCTCATCTGGATTTTCACTGTTTGCAATGGTATGTCCGAATTTACCCGCTGTCCGAAATTACCCGACGTTTGTCTTTCATTCATTTGAAATCATGAATGAATGAATGCGGGCATAGTCATATTCGTACGCTTTTTTAGTTTAAACGCTTTTTTCGGTAAGTGTTTCTTAAACTTCTTAAAAGCATGAATGGATGCATTCATTTTTTCTACATTTTTTTGGCGTTAAGAGCATCTTAAATTCGCTAAATCGTTTTGATCTTTTCTCTCGAGAACACCTTCTATTTGTATCTTCCCTCTAATTGATCACATAATGCTATACTTGGGTGATGAATAGCAGTGTAAGGTTACTTGAGCGAAAATATTTACCATAAAAATTTCAGTACCACTGAATATGATTACAACTTACCGTGTTTAACCTAATAATACGGATAAAAATCTGACAGCATAAACAGTGCAGCTCTGGATCAGAGAAACAGTGTAATCAGAATCTTCTTTATACCAATAATTTCAGTAACTGTTCCCTGACAGAAAAAAAACTTTCTTGAAAAAAGTTATAGACGGCAGTGTTGAGGTGTCCGGGCGATGGGTGGGTTGTCTGAATATATACGGAAGACTCAGTATAAAAACTAAGTACAAGAATGTAAGATGTAATAAAAAGGGATTTTAGCGATGAATTTGATGAAATCAAGATTTTAAAGCTGGTAAGGCATAAAGATTGCGTTTTATGCGAAGAGGCATTAAATTTGATGTGTGAAATGGATTTGATTTACTTTATGCACACTAATTTTATTATTGTACATGCATGGTAGGTCTGTACTGTATCGATAGCGTTTTGAAATTTCGATGTGAAAGAAAAATGGAATCAGTTCTCTAAGTGGTTCTCATCTTTAAAATCCATTTCTCTCAAATTATACTACCATCAAACCTGACATGCAGTATCAACTGTATTAAACGTTTGAGTCTGTTTTCTTGAAATTGTTGTATATATGTAAAGGTGAAATACGCACTTCTCTTCTGTAAAAAGTGGAGACCTGATCAGACGCCGCGTATTGCGGCGTCTGATCTGGGTCTGCACTGTTTGCAAATATCCCTTTTATGGGGCACTAGTCATAAAAAAGGTTAAAATGCAGGTATCCAGAGGTCACTCCAACTACGCCGGTTGAGTGATTCATCTGAAATTATATCTTTGGTCAAGGTGTCTAATTTTTACTTTAACTTTGCTGATATTTGATAATTCTCTATTGATGCTGACCCATATTTCACCCTAGAGCATCACACCCTAACAATGGGCCCCAGGTGGCCCTCACACTTTCAACGATATATGAGTAACGACAATGGCCAGAGCCTCCGCAGTTAAGACTTGGTCAGTAATAAACATTCATTAGACCCCCGCATTAAATCTTGACAATAAAACCTGAAATCCTTATCAAGATTAACTGTATTTATCATGAGACATGGTGATATTTAAGCATCTGTTTGTCCATCAAGAAATGGTTAAAGCGACCACGTCAGTCCTTGAAGACTGCTATTTTCATGTCAGATTTTCATACGCTACATTTAGCTTCACTTCGCGAACTGTCACCAGGCAAGAACAGTGAACAGGAACATAAGGCTACATCTATTCCAATCAACAGGGCTTTCATCTGCTAAATTTCTTAGAAGTGACTGGACGAGCTCATCAGACACATGCTACTTGATATCACTTTTAATCGCCGACATTTAGACCTGATGTCTAAAAGCAAGGCCTATCGGAACCCAAATTTGGCGGACCACTGCTCCAGATAGGAAGCGGTAACAGGAATAACTTAGTGATTATTTTGTATAATACTTTTATTGAAACATATGTTGTGACTTCTAATGAGAACTGTCTTATCGAGATGGTTCTAATGATAGGTCACAACAAATCTAGTGTGTTATTTTGTACAGTTTCCGTTCTTTTCATTTTCGTTTCTTCCTTCTTCTTTCGATATCTTGTTCTTTCGATATCTTCAATTGAGTTCTGAGATACATGTACCGAAGTAGTTGTAATCTCTTGCATACCGGAGAGAACTCCTTAATAACTTGTACATTTTTCATGTTTGGTATCTCTTGAAAGGTTTCATTCATATGGTTTCTGGCCGCCATTTATTTCCATTTTATTATAGTCTCGCATGCCACATACTCTAACAATAGGATGTCAGTTTTATGTAGAGTGAAGATAATATAGTGGCCAAACAGCTTGTATCAACCTTGATATTTGAACGATACCGTGAAAAATCTTAAAATTGGGACACCTAAAATAATTACCGTAATTGTCCTGAATGGTACCGTTTAGTTTTACAATGCAGTAATATGATGCAGATGGACTGTGTAGACCATGATAAGACTGCTTCTTTCTGGGTCTGCTCTGTTTGCTAATAGTAATACCTATCTGTCGCAATATATAGAATATGTACGGTAATGACTGAGAAAGCAATGTAGACCCGAGGAGCAGGCTTATGTGTATGGGTACACTATCAGGGGAAGCAACTCTACCATTTTCTTTTTCCTTCTTTCTCGATAACATTTTCTTTTTCCAACCCTCTCAGTAAGGGTCACCCCATAAGGAAAGAATTTTCTCCTGAAGGATCAGAGTTTTTTTTCCATTAAGAATCCGTTTTGGAAGGGCAATGTAATCCAGGAAAGCAAACAGGAAGTCATAAAGTAAAACTGGTAAGGAAACATTGAGATATGCCCATGCACCTTAATATCTGATGCCTTTTTTGGTCCGCAAGCATTCCTGTGACATACTGCAGGTAGTAAGATGTTCTTTCATATTTTTATTTTAAAGTGTTTTATTTTATCTATTTATTTATCCTTTTTTTTTCTTAATATATAAGCTATCCCAATAGCTAGGGCAATTGCGTTTTCCAAAGCAATACTGTCCAATATGCGAATAGGTCACTATCTTCGATATCTGACACTCAAAATAAGATCCATTGTCGTCAAGAATTTTAAGTACATTTATGCATGAATCTTAAAAGTTAGCTGACTTGAACCAGAAAATGTCACCAGGACAGTACCCCATTCAAATTGCTCGTAGATTTAGAGTGTGGTCTAATTGTGGTCCACTTTGTGGTAAGAGTTGCATTGTGGGCAACTATTATCATCCCTCACATTTAAGATTGTAAACATGTCTTGGGTGTAATTCTGTACAAACCAAGTCGTTAGATGGTGACCGCAGAATAATATTGAATAGGCCTTTTTCAATACTGCCTATTGAATTTTTATCATCAGATTCTGTATTTGGACACCGCACCCATTTCTTCAGTTTCCCTGTCAGCAGTGCAGACCCAAGTAACAGCACAAGCCATTGCAGCTCCTATTAAAACTGATTCTTAGTATGTGGGGTCTGAATTGATGCCGCAGGCGTTTCCCTCCTAATATAATTTGGATAATAGTAGGGCAAGGCTGGTTCTGTTTGCAGCAGGTGCGTGATGGGTGTTGTTGGGATATTTTTTATCTCATCTATCCTTTCTATTTCTTTTCACCCACTCTTGTCTCTGGGAAACAGCTCGATATAGACTGAAATATTGTCTCAAGGGCCGTGATACGCAAAACAACCAACAGCATTCTGAATAAGTGTCTCGAAGAGAACCGGACTCCAGTCCATCTGTTTTTTTTTTCGTTCCATTTGTGTGTTGATTGCTTTTAAAGCATATAACTTTTCAGATTTCACTTAAATAGGATGCACTGGAGTCCGGTTCTTTTAGTACTTTATAGGCTACGGTGGATCTTTTGCTGGTTTTGAAAAAAAACTCAATATGATCATTTTAGTGTGCCCAGCAAGGGACAAACATCTGATATCTCCTCTGTACAGTTTGGAGTCAGTGCGGAGCTCTGAATAAAGCGAGTATTTAAATGAAGACTCCAAGAAAAAGTCTGGCAATTCTTCATACGATTGCACAGAATTTCGTATTAAACGAGACACAAATTTGCAGAGCTCTGAGCCCATGCCTTTCATACTTCGTGAAAGCACTTGAGCTAGAAACAGTTGCATGGCTTCCATGCAAATGTTTCTAGCTGAAATGCTTTGGCACTTTCCGCCCACTAGCAACAATAGGCAAGGGTCTTTCTCGTCTTCTTGCTCAATGCTGTTTTGTTTCTCTCTTCGAGATTGTGGTAAGACCGTTTGTAGTTTATTTTATAGCACGTTGCCAGTATATTCAGGTTACAACAATTACTCCCTTAACATGCTTTTTTCCTGTAATTACTCTTTCCTTGATGAAGTCTAATCTTACACTGTAGGAGAGAAATAAATAGCTTCTGAACATGCTTAATTACTATATTTTCATTAACAAATTATAAACCCAGCCGCAACAGCCAAGTGAAATATCGAATTTGTTTTTCTTGGCAAAGTCTGGAATCGTAGTAAGAACAGCCTCGCTGCAAAACAAAAGTGCGTAAGCGTACAAAATAATTCGTATTGCCTGCTTCTATGTATTTTATATTGTTTGTTTTCGTGGTATGCATTTGTAGTCCAACTTTAAAATGTTTTTATCGCTAATGTTCATTTTTTTGATCGCTAGTGGTCAATTTTTGTTTTTCTGTACATAGCACCAAGTGTTGAAAATAGTTTTGAGCCTAACTATGAAACTGTTGTGCACGTTCAGTCATGTTTTCTGCTGCAGCAAAAGGATCTCACTTGCGTAAAGGAATGTTGTGCCTATTAAAAAGCTCTTTCATAAACCAGTGACGTCGTTATCACTTGCACACTACTTCTCAACCAATTCCATTTTCATATTAAGAAAAACCGAACATCAGAGGAAGCTACATGTGAAGAATACGGAGATTGATTAACCAGGTTGAATCCACAGTCATGCAGCACAGACATAGTCATCCTTTCCATTGTCATGGCTGACCAACACTTCCTGGGCGCCGGCTCTTGATTTTCTCTCTCAGCTGCTTCAGTATGTTGGCATAATATTCCCCAGTAATTGTCTTCCTCTTTGGGAGGTATTCAACAAGAAACAATACTTTCAATACCAAAAGACTGAGTCCATCACCTTGTCAGTTGACTGCACAGCTTTTACCTTCTTTGGAGGTGGAGTGGGTGTTGTAGGACATTTTCTGACTTCTTCTTGTCACAGCTTATGTCTTCTTTTGAGATGGAGGGTGGGGAGGGGGAATTGTATGATGCTTTTCTAGCTTCGACTGCGGTTTCTTTTCATTCATATTTTAAAATAAAGTATCTCCAAAATGTTGTCATTTCTCATTCATAATGTTTCTCTCTCGTCAGCAATCTCTTTTGCCATTTATTAGCATTTTATAAAGGTTACAATTTGAAATAAGGTGTCAACACTTGATAGACTGAATATAGGATTAAAGGTTGTGATGAAACCAAACTAGAATGGATCTATCCATACATCATATTGTACTTTTGAAGAAAATACTAAAAAGAGCCTGGTAGCTGCCTCATTTTCTAAGCTGCTGCTATAGCTAAGGTAGCATTTAAAGTTACTGCTGTCCAGCAAATGGCATTTTTTATTTGCAATCATATATTGGGAGTCGTCATATCACGGCACGCTCATGCCGACCGAAAATGATGGTGGGCTTTTGTGTTTGCACAAACTCCAGTTCACGTAGAATATATACACCATCCATCTTTATCTCTCTTAACGCCTCTCAGTCTTTCGGGTAGTAACTTTACAAAAACTCTACGGAATGTTTTTCAGGATTGCAGTGGTCGTTGTATATCGCAGACTACAAGGCAAATAACAGAGCTATAGAAAAGGGAGTATTTGGTGATCATTAGGGATAATTTTGGTTGATTCTGCTTTAAAACATATGTTGTGACCCATCATCTGAACCGTCTCGTCGAGACGGTTCAGATGAGGGGTCACAGCATATGGTTTCAATGAGAAATAAGAAAAAAGTATTCCTCAATTATCATAAAATACTCCCTCATATCTAGAGCTCTGCAAAGAACACAGAAAAAGCTTAGCGATCTAGCTGACACTTGTTTCACATCAGCTTGCCATAGTTTTATGTCAGAACTACTCAGACATTGTACTCAGAAATTCTGGTTAACCTAAATTCTAAGTACTTGTGATTTATGACCAGAGGTATAAGTGAAAAGGTTATGCTTTCTTGGAACATGCGGAGAAAGATTCTGCGTTGTGTTTGTTTTATGACAAGTTAGATGACTAGCAACTATGGAGGCCACTTCAGCTTAACTCTTGAGCATGGGGTAGGCAACAATTATGCAAAGCTTATTACATGATCATTTGTAAGTTATTGCAGTCGTAAAGTAGCTGTTTCAAAATTGATAAGATATGAATGAACCGCATTGTCTTAGGGCCCATTTTAATAAGATCATGCGTAGGTCAGATATGTTTTAGGCGAACTGCGCATAACTAGGGCAGACAGCATGGTTTTCAGGTATCCTAGAACTAAATGTCATATTAAGCAGACATAAAGGCTTATGGAACCGGTCAATGTTTTCAGAGACTTTTATGCTAAATTACCCCACAGAGTTGTCTTCCTAAATCTAGCCCTTAAACTGAATAGCTGCCGAACTGGCCCCGAGGTTATAAAACTTTTTTCATGCTCAACTCAGCTGAGCATGAAATTTTGCTTGCTGATAAATAGCAAATTACTGATAAGCACAGTTGTTTTCTTGCTCAGTTGAGCTGAGTATGAAATTTTCTCTGCTTATAAATATGAAAATGCCAACATTAGTTGGCATTTTCATATTTATCAGCAGAGTAAATTTCATGCTCAGCTGAGTTGAGCATGAAAAAAGTTTTATAACCTCGGGGCCCGGTAACCGACTTTTCAACGAACCACCTAGCAATCATGTACCCATTTGATGGAGGTTAAGGAATACCATAAACTCTGCAGATACCCATTTCATTTTAGTTATAAGATGCACACAAATGTCCTGGTATTGAAAAGAGGCGTGAATTAAAATTTCAGACATTTATTACCTTTGAGTCATCTAAAGGCTTCATGTTTCACCATCCACAGAGAAAGATTACCCGAGATGCCAAAATGGAGACATTGTCAGAGAAGCAACTTTGTCATTTTACTTTTTTCCAAACATTGTCATTTTACTTTTTTCCAGTTTCCCAATGAAGGTAAACTCTTGAAACAACTTCCAACAGGCACACAACCTTGAATCAACCTTGATTCAACGTTGTGACGTTGAATCAAGGTTGATTCAATGTTGTGTGCCCAGTGGACTGACTCCTCTAGGAATAAATTCTTAACTTTAAGAGCAGATTCCTTTTTGGAAGGGTTTGTCACCCAGGGCGGCAAACAAGAATGTCACAAATACCGAATCTCTTTGAAAACATGGCAGTGTATTCATACGCTTCGATCGGATTGTAGGATAGGGTTGATTCCCAGTGTCATGTTTTTCCCTCACTGGAATGGAACTCATCGCGGGATGAAGCTGTATCTGCCCCCGGTTGTTCAAAACTAATGAAGTCGTTACAAACTAGCTAACGAGACGTTAAATTTTCAAACGTATTGCACGCAGAAACACTGCATTTTTTGTTAAAAAAAATGTTAGGAGCTTTTGCAGTGCACTTGATTTTAAGTATACTAGAAGACTCAACGAATCCTTGACTAACGATTTCGTTAAGCTAACGATGCTTTGAACAACCGGGCCCTGGTTTGGAACTACAGTGCATTGAATCTACAGTAACATACCATCTCTCCAATTGCTGCTTACTGTTTTAGAGTTGACTTTACATATCTTTTTGTGAAACTGTTTGTTATTAGCAGATCAAACTGAAATGAACATAGATAGCTCTTAAATATTTAAATCATATACAAAGTAAGTAATTAAGATTTGCAATGTCATGTATCTTTAACTGTTGATATCATTGTTTAGTGTTTTATTCAAGAGCAGATGTGTAAAATAAGCGGGTTAATGAATGTAATATGATACCTGAGATTTTTTCGATTAAAACCACCAGCTAATTTTTATGTCAAATGACACATGAAATGTCAGTGCTAAATTGTAGATCATGTTCGACTGGCGATCCACATAACGACAAATAACGGCTATAAAACAGTTGGAACCATTGTATTGACATTTATTTTCTTATTCGTCTTTGGACGTTCTCAGAAGATACACAGCATATAAACAACCTTCGTATCAGCGTCTTTGCAACGCCAAAACAGTTATCAAACAAACATGAAGCCATGAAGTCCGATCGACATTGGTCATGTTGGTAGTAATATTAATATCTGTCACGGGCGTGAGGTGTGGATTGAAGAATCCGCATCGAGGGCCACTGTTTGGTACCAAGCTGATATTATTTTTTCAAGTGTTATATGCTGTATACCCGGGCACATACGTATGAACGTGCTAGAATTTAGTAATTTTGTTTACAAATTCACAAGTCATGCGAATTGCTCTTGAAATCGAAAACAAATTTCTCAAAATCCATAACCCAATGTGTAGCACATTAATGCTTTATCATCAGTGGTAACGTCTGGTTTAGTTCTTATATTAACCCTTAAAGCGCCAAAAAAAAAAAATTGTTGAAGTTGGAAACTGTGTAGATCCAGATGAGGTGGCTCATAATGAGCCTCCTCATCTGGATCTACACTGTTTGCCCTGTAGTCTTTGAATTCTCAATATGATATAGCTTGGACAAAACATTTTTTGAAATTTCTGCAGACTTAAATTTTGTCGTCTGCTTTTTGGCGCAATTAGGGTTAAAATAAAGGTTAAAACAATTCCACTGTAAATGTAATCATATTAATTACTTCTACGTAATCATCAATGGAACTGATACCACTGATTGCGACAGTTTTATAGGTATTTTTTTAAACTACCATCAATTAAACAAGAAACGTAATCAGCCTTTAAATGTTTTAAGCATGTAATATGTTGTTTTTGATGTTGATTTCCCAACAAAGCCTTTATTATTAATGGTTAAAAAGGCATAGTTAAAGGCCATAGGTCATTTAGTCATAACCGTTGAAAATTGGTTTCTAGACTGTGCCAATAGTATCAAAATTATATAGTCTAAATTCGTCATTTACAAAACAGAAGTTCTGCTTTTGTTTTACTTTTTTTAATGTGTGGGAAATCGACCTCTGAATTTTGGGTCGATTACGATTCAGTATTGAACGAAACAAAAATTGGTAAAGCTCAAACAGTTTCTTATGAATAAGGAAACTAACATTTTAAAGATCTTTTTATCAATTACAGTAGTTATATAATAATTAAAAAACAAATTGTCACTTCAAAACGGCACTGAATACCGTCATAATTATAGTGTAAGGATAAACGCTGTTGATGCACAGTGCTATGCTGAGATTTACGAGAAAGCTTAGTTGACCAAAATGGAGACTGTTGAGTTTAGAGTTGAGCAACGTTGGTATACGATGCTATAAAAAACAATAAACGTAAATTCTAACACTGGTCGCCTATATAGTCAATGCTAAAATCTAGTGATATATTGCGTGACAAATCACTGGGCGGACTTGTTTGACGTTATTTAGCGCCGTTCAGACGTCAGTTTTATTCGTTTGGTGACGTCAGTTTTCTATTCCTTGAGGATAGACGGTGTAACGTCATTTTCTTGCATCAAAAACTTGCGATATACATGTGAACGCCTCTGTTACAGTCAAAGCTGTTGGCGGGATTTCTTCCTGTAATCATGGCGGAAAACTGGAGCAATCTGAAGGAAACAATTACGTTTTCATCGTTTCTGGCGTGTTAGAATCGAAATAGATTCTTGCTAACAAGTGATTTGTTGCCAAATATATCACTGGTTGGAGGTCAGTCGTCAGTGACTATATCACTCGCGCTTCGCCCTCGTGATATATCACTTTACGACTGACCTTCAGCCAGTGATATTGGGCAGCAAATCACTCTAAGCAAGACTCTATTTCTTAAGTAAAATAAGATAAAATAAATGAAATTAAAAGATAAATAATGTATATGAAGTGTAGGATTCACAGAATAATGACAGCTGTTTGAAATTAACTATAAAAATTCGGGAAAAAGATTTGCATAAGTCGGGTCTTTTTGTATTTTTTCTGTGTTAGTGTAGATAAAGTCTGCACCAAACGGTACTGCATTTTTTGCTTATTTTACATTTGTTTTAAATTTTTTAGGTTTGTCCATTTTGGTTGTATTATTAAATACTCCCATACTCATGGACTGCCCCCAAAGCAGCGGCTTGTATATGTTGCAAATCATTTCGAATGACTGCTAGGGAATCGTGCCTTGGTTGATCTCTTAGGACAAACATGACTATTCCGAACAAAAAAATCCATTGCAGCTCGTAAGTAGAGGCCAACATGGTTTTTGAATGGTCAGTTGTTGTTATTTAAAACTATCTGGTGTCAAAACAGAGAAAAGGGTTCGATATATATTAAGCTTTTATTCTTTGTAGCTAGTCCGTAGTGCTTTCGAAAGATAAAGCATGTCTATATGCACCCAGAAAGTTGATACAAATCTTTTCGTTTGCACTCAATGGTTAATCTATGATAGGGCTTTCCTATGCATGAGCTCATGTGGTTTGGTTACTGAATGAAACGTTTTAACCGCATGTTTCAAATTATGAATGAATTTCATTGTTTTCATGTTACGGGTAGGATGTGTGTGGTATCATATAAGGAAGTCGTATTAATGGCTTGAGTCTGAACTCTCAGTAAACAGTTGGTTAACCCATTAATTCCTAGGGTCCCAAAAATGGGACATAGGCAAACAGTGCAGACCCAGATCAGACGCCGCGAAATGCGGCGTCTGATTAGCGTCTACATTTTTTTGCATTAGCCAAATCGGTATTTTTCCTTAAAATAAAACAAAAATTCTAAAAATAAACTAAACCTGACACCCCTTAAATGACAAATGGTCTCATCCAATATATACAAATAGAAGAATGAACTGTGCTTTTATGGGTTAAAATAGTACAGAGTATCACCAGTTAGAATCCCATTTGCCTGAATAAATAAAACTTTGTGAAAACGTCGGTCTCAAACATGGAAATGAAGATACACTAGAAAGGCGACAAACAGAAAGCACAACCCCAAAAATGAAGAAAAAATACATGTAATAGGAATGACTAATTGTCATTAACAGGCATGCCCAGGCTAACAAAGAAGCGCTGCAGAAGAAGAGCCGCATTGGAACGGTCTGTAGGAACACTATGTACTAAGGCTTAAAACAACTTTATCCCTACAACCTCAAACTTACTTCTGGTGAAATAGTTTCAAAGCGAGTTGGTGTTTAGTCTGTCTAGGGTTATCGCCAGAACAGTAAAAATATAAAACCATCAAGAAATGAAATGAAATACAGTTTAAGACTCTGTGCAATCCAAAGCCAGAGTAAAAGAAGACCACCAGCTGGACCACGATGGGCCCGACCGAAGGCATTTGTGGTTAGGCCCCAGCCTTCTGTAACAGATTTTGGAGTGTGTCGTCATTCAGTTTTTGGCCAGACGAACCATCGTGCCATTGAAGAGATAAGCAGGGTATCAACCGAGATTTGGTTGCAACCCAATTTCTGCCACAGTGAAACTGTCCTCAAATACGTTTTGACAAAATATTTCGCTCAAAGTGCTAGACACTACATTCGATATGGCAAGGCTTATCTCTAGACTTCCCAGCAGGCACACACCAACGAATCAACATTGGATCAACCTTGATTCAACGTCATGACGTTGAATCAAGGTAGATTCAATGTTATTCTATGTGGTGTACCAGCGGGATGATTTCCGCAAATTTCACGTTGTTCAATGTCCATTGCTTCATTTAAGTTCACATGAATTGTTGGAATCGTGCTTTTATTTGTCACAACAGAGAACACGTCATAATTCAGGTTCTGTCATTTCTGTTTTCTCGTGTGTACAGTTATGATGAAATGGTTGTCACACCTTGTTTGATGTTCTTACACAAAAAGAATATATTGTGATTAAGACAAATTAGATAACGTCAGTGTGATTAATATGTGGAATGGCCGGCATGCTTGAAAGAAATATAACACAAGGATGAGTTGAACAGCGAGACACCTTGAGGTTTACCCCATCGCACTGTAGTTTAAAAGTAACCACAAATAGCAAGTTGTATTAATTTATTAGAGTTCAAGAAAACCAGTCAGATTTCATGTTTCCATTTCTCCAGCGATTTGAGTTGTTAAGGGCATCAGGGTTCTCCCAGAGCCATCTGTGGTAAAATGTAGAAGTCACACAGCGTAAATGTGTTACACATAAAGTTTCAGAAAAACAAGAGCCAACTTTCTAAAGGAGTCCAAATATGGAGTTAATGAGAACCCTAGGTTTTGTTTTACTCTAGTATAAAGGCATTCACCCTAAAGTAATGTATGAAATGATGCACCTTATAGCAATCTACAAAATGGTTATACTGTTCATGTATAATCCGTTGGCTCTCGCATTTATCTATTCATCTTTACAGTAGAATTTGGCGCATCATTTCTTAGAACAGTTACTATCATATAACATTGAAAACAACTGATTTATTCTAGAAAGCTTGCTTGAATAGTCTATTCCATTATGAAACAACTCGACATGACCAAAACTCCGCCTTGTATAGCAACTTGCTTTACAGTAGGACCGGGAATGCCAGTCTCCTCTGCTTCTTATTCGAAATACCAGTTTAATTGTATGTGTGGTATCGTCTCTAGTATAGAAAGATACCCATTCCAGATGGAAGCTTTGGATTGAGGCAGAATCTAGCGTGGGCTTTAGTTGTTGCATGTATAATATAAAGGAGGAACGGTTTCACCAGAAAACAACTGAAAACGCACATAAAACGGCACATTACACCAGAAGATATATTTTCTTTTACATTTATCAGTCGGAAACTACCTGTATGTCTGTAATATCAATTCTTTACCTTTATCAATGATGTTTACGGTCTTCCTTGCGAGTTTACTGCCACTGATGTGCCACAACACGATAACACTATGCAGTCTGATAAATCTTATATTTACGATGTATGTGTGTGTTACAGAATAATGTCTGGAAAGTATGAAAGTAATATTTGTAACAGAAAATGTACCTAAATTATGCCAGTGTAATATCATGAGCTGTCTGTGACATCTCTAACCCGTCCCTTTCCACCATTGCTTAAAAGACTTGGGCATGCACTATATAAGGCGCAACACCAAAAACCAAAAAGTAACATGTGCGCCCAGCGAGATCTCAGATCAGCCTGGGCTTACGCCCAGTCAGATCAGAGTCTTCGCCGTCGCAATAGAGGTGGCTAAGACCCTAAGCTACCCTTTAATCGCACAGGGAAGACTCTGATCGGACTTGGCGGATGTCCAGGCTGATCTGAGACCTCAATGGACGCGCATGCCTTTTTGTTGGTTTCGTCATGTCGCGGCTCAATATAATGTACTTTTAGGCTATTTTGTCATTTTAGCTGGCTTGTATGAAAGTACAGGAAGAGCTAATGCAGTCACTCCGGCTTCGGCGTCTCACTTTGCGTTTAAAGTTCGTTCAAACTGTTTTTATTTGATATCCTGTCCGCGGACAGTTCTTGTTTTACATGACATTGTACCATAAAATGAAAGTACATTGTATTTTCGTTGGCTAAACGTATTCGCCATTCTAGAAGTCTTTGGGTAATCTGGATTGGCAATTCGCATGTCCTGACAGTATGACCTATTGAAATGTTTGTAAAATAGCATTTAGGTTATTTTCTGATTCACCTAGACTTACTGTTTGTTCCTATTTTTCATTAAAACATTCTAATTAGCATCATTACTCCAAATTCCTTTAACGTTAATATCAAGAGAATTGCTTATGTGTAAAGTTTTTGCACTGCTCGACCTCTGCGCCTCAGGTATTGGCA
Organism: Ctena decussata; assembly: GCA_963989385.1. Classification (NCBI taxonomy): domain Eukaryota; kingdom Metazoa; phylum Mollusca; class Bivalvia; order Lucinida; family Lucinidae; genus Ctena; species Ctena decussata. Next base: position 6,875,701 of record OZ022498.1, read on the forward strand.
ATATATACTAAATGGTGTCAATTTTGTTTGTTTTATGTCTACTTCAATCAAATTGCTTCTGGCAGCTCCCGCGATGTTCCGGCAACTAGATAAATTTGCCTGTTTCTTATGAAAATTGATGGAGTCTAATAACGGATTCAGTGGCGAATAAGTTGATCTTTGGGCAAGAAATATAATTTGGGCTCATTCTGGTAACGGGACTTTTACTTTCATTCACTGCTTTATATAATTATTTTTCGCTCTTTTCGACCCTCCTGGAATATATTGTGAACTGGATGACGTTGTACATATATCATGTCATGCAACCTAAAGGGACTACTGTCCTCGAAAAATGGCTTCCTGTCGAGACTGTCCGAGTGACTCTGCTTCCTGCCGAGAGCTTCGGCAGGAAGCAGAATCACACGGACAGTCTCAGCAGGAAGCCATTTATCATGTACAGAAGTCGGCAGGAAGCAAGAGATCGAGGACAGTCTCGGCGGGAGCCAAATATGATGTACAATCTCTGCAGGAAGCGAAAATAAGCGGACTGGTTTATACCCTGTGGTATAGCTGTCTGCTTAGTACCGACAGAGGAAAGGAAATAGTCGCAATTTAGTCGCATGACTGTCATGTCCATCTAGCCAAGTTGCCTGAGATTTTGAAAAATTGGCTCATACTAGTCATAAACTAAACAAAAGCGATGTCTTGTCAAAAAGGTGTTCAACTTTAAGACACCTAATATATAGTTATTGTCAAACAGCGGTAGCTCAAAGCTAATTATGTCTTACTTCATCAAAGGAAAGATTATTTAGTTTTACCTGATGAGGCTACAAATTCAGTTATTGCGACATTCTATCCTTAATAGGTCACACGAAAGAACCTAATGTAGCTCAACTTACGACGTATTTAGATTTAGGACCTTAATGACATTTTGGGTATCACAAACTGCTATGTAATATTCTATACACTGTTTGAGGTCTGTGGCATGAGCCTTGACATTTTGACAACAGAAAATAATCCTATCAAACAGAGTGTCACGGACAAAATATCCGACCTTATTGTATGGGCCAAGGCGACCATTATTAGCAAAGAATGCAAAGCAGTCAAAATTTTATATCAGATTGAACTACATTTACATGTAAAATATTCAAAATACGCAAAGCCTGCCATTCCTTAACCCCAGCCCAGAAAGATGCCATTTTTAAATATAACTTAATGACCTCATAAGGTTTTGGGTGAATGATTATGTTTGTTTAAGGTTAATGGCCAACTTCCGTATTTGTCCGCAATTTTTACAAAAGGGAGACAGTTTTTGTAACATCCTGTTTGTCGCTTTGGATGACGATTCCCTTCCAAGATGGGGGCTTCTCCAAATAAAATTTCTTGAAGGAGCAAAGTACGTCATTCCTTTATTAGAAGTCCCACAATAAAATGGGAGGCAAAATCGTCTTGTTAAGAATTACATCCCCACCCCACTCACTTGAAAGTGTTCTAGTGCACCTCAAACCTGTCGATCGAATAATATTATTACAAATGTACGCAAAAATCATTCTACATGGATATGCCATTGGAGACCGCGTTCAGGGGTCCGGTGATTCCCTTGGATATTTCCAATTTGCACACCTGTATGCTTGGAGAATGGATCAAAGTCTTGACTAAATAACCAAAGACGTGAAAAACACTCTACTTTGTTGCAGTTGCGTTTTATGGGACCATCTTGGAAGCTCAATTATTGTCTTTGACATTCCGTTAGAAACAGCTTGATCACTGCATTAGAATCACCCCGCCATTTGGGTTTTGCGTCCTAACGAGAAACAATTACGGCTACGTTTGCATGGAAGGCATGGAGGCGTTAACGAAATGTCTGAATATAATGTTTTATAAAGTACCAATGAACATTAGTAATCAGGTGTTGACCTTTGCCAGAGTACTAATGTAGAGTACGTACTCAGCACACAACGTTGAATCAATACTGAACCAACGTTAATTCCACATTGTTTTAATGTTTTGTGCCTCCTGTGTTTAGTTATGTAAGGGCGTATTACACTGACAAACTAAGGGCGAGAGTTCGGATTAGTTAAACAAGTTTTAATTCCCCAGTAATCTATTACTAACGGTTCCAAGGCGGTACTTCTGTTGTGGTTCTTTGTTTTTGTTGTACGTATCGCGGCTTTCGTCCACCAGTTGTGTTAGTGACGTTTTAAATGACCGCCTGTCGAGGACAGAGCTGCTCACTCGGTTTACCGTTCCTGCCTTTCATGATCTGCTGTCAGTTACGTACATGCATATACTTCTTTCCCTTTTGATTATGAGGACAGACTATGGAATCTGAGTGTATTGGTTTTTGATCATTGCCTATCTTTATACTGTTTTTTCATTGTGCATGAAAACGGTCCGTCTTAATATTAGTCTGGCTGAAAAATATTTGAATGTATTGCCAGCACTCATACAAACACTGACTGTCAATCAACTCATGTATAAAATAATTCAATTTACACTGATATTCAAGCTTCATTAGGACTGCATGCGTCCAATTTGTAACCATTTTGTCTTACTGAAATTACTTGTGAAATTGCTCTGTGAGGCATTTAACGTTGCTTTTGTAAGAGAAACAAGTATTATTTTATCTCCTATAACACTGTAGCCGATATATGATGTTACCCGACCTTAAAAGACCTAAAGCTGACGTGAGATTTGACAATGTGAGGTAAAATATTTTGATTTTATCGACTTTTTCTACATTTGTGTGAGTAATTTCAAACATTTGGATTTCTGCTTGATTTGAGGTTAAATTAAATTAAACAGTTTCATAATGTGTGTCAAAATTTTGTCAATAGTAGCACTGAATTCCGATATCCAAGTATGCAACCTTCATGTTGATTGAATGTAACCCATTGCATTCTGGGTAATTTTTGTCGTCTGCTTAAATTGTCGTCTGTATCAAAAATCAAGAATAATTTGACAATATTGGTCTAACTAACTCTTGTAGAAATGATGTCTAGGTAGCAAACAGTTTGGATCTCAGATCAGGCCCCACGTTTGTGGGGCCTGATCTGGATCCAAACTTTTTGCCAAGAGGGGTATCCCGAATGCAATGGGTTAAGCAGCCATATAAGATAATATAGTATGCAAACTATTCATTTCGTACAATCATTTAAAAGAAGTATTTGGCGTTTTAAGAGTAATGGTAAATAAGTAAACATAGCCCTTTCGGAATTTGGTCTACTCTTAAAGGAAAAAAACGCACTTTGGGGAGCATATTCTTTCCTTTCCCATTGAAAATGCAAAATGAAAATTATAAAGTTTCTTCCCATTAAATGTACCCCTATACCTTAACACAGGCAGTGGGCCCATTTGATATAGCCTAGCTATTTGATCCGCGACACGACAAAACCAACAAAGTGGATGTGCGCCCAGTGCAGACTCAGATCAGCCTGGGCATCCGCCCAGTCTGATCAGAGTCTTCGCTGACCGCATGGCGGTAGATCAGTTCAATAGAGCCAGAAGCAGATGGTTGGTTAGTTTGGGCTTAACGACCCTTGTCAAACAGTATTTCAGTTATACCGAGCCATCCTCCAGAGGGAAGGACAAAGTTGGCCGTGAGTAAAAACAAAAGCAAAACCAAACCCCATCCCGTATGGCATAGTCGGCCCACGCCCTGTCATGCTGCGGCACTGAAAATTAAACAGAATCATCATCCGACTCGACCACTCTCACCAGAAACAGATACCATGCATTACACACTCGCAGTCATCTATAAAGGGATTCATGACAGAATGCCCGCCAAACTATATATATGAGCCGCGACACGACAAAACTAACAAAGTGGTTGTTCGCCCAGCCCAGACTGGGCATCCGCCAAATCCGATCAGACTCTTCGCTAAGCGCTTAAAGGGTAGCTAAGGGTCTCAGCTACCTCTTTGCGGACAGCGAAGACTCTGATCAGACTGGGCGGATGCCCAGGCTGATTTGAGTCTGCGCTGAGCGCACAACCACTTTGTTGGTTTTGTCGTGTTGCGGCTCAAATTTATTGTGATTCAAAACGATCACACTGAAATGAACGGTGGTAGAAAACGTCAGAATTATCAGCACCATTCAAAGGATGATTGATCATTCCTTTCTTTCCTTTTGATTAAAAGCTATATCTTAATGTAAAGTTAGGTGAATGCTCCTAAAACATGATAATAAATTTAAATTTATCATCATAGAATACTTGATTGTTTCTATATACAGATATAAAGTTAGTGGTACATGTAGTTCGTAGAGGAGGCCCGACACTATCATCGAATTGGACCCCATGTGGAGTAGCTTTCTTCATGAGTAGATTACGATTCATGTATTCTTTTGTGCCTGTTATGTACTTATAGCAAATGGAATCGGTAAATAATAAAATCGCAAGATCTGGACACCGTAATGACTGTATGATTTACAGTTGATATTAGTGGTGAAATCAGCCCAGGTCACTAATCCCCAACCCAAGTCATATCTCTATAACTGATAAAAAATAGCGGATGGTTACATTTGCTAGGTTTCTAATATCATAAGCCCTGTGTACATGATCGTATGGCGACGCCTTAGTGTATAGGTTCGCCTCCATATTTTTCACCATTTTCACCCAGGGAAAGCAACTTTAATTACTTAGGTTTGCTTCCCTGGACGAAAAAGTAAATAGGAAAATTCTCGTGAACTGACACAATTCAATCCCAGATCCACGTGGAAAAGACAACACAAAATTAGAAACCACCAAAGATAACACCAGCGGCAGCCATGTGCAGCCATTTCCCATGTAGGTGGTCACCGGGCTAGCCGTAGCATCACAAAAAATAAATCAATAACAGACATAGCAACAAACAACACACACAAACAGAAGTTCCGTATTTGAAATGTAGGGCTTAACCGGTTAGCCTTTCCAAGATGGGCTCTACATTTCAAGGAAACAATTTGCTCCGAATTCTTTTCTTAAGGGGTTGATCTCATTGAAAAAGGAGGCACAATGAAAATGACAGAGTTGCTTCCCCATAAAATGAACCCATCCTCTTTAACTTTAAAGAACTATAGTAAATATGCTCAGTCGTTGCATTAATCTGTACTGCCTGCATATAACAAAAAAGGAAAAAACAAGGTTGAACATGAGGTCATGCTTGTTGCAGGGGGACAAAACATTCTTGCTGAATCATTGCGCAGAAAAGTAAAGCAACACAAAAACATTAGATTGCAGGTAAAATATACATTAATATATGTTATAAATCATGATGACGAATGATGAGTAGAATAGTAAATGACCAGGTAAATGTCCAGTCTCTAATTGTTCACACCTGTGGGGTGTTAATGTTGACAGCGAACTTGGGATAGGGTCATCGTAGGTCAGGGAACGGTTACATTTGCGCTAAAAGTAAACAAATACACATTCTGAGAATCTGTTTATCCCAACTAAAGGGCCGTATACATTATCATTTTTTCTTGTACAAGTTTATTGTACAAGAAAAACTGACCAAGAAAAAGTGACAATGATGAGGTGTATACACATATCAAGAATTTTACTCTGCTGTCAAACATTTTGCGGGAAATTACACAATAGTAGCAATGGAGACAGAGGAAGATTATGTTGCATTTGTTTTGTGCATTTTATGCATTGTGATTTTGCGAAAGAGATTAAGCACCAGATAGACATGTGTGGTCGTGAGATTGGTTACTGCGGAGACAGCAGCATAGTTCTTATCATACACTTCTACAGGAGCTTGACCGTGAAGATCCTGGTGAATATGCAAACTTTTTGCGTATAAACAAAGAAACCACTTGCAGCAATATTTCCCCCGCCAAATATTGGCCATGTGCTATTGCTTACAATGCTGCTGCTACAAATTCTCTTGCTTTTGATTGGCTATTTGATGGCAAGTTTGATAAGTTATCATTGAAAATAGGATGAGTTTCTATTCATCAGTTTTTCTTGTACAATAAAAAAACTGATCATTTTCTGCTGTATACACCATCAAATTAAATGACAGTTTTTCTTGTACAATAAACTTGTACAAGAAAAAATGATGGTGTATACGGCCCTTAAATCTCGGAAACAAATATAAAGATAGTTCCGAGACGAAAATGGCTATCAATACCCTGTAAACGGGGTAACATTTCCAGTAGTGAGCAACTAATCGTATCATTTCAAAACATACTAATTTTAAGAGTAGATCCAGGAATTTCAGTAAAGCTTATATTAAGTCTGCAGTGAAATTCACAAAAAGCGGGTTCTTCTGTAAAATTTTGCACAAATCCAACAGCTGAAATTCGAAAAGCAAATTCTGTCGAGATGTGGTTGTGATAAAGAAAACTATTTTATATGAGGAAGGAATTTCGAATTGCTTCACTTTGAAAAACTAAAATTTCCCATTCTTCCTTTAGTGTTGTTGAGGTTGGAACAGCTTCCATTACGTGTACACCAATTCAGTGTGTCCTCGATGCAATTGTCTCCAAGATCTTCTTCGTAGTCATGGTAGTGTAGATGATTGACAACTTACATACATGTATCTCAGTATCCGCGTTTAGCGTACCATAATGCTAAAACTCTTCGTCTGTCCGTCCGCATGATCAGACAAAATATATAACATACCGTAAAATTCTTAATATTGGGAAAGATAGGTCTGAGCAAACAGTAAGGAACCAGATCAGACTGCTTCAAAGGAGCAGTCTGATCAGGTTCCACACTATTTGCCCTACCATCTGCATCTTTTACATGCATTACTGCATTGGAAAACCAAACTGTTAAAAAATTGGAACGGTTTTACGATAATTATTTAGGGTGTCCCAAGTATTAGAATTTCTACGGTGCTGCGAAGTGTAGACAGTGGTGTGCTCGTCGTTTTCACTGATGTTTTCTCCACTCTACGTTTATCCAATTCTCGTTCTTTTCTTTTCAGAGACCTCAGTTTCAATAAAATACGAAAAGTTGGAAGAAGAACTTTAAAAGGCTCAAGAGTACTTAAAAATTTGTAAGTATATGTCAGATAATAGTGTTACATGGTTCCAGTAAATGGAGGGCTGGTTGGATGGTGCGCTGGTGCTGGGTATAACTTCCAATGCCGGGGCGTCCTACTGATGTGGATAATAGTAGGACAAGGGCCTACTGTGCTTGCAGGAGGTGCGGGTGGGGGTTGTTCGGACATTTTCACTCTCATCTATCATTTCTCTCTTCTTTCCCCCTCTCTTTTGGAGACGGTCCGATATAGACTGATATATTGTCTCAAAGGGCAGTTAAAGCCAACATAATCAACCAACCAACCAACAAACCAATCCAGTATATGTGTAGTAAATGGGACCATAACTCAATCATTTAAATTTGACAACATAATCGTTACTATGCCTTCTTATTATGAGACAAGTGCATTTATCTCACCAGACGACTATTCATAAAACTGTTCGTTGGCTATAATGTATTGTAGGAATTCATCCTAGTCGGTTATATTCCAAATAATGCGTGTACTCCAAAATCACGTTGAAATGGACTTGCATTTACGTCTACTTAGTAATTCTTTGGCCACAGCATCTCCAGTCAGTGACGAAAAACAGTTGACCCTCAGTTAACTCCCATGTGTTTTGCCGCTTTGAATCTTTGTCTCCTTCGTGGAACTGGCCATTAATTGGGTGCCTTAAATGATGTTGACCTTCTTAACATGACACGCGTCTTTCTGTCCCACAGTGAAATGTACTCTAAAACGTGTTATTTTATAGCTGTGAAGATGTACAAGCATATACGAGTATACCTACCTTCGTGTAGAAATATTAACATGATGTAGGAGTTATTACATGCCAATTAAGAGTGACAATTTCTAATTAGTGATTGATGTGTGACACAGCATTGAGTGACAAAGCAGCTTTGTAAATACTTACACGTACTCATAATTTGCAATTTATCTTGCACACTCCACTGCAGAAGAATATGAGAGAAAAATACACACATTTTTTGCACTAGACTGGTTTCAGTCCAAAAGATAATTGAGCCGCGACGCGAGAAAACCAACAATGTGGTTGTGCGCCCTGCACAGACTCAGATGAGCCTGGGCATCAGCCCAATCTGATCAGACTCTTTGCGAAGCGCTTAAAGGGTAGCTAAGTGTCTAAGCTTCCTTCATGCGGACAGCGAAGACTCTGATCAGACTGGGCGGATGCCCAGGCTGATCTGAGTCTGCGCTGGGCGCACAACCACATTGTTGGTTTTCTCGCGTCGCGGCTCAATTGTGGTCCCTAACCGCCAATGTCTTTAGTATGGCCCATCATTGTCCTTCTAGTGGCTTCATTTTGTTTCGGCTTTGGATTGCACAGAATCCCCAACTTTGTTTTATCATACCCTAGTGTGCTTAAATATTGGGGCATTTAATGCCATTCATTTTCCATTTGGGACAAATAAAAAATTAATGAATTTAGGTGTCCTAAATACTTAAGCACATGAGGCAGATTTCTGATGATATTATGTGTGTTGCTGTGGTGTCCCATTGATGAGCTAGGAGTGAGCAATTTGAACATCCTGTTTTGGATGCCTCAGAAGGGAATGTGAGGTTGCACGCATATAAGCCTCAAGTTGCTTATGCTACTGTTCGTTCCAAGCCGGAAACCTCTGATGTGGACCCTATATGGTGTAGTTTATGCATTGTGCTGTCCCTTTTTTTTACCTATTTTGTTTTACAGTTTAAAGTAGAAAACGTTTGATATGTTTAAAGTATTTTAATGGCGTTTGATTTACAGTTCCTCTTAGCTTTTCAAAGGCATAGAAATACATTAATTGGGCTTTTTCATAATTTTTCTTGAATATACAAGCTGTACTTATTTTCTGCTTTGTGGCTATCTGTAAGTATTAGGCTATTGCAGCTATGGCCAAGGTGTCAATAGATGTTGGAATAATGGTTGCAACTTGTATATGCAAAATATCATTACATATGGTCTCTTCAAAGGGGGCCTGATCAAAAATCCATGTGCATTTATGTGAATTGGCACACAACCAGGGGCCGTATTCATAAAACGACTTAAGTGGTTGCTATGCTGTTGCTAAGGCTAAATTTCTTTGAAGGAGATTCCCGAAAACTATGAAATTTGCTCTCGAGGAACAGTCTTACAAAGACTGTTCCTCCAGAGCAAATTTCGTAGTTGTAGGGAATCTCCTTTATAGATATTTAGCCTTAGCAACAGCATAGCAACGACTTAAGTGGCTTTATGAATACGGCCCCTGGTTTTCCTGCTATTTCTTACAAAGGGAAACAACATTTTTCGCCATCCTGTTTGCTTCCCTTGATGAAGAAGCACTTCCGAAATTGGGTTTACTCTTATGATAAAATATGCTCTTGGATTTACTATTAAAAGACAGAATTTACTTTTTGGAGAGCAAATTCTTTCCTATAAGAGTTGACCCCCATTGAGAAGTGAGACAAAAATGAACCTGGCAGAGTCGTTTACCCAGAAGTGTACCTATTCACCTGAAATAAGAAAGTGGAAACTTTAAAACTAAAGAATGCTTCTGCTTTTGACTAATGTTTTTAAGCTTGAGGGTGAGGTTGGGCCTGTAAAATCGATTTAAGCCCCCCAGTAATTCATTACTGACCGTTCCAAGGCGGTAGTTCTGTTGTGGTTCTTTGTTGCCTGTTTTTGGTGTCAGAGTTTCTGTGATGTTTTACCTTATGTATGTTATTATTATTTTTGGTTCGGTTTGGGTTGCTGTGTGGCCACCTTTTGGGAACAAGCTGCTCACTCGGTTGGCCATATGTTCTCTGTATCTTGATTATTTGTAATCTTAGTTGTTTCCAACTATGGTTTGAGAGCTGGATTTGGATTTTGATTGTTTCAGTTCCTGGTCTTTGCATACCTTTTACTTTCATAAAAGCATTAGAAGTCACGGCAAAACTACAAAGCACTTTTGAAGAAAAGGGGAACTTTATATATGAGCCACGACACGAGAAAACCAACAATGTGGTTGTGCGCCCAGCGCAGACTCAGATCAGCCTGGGCATCTGCCCAGTTTAATCAGACGTTTCATTTAGTTTTCAATGGGTAGCTAAGGGTCTCAGCTACCTCCATGCGGACAGCGAAGACTCTGATCAGACTGGGCGGATGCCCAGGCTGATCTGAGTCTGCGCTGGGCGCACAACCACATTGTTGGTTTTCTCGCGTCGCGGCTCAATTATACGGATGGCTGTCTGATTACATATTCTTTAATTTACAATTTCATTATTTGCTTAAAATTACATGTATTGTTGAATGACATAATTCTGGAAATAATATGTTCATAAAAAGTTTAAGAATGCCAATACATTTTATTGAACCGCGACACGAGAAAACCAACAAAGTGGTTGTGTGCCCTGCGCAGACTCAGATCAGTTTGGGCATCCGCCCAGTCTGATCAGAGTCTTCGCTGTCCGCATGGAGGTAGCTTAGATCTCCTTTAAGCGCTTAGCGAAGACTCTGATCAGACTGGGCGGATGCCCAGGCTGATCTGAGTCTGCGCTGGGCGCACAACCAAATTGTTGGTTTTGTCATGTCGCGGCTCATTATGTATTTGTCTGAAAAAGCGGATTGCAAGTGTTTCTTGTTTGTTTAAAAATATACATACGAAAAATACCACTATTGTTTGAATTCCTTTATTTACTAAAAGCATTTTTTTCATTATCGTTTTCGCTGATATAGTGTATCATTTTTTAACATGAATGGTATCTTTGAAATCAGATATTTGGGTGTAAACATTTAAGCGCTACCCCATTCTTTTCAATCCCATATCTATACCGCATTACTCCAAATTATCTACCGGGTTTCCGTATGTACCCTTAATAATCGGGCAGGCTTTCTGAGCAAGCAGTGAAGACCTGGATCAGACTGCTTCTAAGTAGCAGTCAGATCAGGGGGTCAGCACCAACAGCTTGATCGATTGAACTAAATGGACTCGTCCAAACTTGAATTTGGAAGGGTTTATTATGGAAATGTTTGGAGTGTCGGCATATTTAGGATAAACACGGTATTTGGCATAATGAATGTCTGTCATATAAATTGAAAGATTTTAAACTTAAATAAAGTGTAAATAGTTTTAAACATTTTCTTTATCAGTACAATTAGACATATCGATTATCAGTAGTAAATCACTTTCGATTTTGTATTGTAGTAGAGTTTAATCAGTTCCTTAAAGTTCGATCTTCATTTGAAATTGATTTTTAGGATGATCTTAATAAGTGCATGTGAGTTATATAAATAAGAATCTCAGAAACAGTTTATTGAACTTTATAAGTCCAGACAAAGTAGTCTGACTTGAGACACGTGTCAGATTTATCCCACGGCTGCTAGGAAAGAGGAGGGTAATTCGCAATTTCGACTGGGACAGTATTACTCCATGACAAAATGATCAGTCCTTGCTTTCAAATCTAGTTTCAAAGGAAATTGCTAACATTTGTTTAGCCAATAGTCACGTGGGTACCACGAAGACGGTAAAGCAGGTATTACTGTAGCCCCGGTTGGGACTGTCTTTACAAACTCAAGAATTCAAGAATCTGCACATTTTGTGCCAATCATTGGTTATCTATAAAAAAATATTAAATCGGCTACCTTACTTTCATTTTTCAGTTTATTACCAAAGAATGAAGACTATCTATTGAGACTTTCTTTGCTCATGTTTATTTTACTATTTTTTTTTCCAGACAACTCGACCATAATGAGATTACATGTATAGCTGACCAAACTATAGCAGGATTACAAGAAATGGTTTATTTGTAAGTATCTGCATCTGTATGAAACATAAACTGTTTCCTCAGACCTTCATGAACGAATGTTACAATTTTTACGATATTAGAAGTTTCCCATTGGGCACACAACGTTGATTCAACATCGTGGCGTGCCCGCAGGATGATATTAAACGGCAGCACTAGGCATACGGTGTTCATGCATTGTAAGCACACAAGCGTTATGTTGACAGTTCAGTTATGCGATTCAGGCCCTGGTCAGCGATATTTTTTTCTTCAGCTGTGGTAACCGTATACAAGTTTATGTTTACTAAAACGTATTGGAACTAGGCTATGCAAGGACAAACATCAGTTGGAATCCAGTATGCTACTATAGGCGATAAAACAAATGCCTAAGGAACAATTGGTACATAAATCTGTCTCATTATCTTATCTCAACAGGCTACTACTGTGCTGCAGCTACATATGTAAAATTAACAAATTATAGAAACGCCATGATAAAACATGCCTACGCTCATACGAGTTGTGCATGGTGGCACTAATCAAATAGTGCGTATATGCAATCTGTTCGAGACATGTGTCCCAACATTAAACATAAAAGAAGTCGCGCGTTCTCATAAAAGAATGCTCGAAATTCTCCATTGCAATACCATAGGTTGGTTTTCTAAATAACCAGCTCAAAATGACCCTATGTTCCCAAAGATTTTGGACAGCGTATATCGATGAGCAAACAGTGTAGACTCCAACCTGAATGCCCTTTAGCCGCAGCCCGGATCAGCACTGTCTTTCAACTGTTTTACAGAATATATCGCAGAGGCTCATACATGTATTATAGTTTTTTTTGTGAATGAATCCTTTTTCAGGGGAAGCAACTCTGCCATGTTTTTGCCTTCCACCTCAATGGAGGTCAATTCTTTAAGGGAAGAGGTGGCTCCCTTTGAAGCAGGCTCTTTTCTTTAACAGTAGACATCGATTCTCCTTTTGCAAAGATGGCGTAAAACCTAGGGATGCACCCAAAACCTTATAGAACTGGCTGGAATGTCCGAATGTTTAGGGGAAAAACGGTATTCTGAATGGCCATGAAGATAGTATACAGTATGTAACTGTCCAGGATAATGAAGATTTAGAGCAAAAGGTGCTCATAATTTGAGAATATATCATATTGTGCACCCAAGTGGTCACTTCTGAGGTTGATTAAAATGCTGTATATCTATATATATCATTTATATAGCAATTGTATGATTCTCAGATAAAAGGTTTTATACTTGATTAATAGTCTCTTTGGTCTGTGAGGGAACCATTCATTAAGCATAGCATGATGTTGCAGCCCTCTAGGCACCACTGCAGGGCGGTCCGGATGATGGGAGTTGCCTTTGAGAAAATTAATATAGAGTTTAAATAGCTTCGCATTTGCGATTTAGAAATACAGTACTCAGAAAACAAGAACCATGTACGGTCAGGTGCTTTACTGATTCACTATTTGAGTTTACCTTTGGCTTGTTTAGGGTAATACTATGCTGAAACAGGTGCTAGGTTATATGGTCACTGTTACTCATTACATTTCCGCATATTCACAAATTCAGCAAAAGTGAGTCAGCAGCGTCCGTTTCTCTTGGGTGTTTCCTTCCTCACCCCTTTTTCATTCGTTATTATTTTTGCGTTTCAATTACATCTTAACCGTGCTGACAATACGGCTCCGGGTTGGTTGGTTGGTTGATTTGATGCTTAACGTCCACGGTAAACAACTTAGGTCATGTCGGGACGGTCAGTTAACCTAACCACACTATTCCTGGGCAGGCTTAGACCTCCTAAGCGGTTAAGCAGCACTAAGTGCACATACTTTCGCCAGTAACTGACAACGGCCCTTCTTGAATCAGCGGAAGGAGAAACGAAAGTATGTGGCCAGACCGGGATTCGAACCTAGACGGCTCCGGGAAACATATCCAACATGCCTCGCAACCGTATATATACTGAAACTTTTTCATTTCATGCCCTGATTGATCTGTTCTCCTGAGAACTGTCACGTTCCCGATTCTTTTTACAAAACGAAATTCCAAGAACCACTTGTACCATGTAAAACATGACTTTTCCGTATTCAACCTAAATATTAGGACACTTTAACCATTTACCATAACAAACATGCTCAAATATTGTTAGCAAATTGGCAAACAGTGTTGACCAAGATCAGACTGCTCCTGAGGAGGAGCAGTCTGATCTGGGTCAAAAATGTTTGCCCCGGCTCAGGAGCAGTCTGATCTGGGTCAACACTGTTTGCCCCGGCTCTTCTGTCCAAATAGTTCCAGTCTGTGATAAAAGTAAGAACAACCTGCTAGTGTTGCGCGAGTCTGGGAATTCCATCATAGTTGTATATTCAGGTCTCATTCTTGTGTAAAAGACAACATGGCAATCAATCATAATTATCTGACTAACTGTCAAGATAATGGGATAATCCAGGTCTGGATTACGTAAGAGAAAATATCTACAGAGTATAAATAAACAGTAAAAATGTTGGCGCTAAATAAACGGCAGTAAAAGTTATATACCGTAACAGCTTTTGAGGAAACTCCATGTGATCTGGCGTTTTATTTACAGTATACTTGTATCTGTTAACCGACACTGTTCCATTGGCGAATATGGAAATTTGGAAATAGCCATTTCCTTGAATTGACCTCGATCTACCGCACATCCAATGTAGGACAATGATAGTTTCGTCGCCAAACCGTGCAAGTAACTGCGCGCCATGAATTCCAGTCTTTTTGTGAAATCGCGAGATATTTAATGGCCATAAATATATGTAGTAATCATTGGGGAGGTTACCTTAGAAGGCGGCCGTTATTAGCAGTCCTTTAATTCTTTCTCGTAGGTCTTGTCATTGTTTGGCCTTAGCGGTGCTGGATCTGCGTAGAAATTTCATAGATCTTGTCTAAATGTCTTTGTATTTTCTTTGTATTTCAGAACTTTAAATAATAATAATTTAACAACACTGCCAGAGAATTTATTTACCGGGATGACAAGATTAAAAGTTTTGTAAGTATACATTTTATTTGAATTGAATAAGCCATTTGAAGTATAATATAGCATTGACATGGACTTAATCTACACATGTGTTTGGTTTTATTGGCTATAAAAGCAACATCCTAAACAGCGTAGGGAAGGGGAGTTGGGCTTGCAACAACATCAAAAGATAAAGTGACTAATCTGAATTTACCTGACAAACCCTGTAGCATGAACGGGATCTTACTCTTGTGATTAAGAAAAACGTTTTCTGCATGCCACCATAATAAGTTAAAATTAAATACTTCAAAATGAAATAAGCTAGAATTGCAATTTAGTAGTGACGAGGAATCAAACAGCATAGCGCTTTTGTAACAATGTCTTATAATGATTGCAACCGGAACACGAAAATATACAGGTCATCCATCAGCCGTAAGTGTATTTATGTTTTATACTTTCAGACGATTACGAGAGAATTCATTTTCATGTGATTGTCATTTATCATGGTTGGCAAGATGGTTGAAACCAAGGAAACGATTAGCCAAATATGTCACGTGTTCAAAACCAGCCAATGTAAAAGGGCGTATGTTCAATATGTTGAAGGAAGCGGATTTCAAATGCAATGGTATGTCTAGGTATATTATATGAAAGTATTGCCTATTTAGTACCTTGTTTGGACACACACGTACTTGAAACTGAAGAAGTTTTTTGCTCAGTTGCGGCGACAGTATCACAAATGACTATCAAGGCGAAATGAGCTGCGACGCGAGAAAACCAACAAAGTGGTTGTGCGCCCAGCGCAGACTCAGATCACTCTGGGCATCCGCCCAGTCTGATCAGAGTCTTCGCAGTTCGCATGGAGGTAGCTAAGATCGATAGCCACCCTTTAAGCGTTTAGCGAAGAGTCTGTGCAGATTTGGCGGAATCCCAGGCTGGTCTGAGTCTGCGTTGGGCGCACGACCACTTTGTTGGTTTTCTCGTGGCGTGGCTCAAATAATTATTATGAGATTTGCAGGAATGTAGTTGACTCTTTCATACCAATGAAATCCCTCATACGGTAAATGAATACACTTTCAGAGGGACAGCTCCGCCATTTTTATTTATAAGGAATGACTCTGCACCATGAGGAGCATTTTTTCCCTTCTAATAGTTTGTCCCGGTTTGGAAGGGAAAGCAAAATGAAAGTTGCAAGCTGTTCCCCTTTGTAAAAGTGACGGGAAACATAAAGGTGTACCCATTCGTCTCACATAAACCTGTGCATACAAGGAAGAACCTCGCCGCATTTTCACAGATCAGGCTAGTCTGTACACCATCTTGGAAGAGCTACTGTGTTCAGTGAAGCAAACAGGATGTCGCAAAAGTTAGTTTCCTTCGTAAAACTGACAGGAAAACATTGCCGTGCCTTGTTCATGATGTGTTCGAAAAAGTAAAGGTTTTAACCAGATTGGCTAAGTCTGAAGCTTTTCTACACACAAAACATATTTTTGGATGTTACAGCTCTAAAGCTCAAATAATACTGAAACTTTCCTTTCCCATTGTGGTACTAACAATTAGCATAACACTGTAAGCGCCGATGACGAAAATAGCTGAATTTGTACACAGCATAGATCTTGATGAGGGCTTATGATGAGTCGCCTCATCTAGATTTACACTATTTGCCCTCTGCTCTTTGAGGAGCCCCGGTAGCTCTGATCTAGCGGACCGGGTTCGAGCCCCGCTTGAGGCGAGACTTTCCTACCGTAAACGGGGTTCCATTGCACACAGCCTTTCATTATCACCGTCCCATCGTCCTGATATAACTGCAATACTGTTGAAAAGGACGTAAAATAGCAAGTCATCCAGCATCCATCCATCCCTCTGCTCTTTGAATTCTCAGCATGATACAGCTTGGACGAAACATGTTTGAATTTTCTGCAGACGTAAATTTTGTCGTCTGCTTTTTGGCGCTTAAACGGTTAACCCCACTTTTTACAGATGTAGACAGTTTTGACTCAGTCTCAGAATGCGGCGAAGAGACAGTGTGTCCAGAAGAATGCTCGTGTACCGGTTCCTTTGTGGACTGCCGGGATAGGGGCTTGACGGAAATACCCGATTATCTACCTCCAGATGCCACTGAACTGTAAGTTTCTGAACATAGTATTCAAGTTTCACTTCCTACATACTGACTGTCTCTTTTTCGGGACCCCCCCCCCCCCCCCCCGCCGCCCCGCCCCCCCTAAAAAAACAAACAAAAAAAAAAACATAGGTATTGAAAATGCATATTTTGAATCTCCTTCGGAAAGAAAAAAAGAAATTCGAACTGTATATTTTGGAATCTCTTTATTTCGGACAAGAACGTAGATATTGGAAATGCATATTTTGGAATCTCTTTATTTCGGAAAAAAATTTTTTTTATAGGTATTGGAGAAACACATTTTGGAATATGATTCTCTTTATTTCCGAAAAAAAAAAAAAACAAAAAAAACACATAATTACATATATATAAAAAAACATATATATTGGAAATTCACATTTTGAAAGGAAATGAAAACAGGTTGAGAGAGTGAATAAGCTCTGAAAATAAATTTCTTGGAAACAAAAAAAAAACAAGCATGGGAGAAAACAGGAGACACGATTTCAGTGAGTTTCTTCGTGAGCAGGAACGAAACGCTCTGAAAGTTGCCCTATTGCCAACTCATTGCTCCCACTTTGCAAACATCATTTCAACACCCGTCTTGCCTTGTTAAGTGTATGAATTTATTCCTGCTGCACGTGCTATTTTGCTGTGGCAGCTGAAACTTGCATCAAATGTCTGATTTTTTTCTTTCAGAAATCCTCTTTGGAAACGTATTAAACAATTTATGTTCATGGGGATATGACCAATTAAAGGCTAGGTCTTTATATGATGGACAGACAGCTTCTTCGTAAGCTTACATATTAGCCGTGCCTTGTGAAAGCTTGTGTTAACACATGTGTACTGTGCATGCTGAGTTCAGTCTGGCACATGCGCGACCTGATAAGAACAACCAAAGAATGTCTAGACAACAGTTATAACTTTTGGAGTTTAATGAACAACCTGTCCATGCCTTAACCAGACTGTGCATTGCACAGTCTGGTGTGGCCATGCGCAGTTTGTAGATCTTTTTTGACGACATGGCTAGCATAGACTAATTTGTTCTTTGACAAATATACTGTCTTTTAATCCTTTTGATTCGACTGTTCAATTGTAAAACTGTCTGCTTGAATATATTTCTAAGTCCACACTTTGATTGAACAAGACCTCGTCTGAAGACTGGAAAAATCCATCTGAAAACCTTTCTTAGTACATATATTCTGCGACACAAACTGGTGTATATTGGAACTCTGTAATTTATTCACTGGAGTGGTGGAGTTTTGGAGTGGATTACTGCAGTCCACTCCTCACCAACTCCATTCTAAAACTCCACTACACAACTTCAATCCGCAATTCTTCTCCATAACGCCACTCCACAACTCCACTTCAAGTCCCAAGCAAAAACTCCACTCCACAACTTACCCCCAAACTCCAAACAAACACTGCACTTCACAACTCTACCCCTTGGCGCCACTTGACTACTCCCCCATTCCACTCTTAAAGTTTACTCCTAAAATTCACTCCACAACGCTACTCAAAAACTCACTCCACTACTTCACTCTACCACTCCTCATCATAACTCCATTTCAAACTTCCACTGCACAACTCCACTCGAAAACTCTACTCCAATACTCCACTTCATCACAACACTCCAAATCTCCACTGAAAAACTTTACTCAAAATCTCACACCACTACTTTGCTCGACCAGCACCACTCCACTTCAAAACTCAACACAAAAAAATTCCACTGCACAACTCCACGCCATTACTCCACTCCAAAACTCCACTCTAAAACTCAAAATTCCGACACTCACTCCAAAATTTAAAACAAAAACCTCCTCTCCACCACTTCACTCCGAATCAACTCTAGAGACTTTAAATTCCACTTCCACCACTCCACTCCAAAACTTCACAAAATAAATACTGAATGCATGCATATTGCTGGATGAGGAAATCTGTACCGCGTTCAGGTATGCTTTGCATGAATCCGCAAATCCGCCTTAGTCATTCAGAAAATCCTAAAATTGTAGATCATAGGAAGATTGTTATTGATAGTCATATTAGTCTTTTTGACACATAAATATACATGATTTATAACATGACAGTAATGGTTCTTTATTGTTTTAATAAAGCAGGAAATAAACGATTTATTTAGTGTATGATAATTGATACAACAAATGTTATCATCTATACTGACCACCGGATCCTAATGTTATCACTAATACCGGGCTATATTTCATCCGTTACTATCAGAATTTTGTCTCAAATGTCAAAGTTCATTGTAGGTCAGTCTTATAAACGATACGCTAAATGATAATAAACCAAGTTTAACAGCAGAATCGTAACGAACAGCCTGATTCTCCCCGGGTTAACTATACATATATACAAGGGCTCTTACGAAACGAAAAAATCATAGTTACCAAACGACCTGTTGTTACAAAACGAAAAAGAGCTCTTATGAAACGAAAAAAGAGTCGTTTGATAACTATGACATTTTCGTTTCGTAACAGCTCTTTTTCGTTTCGTAACATCCTTAAACAGTGTTAACCGGGTGTGTTATTTTGATCTCTTGTTTGTCATCTCAATTTAATATAGCTTGTGCAAAATATTTTTGGAACTGTGCAGACGTAAACTTTGTGAACTGTGAAAACATGATTTCCTCAGTTAGATCCCTGTACATATGTAAGAAAACGTTGCTCATTCATGCAGAGGTGCGCTCTTGTCAACCACACCTTGGCTTATCCGTTACGTCAAGCCTACCTTGGTTGAGTGGCTTATTGCTCTACAAAGAACTCGTCTTTTTTTCAAGCAGACATTCAGGACTAGGGATCATCCTTTTTATCTATGTTTCGATGTCTGTGAATATTCAAAGGAATTATTAGACAATTCATTGATGCTTTGTTCAAGATCAGACGAAAGATCCCAGGGGAAATTTACCGACTGCGTCAGGCGAAATGCAATCTTACCACATATCCACATTTGCTTGCTTTTAACCTCTACAAAGTTTCCCGGCAATATAATAAATTTCAAATTACAAGCAACATTTGCCCTTCCACATCAGTGTGAAGGTTGGCGCATCAGTATTATGGCTTGTTTGAATATTCACGTCCGTAAAGCTGTTATGATACCTTTTCTCAGAGCGCACACATCAGATTCCGATAACTTGAAGTAATCATTGACAAGAAATTATAATCTATATCACTGATTAATAGAAACAAATATCTTTGTATTGCACTATCTTTTAGAGTGACACTCTATTAATCAGACCTGTTTGTGGGAGGGAACTGAAGCAATTCCTGCCGCTTCCTCTGAGTATAGGAACAGATTTTTTTGGGAGAAAAACATATTTGAGCCGCGACACGAGAAAACCAACAATGTGGTTGTGCGCCCAACGCAGACTCAGATCAGCCTGGGCATCCGCCCAGTCTGATCAGAGTCTTCGCTGTCCGCATGGAGGTAGCTTAGACCCTTAGATACCCTTTGAGCCATTAATAAAGAGTCTGGTCAAACTAGGCAGATGCCCAGGCTGATCTGAGTCTGCACTGGGCGCACAACCACAGTGTTGGTTTTCTCGCGTCGCGGCTCATTTCATTTTTTTGATAAATTCTTCATAAACACATAAATATGTGTTGAGATCTCATTAGAATTGCCTCGTCGAGGCAATTCTTATGTGATCTCAACACATATTATACATACTTAAAGATGCAGATTTTTTACTACAGATGCAGATTTTTTACTGTAACCCATTTTTCGGCACAGCCGAATGTAGGTTCAGCAGGAATCAGAGTGCATTCATATTTATTTCATTTCATATCTGATAAAGATGTTTGTATTTGATAACAAAATTTGCAACATTTAATGTCAATTTGCATCAAAATGTAATTCATTATAACGGTTGATGATGATATATGACGTCTGTATACAATGAAATCTTCACGCAGGTGTGTATGCATTTAACGAGGGGCAATGGATTTTGACATACATTGGGTGCTTTGTTTACGGGTTTCCTTCAACACCCCCCTCCCCCGCCCCCTTTCCTCCAACGAGAGCTCCATTTTTCGCCCACTTGGCTTAACGATCGGTTCCACATAAGCGAAATATTCTTGGTAGGGCCGTAAAACAGAATAAAAAAATAAAAATAAATGAAATACAATTTAAAAAACCGTCCTTGCATTGTCTGTAATTCTTCATTTTCACATATGTTCAACCTTTGACTTTTTTATCATGATGCGGCTTTGCCATGGCTGATGGATATGGTATGCCATACCCTATGCCTGGTGTGTTCGGCATTCACGTCCATGCTATTCTGTGTTTCTGTACAATGCTATGTCCGTTTAGCTGGATTATTGTTTAATTGTTCTCGTTTCCAGATTTTTTTGTTTACATATATATGGAAAAAAAATATACTTTTATATTTCAGACGGATGGAACAGAACAGAATTACGAGGATTCCTGCAGGAGCGTTTGAGAATATGCACAGACTGCGAAGAATGTAAGACATTTTTGCCATGTGTTATTTATTTAGTTACCTTTCTCATTCTTCATTGAGTTTCATAATATGACTATTTGCTTTTAAGTTATATTTTTAATACGAGCAGGTAATTTTAAAAAAAAAGCGTTAAAGAAACACAAATGTTGAGTTCGGAACATCAGTCACCATCTATTTCAGTAAGTAATAAAACAAACAGGTCAGCTGTGACACAATACTTTCAACAGAACACAGACCAATCAACTTTGGTTATGCGTCATCTAACAGAGAATTAATAAATGGTGTTGCTCATCTTAATTAAACTACAGACAAGCAAGTTAGAAAGCACTGTCCAGCTACATTTACTAACATGCAGTCACTGTTTCAGGCAGTCAAATTGTTTTTAGAGTCACGCTATTAAAGGACCATCTGTCTTTAGCATCCACCCCATTGAATCCCTTGAACCAAAATGCAGATAAATAAGCCTTTACGTGGACGTCGGTCTCAAGCAGCCAACTATGGTAGCCATGAAACATGCACTATAAACCTATGGTGTATTTGCGTCTCAGATCACATTTAGGTTGGGCAATGCCAGTCGTTTTAATGATGGTTTTACTGCTTGAACTTTGCAAATAAGCATTTTTACTGTCTATGGCATTGTCTTGCTCTGGACAATTCCACTCACTGAAGACAACAAAACTACTTAGGAAAATACATACTTCGCTAACTTAATCAAATACCGTTTAATTTGCCGGAATTCTGGTACAGTTTTCAACATTAATGCTGAAAACTGTACTAGGATTCCCGCAAATTAAACGGTATTTGATCAAGTTATTCAGTAATTACTGAATTACTGGCGGTATTATTGCGTCTAATGTCACACAACTGACAGCTAATCCTTGTCTGATAGGATTAACTCGGCTCTTCATTTCACTTTAATCAAATCATTTTACGCATGAAAATCAAATAAACTCTGATCTGAGAGAGGCGGGTTGTTTCTGAGAAGAATGGAATTAGTTCTGGCAATCAGCTATCGATTTGCCATGCAAATATAGAAGATAAATAAGGCATCCAAAACAGAGCAAACGGAATGAAAATGAAACTTTATCCGTCAGTTGTCAATTAACAGATTACTCAGATTCTCTGTACAAAATAGTTTACTCAATGCTTTCTTCATTATTTAGCTGACAAAGTTGATTCAGTGCACTTATATAGCAGCCCCATCCCATCATCCGCCGCTGTCCAAATTGCCAATTTCACGTTGGTTTTGTTGGCCGAATTTGCATTCCATTCAGAATTCTGAGTTGTTGATTTTGCACTTCTAGTTATTTTTGAATGAATTATGACATTTGTTTTGTAAATGCTTGCGCAATTGACATTTTAAAGTCCATAGAAGTGGGTGTACATGTACATTTCACACCATCTGGAAAGTCTGTGTTCATTTTCTGAAGCTAGTTCATTTTCTGAAGCGAGCAATAAAATAATACCTTATCACATGTGCTATCAGCGATCACAAATGGATCAGAGTCTAGTTTTCTTCCAGTTTGCTCAGGGTCAGAGGCTTTTAATGCGAACAGTGAATACTCTGATCCGCCTGTGCGAATGCGCAGGCTGATCTGATTATTCGCTGTGCGCACATATAATAAGCACAGTCTCTTGTTCCAGGCTAACATTTTAATCTGAAAATACACAACATCCATCATGTAATTAATCAGAATTGAAGTGTCTATTTAGCACCAAGCAAAACGCTGATTGTGCTGATAGAATCTGAGCTTTTGCCAAAAGATTCGATTTAGATTGAAAAATTATTGTTTTATATTTGATTTGTATTTCCTATCCTAAGGTGTGTTATGATTATTTATATCGACTGTCTTATTTCACCAGGCTCGAGAAAGGAAACAATTTAGATATTATTATATAACATAATAAGGCAAACCACTGTGCTATTCTAATCAACCGGCAGTTGCTGAGTGCATACAACCCACCCACGAAAGTGCTGCTAGTAACTATTGACATTTCAGCCTACCTACACTGTGATATGAAGCAATCGAAGTGACATTACAACATATCTCTTCTCAGGTAACCATATACCGTTAAACTTGGTTTTGTAATGAGGTAAGTAATCTATTACGTCAGAGTGCAATATCAGATGTCTGATTCTTGCATTTCTGCAGTAATAGCCGGTACATGAACTAGCAAATCTCATTATACACCCCTTATTCCCCTGTCTGACACCTATGCTCTCGAAGCTTTCTTTTTTTCCTCTGAGAAAGTTGGTTTTCTTCAAACCTATCACCGTCCTTCCTTCTTGGCTTCCCAAAACGTTAATTATCATGTGTTCAAAATGTGCGTTTGTATATTTCAGAGACCTCAGCAATAACCAGATTGTCTCTATAGATTCTGAAGCATTCAAAGGGCTGTCAACATTAAATACATTGTGAGTATAAAATTCTAGTCAGTCCTCGTCTTCATTCTATCTAGGCGCACTGAACGATTCTTATTACGACTACGCATACATCGAAAGTGCTTACCTCTCCATGGCTTCGAGTCAAGTCTGAAGTTGCAAATCTAGAAAGTAATTCAAAAATATATAAATACTTATACTGACGTGATCCATTTCTTAAACCATATTCACAGCAAAGAATTAATCAATAACTGATACAATGCATGCACGGCACATGTACGTCAAAATCAGACTTTCTTTTTTTTAGAGAAAACAAGATGCAACGGGAACATAAATCAGATTTTTTAAAGAAAACAAGATGCAACGGGAACATAAAACCTGATGCAAATCACTCGTGAGTGCTTTTATGGCTGCTATGGTCTGACCGTGGTTTACGTGTTACGTTGCCTCAACCAAGTGATCTAAATTTTATGATTTTTACTTCACAATGGTTTCTTAAAACATTTGAACATCTGGTTCATTATACTCTACTGTCTTTTTTTCAATTTACAAACACCAACAGTTTTCACATTTAGTGATTGAACACATGTATAATTAATTAATATTTTATGGAATTATTTTACCTTCAGGGTTGTTTATGGAAATAAGATAACGGAATTACCTCTGGGTGTATTCAGTGGACTGACATCATTACAATTATTGTAAGTATCAGCTGAATATAGCAAAACTTTTGTTTTATAGTTGTGTTACAAGTATTTAGTGTCAGTCAAACATTAAAAATGGTCTTTTATGGTAAATAGATCTTACACGGGTGGTCATTTCATATGAAATTTATGAAACGAGCGTCAGGCGGGTTTCATAAATTTCATATGAAATGACCACGCGTGTAAGATTCTATTTACCATACGACCCTTTACTATGGGATTTAACGCCTTGGAACCGAACATTATGTCAGTAAGAAAACGCATTTTATCCTATGACGTCGCTGTTATTCAGTGAATAACGTCGTGTCATAAAAATCGTATGATCACACGTGTAATAACACTTTAGCGCGTACATTTATCGTCATTGACAACGTTCTTGTCAACAATGCGTTTTCTCATTGAAATAATGATCATTTTGAAGGCGACAAAGTCCCATTTTAAAGGGTCATTTGATAAATAGAATCTTACACTCGTGGTCATTTCATACGAAATTTATTAAACTTGCCGAAGGCTCGTTTCATAAATTTCATATGAAATGACCAATCGTATAAGATCCTCTATGTTGATATGGACGTTGGCAGTGACGTTACGTGTAGCGCCAAAGTGTTATTACACGTGTGGCCATACGATTTATTAGTCGACGTTAACCAATATTTCATCATGTATATAGTACTATAATGATAAAATATGGCTTCAGTCTTACTGTTACAAGGCCGATTTTCTGATGCAGTTCCTCTTTGTAAAACTGAGTCTGTTATCAGATATGCTTTATTAACAATTCTTGGGTCTCCGTCTATATTTTGACTTTCAATACTGCCGACATAACATAATGCAAACGCTAAATCCTGATTTCGTTTGTTCAAAGATTACATGTACATGCACTGTTAGTCACAAAGCAGGACGGTGAATGAATACACTTCATGGAAGCAATTATTTTTTTCATTTTGCTCCCATCTCAATGCGGCTCAACTCTTAAAAGAAATAATTTGCTCTTCTAGCAGCAAAGTCATTCATTTAACAGTAGACCCGTTTTTGGAAGGATTTTGTTATCCTGGGAAGCAATCAGGTAGTCACAAAATTGTTCTGCATTGACAAAAATGTGGGAAAACTTGGAGTTAAGCGATTTAAATATTATGCGTTGGATTTGGACAAGTATATCATGTGTGGAAGTCACATTAATGGATGAATTTCTATTCACGTTATAGGGAAAGAAAGATCAATTTGACACAATGAGCAACTTTAGAATTCATAATTCAGAAACTAATAGGAATTTTATCATTATGTTCAAATGAAACAACATGTAATATATTTTTATTCAGAATTGCCATTTTATTTTACAGTATTTATGTACCATAAGTAATTTTCGGAATTTCTTTTCAGACTTTTGAACAGAAATAAGATCTCATGTGTTCCAGTAGAAACTTTCAAAGACCTCCAGAGTCTCAATTTGCTGTAAGTGGTTTTATTTGACAGTTGGTGCTACTTCAACCCATTAATACTCAGTGGACTCTCCCTTCTGTTTATTGTCTTGTTCAGTTTATTTTCATCATTTTTATTTCATTTTAAGTACAAATAAACATTTATATTATGCAAATAGTGTAGAACCTGATCAGATGCCGCAATTTTCGACATCTGATCTGGGTCTTCACTGTTTGCCTATGTCCCATTTTCGGGACGCTAGGCATTAACAAGTTAATGCTGTGACACATCTTACAAGAAGAATTTGCTTGACAAATCCATGCAAGAGCATCGCCATTCCAAAATAGTTAGTTCATTCTCCCTTTATGAGAGTATAGTACTGTCGATCAAACTGCATTATGCTTCCAATTTTCGTGCTTAAAGCTGATGATTTCGGCTGTATATTTGATGATGAGTTAGCGCGAAACACAGTTTAGTTATGAAAATATAAACGTGTTTCTCTTTAATCGGATACTGCATACTCATGTACCGTTTATGGCATAGAGCGCCACAAGACCACTGGCGGACAGATAGATTGAGTGCATCATCATGACTTTAGAATACACTCTTACGGGGCCACCTAAGCCTCGTTTTGTAAAGGTCTATCTCACCAGAGTATCAAAAAGGATAGAAGAGAATGTAAAAAGGTCAAAAGTGTGGGATAATAAGGAATTTTAGGGTGTCACAATCTAATTTAGCATATCACGGGATTAAAATACCACTATTTTTGATTCAGTTCTTGTGAACAATTTGGCGCCGGAAATCAAGCCGTACCTGGTGGTTACCTGCTCTCAACTTATAACGATGTAATTAGCACAAAGCGATGCTCATTTCTTGTCATCCGAGGCAAATACGTTAAGAGGTTGACCAGCAAGGGGTCTGTCAATATCAAATGAGACCGCTACCATATTAGCCGGATAAATGACCTATCCTTCTCGTGAGAAAACCTGTCGGAAAGTCTTTGCGCATTGCACAGGCTCAGACCAGACTGTGCGCATGCGCACAGTCTGGTCAAAGCGTGCGCAATGCGCAAAACTGATGAATTGATATTGTAGATGTGATAACCGAAACGGGGCATGAACAAGAGTGCGAATATTCTCTGGCTGATCTAGACATGCGTAGTAGATGTATGCATATTACTGAAGGGACTTTCCCTGTTGATGGTTTAATAATACCTCGATGTAACTTTCCTATCCTTGTCGGGTTAATATATGGGAAAATCGCTTAAAGATGAGTATTTTCTTTAGATATAAGACAATCCTCTTACACATTGGGTCAGTAGAAATTGTTACATTTTGAATGGAATGCTTTTTGGGGATGACCCCAAAGATTAACTAAGCATAAAAAGGAAGATTTCGCCCGCATCTCAAGAAAACCAGTATCAGATGCTTGGTTTGTTCAAAACATTCTCAGTTCCCTTTATGAAAGTTACAGTTGTCTACATGTTAGGCAGTTTGATCGCAAAATTGTTTTCTTTAAAATCAGATGAAATGCCAGCCAAAACATTTTTGATTCAACTAAACACCTTCGATTCTGAAAATGCAATACACCTTTGTTTCCGCATATGAGAACTAAGTAAGATATTAATGATACTAGAAAATGTTCTACTTTATGCAAGACAATACTGGGTGTGGCTATGTTTTAAAGGTGTTTCTGTAAGATGTTACACACCGATAATTTATAAAACAATGCAACTGAAATGTTTTGAAGTGTGTAATCGCAAAAATATCTGTATGTTATTTTTTTTTTCAATTTGGTACTGCTTTATTTACAAACACAGCCCAAATGTAACTGTAATGACATAATGCGTTGTGCACTTTGTAATATGAAGATACCTACTGGAAACACAAAGTCGAAAAAACATTGAATTTACATTGATTCAACGTCATGACGTTGAATCAGCGTTAATTCAGTGTTTGTTCCACGTCATGTGCCTGCACGGTACACAAGTATCAGCTGTGCCAAAATGTCGGAACAGATGCGCTGGATAACATTCTTTAAATGTAAACCCAAATCTAATTTCTTCTTGAGTAGCAATCAGATCAGAGTCTGCAACGTTTGTCATACCGCCAGCAGTATTAGAAACCTCTCTGGAATTATTGTCTGTATTGTCCTTAGCCGTAGAACGTGGCGTCTGATCAGGATCGACATTATTTGCTTAACGGTATTTCTATGCGAATAACAACAAGAGTGAAAACATTCCCCATTAACCCCTAGCACTAGAAATGGACTCGTCCAAGCGATAAGTCAGTCAAAACAAGGGTTAATTTAAGTATAATTTAAGTCAATAGCAAAGGGTCCATATGCTTTAGGTAGTCACGATGAAATCGTTAATTGGCGATAATCTCGGATTTTCCTATGATTTGGTCCGAGATATACGCATCAAAGCATGATATATCAATCCAGTCAGAAAATTCCAACACTTTGTAAATTAAAAAATTGCTTTCTGCCCTAATGATCTATTGTGATGATTGACCCTTTTTAACGTTTTGAGCCTCACACAGGAAGAGCAAAATATTTGGATTTATTTTTCTACATAATGTTCCATCTAGTTTGCCAGTCATTAATACCCAATTGATAAAACTCAGCATCTTGGTCCCCTAAACGGGCCTCCATAACAGCAATCAGTTCATCATCCTCCTCAAATCTGCGGACCCGAAGCTGTTTCTTCAGCCTGGGAAAGAGATGCTAGTTACTGACTAGAGCTGGAGAATAGGGTGGCTGAGGGAGGAATTTGTATCCACACTCGCGCACAGCTTCCATCACAACTCGGCTGGTATAACTGGCGCGTTTTAGTGGCGAAGTAGAATGTCACTGGGGATATGTGTTATGAGTAACAATTGCAGGCAGCAATATAATCTTACATGAAATCAGTAGCTACGGCATTACGGCATTGCCGTTTAGTTGCTTATATGGCACTCGTCTCAGTTAAGATAAGATTATACTATCGTTCTGATCCGTTGGGCATAACACACCATGCGGGATCCAGTTGTTGCAAACTAACGACGTCGCTAGTTAACGTGACGTTAAAATTCCAAACAAATTGTACTCAAAAACGCTACAATTGTTTTGCTCCTCACAGTCTTACTTGACTAGCGTCTATGTTAAGCGAATGATGCTTTGAACAGCTGGGCCTTGGTATTTGTAATGGAAATGAGTTTTTCTCCTGTTAGTGTTTGCGGAATCATTAATGCACCATTTTAAAGCTTCTCACATTTTTTCAACAAAAATCTCCATGTCGTTAGTTTTGAACAACCGGGCCCTGTTGTTCTTTCATAACGATGATCTTTCATTATACTCAATTTGAAATAAATTGACGTTATATTCTCATGATTTTTATTGTGACGAAAATATATGGTGATACATGTGAGTATGATATATTTTTTACCGTAACTGAAAACGTCTTTCTACTGGCGGCAATCTGTACTTATCAAGAGCACGACTGCCAGACTAAACAATGTTTCTTGTTGAAAGATTGAAATATATTTTCTTAATCTGAAATTGCTTCAAGAGGTATCACCTAGATTTGAGCTCATTGCACAATAAATAAACTATAATAAACAGTCGAATCAGCGCTGTTTGAAGTTTGTGAAGCTTGCTATCAAAATGTAGATACACTCAAAGAAATTTAAATTTGAAAACTTACCACTGACGCAAGAGAAGGGCTTATTTATCTTGTATGTTTGTTTGAATTTCGATAAGTGAAAGATATTGATATAGTGTTGTTTCAGTTTGATTTTCTTGTCATTTTGGGACTACCGATCACAAGGAACTTAGGCATGATCCTGTCATAAATGGATCAGACACATTCAAATGTTTATATTCTCTATCCTTCCCAGGTGTCTCCCGTTTTAACACTATTTGCAATACATGTAAGTTATAAGAACAGAACAGATCAGAATGTTAGTGCTTTATATATATATATACTATTTTTCAGCTATAATAATTACATGCTTTGCTGAACTAGATCTTTAGATAGTGAACATACACAAGTGGTTTTTGATGCGCATATTGATCCGAGACCCGACAAAACGTGCTTCACAGCAATAGGGAATCTTAAGAAGGCTACTCAGAATTCGTATTCACACAGATTGATCAGAGTCTTCAGTCTGCGCTACATATTATTTGTATAATTGCTGTGACCAGCAGGAAGGACTCTTATCAAGATGCATGGATATCATACGCAGGGGATCCGAGGTTTCCCTATTTGCGTATGATTTACGGCATTTTTTCTACCAGTCAGCATCAACAGGTAAATTACTACCTGTCGGATGTGATAGCACATGGCCTGAATACCCACTCAATTGATTCAGAGAAGGGGGCGGGGGGAGAGTGGACGGCATGTGTGTATCTCCTTTAGTTAGATACTTTTGCTGCTGCAGATCCCTTTGCCACTTTGGCTGCTAGGAGTTTCCTTAGATATATATTGTCCAATGGAGCGTCCGCCAGTGGTGACAGCATCAAAGTGAAGGAACGATTTTAAGTTCCAGTTTGTTTTGAACAGCCACTTTACATAAATATGGTAAACCCATTGCAAAAAAGTAGAATATGCTGAAATCTACGTGTTTTTGTAAGAGTAGTACGACTAATTCTAGTGGGCGGGAAAAATTTGCGGGTATTGCGATGGTGGACTGGTCACAAATTATTGTGTTGACTCAAGCTCTCGTAGCCTAGGAGCATAGTCTCCTACTGCAGAGCGTAAGGCAGTCTTCGATATTCTTGCTGCCAATCCATACTATAAGATGTTTCTCAACAATGTCTGGAGCCTTATTCCCATTACACCATATCCTAATGTTATCAAGTATTATCGCTCTTTTATTATGCTTTTACTTTCAACTTGATAACATGGCACCGGTATGCAGCTTATATGAGAATTCTGCAGGATATACTCTGAGATAGATTGATACTGATAGATAGCAAAGTGCTATATTTCTTTACCTAATTTACAATGTGTATCTTAACATGGACAATGCTGTTTTTCATGAGATGTTTTTCAAGGAAATTAAATATCTTCTTCAGTGAAACGTTAAACGCCCTCCCTATGGGCACACAACGTTAAAGGAACGTTGATTCAACGTTGACGCATTAAGTCAGTGTTGTATGACCTTGATTCAACTGTATGTGCCTGCAGGGGATAATCTCAAGGATATAATAGCCGTTTTATAAATTTTGTTAGTTAACGCCTGCCATTTACGAACAATACCAGAGCGTTCTACACTACCCCACCCACCCCACGTAGACTAAATTGTATTATTTTATTTCGATATAGTGGCGAAACATGGACTAGAAATTACCTGGACCTGTTCTTGTCTCTCCCATTCAGAGCCCTAGATAAGGCGAGACTTTCGGATAATTCTGGCATATTTTTCTATTCACATGTATACTGGAAAATATACTGGGATGCATTGAAACCTACTGGAATATATTTCAATGTACATATAAAATGCACACGAGACATGTCAAATGAGGGATCGCAAGATACGTTTTTATGGAGTTTTAACAAAAACTTCCCCAGATTTATCGTCAGTTATTCCCTTTTATAGCTTATATGGATAAACCATATTTTCTACAAGTCTAAAGCGCCATGCATTTATGCGTACTTTATAATACTGTAATTTGTATTTATGTTATTATTTATGACTGTTACATTTTTTTTTCTTCCAGATCACTGTACGACAATAAAATCGAATCTCTGGCTAATGGAACATTCTCTCCTTTAGAAAACCTACAAACTCTGTGAGTATTTCATTTATCGTAAAGGTTTTGCTTCAGATTTCCAGTGGGGTTGTTTGGCAGGACAGGGATCTCCACCTGTCAGACGGCCCGTTGTATCTGTTGAGTCCTCGTCTTTGCTTCTTCATGGTGTTGAAATTGGATTTATGTGTTTACCGTGATGATTCATTGACGAGTTAGAGGGTTATCATGCGAACCGAACAACCAACTAAATGTTTTGTACCACTTCAGAAACTGAGGGTGAGGTTGGGCTTGTAAAATCGATTTAAGCCCCCCAGTAATTCATTACTGACCGTTCCAAGGCGGTAGTTCTGTTGTGGTTCTCTGTTGCCTGTTTTTGGTGTCAGAGTTTCTGTGATGTTTTACCTTATGTATGTTCTTATTTATTTTTTGGTTCGGTTTGGGTTGCTGAGTGGCCACCTTTTGGGAACAAGCTGCTCACTCGGTTGGCCATATGTTCTCTGTATCTTGATTATTTGTAATCTTAGTTGTTTCCAACTATGGTTTGAGGGCTGGATTTGGATTTTGATTGTTTCAGTTCCTGGTTATTGCATACTTTTTACTTTTAGAACCTAAAAAAGTTACCGTAAAATGGGCAGTTTGGGTTTACAATGCAGTAATGCGTCCAAAAGAAGTTGATGGAATAGCAAACAGTGAAGACCCTGGGGCCATATTCATAAAGCCACTTAAGTCGTTGCTATGCGGTTGCTAAGGCTAAATATCTATAAAGGAGATTCCCTACAACTATGAAATTTGGTCTGGAGGAACAGTCTTTGTAAGACTGTTCCTCCAGACCAAATTTCATAGTTTTAGGGAATCTCCTTCATAAAAATTTAGCCATAGCAACAGCATAGCAACGACTTAAGTGCTTTTATAAATATGGCCCCTGGTCAGACAATTCCTGATCTGGGTCTGCACTGTTTGCTCAGACCAGTCTGTCTCAGTACTTAGACTTTTATGATATATCAAACATTTATATTTAGGATCAGCACGGTAACTGAACATTGACAGTAGCGATGCAAAAGTAATATCCATATTACAGGGGGAAAACTCTAGGGAAGACACTGCCAAAAGTAACCAAAGGGTTATTGTGTGTTTAGCTATGGATTGCTTAAATTTACAGACAGTCTTAAACTAAAGTTAGGCTTTTCACAGACCTGTTTACTGTCCAAAATTTCAGTCACCTTGGTCGGAACCCCTTCATCTGCGATTGTAATCTGGAGTGGCTTGCTAACTACCTCACGAAGAACCCTATCGAAACAAGCGGTGCAAGGTGTGAACGCCCAAGAAGAATGGAGAGAAAGAAGCTTGGCGGAACAAAGCATACTAAGTTTAAATGTAAAGGTGATTTTAATTTATGCACGCTCTCTGTCAT
This sequence comes from Ctena decussata, assembly GCA_963989385.1. Taxonomy (NCBI): domain Eukaryota; kingdom Metazoa; phylum Mollusca; class Bivalvia; order Lucinida; family Lucinidae; genus Ctena; species Ctena decussata. Next base: position 6,908,613 of record OZ022498.1, read on the forward strand.
CTCTGAAGCACTCATTATCTGACGTCCTCTGTTTCCTACTGTTTCTTGGTAACTATTACACCGGGACTGGCGACTAGCAAAGGATGTTTTGGCTATTGGTCATTTCTCCAATGGGTTGGATGTCGTTACGGTCCTACTTGGTACCTGTAAGCTTTCCAAGTGTGTGGCCAAGCATTCGCCGACATAACATAAATACCTGACGGTTGGCATTTGCTGGCTGATCTGAGTCCTTTTTGGTTTGACGAGGTCAAAGTTCTTTGCTAGTTCCCAACCACGAGTAAAAGCAAGGTTTGGCAAGGTTGTAGCATTATATATAACATCACTATTATGTTATCGGGAATCGCATAAAATTAGACAATTTGATGACTCCAAACACATCCAGTCAGTTTTCAGTTAAAAATGTTAATGGGTGCTCGCGAGCAGTAAGCCTCCCCTGCCTATTATAATACACCCGCCTTGTCTGTGTATTTGAGGGACTAGTCAGCGAAGTTGACAGATCGGTAACTGAAAACCTGGCAATATTTTGGCCGTGTCCATCAATTCGGAAATAAATTTAGAAAGCCACATTGTAAGAAATTAAAAAAAAAAAAAAAAAAACGCAAAAAAATACACAAAAAATGAATATTACCAGAACTTGCTTTTATGGTGGATCTTGTTTGCTAACATTGTGTAACTTTAATCAATCAACATTTGTTGCTTTCATGTTAGATATATATCCATCAATGTCTGTTATTTGGGGATAAGGGTGGAGTGTGGTTGGATGATAGTTCTGAGATCGTTTATTTTCTTAAAAAGAAAAAAGATGGTAGACATCGTTTGAAACAGGACCTTAAGGTATATGCGTATTAGGCGTGTGCAGCTGCGCAAACCGATCGATGTCTTAATTTTATTTAAGATGCGCATACTGATTTGAGTTTTCCCTTTTTGGACATCCGTAGTAAGATACATTGTCACACAACGTCAACCACTTGTTAAGTCCCATTAATTACATCAGCATTTTGATGACATGCTGCTAGACTTTTGTCGGTCCAAGATGTAGAAATCTCACTTGCCTCTCTGATACCTTTATACCTCCCTCAAACATCTTATAGATGTTAGAGTCTGAAGTCTGACATATAATAAAAACGTAAAGAGAAGTCAGAGGGACGCCGTGGTCGAGTGACTCGGTTATCGTGCAGTTAGTTGCCGGAAGGTCGTGAGATCGCGCCCAGGTTTCACTTTCCGATGACTGGAAAACTCTCTCTGTCAACCCAGCAGTAAATGGGTACCTTTTTCGAATCAAGGAAGGATAAGGCTGCGAAAGGACAGGGATGGGCTCCGCCTTTCATCTGCTGTGCCCAAGATACAGATCTACTTTTCCTCCACTGCCCCTACGGCTGTTGGGCTATGGGAAACCTTTACCTTTTTTAAAGAGAAATCAAATATTTCAGTATTAATAATATGGCTTAGAGAATTTTTAACATCTTCGACTGAAATCAGTATAACATGCTGCATGTATGTTTTTATGAAAACTGAAACATAAATATCTCAGAATCATCGTCCACTAAACTACCCTCATGCCCGGAACCTTTGCGAATGAAGTGGCGTATTCTGAATGCTAAACGGTTTATCTCTCTGTTTGTCTAATACTAAATGTATTTATATCTATATCTACTTTTCCTTTGTGTCTTCCAATCTCATATATATCCATGCATTAACATATGAAATAATTACTTTCTCAAGTAAAAGTCTTCCTGCCTTTGTAACAGGCTATTTTCTTCCTGATTACAAGTACAGCCTAAAACGTTTTGTCATATGTTTGCAATACCTTTATAATCTTCCAGACGATGTAATATGTACCTCGAAGAATTGGTGTCCAACTTCATTAGGAACTACTCTTCAAGGAAAGAATTTTCTCCGGCAGGGAGAAAATTCTTTCCTTTGAGAGTAGTCCCTATTTTGCAAGGACATCTTGATACCGGGAAGCAAATAGGAAGTCACAAAAGTTTTTTTTTCAATTTTGTCAAAATGTTGACGAAAAATCATGGAGGTATACCCATCCACCTTGAGGCAGTATAGTCTTGGGACGATAATCCACTGCGATGAAAATAGCCTATTTAACGTCTTGCACATTACTAGTACAGGGCCTTTTATTCAGAGCTCCAGATAAGAAGGGATGATGTGGATTATTTAGGAATAACTTTCCATATTTTCCATAAAATAATGTTATCATCCTTTATTAGAACTGTCTCTTTGAGATGGATCTAATGAAGGGACATAATATGTTGTCCCTGAACAATAAAAAATCATAATAAAAATGTCTTAGTTCTTAAACCCCACCCCCTTATCTTGAGCTCCGTCCATTTTATGTCACATTCCGATATTAGTTTAGTTACATATATGTTCTTTATTGACACTTTCACAGCAAATACGCAAAAAATTGAAAATTAAAAACAAATTAAATAATACAAATTGTGTTGATTCAGTAATACAAAATATAACAGTTTCTTTACTTTATAAACGTGCTGTCAAGCAGACATTTAAATAATACTACATCAAATTACCATGGTGAATAATATGGATGATTTTCTTCAACAGGCTTGATAAACATTACCACTAATTCATACCCTTTCAGATTAATTCTTCAATATATAGCCATTTTAAGACTTATAAGAACTTAACTCTGTATTCCAACTTAATATTGTATCGTTATCAAGATAAAACACAGTAAGAATTATTAAAGATATTTATTTCCTTTTCTGTTTATACAGGTTCGGAAGAGTATCGGACTAGAAATGCTGGAACATGCACTGTAGACAATACGTGCCCGCTGAAGTGTGACTGCACGGGGACTTCTGTCGATTGTTCCTCACGGCGATTAACTTCAATACCAACACAACTACCTCCTTACACTACGCAGCTGTAAGCGTCTATTTACAAACCTTCTCAACTCAGCTAAGCATGACATTTAACTTGCTAATAAATAGCAAATTACTGATAAATACAATGCTCAGTTGTCTTCTTGCTCAGTAGCTGAGTGTGAAATTTTCTCTGCTTATGAATATGAAAATGCCAACATTAGTTCATTCCTGCATCTGAGTACCTTGTTCATAACACTGGACAATCAAGACATACCCATCCACTTTCATATCGGCAAATCCCCACTTATAAAGACTATTACAGGTTCACATTTTCCCTAGGACTATCATCCATTGGAATGCCCTCCCACCCTTCATACCGGTCCTTCCCACCTTGGCGCAGTTCAGTGGTGCTGTCTGCCAGGTGATCCATGTCTCTCCCTAAACACCAATTTCTGTTTTTATCTTTTAACTATACTAACACTCTTTATCGCACTGTACAAACTCATCTCACACACTTTCCTATACTTTTATTTCAGCTAACCCCCTTCAGCACTTGGTTCGCCGGAACCCGTCTGACGTCCCCCTCGGGGGTTAAGACGTAAAGGAAGATAGATAAATAGATAGATAGATTTCCATATTTATCAGCGGAGAAAATTTCATGCTTAGCTGAGTTGAGACCGAAAAGTTTTATAACCTCGGGTCCTGGTATAGTTTTCAGTCGATGGGCTTAGTTTGAGAAGTTTCTATTAGGGTTTACAAATTATGGCTTAGCTAATGAAAACCAAACCGAGGCATAGTTCCATCTTTTTAGGCCTATTGCCGTTGTCATACAGTATTTTCAATGACTTAAATAAATGGTTTTAGAACTCATACAAACATGCGTACATAATAAATATCACGCCAACAATCTACTTTTGTTTCAGTCTTACGAATGTGGTTCTTGCTCTCAACGGTTTATCGAGCTTACTTAGATTTTCAAGTTTTATAATATTTAGGTTTCTGTGTACAAAATTGATAATGTTGAATACGATATTTTGATTTCAGAAACCTGAGGGATAATCAGATAACCAAACTATCAGCCAATGGACTTTTTACGGAACTTCCAAATCTGCAGATTTTGTAAGTTTGTAATATTAGTAATATTTACATTCCTAATTCAATAGCATTGTTTTTTTTTCAATAAAAGGTAGTTTAGAGGATGTCACGTTTGTAAAAAATAAACTGTGTGATTTTAGACTAAGAAGCATCTGATGTAATACTGTCACACTATGTTGATTTGCTCAGTATAATGCCATTTGGCACGTGCATTCAGCATACGATAGCTGGCATATAATGATGAAAGAAACAATGATTTCAGTGTTCAATAAATACTAGGTCAGAACTGGAAATAATGAGATTAACTGGTGACAGTATATTGTTGGATATCTTTAAATTCTCTGTCAAACATACTTTGTGACCCCTCATTAGAACGAAGAAATAGGACAAATGTATCTCAGAATTACCACCAAATAATCCCTAAACTGCAGCGCTGCTAGATACTTCCATATGTAATACTTGAGATTTCTGTTTGTTTTAACTGCTCTGTAACTGTGCTCTCTCCTGGGCAACTTCTTTTCTCTTTTACTCTTTCAGGGATCTGAGTGAGAATCTAATTGAAGTGATAGAGGATAATACATTTGACGGCTTAGAAAAACTTATTGAACTGTAAGTCGGTCGACTCGGGTATCAGGTTCATTGATTTCAATGTTGTTTCCACTGCATCAATAGAAAGGACGTTTTGAATAGCGCTGGAGGATTTTCCTTCTCAGTTTTCATCACGCATATGGATGGCTTGGAATCAAGTCAAGCTCATATACATACCGACAGTGGTTTACTGTTGTCACCATATATAGAGAACATCGTTGTTATTAATCAGTCTTTTTGTATTAAACATTAATTATATAATTGTTGATACCCCTGAAATTAGTCTGATCATTATAATATTTGGTGAAAGACAAGTAATAGAACTACAGTACTAGTTTCTGGTCGGTCAATTTTTTCTACCTATATGATAATGGCTTAATATTAGACTTGCAGTAGACATCAGTGGACGCAGTGCGCATATTTAACACTTTATTACGGTATATATTATGGTATCGGTCATTAATGTACTGTTTTCCTTACAGAAATGTAGCTAATAACCGTTTAGAGAAAGTTTCTGGAAGAATGTTACATGGGCTAACGGAACTGCATCACATGTAAGTATTAGATTGGAAAACCGAAGTTAAAATGTTCAAAGAGCGCCTTTTGTCTTGGTTAATGTGGCTCGGATACAAACTGCTAACTTGGTCGTTTTGCTGTAAAAGTATAGAACAAATTGTATACAGTTAAAATCAGTTGGCGTCTTTGTTTGCAAGATTGCTGCCATGTACATGTATTCGTGGTAAAATGCATTTGATACTTGTAGATTTGCACGAGATCACTCTTTCTTGAAGCGTTTGCGTCTTTCCTTCGTAGCCATTTGAAATAATGTAATGTCTTCTAGCTCTTATTTCTGGAGGCAAATAAATGTTTTTTTGTTAGTGAACATAAAAATGTAAATATAAAGTCTGTTTGTTATAATCTGGTGTGGAAAGCTTATTTTCACAATGTTTGCACTTGCGATTTTCATAATGTCTCGTCTTGCTGATAAAGCTGATTCTGCGATAGTTCAACTATGTGGAATTCCAGATTGTCTAGAGAAAGTAATACTGCTGTGATTTTTTTTAAACTTACAGAATTTTTGTCTGAGCAGTTAATTTAGATAAATGGATACACTTTCAGCTGAGTCTACTTTGGTATTGAGAGCGGGATTTGGCATTTGATTGCATTAATTTCTGATCATTGCCTATTCTTTTATTCATTAAACCGTTTTAATTGTTGCTTTTCCTCCATAATAGGGATCAATTTTTAAAGGAAGAAGTCGCTGCTTTAGCAGCAGACTGTTTCTTTTAAAAGTAGATCAATTTTTGGAACCTCTTTTAAGGAAGCAAACAGAAAGTTACAAGTGAAAGTGACAGCAAAACATGCCGATATACTCAGTCACCATAAAGTTACAATATTCTTTTCTATCAGCTCTCTTACTGGTAACCGCCTGACCTGTATTAGCAACACAACATTCTCAGAGACACCAAACTTAAGAAAGCTAGACCTTTTTGACAACCAGATAGGATGTATACAAGAGGGGTCTTTCGATAGAACATCTCATCTCTCATCTATGTAAGTTGCCGCTGGATGTGTCATCTTAAATGTCTTCCTATGTCTTTTGTGAAAATCTGTGTATAAGTAAGTCTGCGACACCTTCATCTTTTTTTGTCTCGGCTGGGACAGAAAATGAAACCAATGTTTTGCGTTTCCGGCCTCGCCGTCGGCGGAGTAAACTTTTGTCGAAACGTCTGATTTAGCTCCGTCAGCAGTGCTGCATTGTGCAGACCGGCCAGACACAGTGTTACGCCGAGTTAGTTGAATTATTTAAGTTAAGATTAGTATGATGTTCTCAAAAATACTGTTCATATTTTTGAACACATCTTGAATATTATTATCCATTGAAATATATGCTTGAACTGAGTGTAAAATTAAATTATTATATCACTTGCGTAAAAATATCATTATTATTTGATAATTACGCAGCTTTGCTGTTTTTCGGAGTATTAGATAATAGTCCTTTTATTTGTTTACTTGACTCGTCATACATCATACAATTATTAGTTTACTTGACTCATCATACACCATACAACAAGAAGCTATCATCACATACTCGCCTTATCGCGAGTTCCTTGTAACTACAAATGTAATCAATATAATTGACGAATACACTATCGTAAATTCCATATTTTGACAGCAATTTGATGTCTAATCCTTTCTCCTGCAATTGTCATCTTCGATGGTTCTCAACATGGCTACAATCCCATGATGTTCTTGTCGGCACTCTGAAATGCTATTTCCCAAGGGAACTCCGAGATACCTCTCTTCTTGAAGTTCAGCAGGAGAAATTTATTTGTGAAGGTAAGTATTCATAGATCACTCTTCCCCCACTGAGTGTATGGCGAGAAGTCAAGTGTGAAATACGGACCAGATCTCCCTCACTTTGGATTACTTCATTATTTTCTAAAGTGGGGAATATGAAAAAGGCGCTTGCAATATATAAAATAAGCGACCCGTGCCTAATGCATCAGAAAAAACAAAACATACAAGTAATTTATTCATTGGTAAAGGTAAAGGTTTCCCGTAGCCTAATAGCCGTAGGGGCAGTGGGGGTTAGAGACCCACTGTATCTTGGGCACAGCAGATGAAAGGCGGAGCCCATCCCTCTCCTTTCGCTGCCTTATTTTGCCCTGATTCGAAAAAGGTACCCATTTACTGCTTGGCTGACAGAGAGAGTTTTCCCGTCGTCGGATGGCGACGGTGAGCCGCGAACTCACGATCTTCCGGCGACTTTCTGCACCATAACCGAGCGTCTATAACGACTCGACCACGTCGCCTCTCAAATCTATTTATTAAAGCCATTTAAATTACGAAAAGGAGAGAAAAAAAGGAGATTTTAAACTGCAAACGTTCTTTACGTGATGGTTGATGCAGACATTTGTTATGAAAAAAGCTTACGCTATTTTATTAGATATGCTTTTTTGGTGTGCAGTTAATAGACTGCGCTGTTTATATTATCACAAGAAAAGACTTGTGTGTGTGCTCTAAAGGAACGATCGTCATATTTATACACTGTATATGTTGATTCTCTTTTCTTAATATTTTTATTTGCAGAAAATAATGAAATCGGTTGTAATGTTGGCATTCCACCATGTTGCTCAGATTTACCGGTTGATGGTAAGCAATGACAAATTTAGGCAAATCAAAAATATTCAAAGTGATAGATCATATCTACCATAACAAACTCCGTTTTACACTGTAAACGAAAAAGCCATCGGCAGAGGACGAAGGTAAAACGAAGTTAGCAAGTTTGTCGATGTTTGGCTTTATTTTCTGATTTGCCTATTTTTATCAACCATAACTGATATTTTCGGCACTTAAGCTCCATCGCTGTCTTAACATAAGTATCATAAAGAAACTGACCTTTTAAACCAGCTTCGTCTGAAATAGCTTCATAAAATAACACACTATATTTACGCTTATCATAAAATGTATAAGTTAAGGCCTGTTGTGCTGTTTCTTAAAATTATGAATGGAATTATAAGATGAGAGTTCAGTCAGACGATTGATAGGACATATTTAACCATATACGAACATATTTGAAATAAATTTGGAAATTAAGAATTCCCTTCTGGTATTCACAAGGTTTATACATATGCCTTAGATACTGCATTAGATAATAAATTAGTTTGTTTTAATTATGCCCCCAACTTCGGAGAAGTTGAGGGGGCATATTGGTTTGGGCCTGTCCGTCCGTCCGTCCGTCCGTCCGTGAGTCCGTCTGTCCGTCCGTCTGTCCGTCCGTAACGCTTTTTGGCAGGTGTGAAACTCAAGAACCGCTTATGCTAGGACCTTGAAATTTTATATGTGGCATGTACATGAAAAATGAGCAGACCCGTATTTTTTCTTTTTTTCGCCGGTCATGTATTTACAGAGTTATGCCCCTTTTTCAACTTAGTCTAAGGAACCTTGTGAACAAAATATCTCAAGAACCCCTGATGCTAGGATCATGTAATTTTGCAGGAAGACATTGCCCAAGATGTAGATGACCTGATTAACTTTTGAAAAAAAATCGTGAATTTTTGACCGAGTTATGCCCCTTTTTTGACTTAGTGCATTGTAAGCCTATGGAACCTTGTGAACAAAATATCTCAAGAACCCCTGATGCTAGGATCATGTAATTTTGCAGGAAGACATTGCCCAAGATGTAGATGACCTGATTAACTTTTGAAAAAAAATCATGAATTTTTGACCGAGTTATGCCCCTTTTTTGACTTAGTGCATTGTAAGCCTATGGAACCTTGTGAACAAAATATCTCAAGAACCCCTGACGCTAGGAGCATGATTTTTTGCAGAAAGATATTGCCTAAGGTGTAGATGTCCTGATTAACTTTTGAAAACAAATTGTGAATTTATGATTTAGTTATGCCCCTTTTTCAACTTAATGCATTGTTAGCCTATGAAACCTTGTGAACAAAATATCTGGAGTACCCCTGATGCTAGGATCATAATTTTTTGCAGGAAGATATTGCCCAAGGTGTAGATGACCTGATTAACTTTCGAAAAAAATCTAGAATTTTTGACTGAGTTAAGCCCCTTTTTCGACTTAGTGCATTGAAGCCTATGGTACAAAGGTACATTGGATGAACCTTCTTTAGAGGCAAACATATGGTTGGGGGCATAGTGTTTCATAAACACATTTTCTAGTTTTATTTTACTTTTAATATTTTTGTCTTTTAAGATTTAATCCAGAGAAACTGTGATCCACGTGTACAATGTCCAGAAAAGTGTACGTGTACTGGGACCATTGTGCGATGCAGCCGTCAAGGTCTGACAGAAATCCCCAAAGGAATTCCTTTGGATACAACAGAATTGTAAGACATTATCTCCTACTATACAAGCAATGCTACAAAACTAACTCAAGCAGAAATGAGCTTGTTGACTTTTTTAGCGTAAAGGCGGAAAAAAGAATAGAAAGGAAATATGACGTGCCATGAGTATAAGCGGAGTTATAGTCAAACGTCTCATGAGAGACTGACTGTGGCATAATTATTTATGATTGTATTGCTGTTACAGACGGAGCACGAGATATTACGTATACCCAGACTTAAATGAAAGTAGGCGATCAGTGGAGACTCTACTGCATTTTTTATGCCAGTGTGAGCCTTACTGTCATGTTAATGAAAGTCAGATGTTGATGCAGGCTTGAATAAACAACCGAAAACTCAAATATAATTAATAACAAAATCATGCTTAGCAACAAGTTGTGCTGTCAAGTATGTTGCATGTGGAAAAGGAGCGAAAATCGACCTGTGTGTAAAGTGTCATTAGACAAAGACGTTATTTAGTAAATATACTTTACCACCTTACTGCACGTTGAGTAAAACCATGCAGAATTTCAGACCTCTGCGCTGTAAAACAAGAACAAATTGAGCATTTGTAGGTCTATATTGCCTCTGAGATTACTTACTGTAGTATAAAAGACAGGTTTTCTTAATGAGTTACACCGCATTTTAGTAGGCCCCAGTCATGTCACTGGGTTAAGTTCATATGTGAATTTATTTTCATTGAGTCATTCAAATAAAAAATCATTGTAAATACAAAATGAATTTTTGTCAGCTGTTTGTCAATCGTAGCCTTCAATTATAAGGGTAGTAAACGTTACCGATTCATTTCTTGCAAAGCAGTGCGTAACGTGATGTTTTGAATATTGTAGCAGCCTCGTTTTTTTTATTTATTTTAATTTTTCGACAATTTCGAATTGGACCATTCAAGAGCTCGTCCTGACAAGATTTTGAATGCTAAGGCATCTGTTTTCGTTACAAAATCATGATAACTTTAGTAGAAAGGGGGAGGGGGAGAGGGGGGGCGTTGCTACTACATAAAATGCAGAAGTTCTCTATTTATGGGCCAGTATGAAACCTAGATTAAATATGATTTCCGCGATATTTACAGGACACAAGTTCCTGAGGACTATGTTTAAGTAGCAAATGAAGAAAAAAAAATTGCTCATTTATTAATTATGACCTTTTAGAGTAAAATACATGCAGTGGCTGTAGGGTATACTTCTTTCAAAGATGTTCAAAAATGTTTCCTTTAGAAAACATACAGTGCGTTTGCCGAGTTGTCCAGACATATCACAGCTTTATATTTTTCCGCTATCAGAAGTTCTGTCTTTATGATGCTTATCAAAATATGACGTCACGAAAAGAACTTGCTGAACATCCCTCATATGACCATAATCTCGCAGTGAGCTTAAAGTGAGTTAAAATAGGTTCTAAAGTTTGGACGTATTCTTACAGCCTCCGTCATTATTACGCAGTAAATAAGAAAAACAATCTAATAGATAAAAGTAAAATATTGCTACTTATTGTTGCAAGATAACATTTCTGCAGCTGCTGATCGTAAGCCAGTAATGAAATGTGTTTTTCTCTTCTCAGGTATCTTGATGCAAACGCCATACAGGATGTGGAAAGCAGTGCCGAAGATATTATAAGTGAAATAGGAAGACTGACACAGCTTACTAGATTGTAAGATTACTCTCCTCCTGCACTATCTGTTTTCATAAACTATTTCAGCCGTGACACACTAAAAAACCCAACAAAGTGGCATGTGTGCCCAATGAAGACTCAGATCAGCCTGGGCAGCGGCACAGGCTGACCAGAGTCATCGCTTTGCGCTTAAAGGGTAGCTAAGGGTTTAACCTAGCTCCATGCGGATAGAGAAGACTCTGATCTAAGTTTTCACTAGGCGCACATGCCACTTTATTGGTTTTGTCGTGTCGCGGGTCAGTATAGAACATACATACTAAATGCATAAAACGGCATAAGAATAAATAGCGTTTGATTTTGCTTCACAGACCATTTATTCTTTCAGCATTTTCAAATATACAGCTGTACTATTCGACTGTATTTGATAAGTGACTGAATAAAATTTTATTCATTTTATCTTTGATGTTTTAAATTCATTGCTTCTTAGTTCTGTTTCATTATGTACTTGACCATGCTTTCGTTACGAAGATTCACAATGAGTTACTAATTGCAGAAAGGCGGAAAATTGGCTATTTATGTTGTTTCGTTTCGTTTCTCCATAATGCATACGAATTAATAGTGATTGATTTTGTTTTGACTTGAGTACTTAACCTCATATTATGTTTAATTTCAGAGATCTCAGCAACAACAGGATAGTCAGTCTACCACCTAGACTATTCGCCAATTTAAGCCACATTTCAACACTGTGAGTTCATTCAGTATTTCAGATACAGTGTTAATTAATCCACGTGCATTTCAACACTTCTCAGTACAATCGTTGTTAAAGTAAGAGTGAGAATCCTAGTTAAGTAAAACCAGTCTTGAAGCATATCTGCATGCGCAAATAGTATATACCATAGCACTGTCTAGTAATGGCATGAGTGTTTCGTCTGTAAACCATAAATAGTCCATCCAATAGCTTCGCAGACTAAGGTTTCCTTCGCAAGACCGCAAAACGCAGTGCCTACGTGTGCTGAACTAGTTTGTCCCACTGACATACACTAATGCCTAAGACAGCACAGGTACTGTTCTGACAGCTGGGTGAAAGTAATTGGCTTCTGCATTATCGATAAACAAATTCAGTAGCACATATTGTCTTTAATGCGTTTCTGCAGAAACTGAGGGAAACATCATTAACATGGAAGATTTTGTAACTTTAAACATTTAACAGATGGTGAAGTATTGTTGCAGATATTTCTTCTTTTTAGAGATGTGATGAAATATAATAAGTTAACATAAATAATGATATGATTTTGGGTCATCAAGTGCTTGTGTGCACTTTGCAATACAAATTTTGATAAAGATAACTGCTGCAATCATCGAGGTGGAGCTATGGTTTCTCAAACTAGTCTCAGTATTTTAGCGTAATTTATTAAACTAAAGTGTATTATACTTGCCGAAAGACAAAACCTAAGCGTAGTTTATCAGCGATATTATATTGAAAAGATTCAATATGAATAATAAAAGATGTTATTGGTTGTTAAAGATGCTAAGGAACCGTTGTTACAACAACCGTTTTCTATTTACATACTTCGATATCAGAGTTGACTGGTACGGGAGAAAATAAGTCCATATTCTGCGTCTATGCCCATAATGAAAAGCGTGGCTTTGGAAGTTTTTTTCTTTAAATTGAATTGTTCATTATGTAAACACCATGGATACAAATTAAGGATCAAACAAGTAAACAGATGCAATCTCAACTATGTGTCATTCATAATAAATGTGTGCACCAATGAGGTCATCAGGGGCTTTAAGTCTTTCTACGAGATTTTTGGTACAAACCTTTGTGTGTTGAATATTAGAAGCATGTGTATATTTATATGCCTAGATGTATCATACTTGGTCTAAAGGTATAGATTGTATTTGTTTTTCTTTTACAGAATACTCAGCTATAATCAGCTGCAATGCCTCGCAGATACGACATTTTCTGGACTCGGCCAACTGAGAATTTTGTAAGTTTTACATGATAATAAAACCAACTGTATCCGAATCGATCTGACGGCAAGAAAACAAGCTTGTTGCGGCATTTGACATACTATACATATGCAACGTATATATATATATATATATGAATCAGGATTCGCCGTTGGCCAAAGACAAAGCCAAAGAAAATATGCCCATTGTTTTCTCTTTAGTCAGATAATATATTTGATTTAAATCTATAAATTGTTAAACACTAGACTTCTCAAACCTCGATCCTTTAGACTCATTTGATTTGACTCTTAATCTCATTTTGTCAACATTAGTAGTATACGAATCCAGTTTAAATCAAATGCTTTTGCAATACTGGCGTATCATCCAAGTGTCATTTTTGCTCTTTTAGATTACGTCTATATATAACAATACCTCCCCATTAATAATTTGCTGAGAGGTAATATAGCATCAGTGCTTTGTTAAAAGGGTTCTTATCAATATACATGTTAATACCGTGTTTATTACAGGTCCTTACATGGCAACAATATATCATCAATACCGTATGGTGCGTTTGATGATCTTAAGTCCTTGACACACTTGTAAGTAAATTCTTTTATTTTATACTTAGAAGTGAATTCAATGTATATCTAGAACAAATAAAAACGCTATTGTCATCAGTGAAAAAATATATCCTATCATTTAACCAGTGACTGATACGATTTATATTTTTTCAATGTAGCAAACAGCGGCTGCTTTGACAGTTTGGAGCTTAATTTCTTTCTGAAAAGGACTGAAATGTAGCGTTCTTGTCTGACGTTATGTTATGGACATAAGCACGTGAAATCAAGCTAATGACGTCACACTTTGACGTCAGTTTTTGAGCTGGAGTATCGCAATTTTGCGCGCGATGTCAGACTGACGGCAGCTGCAAGCGCCTTTCTAAAATCGCAAATTTCATTTTATTTATTCACTAACGTTACATGTTTGCCATTTTCTTGGTGAAAACTCAGTTTACACCCAATATTATACCCACTAAAAGAAAAATTAACGAGCAATGACCAGGAAAAAAGCTATTTCGTAGCGATCGTTGTTCCGCTATTATCCTAAACAGAAAAAAAAATATTTTTTTAAGGTGAATACCAAAAATATTTCATCTCATGTGTTGAAAATATCAGCGATTATATTCTTGCTCCGCACTCGTGAAATTGTTAATTTTTCAATACATTCGATGAAATATGTTTGGTATTCCCCTAAAAGAAGTAAATATCCTCCATTTATTTGTAACGATTATGTTGTTTTAACGAAAGCATCGCAAACGTATAGTGACCCAGGTTGCGCAGTTGATCTAGATAATTATGTGGTGTCAGGTCTTTGCGCATTTTTCTGACATATAACCCGACATTTTATTGCATGGATAGACACGCAATTGCACGCTCAGAATTACAGAACACTACAAAACAACACAGTATTGTTTGAACTAATTATATACTGTTCTTTTCGCAAAAACTACACTGCGGTGTTAGTAAACAAGAGGGTCATGATGGCCCTGGATCGCTCACCTGAGTATCCTGTGAACTTAACCTCAGAGACATCCATATGACCGACAGACAGAGTTTCACAAAGATTAAATGGAAAATGAACCCTTTATTGTGTACCTAAGGTTTTTATAAGATTTAACCTAATGACCTAGATTTTGACCACACATGACCCAGTTTTAAACCTGGTCTAGATTCTTGGATATGAACATTCTGACAAAGTTATCAAAACTGTGCCCTCTAGAGTGTACACAATGTTTTTCTAAGGTTTAACCTTGTGACCTACTTTTTGACCCAACATGACCAAGTTGCACCCTTGGTCCAGATTTGTTGGAGACAAACATTGACAAAGTCTCATGAAGATTAGAACATAATTGTGTCCTCTAAAGCGTTCACACTGTTTTTCTAAGAACTGACCTAGTGACCTAGTTTTTGACCTGACATGGCCCAGTTTCTAATTTGGTATAGATTTCATGAAAATAAACATTCTGACAATGTTTCACGTAGATTGGATCATAACTGTGCCCTCTAGAGTGTACACAAGGTTTTTCTAAGATTTGACCTAGTGACCTAGTCTATGACTTCACGATACTCAAATTCAAATTTGGCCTAAATTTTATATAAATAAACATTCTGACAAAGTTTCATAAGGATTGGATCATAACTGTGCCCTCTAGAGTGTGCACAAGGTTTTTCTAAGATTTGACCCAGTGACCTAGTTTTTGACCCCACATGACCCAGTTTGAAAGACGGTCTGGATTTCATTTAGATAAACATCCTGGCAAAGTTTCCTGACAATTGGATCATAACTGTGCCCTCTGTGTCATTCTAAGATTTATTTCTATTTTTAGCTCTGGTGGCCATTTTGTTCAGCGGAGTGAAACCGTTTTAGCAATTTTTGTTCAGGGCCATGAGTAAAACATTTCTGTGAAACTTTTTTGAAATCAAGCCATTGGCTTCAGAGATGATGATGTTTAAAGCTTTTTTTTTCTATTTTTAGCTCTTGCGGCCATATTGTTCAGCGGAGCAGAACCATTTGAGCAATTTTGGTAGAGGGTCTCCTAAGAAACATTTCTATGAAACTATTTCAAAATTGGTTTAGCAGTTTTGGAGGAGAAGTCGTTTAAAGGTTTTTCTATTTTTAGCTCTGGCGGCCATATTGTTCAGCGGAGCGGAACCGTTTGAGCAATTTTGGTAGAGGGTCTCTTAAGGAATATTTCTGGGAAATTATTTCAAAATCGACCTAGCAGTTTTGGAGGAGAAGTCGTGTAAAGGTTTTTTCTATTTTTAGCTCTGGCGGCCATATTGTTCAGCGAAGCGGAACCGTTTGAGCAGTTTTGGTAGAAGGTCTCCTAAGGAACATTTCTGTGAAATTAGTTCAAAATCTGCCAAGCAGTTTTGGAGGAGAAATCGTTTAAAGGTTTTTCTGTTTTTAGCTCTGGCGGCCATATTGTTCAGTGGAGCGGAACCATTTGAGCAATTTCGGTAGAGAGTCCCCCAAGGAACATTTCTGTGAAATTATTTCGAAATCCGTCCAGCAGTTTTGGAGAAGAAGTCGTTTAAAGCAAAAGTTGACGCCGGACGACGGACGACGGACGACGGACAAAGACCGATCACAATACCTCACCTTGAGCACTTCGTGCTCAGGTGAGCTAAAAATCTGAGCAAACGTTCACAAATATAAATGTCTCAAATGCAAAAAAAAACGTTTGTGGAAATCTGCTTTGTATTTATAACACACTGTTACTCTGCTTTTCAGAGCCCTTGGTGGTAATCCACTTTATTGTGACTGTGAATTGAAGTGGCTATCAGACTGGATCAAAAAGGACTTTGTGGAATCGGGGATAGCAGCATGTGTCGGTCCTGAGTCGATGACGCATAAGCTGTTACTTACTACACCGTCCAATTACTTTGAATGCAATGGTAATTATCTTTGGAAAATTGTAGTAACTGTGTCTTGAATGATTTGACAGGTTTTTAATCAGCAATGTAAAGGTGGCAATAAGAATACACTCGGGAAAATATAATCTTCGTGGTTTCAAGTTTTTGGCGGCTTAGGAACTAAAACATGAGTATTAACTTCGGCGATTTTTAATATTTACGGTAAGCAGTATGCGTAAAAACTAAACTCCCTGGTATGTCGGGATACTTCAAACTGTTGAAAAGGGTCTGTACAAAGTATTCATATGTGCATTAAAGTGGCATAAGACAGTTATCACACTATGTTTTCAGATTTAGTTTAAATGGGCATTAGCTGTGCAAATATCCGTGTAGTATTATCTGGCATAAAAATATCAGTAAAGTACATGTGTACAGTTGCTCTGTTGTTTCTTGGAAGGAAAAGCATAGAAATACATATCTTCCATGCCTGTTTTTTTTTCCAATTTCAGATGATCCCGATCCAGAGGTTATGACCAAATGCAATGTCTGTTATCAAAATCCTTGCCTGCACGAGGGAGTATGCAAACTACGCGGTTACAAAGACTTCACGTGCGAGTGTACCCCGGGTTACCATGGCAAACGTTGTGAACAAGAAATCAATGCCTGCTTCGGCAATCCCTGTCATAATGATGGCAAATGTAAAATTATGGACAAAAAGAGCCTTTTTGGCAGCTTCCAGTGAGTCTTTTCATTGATTAAAGTACACGACCTTAATTTTACACTAGAAATTTTATGGGTAGTTTGTAAAAATGTGGAGGGTTAAAAATTGGTTATACTTTGCATACCTTAATCTGTTAATGCGAGGAATTTCAGAATGTTTTTACTTTTAAAGTTGAGTATACGTCATTGGTTATTACCATTTTGCGTCTCTACTTTATGTCATCTTTACAGAGGAGGCAAAGGTACGACAATCATTGTTACTACTAACAGTTTTTTTCTATATTTTCTTAAATACTAGTTATTATTATTTTATTAAAGTCTCACCTATAATTACAAATTACAATACATATATAAATCTAAAAAATACTTACATTTGGTAGAAAACGGTAGTTCCCAATATGTCAGATAATTTTATTTAGACGAAAAATCCTAATTCAGAACAAACTAATGTATTGTGAAACACATGAGGTGGCATGATTTTTGCCAGATCCAGGACGCTCAGCACTACTCATTAGCACTGTCCAAACGGCCCATAATATTTAGATTATACTTCAGCTGTAATGTTTGGAATTAAAACTGACAGAATGCATGATCTGTGATTGTATTTTTTAGCTCACATGAGCACGAAGTGCTCAGGGTGAGCTTTTGGGATACCCTGATGTCCGTCGTCCGTCGTACGTCCGTCCGGACGGACGTCCGGACATCCGGACGGACGTCCGTCAACTTTTGCTTGTGTACACTCTAGCAGGCACAGTTTCGATCCAATCTTTATGAAACTGTGTCAGAATGTTAGTCTTTATAAAATCTAGGCCAAGTTCGAAACTGGGTCATGTCGGGTCAAAAACTAGGTCACTAGGTCAAATCTTAGAAAAACCTTGTGTACGCTTTAGAGGGCACAGTTTTCATCCAAAGTTCATGAAACTTTGTCAGAATGTTTATCCTCATAGTATCTAGGACAACTTCGAAACTGGGTCACATCGGGTCTAAAACTAGGTCACTAGGTCAAATCATAGAAAAACCTTGTGTACGCTCCCGACGGACGTCTGTCAACTTTTGCTTGTGTACACTCTAGCGGGCACAGTTTCGATCCAATCTTTATGAAACTTTGTCAGAATGTTAGTCTTTATAAAATCTAGGCCAAGTTCGAAACTGGGTCATGTCGGGTCAAAAACTAGGTCACTAGGTCAAATCTTAGAAAAACCTTGTGTACGCTCTAGAGGGCACAGTTTTCATCAAAAGTTCATGAAACTTTGTCAGAATGTTTATCCTCATAGTATCTAGAACAAGTTGGAAACTGGGTCACGTCGGGTCTAAAACTAGGTCACTAGGTCAAATCATAGAAAAACCTTGTGTACGCTCTAGAGGACAGAGTTTTGATTCCATCTTCATGAAACTTTGTCAGAATGTTTATCTCCATAAAATCTAGGCCAAGTTTGAAACTGGGTCATGTCGGGTCAAAAACTAGGTCACTAGGTCAAATCTTAGAAAATCCTTGTGTACGCTCTAGAGGGCACAGTTTTCATCCAAAGTTCATGAAACTTTGTCAGAGTGCTTATCCTCATAGTATCTAGGACAAGTTTGAAACTGGGTAATGTCGGGTCTAAAACTAGGTCACTAGGTCAAATCATAGAAAAACCTTGTGTACGCTCTAGAGGACACAGTTTTGATCCAATCTTTATGAAATTTTGTCAGAATGTTTATCTCCATAAACTCTAGGCCAAGTTCGAAACTGGGTCATGTCGGATCAAAAACTAGGTCACTAGGTCAAATCTTAGAAAAACCTTGTGTGCGCTCTAGAAGGCACAGTTTTGATCCAAAGTTCATGAGCATTAATCAGAAAGTTTATCCTTATAATATCTAGGATAAGTTTGAAACTGGGTCACGTCGGGTCAAAAACTAGGTAACTAGGTCAAATCATAGAAAAAAACTTGTGTATGCTCTAGAGGACACAGTTTTGATCCAATCTTTATGAAACATTGTCAGAATATTTATCATCATAAACTCTAGGCCAAGTTTAAAACTGGGTCTTGTTGAATCAAAAACTAGGTCACTAGGTCAAATCTTAGAAAAGCCTTGTGTACGCTCTACAAGGCACAGTTTTGATCCAAAGTTCATGAAACTTTGTCAGAATGTTTATCCTCATAATATGTAGGACAAGTTTGAAACTGGGTTATGTCGGGTCAAAAACTAGGTCACTAGGTCAAATCATAGAAAAACTTTGTGTGCGCTCTAGAGGACACAGTTTTGATCTAATCTTTATGAAACTTTGTCAGAATGTTTATCTTCATAAACTCTCGGCCAAGTTTGAAAGTAGGTCATGTCGAATCAAAAACAAGGTCACTAGGTCAAATCATAGAAAAACCTTGTGTACGCTCTAGAGGACACAGTTTTGATCCAAAGTTCATGAAACTTTGTCAGAATGTTTATCCTCATAATATGTAGGATAAATTTGAAACTGGGTCATGTCGGGTCAAAAACTTGGTCACTAGGTCAAATCTTAGAAAAACTTTGTGTACGCTCTACAAGGCACAGTTTTCATCCAAAGTTCATGAAACTTTGTCAGAATGTTTATCCTCATAATATCTAGAACAAGTTTGAAACTGGGTCACGTCGGGTCTAAAACTAGGTCACTAGGTCAAATCATAGAAAAACCTTGTGTACGCTCTAGAGGACACAGTTTTGATCCAATTTTTATGAAACATTGTCAGAATGTTTATCTCCACAAACTCTAGGCCAGGTTCAAAACTGGGTCATGTCGAGTCATAAACTAGGTCACTAGGTCAAATCTTAGAAAAACCTTGTGTGCGCTCTAGAAGGCACAGTTTTGATTCAAAGTTCATGAAACTTTGTCAGAATGTTTATCCTCATAATATGTAGGACAAGTTTGAAACTGGGTCATGTCGGGTCGAAAACTAGGTCACTAGGTCAAATCATAGAAAAACCTTGTGTACGCTCTAGAGGACACAGTTTTGATCTAATCTTTATGAAACTTTGTCAGAATGTTTATCTTCATAAACTCTCGGCCAAGTTTGAAAGTAGGTCATGTCGGGTAAAAAACTAGGTCACTAGGTCAAATCTTAGAAAAACGTTGTGTAAGCACTAGAAGGCATAGTTTTGATCCAATCTTCATGAAACTATGTCAAAATGTTTATTGTCCATATATCTAAGCCCCCTATGAAACTGAGTCACGTCGGCTCAAGGTCAAATCTTTATCTTAAATCTTTGTGTACACCCTAGAGGGCACAGTTTTGATCCAATCTTCATGAAACTCTGTCAGAATGTTTATCTTAATGAAATCTAGGTAAAGTTTGAAACTGGGTCGTGTCGGGTCAAAAACTTGGTCACTAGGTCAAATATAAGAACGACCTTGTATACGCTCCAGAGGGCACAGTTTTGATCCAATCTCAATGAAACTGTGTCAGAATGTTTATTCTTACAATATCCAGGCCAAGTTTGAAACTGGGTCATGTCGGGTCAAAAACTTGGTCAAATGTTAGTATGGTAAAAACTCTTATAAATCTTCACCAGAGCCAGTGAACTGATTAATGCTCAGGTGAGCGATTCAGGGCCACCATGGCCCTCTTGTTAATTTAATTTGACGATCGAAAATTCAAAAATATTGAGAAGCGACATGCCAGAAAGTACTAAGTCCAGCGATATTTGTATTGCTGTAATCTTGGAAAGTTACATTTGAATCAATAATAGTCAATAAAGTATGATTATTTGCCAGTCAGGACAAAATATCTTAAAAGTACTTGTTAGTAAAACTTAGATTGGGTGTTGATACACAGATCTAGTTCTTTCAAAACATTATTTTCACTTGTTTCAGATGTGAATGTCTGGATGGATTTTCTGGTGACCGATGTGAGGTCAATTTAGATGACTGTACAGACCACAAGTGTGAAAACGGGGCCACGTGTATAGATGGTGTTCAAAGCTATACTTGCCAGTGCCCTGCTGGCTTTACAGGTGAGTGTTACTAAGTCGCAAATATAGACAATCGGTGATATATATACTGAACAAAAGTGAAAACGCTACACGTGATTTTTCTTCTAATTTTCTGTTTCTTTTTATGGAGCCAGAAGAATGCATTTTAAAGATACATGCATGTGTAAGGCCAAGATACTAGAGTAAAACTGTAAAAGCCATTTCAGATAAAGCGAACACATTTCAAAGTGGACAGGGGTCCAGTTTTTTTTCGATGCAAATAAAGGAAGTCGATCTGTCATTTTACACTTGATTAAAAACACGGAGTACACCGTACAGTTATCCTTATTTTGGCTTAGGCACACAATCAGTGTTCCAGAAATGTCAAAAACGAAAGCACACATCAGTATGCGCTTTCATTTCTTTGAAAACCAGTGTTAAAATATCGTTATTTCTTCGAAAACACAGTAAGAAACCTTGATAAATGGAAATTCCCATTGGAAATTAACTCGAGGTTCACTCAAATATTGTCTCATTTGTCTTTGAAACTAACGATGGATAAAATGTATGATGTACTGTAGTATAACAAAGCGAAATAAGTTGCTCAAAAAAGAGATAAACAAAGGAATAATCGAAAATTAAAAATCACTATATTTTTAATGCAAAGGGAGATAATTTGTAATTTTGAAAATAATTTTTGTGATTGATGAAACTTCACAAACGTGATCGAAGTAACAAAAGCTTTTTATGAGCACAGAAATTTTATCATCGGGGGTTATCTGCCCCTGCCCTTGGCTATATAGATATATAAAAACATAAAAAAATCCATATAAAATCAGAGTTTGAAGCAATTTTTCTAAAACTTTCACATGATCAGGGTGATGAAAGCCTCCAACGATACTCAGATTACCCATGGGAATTATCTCCGCCTGCCCCGGGCTGTATACATGCATAAAATGACGATAAAATCTATATAAATTCACGTGACAGATTTTCAGAAATTTTCATCTAATGATAGAAGTAACAAAAGCTTCTTGTGCTGATTAAAATTTGACCCTTTAGGGGTTATCTGCCACTGTCCCATGGCTACATGTTTAAAATCACTAAAATTGTATTCGATTAGAGTGGTTAGTGGTTTATCCGAAGCTTATTGTAAGTTATCAGAGTAATGAAATGTCCAATCATGACAGACTTTTATCCGTGTTCAGTGGCGTTAGGCTGCCCCTGCTTTGGGGTTATACAGAGAAACAATGAATCTGGAAATATCGGTGTGTGAAAAAGGTTTGCGGTGGCGGGGTATCATGCAGTCGTTTGCGGTGCTTTTATTGTACATTTGAAAATGATTTCCTACATTCTGATATAAAACCAAATATTCTGAACTCAGTTTGATACGAATTTAGCAAATACTTTACAAAAGCTAACTGCTGTTCCTTACAAAGAAGTGAATATTAAATTTACCTGTCGCAGAAATCTTTACAAAAACAGTTTTATTTCATATATGTTTGACTAACCTTTATATACATATATACACAAGCTATATGTGTAACCTATAAACAATATCTGTTCTTGTTTGCTCACAAAATGTGAGCAAACATGTGCAGATACTGTTTAAAGGTTATGGACACCCTATATTTCAGGGAAGAAATGCGAACAGAAGATCCAGTATTGCCAGAGGGACACTAACTTCTGTCAGAACAATGGCAAATGCGTGGACAAAGACCATGATTATGAGTAAGTGTTTCTATTTTATAACTGAATTAGTTTAAAATTGGTACACTCACATTGTTTCTATAAAAGTAGCATTAGGAATATATAAGCATCAGATAGTTTCCATTTCGAAAATCAGTTATTGGTATCAGCAAAATACATAACGCGACGCGGGTAGGTTGGAGGAATATTGTTGAAGCAACTTCAACTTTTAATCTACCAATACCATTTGAGCCGCGACACGAGAAAACCAACAATGTGGATGAGCGCCCAGGGCAGACTCAGATCAGCCTGAGCATCCGCCCAGTCTGATCAGACTCGTCTCTAAGCGCTAAAAGGGTAGCTAAGAGTCTCAGCTACCTCCATGCGGACAGCGAAGACTCTAATCAGACTGGGCGGATGCCCAGGCTGATCTGAGTCTGCGCAGAGCGCACTACCACATTGTTGGCTTTTCGTGTCGCGGCACATTTTTCATTGAGAATATTGCGAATTTAGAAACTTGAATTAACCAAATAAAACGTTGAACAGTAAACTGGTTATAGGAAAAACAGTTGTTATATCAGTGAAAGAAAATAAATGTATACACTTGCTGACATTGAAATATTCTAGATGTTCCATGAACTACGACATCATTGTATCTGTAGGTAAAGGTAAAGGTTTTCCATAGCCTAATAGTCGTAGAGGCAGTGGGGATTAGAGACCCACTGTTTCTTGGGCACAGCTGATGAAAGGTACCCATTTACTGCTGGGTTGACAGAGAGAGTTTCGCAGTCGGATGGCGACGGTGAGCCGCGAACTCACGACCTTCCGGTGACTTTCTGCACAATAACTGAGCCACTCAAACCACTCGACTACGGCGGTGTCTGTAGAATAAATTTTAATAATCCTTTATGTTATTGTTTGTTTCACCTGTTTACATCCTTTTCTTACATGGTATTTAGTGTTGATTGAAAGTACTATTTGTTTTTAAGTGTACTAATTTAACAATGCATTTTGCAGGTGCGTATGCCCTGCCGGCTTCACCGACAAAAACTGTTCCACAAACATTAACGACTGCAAGGAACATATCTGCCAGCATGGTTCTATGTGTATTGACGGAGTCGACAGCTATACCTGCTCATGTCCACGGAGTTATACGGGCAAATATTGTGAAATAGGGCCGGTGAGACATCCTCCTGGCAAGGAAACAGGACTATGTCAAAACCATGACTGTCAAAATAATGGAGTTTGCTACCAAGCAGACAAGTCCGCAGATTACATGTGTAAATGTGTTGCAGGTAAGTTTTTTCCGAGTATTTGAAGGCAGTACATGCACAATGTTGGATACCTATCAGAGCCATAAAGTCCGGATTGCAGTCAATGAGCTCAATGGACTTAAAGTGAAATGAGACAAAATTCAGTCTGAATCGTTGTTATGCAAACCGACACAAACAAGGGTTCGAGGTTATAAAACTTGAGAATATTCTCGAACTCAAAATAAAGCTCACTGATTGGCTGCTTCCGAGCATGTGCTCGGAAGCAGCCAATCGGTGTGCTTTATTTTGAGTTTGAGAATGTACTTAAGTTTTATAACCTCGGAGCAGGTTTTCATCCACTTATCCATTTAAAAAAAAAAAAAAAAAAAAAAAAAGCAAACAATTGAATAGGGTCTGCAAACTGAAAGATAAGTAAGAAAATTTTATGAGAATCAACTCCCAGAAGAACAGAATAAGGCAAGATCTTATGTCATCAGTAAGAGGTATATGGCAAATTTATGATGCATGGCTTTTCGCCTCAATTTATCGAGTTAAATGATTAGTTCTGAAAATAAAAGATGAGTCTCTGTGTGTTACCATGTGTATCACATCCATGCAGGTTTTAATCAGTTTATTGACACCTCCTGTCTGTTGAGCCTCTGGGCAGAAGGCATACATGTACCTGTTCGGGGTTAAAATCATTTGATGAAATATTCTATTTTCTTTAAATTCCGCAGCAGTTAATATATTGCATGTTGTACATTATCATATTAAATTACTCATTTAAATTTCAGAACTAATTTTATACTTGTTTTTCAGGTTTTGTTGGTAAGAAATGTGAGAAGCTGGCAAGTCTCTCCTTCATGGCACGAGATTCCTATATTCAGCTTCCAAAATTCAATTTCCAGACCACGTCCAATATAACTGTTATCTTAAAAACAAATTCTAGCTCCGGACTTGTGTTTTACACCGGAGTGGAAGAGCATTTAGCTATAGAGCTGTACAAAGGTCGTGTAGCTGTTAGTTTCTACGTTGGTAAAGAACATATTCCTACTTTGTTCAGCTACATTTTCAGTTTCACAAAAGTGGATGATGATAAGCATCACAAACTTGAGTTATTAGTGCATCAGCATAATTTTACAATGCGGGTTGATGGTGGCTTCCCTCGGACAGTGATAAATCAGGGGAGCAACCAGTATCTGGACGTAGATGGTGACTTGTACCTTGGGGGCTTACCTCACGAGATATCCCAAAGAGCGATGGATAAATTTCATATTCGCGATGGATCTAGCTTCAAAGGTAAGTAGTAGATATTCTTAGAAACAGATTGTGTTAGAAAACAGAATTGAATGGAGTTAATGTTAATTTTAGATTTCTGCTTATTCGACATAAAGTTAATATAAATAGGCCTGCCGTGCCGCGGTGCTTCCGATAAGCACTGCAATAAACGTTTCACTACAGGAGGGACTATATTACCAAACAATTGTCCTAAGTCTACCCATTCCTAGAACTAGTCACATTTTAGGAAATCTCTGTATTAGAAATTCAGATAATTAATTCACATACCTCACGAACACTATATGATTCGTCCATATTTGTTAATTGAATTGCGAGTTACATTAAAACTTGAGTTGATTTGCTTGAAGCAGACTGTTAACTTGAGTTGGAAAATGTATTTTAATATTTATTTGTATATTTAATTGCAAGATCTATTGTTTGAAAAATCATTTCTTTTACAGGCTGTTTCCAGGAAGTTCTAGTAAACGGAAAACGCCTTGATTTTATGATTACCAAAAGAAATCATAAAATAACACCGGGCTGCAGTGAAACAGATCCCTGCAAAAACAATAAATGCAGAAACGGGGCCCGTTGCAGGCCCCGGAATAATGATGAAGGCTATGAATGTCGATGCAGGGCCGGTTATTCTGGGCAGTTTTGTAATATAGGTGAATATTCGTCTGATAGTAGTGCTAGTAAGTGCATTGTGTATATTCATTCTGTATTTGTCTCACTGTCTCACGTACTGTCTCACTGTCTCACACACTGCCTCTCATTGAATGTATCACAGAAACCCTATTTATTCAGACTTATTAAGATGTATGGATACGTCACCATGGCGTGGCTGCCATTTTTACATGGGAGGCTACTCTATCAGAAAAGTATTTATATGTAAATCCGTTTTCCAGTTGGCGAACTCTCAAGGTGAATAAGTACACTTTCAGGGGAAGCAACTTTGACATTTTCATTTTTGCGTCCTTTTCAGTAAGGGTAAACTCAAACTCCTCTGGGAACCAAATTTTTTCTTAAAGGTAGGTTCCTGTACTTTGGAATGCATCATAATTTTGATGATCGTTCATCCAAGTTGTTGGAAAGCACTTATAAAAGGGAATGAATAAGTTTCACTAAAAAGTGTAAATCAAAAAAATATTAGAAAAGTTGTTTTGCAAGGGATTTCCTAACTCTGCTTCGCACACCAGTTAGCGCTATTTTTAGTTCGCGCCAAAAATAGATAACGTGGCACACGTCATGCTGCATTACATTTTGGGATAGTTTTAACCCATCCGCCATGCCAGGACCTCTAGGAGAGCTCACGGCAAGGGAAAATTGACCTTTGGAGAATGGTATCAGGAATCGCCCACTTATAGACATAATAAACATAGTTATTTTTAGAACTGGAATTCCAACGAAAGAAAATAAACCAAAAGGGAAAACGACTATTTTCTTCAACATCTGACGAGTTTCTCAGTAGCAACAAATTCAGAAAAATAAGAAAATTCAATACTGCTCAGAATCAGACGAAATTATCTTGTGAACATAATTGTTATCGCTAGTCCAGGAACCTACCTTTAAAGTGTACACACTATTTTTTACTCTGAGAGCAAAATTGATGCTTTCCTTTCAAAAGAACTCCCTGTGAGACTTCCAGATCAGAGAGATCTCCCTTGGTGGTGATTCTATAAACCTTAACTATACCCTGCTAACATTCTGATATCCTTAAATTGAAACAACTTTATTTGAGTTATCAAAGGATGTGTTCTCCAATCTGCTGGCTGGTAGGCCAAACTTTCAAAACAGTATAATACCTGTGCACACGGGTTGTGCATGCGTTTTTGTCTGATGTTTAGGGTTTCTGAGATAAAACAGATTGTTTCGTGTTGCATTTTGTCTGGTAGATACTAATAGTTTGTAGTAGCATTGTATAGAATGACGTGTGTGCCAGTTTGCTTTATTTTCTCTAGAAATGCTTGGGAAAGGGCTTGCTTCTGAAATGCCAAATTTCGATTCACAATGTACCACTTGCCATGAGAAACCTGCCACTTGCTACGAGTGACGCTTGCCATGAGTGATTTTTTTTTCAAAACTACCTATAGCAGCTGCCTATAATATTTTATCATATACACGATAAAAGTTGTGTGTTACAAGCTCAAAACAATAATAACTTTGATAATAACTTTTCATTTTTATTTGGCTATAAGACGTGTTGAACTCTTCCAAGTAATCTCAAAGATCTAGACCCGTATTGTAAGATGGATCGAGATCTTTGGGATTGTTTTGGAATTGAAACACCCATTTATTTGGTTTCGATAGTAGTCATGTCTAGGATCTGTAAATGGGCAATTCCATTCCCACATAGAAACAAAAATATTTTGCCATTAACAAAGTGTGCCGTTTCTACTTCTCTTGAGTGTATATGTAAAATTGTAATAAGTACACGGTCCAGCTTTGGAAACTGATTGACTGATCACCAAATTCCAAACAGTTGCCAGACCGAAATTTTGGTTGAACCACTTTCAGGAGGTTTATGATAAATAAAGTTGTGCACAAACGAGCCGCGACACGACAAAACCAACAAAGTGGCATGTATGCCGAGCGAAGAATCAGATCAGCCAGGGCATCAGCCCAGTCAGATTAGAGGTTTCGCTGCCCGCATGAATTTAGCTTAGACCCTCAGCTACCCTTTTAGCGGGAATCGAAATATCTGATCAGACTGGACGGATGCCCAAGCTGATCTGAGTCTTTGCTGGGCGCACATGCCACTTTGTTGATTTTGTTGTGTCGCGGGTCAGATATGTTTACACACATATAAGTCAGATAGCATTGATATGATTTTGGCTAACAGTTATTTTAATTCGAATTTCCATATGATAATAGAATTACGCGAATGCATAGATTAAATACTCACCATGAAACGTTTGGAACGCAAGGTTTCCTGTTCACATTTTGCTTTAAGATACATGAGTACTTTTGGACCTAATATTATAAGATAAAAATGCTTTGTTTTGTTCGAAACTCTGCTGCGAAAATCATTAAAGAAAATGAAAACGGCGTTTGCGCCTACCTTGCAATCACAGCTACAACACTGAATTTCATGCACATAAATGTTTTGTCGCAGAGAAGCCAGCTTTAATATCCAGGGACAATAGTTATGTTTTATATCAGCAATCATTTGGCCAAGAGTCTGCAATGTGAATCCTGAAGTTCATTCATTATATCCTTTAATGACATTATGTAAACATCAATATAATATTGCTTTAATCATCGAAACTATATTATCAAACAAGATCATAATTTATATTGCATCACTATTGCATATGTTTTGTTCAAGACAGATATTATTTACAACTTTTAAACAATATTGTTTTGATGTGTGCTAGCAGGGCAGGTGCTAGCAGATTTGATATCAAATATTATACCTTTTGTGCTTCTGTATATAATGTCTTCATGTATTTCGGTATTTATAATAATAAAGTGAGTCATAATATGTGATTTCCAACAATGTGGCGTTAGTGACAATCAAAGGCTGTGAGTGCAGTCTGATCAGATCCATCGCTTGTCACATCTGCCATCTATAGAAATGAACAAAGCCTTAGAGCCAATAGTGAGGTCTCTGACTACTTTATTTTAATTAGACGGCTGATCAAAATATCATATGAAAAAAATTGCCACATTGTTGGAAGTCACATGACGCACTTTCATTATTATTTTATTTATACATAAAGCTTGGCAAATTTATGTGGTGTTGAGGAATAAAAACATAATTATCATTTTCCATTCTGTTTTCAGTTCCCAATTGCAGAGGGCGTGTATTCACCGATATTTATGAAGATCCAAAAACAAATTGTCGGACAAGACGGAAAATTAAGTACCGTCGGTGTGAGGGCAGTTGCGCCAATGACTGTTGTCAACCTAAAAAAATTAAAAACCGAAAAGTTAGACTTTATTGCACAGACAAAACTAGCTATATTTATGACTTGCCAATAATAAGAAAGTGTGGGTGTAAAAGATGTTGAAATTGGTCAGTGGTAGAGTAATATTTTGGTGTATATAGTAAAAGGCCAGAAGAACTTTCTGAGAAAGACACTGGCTGGTTAACAAGGTGTTAAATAAATCGTTACATGGTTATCATTATTGATCGTTGTTCCATACAGATTGATCTGAAGTGAATATTATTTTTGAGAGACAGTTTTAAGCACAGGATCTGTCCCGTTTTACAATGCATAACAGCACCACCCTTGTTAGAGAGTTAAAGTTTAGAGAGCCACACAAGCTGAAGGACAAAATTTACGTTTGCAAAATTTCAAAACAAAATGCGTCCACTCTTTATCAAAGAGTAGGGGGCAAACGGTGTGGATCCAGATGTTGCGGCTAGGAATGAGCCACCTCGTCTGGATCTGTGCTGTTTGCAAATTCAGTTATTTTCATTTTTATGGCTTTCAGTGTTGAGAACATTTTTTAGAACTGACAGGAGCGGTACTGTTAGAGCACATTGTAAAACTAAACGGACATCTGTGGTTATAACCTATCCAGCAGGCACGTGACGTCGATATGCCTGCTGGATACTTTTAAATGTTTCAGAGCCAGTTCAAACTAAACTGCCATTTTGCCAATTGTAAATATTTACATGTATTTAGATGATTCTATGTGGGAGAATATTTGACTTATACCACAGTAAAAGAGATCTGAAGATAAGAATTATAATAATGTACATGCTGTTGTATATTTTAGGGTATCTGTATACACTCCCTCATTTTCTTGTCATTTTTATTATAATCGGAAACGACTTTTGTGACCTCCTGTTTGATTCTTAACCGTGTAATATCGTGATAAACAGCTACATTAGAAGTAAGATGCTAACAATTATTTCACGACCGCGAGGCGAGAGTGACTTAATTCTGGGATCTGGTCAGCCAACCCTATCTGTTTATCACTATGGTATAGGGTCAGTTTAAATTAATTTGTTTCTGCCGAGACTAAAACAAAATACTTTTTAGGACTTTAAATTGATGTTACCCAGGAGGCACATAATGTTGAAACAACATTGAATCAACGTCTTGACGTTGAATTAACGTTCATTAAATGTTGGTTCTACATTACGTCTTTTCAGAAACGAATGACAGCTATCGGATGCATTTGGCATGCCACTTTATCTATATTTGAGCCGCGACGTGACAAAACCAACAATGTGGTCGTGCGTCCAGCACAGACTCAGATCAGCCTGGGCATCCGCCCAGTCTGATCAGAGTCTTCGCTTTCCGCATGAAGGTAGCTTAGACTCTTAGCTACCCTTTAAGCGCTTCGCAAAGAGTCTGATCAGATTGGGCTGATGCCCAGGCTGATCTGAGTCTGCGCTGGGCGGACGACCACATTGTTGGTTTTCTCGTGTCGCGGCTCATTTTTACACGTGCGACACACTTGTTTACCAATACTATTGCCCACCAAGTGGTGTTGGTCATTTTCACATGATCGGTCTTTCTCTTTATCTAAAAGGTGAAAAAATGTCGTGTTAGAATATCCATTACATACGATGGTGAGTCACGATCTAGATTTTTGGATGACAACCTACGTCGTAACAGTGAAATCGCAGTCAGCGAACATTTTGGTCTGAAAAAGGCAATAGTTTGCTAAATTAAAGTACTTCTACCGGTACCGCATCTAGAGCCAGTGCTTGTAGCCGTACCACATCTAGAGCCAGTGCTTGTAGCCATACCGCATCTAGAGCCAGTGCTTGTAGCCGTACCGCATCTAGAGCCAGTGCTTGTAGCCGTACCGCATCTAGAGCCAGTGCTTGTAGCCGTACCGCATCTAGAGCCAGTGCTTGTAGCCGTACCGCATCTAGAGCCAGTGCTTGTAGCCGTACCGCATCTGGAGCCAGTGCTTGTAGCCGTACCGCATCTAGAGCCAGTGCTTGTAGCCGTACCGCATCTAGAGCCAGTGCTTGTAGCACATTGAGTCAAACCAATAACGGACTTTACCACAGCAAACTTTCTTTATCTGCAGGTACTACCTGGTTTTCTCTGTTTTCAAGGATGCTACAAGGGCTTTTACACGACGAAAAAGAGCTTTTACGAAACGAAAAAGAGTCATAGTTACCAAACGACCTGATGATTAACGAAAAAGAGAAGTTAAGAAACGAAAAACGATCCATAGTTACCAAACAACCTGATCATTAGGTCGTTTGGTAACTATGACTCTTTTTGGTTTCGTAACAACTCCTTTTCGTTTTGTAAAAACCCTTGTATATACATAGTTAACCAGGAGTGGGTATTTCGCTACAGGATGTGTATCGATCACGGTTGCAGAATACGGATGTCCACAAATATATGGATTGATTGTGGTTTTACGGCCTTTTTGACATTCTTTCGGTCAGTAGGTGATAATAAAAGTTTCTGTGTGATGGAAACCTTTTTAATGGTGAGAAAAAGTCTTCCTCCAGCGAGATTCGAACCCAGATCGCTGGCTTAGTACACTAGTATTTCCCCCCTCTGAGCTACCAGGGCTCCTACAGATACACGTATGTTCATATTAAAATTATCGTAAGGTGTTTACAAAATCAATTTTTCAAGATCCCTTGGATCACACATACTTGTAGGCACTGAATCAACTCCCTTTTTAAGTCATAATTGGCCTTTAATTTTGACGAAGGAAATCTTTTCCTGTCATGTTTTCGAAGTGGCCGTCGAATGAATGGTTCCGGCATCTTTGCTACAGGACTGATATGACGTAGGTTGTTTATATCCTGATATATGATTATGATGTCACAGTTAAGAAAATATGACCCGCGACACGACAGCCACAAAAGTGGCAAGTGCATCGCGCGAAGACTCAGATCAGCCTGGACAGCCGCTCAGTCTGGTAAGAGTCTTTTGTTGTGCGCTTAAAGGGTAGCTAAGGATCATAGCTACTTCCGTGCGGACATCAAAGACTCAGATTAGACTTGGCGGATGCCGAGGCTGCCCTGAGTAATTCCTGGACGCACATGTCACTTTGTTGGTTTTCCCGTGTGGCGGCTCATATGTCAGTAAAGAACGAGATATTGTTGTGTATACATGTATATCATTTGTTATCAATGAAAGATACACATTTTAACCATTTTTCATCACTATGCACAAAATGTAAATATCAAATGATAACGTTATCTGTAAATATATAAAAGTAAAGTGTTTTATAGTGTCGTAAAGTCGTGGTTGTATAGATTATTAGTTGAAAGGTGTATATAGGAGTAACGTAGCAATGAAAGGTAGGCCCGTCTCAGCGGCAACGCTGATACAATATAAGGATCAAACATTAACGTTTACCACGTCTCTAGGGAGATGTTGACAACCGAGGCCGAAGGCCGAGATTTTCAACTTCTCCCGAGGGATCTGGTAAACGTAAAGCATTGAAGAAAAAAAATGTTTGGCCGCTGTTATTGCATAAATTCAAGGAAATATTCGTTAAGATGGTGATAATCACTGATTTGGGGCAAAGACAAAAATCTGCATAAAATGCTGAAAATATAACTGATCTCCCTAAAACATAGCAGTTGCCTTCTTTATGTTGTTTCTCATAATTAAGAATCCCAAAATGCAGGATTGTTGATGTTACATGTAAAAAGTGTTTTTATAAGGAAAGATCAAAGGGTAATATTCTGCGCAGAAATCTAAAAAAATAAAATCCTTATTGAAAATATACTAAGTGCTGAGGGTACCTTGTTGCCTTACGGAGAGCGTCATAGCAATTATTTTGTCCAACACTTTCACACATTATCAGGCTGAACAGATTAAAAAGGCGTAGCCTCTGTCCAGATTTTTTTGTCGAAAATCACAGGTGAGACATTTTTTAACAAGGTTTAACAATTTCATATACACACTTGTCATAGTGTCAGTAATGTCTTATTTATATTGTATGTTATATAGGAATGCTTGCCTACACAATATTTAATGAATGCGTCCAGTGTACATTTACCTTGTACGTGGTTTAACATGTGAGAAAAAGCTACTGTTTTCATCTGGTCTACATTACAATTTGAGAAAGAGTTGGAACAAATAATTGCTAGGACGCTCTTCATTATGCAATTACATACGTTCAGCGCTACGTAAATTTTCAATAACAATATTATTCTTTTAGATTTCTGAGCAGAAAACTATCCTTTGATCTTTCCTTATAAAAACACTTGTTCAAGCAGCATGTACCTCTATTTTGTATTTCTAAACTGTAGAGTAGAGAACAACAAAAATAAGAAGTCTGCTAACTTTCAGGGAGATACGTTATTTTTTTATGGTTTTCTGCAGATTTTTGCATTTACCATAAATCACTACCTTGAAATTTGCGAAAAAGCACCGTTTTGTCACACCGTTTGACAGCCAACGCGTAGGGCATCTTTTTGGTATTATTATCCGTTTTCCTGGCCCGAGAGCATCAAGCTATTCAAAATGGCTGCATCATCCTGTTCAACCTCAACCTCAGTATTTCGGAAAAGTGTCCAAGATGTCGTTGCAAATTCATCAAAAAAAACGCATATACCCTGACCAAAGCCATAATTTCCATGCAGAACAAGCCTGATCCATTCATGCACCATCCTGCAGTTCTTGATTGCTGAAAGCTTGGGATACATGTTTTCTTTAACACTTATTTACTTTCCATTTGGCATCGTAAGACTGTTCAAACATCGTCAGTATATGATGACGTAATAAGAGTACAAAGGCATGAGGTAGTTCACCACCAATTTTTGTAATCGAGAGGCAAGGGTGCATGGCGGAATTATTTTAGTAGCCTGGCACGAACATATCGAAAGTTGCATACCCGTGAATCAACGGCGCGTGCAAATCCTTTGTTTATACATGGCTTTTCGCCGGTTGGTGCGCGGCTGTTGATACAGTATGGCACTGTTTTTATGCAATAACGCCGATTGAACGCCGATGCAACGTCATTACGTTGCTTTATTGCATAAAATGCAGCTCCGCATGCTATCAACACCTAAGTAGGGTCAAGTCAGGTAAATTCGGACAGCAGGTAAATTCGGACATACCACTTCAAGCAGTGAAAATCCAGATGAGACGGCTCATTATGAGCCGTCTCAGGAATTTCACTTTTTGCCCAGTTATTTTTGTTTTAATTCCAAACAACTGACATATAAAGGAAACAATGTCACTGTCCGAATTTACGTGCTGTCCGAATTTAGCTGACGAACCTATTAACCCATTTATGCCTAGTGGACTCTTCGGTCCTTTATCAATTGGAGAAGTCCATTCATCATTTAAGGGGTGTCTGGTTTATCTGTTTTGATCATTTTTTTCATAGAAATTGCTGTAAATTTATGCTAACGATGTAGACTCCGATCAGACGCCGCGTCTGATCTTGGCCTATGCTGCTTGTCTTTTAATGGGGTTCTAGGCTAATAGGTTACCTTGTAAAATTCTATGTTTTCACAAGGCAATTCACGTGCGGTTAAAAACTGCCTTCCGGGGCCGTCAGAAAACCTGAAGTTAGCATCAGTAGCGTGCGTGCATGATGACAAACAATGTTTCATAATGTCACAGTTCCGTTGTCCATTTGCCCTGGAAGCGGCATTTACAAGATGTGCGCCGATGACATGACATTCCGCAGAGGAAGATAGCTTATTTAAAAACAAGTTCTCCAATATTTTCGAGTATTTCTGTATGACATGATTTTTATGCAATTAAAGCGATCAAACCTGATACGTCTGCTGAGCCCATCGGGAGGTGTTGAAACCCTCTCCTCTCAGTCTCGGGTTTCAACACCTTTTTCGGGGCCCAGCAAAGCTTAATGCATAAAAACCAGTTAGATCCCCACAGTTGACTCTCGTTATTTCAGCTACTGATGTCTCAAAAAGTACCCTCTTATATCAAAGAACATAGTCTGTACGCATTTCCTATTTTTCTGTACGGGTAGTTTGCGGGTATCTAAAACTACTGGTAAATCAAAATAAATTGTCTCGAACGAGAAAATTAACTTTGTGATATCAGTAGTATAAGATGAACTTCGACTTTGAGATATCGAGAGTGGACTGTTATTTGACGTCGCATCAACATTCAAGCACAGATTGCCAGAAGGGCTATTATTTTCAGTCAAATAGTCACCAAACACATGCCCCAAATCCGCACAGTCTTTTTTTATGCCTATATTTCTCAAAATAAAGTGGAGACATTTAAAGGCCCATTGCTCGATCAGTGGCATATATTCATGTGGAACATTTTTTTTTATCGTGAAGTATCGCTGCAAATTTCTCGCTGCAGTTTTGATCATGATTAGCCAACTAAACGAATCAATTTAATTGAGTTTCACGTAAACAGTGTTCGAAATAGATTCGGGTCAGTTTAGTTGACAACTAAAATGGCCTACTTTCGATATTATACAAATGGTAAAAATACAATTCATAGGCTTCGCGGACCTATTCATTGTTCCGCTTTTGTCTATGTGGCATTTCTTGACGAGGATTCAGAAAAGGAAATTAAATTTTATGGAGCAACTTGTCATTTTTCAAAAAAAAAAAAAAAAAAAAAAACGTCGCCACCGCCCCCACCAACTTTTTCCCAGTTATATGGTTCAGTTTACGCTCATCAACCAAACTTTTATCACAAAACGTGCCCGCGTGACGACAGTCAGGAGGCTTTTAGATATGTTCCTGTCTGTCTGTCCGTCAATTTGTCCGTCCGTCTGTCTGTTCGTCTGTCTGTTCGTCTGTCCATTCGTCATACTTTATGGTATAGAGTTTGTGTAATCAGTTCCTTCCACAGTTTTTCATGGACCTTTTCAAATTGTGCATAACTACTGTAGGCATATTGAAATATGCATGTGAAAATTTGAAGGAGATAAAATGAATTTTGACAGAATTACGTCTTTTAGAACTTAATACTTTACATTATAGGGTACGGAGTTTGTGAAACAACTCCTCCAATAGCTTTTATTGGATCTTTTTCAAACCTTGCACACTTAATGTGGACATAATGAAGATGCGCATGTGGGTTTTTGACTGAGAAGGAATTAATTTTGATGGAACTACTGCCTTTTAAACTTAGTCATTGTCGGCAGCTTTTTTGCACTATAGGGTATGGAGTTTGTGTAATCAGCTCCTCGTACAGTTTTTAATAGGTTCTTTTCAAACTATGTACACATGTTGGGGGCATTACGAAGATGTGCGTGTGGCTTTTTGATAAAGATAAGATTAATTTGGACAGCATTACGGCCTTTTGAACTTAGTCATTTCGGGAAGTGTCCGCATTTAAGAATATAGTGTAATCTTCAGTCGATTCTTTATAGATAGTGTTTGTGCCTAAAAGGTGCTTAAGGGATGTATACTGTCCTTGGCAGGCACTGCACGGGGGCATCATCCGTGTCTTACAGACACAATTTTCTAGTT
This sequence comes from Ctena decussata, assembly GCA_963989385.1. Classification (NCBI taxonomy): domain Eukaryota; kingdom Metazoa; phylum Mollusca; class Bivalvia; order Lucinida; family Lucinidae; genus Ctena; species Ctena decussata. Next base: position 6,945,204 of record OZ022498.1, read on the forward strand.
TCATAATGACTTGTGTTTCGACCACTGAGAGTACTATGGAGATCTTAAAAGGAGAAAATATGCATGTTGGTTTAGGTATGAGTTCCCTTTTCACATTAAAGTCTCCTATGTACTCCCAGTGGTACATGTAAAAGTGTATAAATGTATTAATCTTCCTGAAAAGGGTTCAACTTTCGCGGGTGACGATAAAACGTTACTGACAAAAAAGTATGGTGAACATGTTTTTTTAAAAAATTGGCAAATCGCTCCTTTTTGTCTGGTTCCACGTCGAATAATGCAAATTAAACAAAACAATAAAATTATACATGAAAAAACAACAATTTCTGTTAGAGAAAAAGGGCACTCAGCGTTTACGACTCGAATATGCGCTCTATACATGTAAATGTATGTTATACAATAATTGCAGTCTGGTCATTGTGAAATCTCTTCTCACAGACATGCAATATCTGGTAGCTGGTGTGAGTCAGTTTGCATATTGATCAATCTATATTGTTTAACTTAAATATATATTGTAAATCATGCCCGAAACTGTGAACAACTAATTCCATAAATTGAATGTTGCAGCTTTATATTTCTTTGCATTTATCTTTAGTTATTTCATGATGAGTTCATTTCAAACTTTGATGAGATGACAATTACTATAACTGATAGGAGGAAATATCGGATTTTATGATCGATAATCGATTAATGCATGCGTATATACTGTATACATAGCGTATTATCAATGTATTCCGATCAGCTTGCGCATTCCGTTCAGACTCTGTTTGGTCTTATCATTTTGCACATATCAGACGCTGATAACATTGCGCAGATGCACAGGCTTATTACGTAAGTACTCATTTTAGCAGAAATACCAAAAATAGCACAAAAGTTTTAGCTTTTAAATAATCCTTTCTAGCTTCACTTAAAACAGTCATATATCAAAGGGACAAAGTTTCATTATGAAAAGAAATATTACTAATAAAGTGAAACATAAAAAATGTTACTATAGCCTTGCAAGAAAAATGTTTCATAGCATTTTTTCCTTAGCTATGCGTACTATGCTATAGTAAGCGCTCCTTACACAACGTTACGAGGATATCTTCATCATGATTTAGTTTCTTACAGTCAACAGTTTTTCGACAATACTGTAATATCTAAAGAGCGCAATACATGTCTCCTAATAATAAATGAGCAAATCTGCCAGTTCGCTAGCCAATAAAAAAATCTTCTAAGATCCTACCCTGTGATAGACAAAACATATTTCGGTTTCTTTGATAAATACGCCCCACCACACTCGAATAAATTTCAATCAAAACTGTTAGCACAAACACTAGAAATTATATAATTACTGATAACTAATAGATTAAATTAACATTACCATAAGATATGTAATTATTTGTTTTCATAGTTGATTTTTTTTAGCTTCTTAAGAATTTAAAAAAAAAAAACTACAATGAATTGTAGTTTTTTTTTTTTTGTTTTTGTTTTTTCACGTTTGATTGTCACGTTTAAGAGTTTATTGACTTCTTTCTCTTTTTTTCCTTTCTTGCGTTCTTCTTTCGTTCGATCTTTCTTTCCTTCTTAATCAGACTATATAAATATTGTTCTTTTCTTAATTACATGTAGATCATAAAAAGCACACGCGAAATATATAAACAAAACACGAATACCAAGAAAGGATGTGGTGTTAGCCTTTACGCAATATAGGCGGGTTTGGACTTAGACTATTTGAGACATAATTATGAGCGAGGTTTTATCGAAACACGACTTTTTGTATGTTTAGAGATCAATGGAAGATACTTATAGTGTACTTATTTTATAATGAATTACATCAATGTAAACCTTATAAAAATCTCTCGATGGTGATAACTTATAAAAGTTTTACAGAAAAGTCGATCATTTTCAAATTTTAGGCTGAACATAGCCTCTGCGGCATTTTCGACATGATTCATATATAATTCCAAGTGATTGAAGCTTCAAACTTCAAAAGCCAATGGAAGAATCAAAACATGAAGTTATTTTATATATTTTTACACCATATTAACGGAGAAAGACTGAAGTTTATTTCATAACTTATAAAAAGTTGTCGTACTATCATAAATGTATTTAATATGACATTTTACATTGTGTTCCTATGTAATTGCATATAGCAATGGACAGAATTTCAACAGGTAAGCTCTCGGATAAACCCGTAAGTCGCTATCGGTAATTTCCGCCGTATTGAAGCATAAAGTTCCCTATGGAAACTACGCAGCAAACAGCGATAACCCAGGTCTGATCTAAGTCACCACTGACCGCATCTTGGATAAAAATGTCTAGTTTGCGTGTGCGTATTTTTCATGTAGCAACTACCTCTAAATTCATTGACTGTGTGTCATGTTGTAAAGTAAAAAAGTAAGAAAACGGTAGAAGATATCATATTTTTCATTTTACCTATAATTCCATTTTAATTTATCGCAGTTTGATGGTCAGGAGCTATTAGAAAACAGCATTAATGTTCTAGTAAATTCCCTGAATTACTTGGAACTATTTTCTTTGCGGCGCCTTCTAATTCAATTCTTTATTACACTCTGTTTTACAAATGTAAACTACAAGAGGAGCATTTATAGAATACACAGTTACAATATACATAGTGACGAAATGACCGATAATATACAAACAATTAACCCAAATAATAAATATGTACGTATATGTATCTCTAAATAAATAGATAAAACGCTTTGGTGAAAGTTCCAATCGGTAGATGTTGTTGTGTCTGAATAGAATCGCCTCTAAAGCGGTGCCATTTAGACTCACAACTTAATACTTGTACGGAACCTCCACCGAGCGTTTCCCAGCCGTAGCTCTGATCTTAATCTACGGAATACTTGTGGGAGGACAGTCAGTTGATACTCATCTGTATTTATATTTGTTTTTTCCTTTTTCTACAGTGAGTTTTAATTTAGGTACAGCGATCATTTTCCTCGTTCCGATCCCAGACAACATCACTTTGAGTGTGTTACTCAAAGTGATGCTGCCTGCGGTCGAAACAGAGGAAAATGTCAGTAAACCTTCCTTCAAACCATATCAATTTGATAAATTTTAATTTTGGATATATACAAATTCTCTAAGTCTAGAATTCTATCTAGCTAAATAGTTAACAAGATTAATTTCCTCGAATAGGTCTACATAATCTGACAAGTAAAACGACTCTCGGGATTTTCTTAATCTTATGTGATGCTGAAAGGACACCTTTTCTCATACGTGTATACCTACATACACATAAACTATTTGCGAAAAATAAAACGCATTGTAACCATGTATTTATAATATTATACATTATATAAGTTGACTTTCTCATTTCAGTGTTATATATAATATGTACATACACTTAAGCTGCTGAAACTACAGATTTTAACAATATTTCAACGAATTTACATAATTTCTTCAGTTCACCCTCGTTTGTTTTGTTCATTAGCTCTCGATATTTTAAAATATTTGGCCGATCATAATAAAATTTACTTATATAACGTTTTCTGTCTTCTTGAAAATTTCTGCAAACTAAAAGATAATGAAACTCGTCACCTAACTCGGTTTTACAAAAATTACATTTGCGCTCATTTAAAGGTTGACCGGTCCATCTGCCTACTTCTACCGGAAATCTGTGGTTACGACATCGAAATGCAAATAACTTTCTACACATGTTTGCTGGAAGTATTTTCCAGTATGCACTACTTTCAAAGGACTCTTTGAATAGTCGGTAGTTATTACTACTCGAAGAAACATCAAGTATTGAATGCCATTTTTGAATATATACATCTTTAAATTTTTGCTTTATAGAGTTTATGAACCATTTCGAATTTATATAACTTTGTGAATACCATACCCCCGAAAATCCCATTGAGCATATAAGTTGTTTAACATTTTCAATCCACTTAGACTTAGCATGTCGATTTTCATGCATAGAATTAACCACATTATAAACAATGGATGAGAGTCTATATTTTTCTTGGCCATCTAAAAGCTTACACCAAAATGAAATAACCCTGGAATTTATTTCTAGAGTAAGTGGGAATATACCTAGATCACCGTAAATCATGTGAGACGGAGTAGACTTTTTTAAATGAAATACATATTTTAAAAACTTCAGATGCACCCGCTCGATTACATCGCAGTTGCCAAACCCCCAAATTTCTGAACCATATAACAATATAGGTTTTATTGTTTTATCAAATAGTTCCAATTGAATATCAATCGGCAACTTTAATGTTCTGATTTTTCTCAGTAAGGAAAATAAAGCTTTATTTGCCTGTTCTGCAATATTCTTTTTAGCAGCAAGAAACGAACCAGTTTTTGATAATACTATGCCAAGATATTTGTATTCGTTACTTATTTCGAGTTCTTGGGGACCATATGTAAAATGAATCTTGTCTGAAATCTTTCCGTTAGTAAAAATAATTATCTTTGTTTTAGATACATTAACTGACAATTTCCACTTAATACAGTATTTTTCGAATATGTTTAAAGTAGCTTGCATGTCTGTTACGGAATTGGCAAAGAGAACGGTATCATCGGCATATAATAAAACGAGAAGTTTTAAGTATACAGATATATCTTCGTAGTTAATGTCACATGTGACTCCGTTTGCCCTATTTGTAAACAAAAAATTTTGCAAATCGTTCAAATAAATCGAGAACAAAAATGGCGATAAATTCTCACCTTGCCTTACTCCGTTTAAACAGGGGAAAAAGATCGAAGAGTCATTATTTATTGCGACATTTGATTTTATATTTCTATATATATTACGTATTATAGTGTAACATTTACCATTTATATTGTATTGTAATAATTTTTCCCATAACCCCTTTCTCCATACTCTGTCAAAAGCCTGTTTAAAATCTACAAAACAACAGTATAACTTATTTTTACTGGCTTTTGCAATGTCTACGAGACTCTGGATGATAAATAAATTATCTGCCGTGGAAAAGTTTCTTCGAAAGCCGGCCTGACAATCCTCGACAAGGTTGAAATTTTCGGAAAATTCCTTCAATCGATCATTTATTATTTGAGTAAACAATTTCCCGAAACAACTTAGTATTGTAATTGGGCGGTAATTTTCCGCTAGCTTGGGATCTCCCTTACCTTTGAAAATTGGCTTAATAGTGCCATATGACCAACTTTCCGGGATTAAGCCTTCATTAAAAATAATATTAAATAATTTTTTATATACTGGTAACATTATATGGCTCGTAGCTTTAATGTGTTCATTTTTTATGTCGTCTAAGCCCGATGCTTTATTATTACAAAGTTTAGATATTGCTTTCAAAATTTCGTTTTCAGTAATCGGCTGATTTATTATTTCATTATCAATTTGTTCAGTACCAATATCAAATTCCGTGTCGTCATGAATATTAGCCTCGTTAATACTTTTAAAAAACGTATATAAGTCATCTAAACACGCTTCAGGTCCCTTTTTCCGATCTGAAGAATTCAAAATCTTCCAGTATTCTTTAGGATTAGAGCTTCTTAGATTTCTTAGTTTATTTATTCTTTCATTATCATGGTCTTTTATGCTTTTTGAAATTGTATTTTTATAGTTTTTGCTAACTGTTTTCAAAAGGTTTTTATTATGTTCCGATCTGCAGCGATTATATAATCTACGGGTATTATGATAAACGTTCCGTGCAACTCGACATTGCCCATTAAACCATGGTCTTTTGTTTTTATTTTTAACCTTTTTACAATTTAGTTTAGTTGTACTAAACGAGAGGTTTGCACAGTCTACAAAAATATTACCAATATCACAAACTACACTGTCTATATCTGACTGTGAAATTTCATCCATTTGTAAAAGCGAATCTAACTTTTCATCAATTTTTGTAACAGCATCGATATCAATATTTTGCACATACTGATCGGCCTTATCCGACTTCCACAATAATGATTTGACTGTATTAACCGTCTCGGTAGAGATTTTCGGGTGATCTTTCTCAAAATTTACATTCAGATTTATAGTTAATGCGCAGTGTGCATCCGAGTATAAATTACTAAACTCCAAAATATTGAAGTTTTGCAAATAGCTGAACATGTTTGCCGTGCTCAAAAAATAGTCGACAACACTTTTATCTTTACAAGTAAATTTCTTATTTAACCTACTATCTCCTAGTCTGCCGTTCAAAATGAACAAATCAGTATTTTTACAAAAAATTATGAGCTGGTTGCCATAGGCATTTATATTCAAATCACTATTTACTCGTGCCCGTGTCACTCGAGTTCTATCAAAATAGTCCATTATTTCTGCACTTTCGTCAAGCAGTTGTGTGCAGCCGTATGTATTACATATATGAGAGTCTAAATTAAAGTAGTCTTCTTTGACTCCCGTACGAGCGTTCAAATCCCCCATCAAAATAATGTACTTCGATGAAGGACAATATCTCAGTAATTCATCCTGTAATTCTAAGAAAGGATCATCGTGAGCATACTTAGAACCTATTGGCGGTACGTAAATTATACCACAGTGTATGTCCTCGTTACATAAAGTAATATCACTGGAAATTGTGAACCACTGAATAAGTTTAGAACTTTGCAACAAATCTATTTTAATGTAGTCATAAATACTTTCTTTAACCAGTAAGGCAATTCCGCCTGATCTGTACCGTGAAAGCGTTTTTCTATTATTAAAAACTAATCTAAACCCTTGCACATACAAGTCATCAATATCGTCTGTTTTACTTTCCTGAATCCCTACTATGTCATAGGATTGTAACAGTTCTGAAAATTCAGGAATTTGTATTTTAGAAAGCAGCCCGCAAACATTTAACGATAATATCTTTAAGTCGGTTTTCCCAATTGGAGTAAAGTCAATACTGTCCGAATTTTTACTGAAAACGTCACGGGATATACCTGGGCGATTACGACAGGTAGAACGTCCTCCCTCGTATTGCTACTGATTTGTACTTGTAGCGGTATAATTGTTTGCACCTTGCGTGCCTTCCTCGTGCGAATTGTGATTTAGGCTAGACGGGCCGCTTTGTTTGTCCATACACACTGTTGGGCCGTAATAAAGCGTGGAACTGTCAACTGACTGTGGCATTTGTAGTGTTTGTGTATTGGCTGGCGATTGCATTTTCGATACGCAATTTTCAGTTTCCGATGGAGGAAACTCAGAACCATTCGAAGATTGGTCGTCTTCCATATCCACGTTTACAGTTTCCATTGTGTCTGAATTTCCGTTCTCATTTAATGTCAATTTTGATTTGTCCGTACGTATGTCACAGCTCTGATTTTTCGACTGGGCACGTACCAAACTTTCATTCGTTTCGTCGCGCTGCTTTTTTGATGAAATGTCCTTGTCGAGTGGCGATGTCGCCTTCTTTTTTCTGTCATGCGCCAACGTTTGCGGGGGATCTTCCGGTGTCTGACTAAGCACAGTAAAATTATTATGCACTGGTAACTCGAAGCCATTTGTTTGTCTTTGTGTATCTTGTGTACTTCGACCGTAACGTGGTGTTGTCCATGGTTGTTGCCCCTTCGATCTTTGGGGTGTGGGTATATCGGAACGATTTGATGTTAACGCTGACTTGTAAGTTCTTCTAGGTTGCTTTGTTTGATTTAGATGTTGTGAGTGTGGCGTATTGTTCTGTTCACTGTAAATATTCCCAGTTTCTTCCACGCTAACTTCTTTGCCGTTTATGAACAATTTGTCCCTGACTAATCGCACTTTGTTATCTTTGTTCCTTTTTGCCCTCTTAGCCACTGGGTATAAAAGCTTGCGTTTATTTTCGATCTCTGCGGGAAATTGTTCATTTACCCCGAACCTCTTACCGATTAGTGCTTTCGGGGCTGAAAAACGCACTAGTTCCTTGTCCTTGAATCTTTCGAATTTGGCAACAATTGGGCGGGGGTATGGCTGATTCCTGTCAAATTTACCGATTCTGTGTACCCTGTCAAAATTTATATCCTGTGTTATGTTCATTTCGTTTCTAAGAAACTCTTTCAAGGTTTGTTCAACATTTTCGTATTGACCATATGGTACGTCTACTTCATTTATTCCTGAGAAAATTAAATTTTCCCTCATCCCCCGCCATTGTAGGTCAACCAATTTTTCATCCGTTGTGTTTTGTTTAGTCTGAATTTCATTTTGATTTATTTGTAGAGTAATTAGTTTGTCCATCATATAATCAATCTGGGACGCATGATTTGTATTCGAACTTACAATACTATCACAAAGGTCACTATATTTTTGGATATTTGTGTCGTAATCATATATTTTCGTTTTCAGTGTAGATACGTCAGAACCGATTTGATATACGTCACTTTGTGTTTTAGAGACGGACTGTTTAAGACTGTTTATTTGAACAATCTGCTGCTCAATACTATTCATTCTTCTGTTTTGATTTTCCATCTGATTTTCAATATTTTGCCACCTTCTACTCTGGCTATCTAGTTGGCCTTCAATGTTTTGCAAACGTTTGTCTAACCCACTCAACATATTTATAAGCACTGGATTTGTCACTGGATTACATTGAAAATCAGTTTGTTGTTGATTTAATTGGCTTTGACTAATAAATGATTGAGTCCCCAAATTTTGTGTGGCATGTTGACTCATTACCTGTGGCCCCTCGGAAATGTTTGTAAAACTTGGGACAGAACCGGTTTGTCCACTTTGTCCACTTTGCTCACTATTACTAGCATAATAGCCACCTGTAGATTGCCCTTGCTGATTATGTAACAAGCCTTGCGATATACTAGACGTGCCCGTTAACATCTCACGCGTCTCGCTCAGAAGATCAGCAGTACTTTGGCCAGTGGGTGGGGTATAGATATTTGAGGTCATTTCTAAAATTTACCTCTGTCTCAAAGCTCCTGAGTATATCCGAGTAAATCAGAGATATTTCAATTCCAGATCACATATATTTCAGATCCGCAGTCAAGATAGTTCAGATTAGTCGAATTGAAGGAGTTTATGGCAATGTTTTTACCAGTCACTAAAATCACAACCGCCACTATGTATCACGTGACCAAATTTCTAAGGTACTCAGTTTGGCATACACTTTTAAAATAAAGATGGCCAAGTTTGACTTACAAAATTTTAATTTTTCGTTTGTAGATTTATCAAAGTGTTATACTATTATTGAATTTATTGACAGTAAATGGAGAAACGTCGTTAACAAAGGAGTTCAGCCATATAACAGTAAACGATTTTCCGATGACCGCTGGCATCTTGCGTCCGCAACTTTCTACGCCACCTGGAGTAATTTGTGAATTCTGTTGGATATTTGCGCCAGCATAGAAAATAAGGGTGCTGATCGAAAATGTAAAAATGACCGCACTGTTTTACTTCCTACTTCAATAAAAAATATATCAGTGAAATGCTGAATAATTGTAGTTTTCGGAATGAACACGGAAAATTTTCATTTTATGAAAAAAAGAGACATATGCGGGTAAAAACTTTGATCAACGCAGTAAAAATGTCATGATTTACTATATATTCTATACATTTTGAGGGTAGTCAACTTAAACTAAAAAATGACCGCGGAATTTCTTATGCAATCTTTTCAAAAATTATATCAGGCTGTTCGCCCCAAATTAATGCGGTTTTCGAAATGAACTCGGAAAAATGGATTTGAATATAAGGAAAAATAAAATAAGAAGAAAAAGATGACTTGCCCATATCTCGTAGTGTATTTCATTACCAGCTCGATTCGCGAATATCGATTATCGATTTTTAAACAGTGGCGTGGAAAGTTATCCATGTCTTTGACATTATAATTTGATCTGTGAGACTGACAGGAATAAATAATCGAACATACACCGTAACTGTGTTTATTTTGATTCATAATCCTAAATCTATATACCATTTCTATTTTAACCCTTTTTGACCAGTGGACTTGCCCCTCCTTATCATTTGGATGAGCCCATTCCTAGTTTCTGGGGTTTCTTCTGAATACTTTCACATTTATTGTATTTTGCATAGAAATTTCTGTCAGGAAACTGTGTAGACCCTGATTAGACGCCGCGTTTTGTGGCGTCTGAATTGGGTCTGCGCTGTTTGCATATGTCCCTGAAAGGGGTATCCAGTCTAAAAAGGATTAAATATTCACTGATACACCTCCCTTATACAGGGAAACATTTTGGCACTTTCCTATTTGCTACCGGCATAGACGACGAAGCCAGAAGTCAATACGAGGGTCCTACAAAGAGTTCCGTCACTGTTGGGATTCCGTAGCTCTCTATCGGGCATATTTTGAATTGCTTCGTCGCACTTAAATACTGTTTTCACTAGCTAATGATATCCTTTATTGTGTGCATTCCCTTTGAATTATATGCGATCAGTTTTGCAGACCAGCATGGGTAGATGGATGACGTGCAATTTTATGTCCTTTTTAATACTATTTCAGTCATATCAGGGCGATGGTTGGATGATGATGAAAGGCTGTGGAAATTGAACCTCGTTTACGACTGAAAATATCCACACCTACAGCGGGGCTCGAACCCGGGACCGCTAGATCAGCAGGCCAGCGTTTAACCTACTGAGCTACTGGGGCTCTTTGCTGCTGACCAATAAACATGTCACATCGTAATATGGGCAAACAAGAGCCCGGAAGCAAAGCGGGACAGAATACGCCCATGAAAATGTTGCAGTGGCAGCAAAGAGTAGGAAATCAAGGAAACTTCAGACTCTATACTATATATGAGCCGCGACACGAGAAAACCAACAAAGTGGTTGTGCGCCCAGCGAAGACTCAGATCAGCCTGGGCATCCGCCCAGTCTGATCAGAGTCTTTGCTGTCCGCATGGAGGTAGCTTAGACCCTTAGCTACCCTTTAAGCGCTTAGCGAAAAGTCTTATCAGACTAAGCGAATGCCCGGGCTGATCTGAGACTGCGCTAGACGCACAACCACTTTGTTGGTTTTCTCGTGTCGCGGCTCATATAATTGTAGAGCAACAACAGCAAACCTTAAACAGCTAGTCATATGATTGGGCTATCAACCTTTGAATTTTAATAAAAATGGTTGTTTAGATCGATAAAATTTGTTTCAAGGGTTGCAGATAGTATTTAGATCTGGACTGATAAAAAAAAAAAAAAAAAAAAAAAAAAGAACAGAAGGATTTAATATCCAAATTACAAATATTAATAAAAATTATTCAGAGAGAAAAAAGATTTTGGTTGGAAAAATTAAGCAAAATTTGGGGATTTTTTCTCCACACGAAAAATTTTAGGAGAAAAAAAAATCGGGAGGAAAACATTAGGGGAGCATTAGGAAGCAAAAATTTGGGGGGGGGGGGGGGGGGGGGGGGCAAATAATTTTTGGGAGAAATAATCAGATAGGCAAAATTAAGGGAAGCATTTTTATGGCCCCGAAGGAACTTCGGATGGCATATTAAAATTGCACCGTCCGTCCGTCTGTCCGTCCGTTACAAATCGGGTCTCAGCTATAACTTTAAACAACTTGAGCAAATTTGATGAAACTTCACAGATAGATAAAGAATAATGTGAAGGTGTGTCGCGCAAGACTTAGGTCCCTACGCCCAAGGTCAAGGCCACAATTGGGTCAGAGGTCAAATTGTGTCTTAAAATCGTGTCTCAGCGATAACTTTAAAACTACTGAAGCAAATTTGATGAAACTTTACAGATACATAAAGCATAATGAGAAGGTGTGTCGCGCCTAAGACTTAGGTCCCTACACCCAAGGTCAAGGCCACGGTTGGGTCAGAGGTCAAATTGTGTCTCGGCAATAACTTATAAACTACCGAGGATGTGTGTTATACATGATATTAATTATCCCAAATCCAAGGTCAAGGTCACAACCAGGACTCAAAGGTCAGTGCAGGGGGCCTTCGGGGGCATTAGTTACACACTGTAACATTTCTTGTTATTTTTTTTTTGAGAAAAAATTTGGGGCCGAAAAATTTTGGGTGGTAAAATTTTTTCGAGAGAAAAACTTTCCGGAGCAAACATTTTCGGGAGCGAATGATTTTTCGGAGAAAACATTTGGGGGATGCAAAAAAATTGGGGAGCAAAATATTTTTGAAGGAAAAGTTTGGGAGACAAACAATTTTTGGAGGGAAAATTTTGGAGAGCCAAATTTGAGGATTTTTTGGGGGGGGGGGGGGGGGGGTGCCCGTGCTGGTAGGCCTGAATTCGCTATTACAAGGTAAACATTGCTGCTATAAACTTAAAGTCTCCATATTCCTATAAATGGGTAAAAACGTCTAAATTCAAACCATTGTAAAAGCGGTTCAACATTCACTTTTGGTAATAAAATGTGGGTTGATGTGCATATATTGAGTCATATAACTGGCAAAAAGTAGAGAAAATAAGTTTTTGAAAAATAACAAATCGCTCCACAAAATAGAATTTCCTGCTCTGGTTTCCCGTCTAGCAATGCTATATGAACATAGGCGGGATAGTGATTGGGACTCCACTCCTGTACGTTGTATTTTTACCATTTTATTCAACTTGATGAAATCGAAAGTACGTCATTTTAGTTGCCAACTAAAATGACCCAAATAAGATTTCAAAACGTTTTTATGTGAAACGGTCATTTACAATGACGAAACTATAGTGAGAAACTTGCGGCGATATCTCATGATAACATTTTTCATGCTGATAGAGCAATGGGGCCTTTAGAGGCTGTGCCAGATATAGCGGGTAGGACTGGTATGTAGGAAGGCGGAGTGAAAACAGTTCTAAATAGAAGCAGCATGTGAGAATGATTTGCGAAGCAGGTGTACCCCCATTTGGTGTCAAACGGATAAAAGCAGCAAGGCATAAAATGTCACCGAGACTTCTGAAAACATACAAAATCGTAACAGACGAGTACTTTGTAATTTGCTAATAGATGGTGAAACCTGGGTGCAGCTGTTGGAGCCACAGAGAAGGGCTAACAACAAGTAATGAAAACGAAAATATGAAGTGCGACCACGTTATGCCAAAAGCATAATCGTACAAAGAAGATGTACGCTATTTTCTTGAATTTCATTGAGCCAGCCGTTCAGGTGCAATGACAGTCTGGTCACTCAGTCACTGGGCGCTTCATTAAGAACTTCTGTTGAAAAATGTGGAGCGGTATTACCGTATACGCGGTAATTTTCGCGGGTTCAAATTTTCGCGGTTAAGGGTCAAAAACATAAACCTAATTTTTTGCGATTTTTAATTTTCGCGGTTAGCGACATGCGCGAAAAGCGAAACTACTTCTTTTACACTTGAGCCAGTTCATTCATTAACCTGCGGCAAAACTGCCGCAGGTTAATGAAAGAAGTGGCTCAAGTGAAAAGTACCAGCAATTACCGAAGCAAACAGAAACTAAATATATGAATACTGTGACTACAGAAGATACTTTGAAAGAAACATGAAATTATTTCGCCATTTTAATTTTCGCGGTTTCTAAGTGACCGCGAAATACCGCGAAAAATTGAACACAGCGAAAATTATCTTGTATACGGTATCTAAAGAAGTGCCCAAGCAAAGGATGGCCAGGGATCCAGCCGGTTCATGACAATGCCTTCTCCCACAGGTGTGAGGATGTTAAGGCTTTCTTAGCGCCTGAAAACGTTCCTGTTGTCCTTTGTCACCAGACCTGAGTCCATGTGACTTCTTTTCCAAGGCTTTAGAAAAAATTTTGGGGGAAGAAAAATTCTAGATGTTTTCTTGGAAGCGCTTCACGACTCGGTAAAAAGGTTACTAAAATACGTTTTGGTTAAGGGGGAATACTTTGACGGTTTATAATTTTGATAAAGCGATTCAGTTAAGAAATACACCCCAAATGGTAGAACTTCTCTCAGGACCTTCATATTCTCAGAAGAAGGAATTTGCTCCTTGTGTATTCATTTTGCGAGCTTGGTATTACAAGCGCGTATAATATCAACGACGTCGCGCTGTTCATCGTCCTACAGTATGCAAGGTGTCCATGCGTACAGCCCCAGTATAGTGCAGCCATGCGCGCTTCGTGGTGGAAAGGTTAAGATCTTTTGTTTTCAAATGGCGACTAAAGTATGAATGTCTGCGCATTGCATATGTGCAAGAGAACTTAACCTGTTCAGTCAAATATGTCTAAGACATTTTCCCGGTGTGGGTTATTCTCAGCAGGTACACAAGATTGAAACAACATTGAATCAACGTTGATTCAATGCCATGTAGTTGAATCAACTTTGATGCAGCTGTTGTTTTCAACGTTGTGCGCCCTGAAGGTTTATTGTATAATTTGTCTCATTTCTTATACTGTAGAAATTTCTGTAGATTTTACGGTAAATGACCAAACACGTAGTCGAAAATCCTCTCATCCCTGGACATCCCTCTTCTTCCGTTAGGCTTCATAAGGTAGTTTCTGGTTGCGAAGGCGTTATCTCCGAGGTTAAAGAAGGGTATATCTTGGTGGTCATCAGGGCTTGCAGTCAGATGGCAGAGTGGGGGAGTCTTAGGGCTTCCTCTCTTCCAGGCCGTTGAACAGCTCAGTGTCGCCAAATATCTGAGCATCTACATGTACCATATGTCCGCATCCACCAGTGTCAGGAACTCTTGTAATTATAGTTTAGTCTGCCAGTGCGAGATGGCTTATTGATAGCAATGTGTTTGCCATCCGGGGCCCCAATGACGTAGGGGTGTTCTATCTCTGCTCAAATTGGTTAGCTACAGCTTTCCAGGCTTCATGGGCTGAACACCTCAACTTTGTGCGCTTGCCTGGCCCACTTCTGAAACTATCTCTGAGATGCTGGACACTCCACATCTGAAGACATACGCAAATACTCTGTATTTCAAGAAACAATGAAGTCCTTTTATCATATGAAGTCGCATCTGAGAGTGTAATAAAGCCATGCATTAAATGTGATAATCCACTAGTGGATTAAATATGCAAATTACGTCGTAACGTTATACGTTGACGTCCATAAAAACGTCGCGTTTTCTAATGGCGAAATCGTGACGTTTTAGTGCAAATTCTGCAGATAAAATGCGATTTTAGGCCCAATTTCACGTCGACGAATTATTTCTTGCTGATTTAAACTGCGGTGGCGACTTCGCTAAACTGCCTATAAAACCACGGTTTAAATCGATTTCACGTGTGCAAAATCTACCTAATTCAGCAAAACTATGGTTTTGCCAAGCTGGTGGTTCTTTCATGTAAAAAACCATGTTAAATTGACTCACCCAGGATCTGGTATGCAAAAAGGAATAAGAGAAACTTCAGAAGACACGCCTTTTTAATAGCGCAGCAAGATATCGCGCAGAACAAGGGTTGTCAAAGAAGATACTGTTCTTTGGTAGCGCAAGGTAACTAGCGCCGTTATGAAGACATCATCCTTAAGTGATTTTGTCTCTCGCCTATCTCGGGACGCATTGGTCAAAGAGGCTCAGTGAAGGCCGCCTGCGCTCGCTTTTTAATACGTATCTCTTACTTGATGTCTGCAGCCACTGTGTCTATAAAAAACGTTTCCGATAATATTACAATATCTATACTCAAATATACTAGTAGTAAAGGGTGACACCCTTTACTACTTATACTGATTGGGACCGAAATGTCTCAGAGGCCGAGATGACTAGGGGCCGAAGTGTCCGTGGAGCCGAGATGACTGAGGCCGAGGTGACTGGGGCCGAAGTGACTGGGGCCGATATGGTTTTGGGCCGAAGTGTCTAGGGGCCGAGATGGTTTGGGGCCGAAGTGTCTGTTAATCGATTGAATTATAGTAGGGCAAGGGCCTACTGTGCTTTCAGTAGGTGCGGGTGGGGGTTGTTTGGACGTTTTTTCTCTCCCCTATCGTATCTCTTTTCTTTCTCCCTCTCTCTCTCGGAGACGACTCGATATAGACTGAAATACTGTTTCAAAGAGCCGTTAAACCCGAAAAAAAAAAAAAAAAAAAACCAACCACCTGAGAGTTAACTAGCGCTTGTTTCGCTCCTCTACTGAAGGTGTTTTTCTTTTGCCTCCGAAAGAACTTCGGGTGATATATTAAAATCGAAACGTCCGTCCGTCTGTCCGTCTGTCCTTCCGTTACAAATAATGTCTCAGCGATAACTTAAAAAGTACTGTAGCAAATTTGATGAAACTTCACAGAAAGATAAAGCATAATGAGAAGGTGTGTCGCACACAAGACATAGGTCCCTACGCCCAAGATCTAGGTCACAATCGTGTCAGTGCTCAATTTGTGTCTCAATGTCGTGTCTCAACACGGTGTCTTATGAGCCACTCGAGCTTTCGCATTTTTCTGTCTTTGTGAAACGAAACTGTTTTACAAATTGTTCACCATCGTAACATTCATAAGGGTCAAGTCTTTGAAAGCGATTTCTTAGGCTCTTTCGAACATAAATAAGCCGTGACATGACAAAACTAACGAAGTGATCAGAGTCTTGGCTGTGAGCTTAAAGGGTATCTAAAGATCTAAGCTAGTTCTATGCGGACAGCGAAGACTGATCAGACTGGAGAATGCCCAGGCTGATCTGAGTCTTCGCTGGGTGCACATACATTTTAGTTTTGGTATGTCGCCGCTCATTGTGCATCACGAATAATATTTATGTTGATAAAATTATCATCGTTATCATTGTTTTGCACAGAATCATGGTTTGTCAGTCCTTAATCTTCCATTTTTCGACGCTCAAAATTATCCGTAGTCTTATTCACAATTGAAAATAATCTTTGAACGTGAAATTCATTCCGAAGATTATCTATGTAAATAAGCACCCGACAGCCTTAATTCTCGGCTTATGGGCGACGTGAAATTGGGCCTTAGTGTCATATGATAAATAGAATCTTGCATTCGTGCTCCTGTATTACTGAATTTATTAAACTCGTTGGGGAAGACCGATAAGATGCTCGGCAAAGCCTCGCATCTTATCTTTTTCCCCAACTCGTTTAATAAATTCAATAATACATGAACACTTATGTAAGATCCTCTATATATCCGAACGAAAGACCAGATCGTGACGGATCGTGTCACCTCAAATTGACCAGTCGTGACCGTATTGAATCCAAGCACAATAAATCGTACCATAACGTATCGACTCGCATCATCTCGTATCCAAACCTGACATTTGATAGAAATTCCACGATAAGCTACAAATGGGCAATCGTGGCGTTCGTAACGGATGTCTTGACAGTATGAACATACGCTCGTAGCATTACGCAACATATTGTATAGAGGATATTTGACTTTTTCAGTGTAAGATCGATTTTTATTTCACCGAATGACAACCAAAAGCAGTATTTTCACGAGTGGCGAAGTAAAAATTCATCCTACACTGACAAAGTCAAATTTTCTACTTTTTTGTGCTTGAAAATCGCAATTATTCAGTTTATTCAAAAGCGGCACACGACAGAAACACAACTTTTTCTAGCCGTTTTTCGGACTTCTATGATTAAGGCGAGGATTTTCCCCATTAGACTGGCGCAGAGGCTTATGAATTACTCATGAATTATGAGTAGTTATAAGCCTCTGACTGGCGCGATAGGTCCGAATTTTCAAAAGAATAAAGAGTGCAATTTTTTCTTAGCAGAGCTTCAACAAATATGTAAACCGTATGAAATCAGATCATTTGTGATTCAGACCCAAAGACATGGGGAGATAATCCATTCTGACCCTACCTACTCTAAATTCAAGGTTTTCGCATACCTACTCTTTTGAGGTAATAAAAGTATTGAAACCAGTCATTCATTCCATACATTTTTGTCATAAATGCATGCTAAATACACGCATATCACAATACAAAGCAATGATTTTCTTCTTGTTACGCCTGACTGGCATTTAAACATGCAAAACCATAGTTACACTTCCGGTCAAAACGGCCAAAATAGAACGCTTCACTATAATTAAAGTACAAGTACTTCCCCCCCCCCCCCCCCCCCCCCCCGTGACCCAGCATTTCCTTCATGCAGCAGACTTATGCGATGCAAGTACGCAATATATATGAGTGGGAAGCTGGGTCACGGGGGGGGGGGGGGGACGATAGTCAGTGAGCCAAAGAAGAAGAATGGTCAACAGTAGCACTGTGATCTTCAAGGATTATATTGTGTACCATGACCTTGAAATGAGGTCAAGGTCACATACATATAGTCAAAACTATCCAGTGTTGTCTGTTATGTAAGTAATGTAAGTAAAAAATGGGTGAAATGTATACAATAAATCTTTATTTCTACGATCAGTTTGAGGAGAATTCACAATTAATCTCAACAATGACGTCAACGTCAACGTATGTTTAACGTACTCACATAGACACAAACAGTTGAAAATTCATTTGTCATGCAATTTACATTTCATAGTCATAATCGCAAAGCAGAAGTCAGTGATCCGTATAACTTTTTAATCATGGGGAAAATTCACGCCTTAACCATAGATGCTTCCAGCGTTTTTATTGGGTATGATATTGGTTGTACATGTAATAGCTTCAAATATCATTTTGATAAACAGATCGCAAAAAACTTGCCAAGAAAGAATGCCTACAGGAGACTTATGTGGCTGTCACACAGTGACGTATAGCATCAGCGTATGCCGACGTATGAGAAATTTAGTAAACACGCTGGTGTACGTTGAATAAGTTAGGGGTACGTTATGAACAAGTTACGAGTACGCTCAAATATGTTGGTATAAGTTGTTGTACGTCGAATGCCGCCCAAAATTTTGTGCATGCATAAAATTTTCAACGTACGCCGACGTATTGTTTATAAGTTAGTCATAAGTTTGGTGTACGCAACAGGTAAGTTTTGCGTACGTTCATGCACGTAACTTATAAGTTAATAATACGTTGACATACGTCGGCAGCCAGCAGGGTCATTGTGGAGCGTACGCGTAACTTATTTCTAACTTATAGGTAACGTACCTGTAACTTATACCGAGCGTATCCAGAACGTATCCAACCTATGCCTGACGACCTTAGAACGTATTCAACGTATCACGACTGAGCGTATTTAGGTAACATATCCGCCAGCGACCAGGGCTTCAGCTATATATATTGGATACAGATCAGCAATTCATCACTTTTAAATAAGGAATCTTCTTGGACCGCTTCTGCTTGTCGTTTTGGGGCTTGAGAGGGGGTTAATACTTCAGATGCCACCACGGCTGCTGCAGATGCGCCACGGATACCACTAAAGAGGCATTGGAGTCTGCGCGAGAGGGAGGTTGGCTACCATCGTAGGCACGGCAGTCGGGTGATGATTGGGACGACGGTAGGCATGCAGGTGGTCAGCTACTACCTGCAAAGTTCTCTAATTTTCGTTCTTTAGGCATGTCCATCGATCAACGTCCACTACAATAAAAAGAGTTGTAGAGAGCCGTCGCTTTACATCTGATCGTCGAAGCACGCTCTAACACGCTATACATAAGGTCGGCGTAAGTTAGACTAACGTTGTGCATGCGTTCGGCATAAGACGAGAACGCTATAGATACGCTGGGAACACGCTGTTATACGCTTGTATAAGTTATGTATACGCTAGGGATAAGTTGTGAATAAGTTATTTATACGTTTCAATACGCTATGTGTGCGTTTCAAAACCGGCTGCTGTTTGATGTTTTAATTTATCTCCAGCGTATGCCAGCGTATTGGATAAATTTTTCATACGTTGGCATACGTTGTCTGAAACGTTGTAGTGTGACAGGGCCTTTAGGCGGCTTGACGTCGCGTGCAGTAACAATGTTACATTGGCGCTTTAAGTGACGTCATTAACGTTGTAATGACGTGTTAACATGCGTGACGTAATTTTTGTCAAGCGTGATAAGATTTAGCCAATTAATCAACAAAAAACTTGAGGCTATTTGACAGAAATCCTATTAATCGAAAATGACCCCTTTATAATTATAACAAAAATGATTTGCTGAAATATTTCATGCAATACTTCTGGCATGGTCTCACTATACATTTGAAATAGAGTTTAGTTAATAATATTTGATAAAAGTGACTTTAAACAAAAAATAAGATATTTCTTAAACAATCGCGGACCGCGGCCGAAATCGCATTATTGGACAAAAATAATTTATTCATACGTCACAATCACATGCACGAATAAGAAAAATATCTGTACATGATCACATGACACACGTGGTCAAAATCGATATTCTTACAGGCCGTGAGGAAATAGGTAATTTGCATCATAATTTGAAAATTATTTTTCATTCCACATTTATCGAAAAAAACATGCGTTTTCTCAAAACGTGTACGGTTAATTATGAGACTATTACATATTGTCAAACGAAATATTGTTAAAATATTTGTTTCTGAAAACAGGAAATAAACGAGGGAGACAATCTGTGACTGTTTGAAACGGTGAGAGTATCAATTTCGATTTCACCGAGAAATATCTATAATTCATTGAAAAGTATAAAAGAAATAGTATTCTTTAAGGATTGAGAATATTTTGCAAAGTGAAAATTAGGCAGTTGTAAGTGACAGACCACGCATTGACGCTACAACTTTGTTTCGTTAATTAACAAGATCTCACTGTGAAATTTGAAGCATACAAGTATCGCCCTAAAGATTGATTCACAAATGTTGTCTCTCCTTAAACTGTGTCGCCCGTACATTTTTGTCCGATTTGAAAATTGTGCATCCTTACCAAATGAAATCAGTATTTGAAAAAACAACAAAAAACAAACAAAAAAAAAAAAAACGACAAACCATATTGACTTTGTATGGATTTGTACCGCTGAGCCTCACCGGATGCGCCGTTGCGACTAATTGAAATGAGAAGATTTCCTTATGGTTGTCTAATCTAATGGTAAAGTGCTCGCAATCGAAAAAGAACCTTTATAATTGAGCCACAACAAGAGGAAACCAACAAAGTGGTTGTGTGCCCAGCGCAGACTCAGATCAGCCTGGGCATCTTGCCAATCAGATCAGACTCTTCAATAAGTGCTTAAAGAGTAGCCAAGGGTCTAAGCTACTTCCATGCGGACAGAGAACTCTGATCAGACTGGGTGGATGCCCAGGCTGATCTGGGTTTTCGCTGGGCGCACATTCACTGTGTTGGTTTTGTTGTGTCGCGGCTCATATGAGCTTGCCAGTTGTAGGTGTTGCTGGCTTTCAAACATATTACCTTGTTAAAATAGGCAAAATCACACAAAAAAATCATTTGCTGGTTCCCGCCTGCGATGGGATATAAACAAATGAGGATCAATGAATGGGGCATTTCTATCATTATATTTAAGTTTATGATATCAAAAGTAGGCCACTTGTTGCCAACTAAAATGACCAGAATCATTTTTTCAAAACCTTTTTTGTGTGAAACTCATGAGTGTTTTATTTTCTTAATTTTGATTGATCACGGACATTTACAATGACAAAACTGTACTGAGGAGCTTGCAGCAACATGGATTTATTCCACTGATATAGAAAAGATGGCCATTTAACTCAACATCTAGATACGTATCTGGATAATCTTTTAAATATTGCCAATCCTTGAAGGCATGGTGAATCTAGTTTAAAGGTAAATATAGCTAATACATCCGATATCGAAGCCCTGTTTTTGATTTACATTTAACCATTTTGAACGGATTTGTTTCATCCAAAATTTATGAAAAACGCGATGACTTAGATTTTGACATAAGATGTAGTAACTTTTTTTTGTGAATGGTGACGTTTCCCTCTGTTTACAATTCTCAACTTATTCGGAGTGTCTAGTCACATGACTGACTCCAATGTCCCAATTAAAAGTGTTTTACCTACAGGGCTGTCGGTATTATAAACTTCGAAAGGCTTTCTGCGAAATTCAGTCGCCGACACTGTGGAATGGCTTCTAAGTTAAATGTCAGATTGAAACCACTTTTGCAGCAAGGCTTATCGAAACCAGAATTTGATGGTGACTTACTCTATAAATTAAAAAACAACAACAAAAACAACAACTAAATATGTAGGCTGATTTTGTCCGCCTAGGAGCAAATTCTTTCCTTGAACGGTAGACCTCAGTCCTTCAGAGAGGCAAACAAGAATTCTAGTGTTTTCCCTTTGTCAAACTTGTGGAATTTTCTTGTCTTTGAGTAAGTAAGTACATGTATACATATTTTTAACTCCATACTGGTTGAGTACGCCAAAATGACGTTGTGCAGAAAAACAAGATCGGTAGCTCCGCCTATATTTTTAATGAAATTATGCCCGTTTTTAATTGTTAGTATAGAAATGGTGTTCCCTCTGTAACTTTAAAACCGTTGAAGATATTTTTACAAAACTTGGTTCAAATACCATTGATTGCGACGTCGCCTAAGTGTGACGTCATAATCAACAACGTCATAACCAAGATAGGGGACTGACAACCATCACAAGGAATGTAAAGTTAATTTCTGTTTGCATTTTTCTCTGAAGAAGGCCGGTACTGGCCGAAACGTCAGGAAATAAAGAGTGTTAACAACTAACAAACATATATTGATTCTTCCTAAGACGAAACTAGAGATTTAAAAGATTATTATTATTATCATTATACATGTACCACATTTAAATAGCACCTTTATCATATGTAAATACGTTCAGAAGTGCTTTACACAAGATCTAGTAAATACGTTCAGAAGTGCTTTACACAAGATCTATAGTAAACATACACAAAAACACCTAAAACAGACTCTGATCTACTAATGGAACCATAAAACAGCTGTTTGGTTAAAATGTATTTCTATGTTCTGTTGCAAACATGAACTGAACTCTTAAAATCCCTTTACAATATATGTAATTTAAACAGTTTTTCAGTTAAACTACCTAAAACATTAATTGGTTGCCATGGTGACTGTTGTTTCCATCGAGTCCTTGGCTTTGATTCACCATACTTCTTTTTATCCGTGTATGTTCTGTATCGCGTGATGATTCGTTGATGGCTTATGAAATCTTCACGCAGAACGAACAGCTAACTAAATGTTTCGAACCATTACAAACGCTGAGAGCGAGAGTTAGATCACGAAAAGCTAGTTATTCATCTTTCCAAGCCACAACCAGGGTTCGAGGTTATACAACTTGAGAATAATCTCAAACTCAAAATAAAGCACACTGATTGGCTGCTTCCGAGCATGTGCTCGGAAGCAGCCAATCAGTGTGCTTTATTTTGATTTTGAGAATGTACTTAAATTTTATAACCTCTGGGCCAGAATGCCACTAAAAATTCACCTGTTAGTGGACAATGCGACGACAACTAAGCACATGACATAGTCGCACAAAAATAATCGCACGTGTTCAACGTCCCACAATAAGTAATTTCACCTTGCAGTGAACGGAGGAATGCATGCCTGTTTAATGTAGGTGTCGTTTAGGAAAGGTGAATGTTCTAATTCCTACCGTTCCAAGGCTGTACGTCTGTTTTGTTTCTTACTGTTACTTATTTTGTATAGCGGAGTTTAACTGAGTCGTATAAAAATATGGGTCGTTAGCTGTTTCCGTCGAGATTCATAAAATAAGGATGCATCAGTGAAACCTACCCCGAGTCAAATTTGCAGTTCTTCTCAATTTAATGCACCTTTTTGGGATGAAGTCACATGTTAGAAACCCAGAAGCAGCTACATCGGACACGGTTATATAAAAATACCATTTCTCGGCGCAGCCGAGTATAATTTCACTTTTGTTCCACAGCTCACAAGATTACATTGGTTAGATAAAGCGTTTGTCAAAATTTAGTCAATAATGAATTGTCAGTTTTCGTTTTTTCCCTTTGTTCTGTGCTGTGCGAATACTAGGACTCTGTTATATGCTAATTCAAAATGCTTCTCTTGTTTGTAAATTTACAATGGAAATTTTATCGAAAACAGACGCAGACATTCAAATCAATGTAGATCTACTTTTGAGGTCTACTTTCGGTTTATTTCACACTTACAGACATTGCATCATGTTGGTAACTGTTTTGGAGTCGGGACCATTTTGAAATTTCGAATTGCACAGCTCAGAATTGAGATAGGTCATTGTCGCTACCCAGTGTCAGATGTGGGTGTCTACCGACATTCACTTGAGTCATATTCATGAAATTTATTGACACCTCTTCACCTAGAGATATATTAGAGAACACACTTCTATTTAATCTGTGTCGACTATTAAAAAAAAAAAAAAAAAAAAAAAAAAAAAGATTTTTCTTGTTTAGATTGTCAGCACTTTTTCATACGATTAGAAAACAAGTCATAAAACACTTCTTTATCATTATCGTTCTCACTTCTCACAAATTATGATTTTATTTGGTTAGGGTACAAAACTGCAATAATAAAACTAAAATTCAAGGGGAGGTGACAATTGCAATTCACAATCATGAGCGATACTAGTATGCTTATAGAATCAAAATTATAAAGTCTGTGCCTGATCTGCCAATTTCAATTACATGTACTTAATTTTCACTTTGCTAAAAATTCTCAATAATTTTGAGGAATACTATATTTGAGCCGCGACGCGACAAAACCAACAATGTGGTTGTGCGCCCAGCGCAGACTCAGATCAGCCTGGGCATCCGCCCAGTCTGATCAGAGTCTTCGCTGTCCGCATGGAGGTAGATTAGACACTTAGCTACCCTTTAAGCCCTTAGCGAAGAGTCTGATCAGCCTGGGCATCCGCCCAGTCTGATCAGAGTCTTCGCTGTCCGCATGGAGGTAGATTAGACACTTAGCTACCCTTTAAGCCCTTAGCGAAGAGTCTGATCAGCCTGGTAGGATGCCCAGGCTGATCTGAGTCTGCGCTGGGCGTTGTGCGCCCAGCGCAGACTCAGATCAGCCTGGGCATCCGCGCAGTCTGATCAGAGTCTTCGCTGTCCGCATGGAGGTAGATTAGACACTTAGCTACCCTTTAAGCCCTTAGCGAAGAGTCTGATCAGCCTGGTAGGATGCCCAGGCTGATCTGAGTCTGCGCTGGGCGTTGTGCGCCCAGCGCAGACTCAGATCAGCCTGGGCATCCGCCCAGTCTGATCAGAGTCTTCGCTGTCTGCATGGAGGTAGATTAGACACTTAGCTACCCTTTAAGGTGGTGATAATCACTGATTTGGGACAAAGACAAAAATCTGCATAAAATACTCAAAATAACACTGATCTTTCCAAAACTTAGCAGATGCCTTCTGTATGTTGTTTCTCATAATTTAGAATCCCAAAATGCAGCATTTGTTAATGTTAAAAAGTGTTTTTATAAGAGAAGATCAAAGGGTAATTTTCTGCGAATAAATCTGAAAAAATAATATCATTATTGAAAATATACTTAGTGCTTAGAGTACCTTGTTGCATAATGGAGAGCGTCCTAGCAATTATTTTTTCAAACTCTTTCACACATTATCAGGCTGAGCAGATGAAAAAAGATGCAGTCTATGTCCAAATTTTTTTGTCAAAACACACAGGTGAGACAGGTGATACTATTTTAACAAGGTTGAACAATTTCATCTACACACCACTGATCATGTCAGTAATGTATTATTTATATTGTAGGTGTTAACATAGGTATGCTTGCCTACCCTATATTTAATAAATGCGTCCAGTGTACATTTACTTTGTACATGGTTGAAAATTTAGAAAAAGCTACCGTTTTCATCTGGTCTATATTACAATTTGAGAAAGAGTTGGAATAAATAATTGCTAGGACGCTCTTCATTATGCAATAATGCACCTTCAGCACTACGTAAATTTTCAATAATGTTATTATTTTTTCAGATTTATTCGCAGAAAATTACCCTTTGATCTTTCCTTATAAAAACACTTTTTTAAGCAGCATGTACGTCTATTTTGTATTCTAAACTGTAAAGAACAACAAAAATAAGAATTCTGCTAACTTTCAGGGAGATACGTTACTTTTTTATGGTTTTATGCAGATTTTTACATTTACCATAAATCACCACCTTAAGCCCTTAGCGAAGAGTCTGATCAGCCTGGTAGGATGCCCAGGCTGATCTGAGTCTGCGCTGGGCGCACAACCACATTGTTGGTTTTGTCGTGTCGCGGCTCATTTATGCGAAGAGGGAAGACTCGAATAAAACTGCGTATGGATAAAGGCTGATCTTCTCTATACATGTACATATAATATGTATTTGCAAGTAGCCCGCATTCACATCACGTCTTGAATATACCCCAACATAATCAATATTGAACTATATACTTAACACCAAAAGAGCGTCAAATTGGGGTCGACTCTTAAAGGAGAAAATTTGCACCTTGGTAGCAAACTTTATCTTATTTCTTTAGGGTAGATCAATTTCGGATAGGGAAGGTAGTCACATAAGATGATTCCCTTTGAAAAATTAGCGGAAACATGTAAGGGTAGGCGCCGCCGAGTGTTTAGCGTTCCAATCATGGATCACGGGTTCGAGTCGCACTAGGGGCGAAATTGTGCCCAAACCTCAAGAGCTTTTCTTTGCATAGAGTCGTTAATAATCGCTCTATTGTCCTGATATGACTCAAATACTGCTGAAAAAAAAGAAGTAAAACCTAAAGACCACGCAGCCATCCAGAATGCAATCCTTGATACAACGCCGTACCAACATCGACACACGGTCGTAATGTTGCACTAATATCAACTTTGAAAACAACGTGTTTATAAAATCTCAATGATATGTTGCAACCACATTGCAATGATATAGCATTGCTTGATTTTGAGACCAGGTTGCAATGATTAAGCCTTATTTGATAATGCAACTACATTCTAATGATACAGCATTGTTTGATATTGCAACTACGTTGCAATGATACGGCCTTCTCAGATGTTGCAACCACTCGCAACTACGTTGTAATGAACAGCGTGGTTTGATGTTGCAGCTACATAATAATGATACACCTCGCTTGATCTTGCAGCCACAAATAAATAGTACGACCTTGTTTGATATTGCAACTACGTTGTTATACGGCATTGTTTGATTTTGTAACTACGTTTTAATGATACAACCTTGTTGCAATTACCTTATAAGGATACAGCCTTGTTTGACGTTGCAACCACATTGCAATGATAAAGCCTTGTTTCATGATGCATCACCGTTGTTATGATACAGCCTTGTTTGATGTTGCAGCTATGTTGTATTAATGTTTAATGTTTAATTTTGCAACGACGTTCTAATGAACAGACTACGTTGTAATTGTGTTATCATACCCCTGTTATCAGTGGAATTTGCAGCAGGTGCATGATAAAGCCTTGTTTAGTGTTGCAACCACGTTGAATTGATGATGCCCTGTTTGATGTTGCAGCCACGTTGTGTCAATGTTGTATCCACGCCGGGAATTTTCTGAGAAAATTTGAAGTAACGCAAACGCTATGTTTCTTTTTCTGACAAGTATCTATGAATCTATTTTTCGCATCACCTGCAGCCATCAAACGCAGCGAAGTGAAGCCAAAACTGCGGCGTCATGGGAAAAGCCCAAGCGTTGAATAACCTGCGACGACATCGTCTAAATATGTGATAAGAGACATTGATCAACACCCATCAATATTGAACACAGATGGTGTTTCATGTGCATGCATAGGCAATGTAGGCAATAGTAAGCAGGTCAGATACCAATGCTGATCGGAGACTTGTTCTTTCTTGTCATTTCTCGCAGCATGATATTGATGTTCAAATGTGATTTCTTGGGGATGTAGTAAATGAGTAAGTTTCATTTTATATTTAAACCGCTTAGAAACCACTGTATACAACTACATAACGTTGAAACAATGCCGTATCGTCCACTTTGATATTTGGGAAGCAACACGAGCAAAAACCAATAAAGTGGCTGTGCGCCCAGTGCAGGACTCGGATCAGTCTTGGCACCCCCCCCCCCCCCACACACACAATTTGATCAGAATCTTTGCTTTGCGCTTAAAGGCTTGCTGGGGAACTAAGCTACCTTCATGCGGACAGCAAAGATTGTGATAAGACTGGGCGGATGCCCAGGCTGATCTGAGTCTTCGCTGGGCACACATGCCACTTTGTTGGTTTTGTCGTGTCGCGGCTCAGTTTTGACATTGAAATGCTACTAGTTCTATTGTCATGCCCTCTAGGAGGTTTATCCTTGCTGTATTGAGGTGTATAGTTCCACCTCCACGTTTTTTCGCCGTTTTTACAAAGTAGCACAACATTCGAGACTTTCTGACAGAGCTCTAGATAAGAGGGAGTATTTGGTGATAATTAGGGATAATTTTTGTTAATTCTGCATAAAAACATATGTTGTGACCCGTCATCTGAACCGTCTCAACGAGACGGTTCAGATGAGAGGTCACAACATATGATTTCAATGAGAAATAAAAAAAATTATTCTTAATTATCATCAAATACTCCCTCTTATCTAGAGCTCTGTCTGATTTTGCTTTCCTAAAGTAACAACCCCTACTAAAGGAGTCTACAATTCTCTCCTAGAGAAGCGAAGTCTTTTCCTTTATAAGTTGACTCCATTGAGAATTGAGGCAAAAATGAAAAGGAAAGAGTTACTTCCCTTAAAGCTGTACCCATTCATCTTAAAGTCCCCTTCAAAGGTACAGAAGAAGAGTCTCGTTGCTATGCTAATCGAGCCTTGTAAACAAGAATTAAAAGTGATTGGCGACAATAAATTTTCAAAACTAAAATCGAAATTTTGTCAAACAATTGTTGTCTCAAGTAGGTCGGTTCGTGTTGTACAGACATACAGACACATGAGGTGTCGATGATATTACTGACACATTCTCATGACCAAGCATTTTAATCGAAAATTTTAGATGTTTGAACGACAGGATGGTCACGTAGTATTACTGTCAATCATTTTTTCTCGACACAGCCGAATATAATTTCACTTTTGTTCAAGATTTCACAAGATTTCATTGGTCAAATAACATGAATAACGAATATGTCAAATTCTAGCCAATATATCAAAGGTCAATGAACATTTAATCTTCGTTTTTCCCGCTGTACTGCACTGCGTGAATACTAGCACTCTGTCAGATGTTAATTCATGTTTGTAAATATACAATGGAAATTTTATCGAAAACAGAAGCAGATATTCATTCATTGACGAGTTAGAGGGTTATCATGCGAACCGAACTACCAACTAAATGTTTTGTACCACTTCAGAAACTGAGGGTGAGGTTGGGCCTGTAAAATCGATTTAAGCCCCCCAGTAATTCATTACTGACCGTTCCAAGGCGGTAGTTCTGTTGTGGTTCTCTGTTGCCTGTTTTTGGTGTCAGAGTTTCTGTGATGTTTTACCTTATGTATGTTCTTATTATTTTTGGTTCGGTTTGGGTTGCTGAGTGGCCACCTTTTGGGAACAAGCTGCTCACTCGGTTGGCCGTATGTTCTCTGTATCTTGATTATTTGTAATCTTAGTTGTTTCCAACTATGGTTTGAGGGCTGGATTTGGATTTTGATTGTTTCAGTTCCTGGTCTTTGCATACTTTTTACTAATACAACAAACAAACATTGCATCATGTTGGTAGCTGTTTTGGAATCCGGTCAATCTCAAGATTGACCGCGGTCCATTTTGGAATTCCAAATTGAAACTTCGGGCTCAATCTTCAGACAGGTCATTGTCGCTACCCAGTGTCAAAATTACGGTTGCGGGTGCCCATCGACATACTTGAGTCATATTCATGTAAGTCGTTGTTAACCGTTCACCTAGAGACATATAACAAATTAATCCGCGCCGATTATCTTTTTTTTAAAGATTGTTCTTGTTTCTCAATATAATCAACCTATTGTTACCGCGGTTGTCATGATGAAAGCCATCCGGGTATTGTCGATTATCGAGCTTTACTCGTATTACAGTTTTTATAAACTCGACCATGCTAGCTTAGCAATTCAAGGGCTTTACTTACTTTCAAAGAAAGTGTATGGCGGAGTTGAATAAAAAAAGTAGCACGAGACAAAGCGATATTTTAAGCCATTGTTCAGCTTTTTTAGTTGGAATGGTTTGGGTTAGAGTCTTATATTTGGGTTACTTTCATCATTCTTTCATTGGTAATTGACTTTTACCGTATGGACCCGTTAAAATCTATTAACAAATAAACAATAAACACATTACTAGCTAGCAAATGGGGGTTGTTCACATCTGACAGTGGAGCTAGGTTCTTCCTTGTCCAAGAGCGTGAAAACAGACACAGGGGTATCTAGACTGTACTATTTGTAAGAGTATCGTACAAAGCAATCGTATGGTCGTTTGTATATCTAGAAGGGGGTTGTCGAGTGGGGCGATAGTGATTGTCATCTCTCAGTGCCGGAGCATCCTACTAAATTGGATAATAGTATGGCAAGGGCTGGCTGTGCTTGCAGCAGGTGTGGGGTGGTTGTTTGGACTGTCTTTATAACTTGCGTCAGTCCTGCCTTCCTGTTCTTTCTCCCTCTTTCTGTGAGTCGACTCGATAAAGACGGAAATACTGTCACAAATGACCATTAAACCCCAAACAACCAACCAACCAACCGACGTGTATCTGAAAAGTGCAAAGTGTTATGATTTGTCCGCCATCTACTTTTTCTTTCTTTTATTTATTTATTCATTTTGCATCGCATCTCAAAGATTTTGAAACAGTTCACTCTTCTTATTTTACGCGGCCCTGCTATTTACTGTGGTAGGTTTCAAGAACAAAATGTTCGAGAACGTGTTTCCGAAAATAGCCCGGGGATCATGGTAAAACTGAAAAACAGCACAAACAGGAAGTATTATGTGCTAAAGGTAGACCTGTCTTTTTGTAAAAGCTAATGCTTGTTTATATGTGAAAATTTGGGAAATTATTCACGTGTCAGGTGGCTGATTCGAGAAAAGAGCTCTTGAAAATGAGTTTGTGGGCACTTTCGCGGCATGATTGGCAACCATGCTAAAAATACTTGCCAATATGTCCTTGTTTAATTTTTGCCGGTTGCCAAACCTGATTGCCCATTGTGTACCGTATAAACGAGGTCAAAGGTCATTAAGTGCAAAATCACGAAAAACTGTTTAGAAAATGGTTATTGTACATTTGGGATATAAATATCATCGCAGTTAAATGCTGAACACATTAAAAACCTCATGCGACAATAGTAAAGCATATTTGAACAATTTCTGTTCAATTAAAACTGTGTTTGTGTCCGTCTGTACACTTATTTTCGTAAAATACATGCATTCATAGAAATAACTTTAATATTTTATAAATCAAAGACTACACTGCATAAATATATGAACAACGCTTTTAGACATAGTAAATTTCATCTTTATAAGCTACCTATCATATATTTCTAGCTCAACATTTACATAAAAAATGCTGGTTTCATTAGCATGTGTTGTTTACGATACATAAATTGTTTACAGTTGCAATCTGAAATCTAATGCAACTTAATAGCCATAATTTTTTTTTGGTGTTTTCACATAAACATGCAAGAATTTTAAGACTGAGCTATGAAGCATATAAAATACAATGCAGATAAATAAATCTCATGTACATTACGTTACCAAAATGGTAAATTAGTCATATAAATCTATATTAAGAGCTTCAAAGATATAAACATATGTGCTGTTATTCATGTTTTGTGTTTATAGATGTTTTCTAGTTAATAAAGTTTACAAAGTGGACAATGATCCATTTTCAAACTATTTTTAGACATAAAATACACATCAACATGTGTAGAATAAGTTTTCAGATATACAAGAGTATTTTACATGTTCAATCAAGAATATCAAAATTGTCGACAGAAATTTTGAAACTCATCTACTCTTGCTGTTGATTCTAATGGGAGTTTATGTTATACATGCAAAGTTGTTCAAAACTGTAACATATACGATTGGTATCAGTCTTACAGCATTGCGTGTAATTTACGTTAACACAGACAAGTTTATAGGTTCATAGGAAGTTTATGGGAAGCATATATGATAAATCGAATCTAAATATTGCTATTGACCATACGATATTATGTTGGTCCTCATGTAAATCGCCTCACCTAGAGATTCATAATGAATTTAATTGACTAAAAGGCATTAGCCTTTGTAGTTTACGTTATAGGAAGTGTTTTAATTTCGTACCTGAAAACTGTTGATTTTTAGAAAGGTCTTAAAAGTAATTTGAACCTTTGTCTACGTATGAATAGGCATATGATACAAGTCAAATATTGAAGAAAACAAACCATGCTGCTTACTATATAAATACAAAGGAAACAAGATGAATCAATGAGGTGGGGGAGGGCGCGGGGTAAAAATTGTAACAATTGTCCAAGCTATCCCCAATTCCAAGGTTTATACCCTATTTTCCCAGGAATCTTAATACTACATTTGTCGTTTAACAGTTTTGACATCATAAGTGAATAAAGCCAGTTATAATTCAAGGTGTTAATATATATAGACTGTATGTATGTATGGAATGGAAGGGGTGAAAATATAGCTACACTACAAATCACCAAGGGGACTTAATCATCAATACAATCTGCTATGAAACATTCCTGAGACCGTTGTTCAAGCTTTTACAACTACAAGACATTTGCTCTAAAGCAAGCTTCAGGCATCAAATCACCTACCGTTAAACCTGTTCTGGTATCTCAGCTCATCTGAATAGGTTGGGATAGTGAAAGCATTTTGAGAAAACAGCAAAGGTAATTGTTATCCGAGGTTAACCTACTACATGGTCACGTTTCCCACTGCTGTGCCGGCTTAGAAATTACGAGACATCTATGTTTTACCATTTCATTCTTCTACAAGTCATGTTGTGTGAGTATTGTACCAGTTCTGGCCACCAAATGTCCTCAATGTCAGTATGCTAAAATACCACTGTAGTGGCAGACACAAACTCATACTCAAGAATGCTTATATCCATGTTTGCTCATGCATACTGCGTAACGTACTTAACACTGCAGATAAGGCTTTACAAAGAGGTCTATAGATAAAAGGGTAGCATCTTAATCTACTAGAAGACGCCTGTAAACACTGTAGTGTCGGGTCAAGCTATTGAAAGACATCAACGGGCATCATGGTACCTATCTATGCCACTGCAAAACCTGCTTATGGCACCTGCTCAATGTACGAAATGCCTCTGGAGATATTGTAAACTTGAGGCAGTTCATTCTTTTATATCGACACGGGCAGAATCCAGATCAATCTACAAAAGACTGTTGTACCACCACAGGGCATGAAAAAAGGATTGGCATGGTTTTAGAAATTCGGGTCACTACAGAGCCTCTTGAGAGTCATTGCTCGCCGTTCGGTGATTCCTTATTTTATTCTGTCTGCATCTTTTACATGAAAACCACTAATACAAAGACAATAATATCGGTGCTTCAGCTGAATTTGCTCTATCAACACTGTAGTACAAGTTCAAATTCTGTCAATAAATTGTTACTTTCAATTTTGTAGTGCCAGCTGCTTGACTAAAATACTTCACATTAATATTATAGACAGCATCTTATGAGCCGGTACTACAATGACCTACCGTCATCCTTAACAGATGAGGTGATGCAATATTCTGAAAGAAGATTTTCGGTAAATAGAGCTTAAACAATGGTCTGTTATGCAATATCATATAGATGCCTGGGACAAAACAACTGCTTTTTCTCCATGTTTCTGGTTTATGATTTCTGATAACATACGCCCGGTAACGTATGTTACGCTGCAAGTTTCTGCATGGTTTGATACACCCATAATTTTTGTTTATACTTGCATTACAGTAATGTAAAAGGACGGTAAATATTTGCTGGTTTCAGTAAAATGGTAACTTTATCCAAAATATAATAGTTTGTCCATTATGCTGGGAAAAACTCGGTAACGTAGGTTACAGTTATGCTCTACAAGAGATAACTGTTATAACTGTACAGAAAAGCAACGCAAATTTTAAAACAGCAAGATTTAAATCCGTTTTAATGTTTATTTGATTGAGAAGTATAGGAACAGACGAATTCAGCAGATTTATATGGTAACGTATTTAAATTGGCGATGACTGTCAAACGCACCGACAGTCAGAGAATTGTATCTTGTAATGTTTTAATATACTTTTGGAAAAACAAACAGTGCAGAAAGTCTCTCCTTCAGATGGGTGGTGGCAGGCTTATGGGCTATTGGTAACTTAAAAGACTGTTTTAGAATTAATGGTATAATAAACCACTATACAAAAGTGTACTTACTGACCTTTGACCTAGGTATGATTAAATATGACGTCGGCAAAAATGGCAAAAGCTTTTATGGTATGTTTACTTACTTCAATTGACATAGTTGCCTCTTATTCCATGAAAGTGCCTATAAATTGAATAATTCACTCACAAACTGGTATATAAAAATGCACTAAATGACCTTTGACCTCATTTTGACCTTATATGATGTCTGTTGAGCTGGCAACCGGGCAAAATGGTTTTAGGTATGTTTACTGACTTCAATGAGCCCGGTTGCCCGTCATGCCGCGAAAGTGCACACAAATCCAAAATTTCACTCATAAGCCACCGGACTATCTATTTTATTAGCTCACCTGAGCCGAAGGCTCACAAGGTGAGCTTATAGTATAGGCTTGGTCCGTCGTTCGTCCTCCGTCGTCCGTCGTCCGTCCACACTTTTAAGTACAAATATCTGCTAAAGTAGCTGGCCAATCTTGATCAAATTTTATGTGTAGCATGGTTGGGTGGGGGATTGATTGCATATAGTTTTGGGACAGATTGGTTTAAAACTGTGGTTACCATGGCAACAAAAAGGTCCCTTAGACTTATAATGGGGAAAATGTTGTCCGGGCCCTTACTTCTTCATTTTTGATTGCAACTTCTTCAAACTTGCAGGTAAGCAGGACAGTTAAAACATCTCAGACCAGTTCGAATTTGGGTCAGGTTGGATCATTCTTTTCAGAGTTACTTGCCCTTGAGCGATAAAATATTTTCCCATAGACCTATAATGGGGAAAATGTCCGGGCCCTAGCTTCTTCATTTTTGATCGCAACTTCTTGTAACTTGCAGGTATCCAGCACATCTAAAACATCTTGGACCAGTTCGAATTTGGGCCAGGTCGGATCATTCTTTTCAGAGTTACTTGCCCTTGAGCGATAAATATTTTCCCATAGACTTATAATGGGGAAAATGTTGTCTGGGCCCTAGCTTCTCCATCTTTGATCGCAACGTCTTCAAACTTGCAGGTGTCCAGGACAGTTAAAACATCTCGGACCAGTTCGAATTTGGGCCAGGTTGGATCATTCTTTTCAGAGTTACTTGCCCTTGAGCGATAAAATGTTTTCCCATAGACTTATAATGGGGAAAATGTTTTCCGTCATCATTCTAGTGCCTTCATTTATGGAATGATTTACATTGTACTACACACAAGTGATGAGTATGACAATATCTTGGACAAGAATGCGTTTCAGCGTTTGTGGGTCAAGGTGAAGGACACAGTGGCTATTTTTAGAAAAAACTTTGTCATCGCTGTAGCGCATCAGTTTGTGGACTGAATTCAATTGGATATCACACAAGTGATTAGTATGACAATATCTTGAATTAAGGTCAAGGTCACAGTGGCTATTTTTAGAAAAACTTTGTCATCACTCTAGAGCCTTCATTTATGGACCCATTTTGATTAAAACTTCACACTAATGTTTAGGATGAGAATATCTTGAACAAGCTCGTGTTTCAGCGTCATACGGTCAAAGTCAAGATCACAGTGGCTATTTATAGAAAAACTTTGTCATCGCTCTAGCGCTTTCATTTATGGACCAATTTCGATTTAACTGGAAAAATGGTAGCAGAGTGTCTGTCGATGACAGCAGTGAATTCAACATTGTTGAACGTCGGCGGTGGCTTCGCCTTATCATCCCAATGACGTCATAATGATGTCATACTGACGTCGATGTGACGTCATTACGTCGCATCGACATCAGTACGACGTCATTTCAACGTCATGTGCCTGCTAGGATGCTTTCCAAACCGGCAATACTGTACACGTGCACGCAAAACTCAACACATATTGATGTTATGTGGAATCATACCCTGGGACTGCAATCTCGCGAAAAATAAATACAAACACGGCTGAACCAACAAACATTTTTATTTCAAGGAGTAGACATAAATCGGGCGTCCTACAAATTTGGGTTATATTAGGGTAAGGTCCGGCTGTGCTGGCAGCAGGTGCGGCAGGGAGACTGGTTTGGACTCTCATCCTGTGTACTAGTATTCCTTTCTCTCTCTCTCTCTCTCTCTCTCTCTCTCTCTCTCTCTCTCTCTCTCTCTCTCTCTATATCTCTCTCTCTCTGGGAGTCGTCTCAGTATGGACTGAAATTACAACTGGTTAGCTATCTTTTCAAGGATGTTACAAAACGAAAAAGAGCTGTTACGAAACGAAAAAGATACATAGTTCCCAAACGACCTGGTTATCAGGTCGTTTGGTAACTATGACCCATTTTCGATGACCAGGTCGTTTGGTAACTATGACTCTTTTTCGTTTCGTAACAGCCTTTGTATATATAGATAGTTACATGTTACCAGGGGTGCAAATACTGTCTCGAAGACCATTAAACCCCAAAACCCAACTAACTATACCTCTTTCACCTTTGAAAAAAAGTGTGTCCTTTAAAACATACCACCGGAAAAGCAATAAATGTCTTCATATAGCTATAAAAGGGACTGGTGGCCTTCGGTAGCAGTCGGTTTCGTATAAGCGTCCGTGAAATGTAACTTGATAAGTCCTGAAAAGTTAAACCGCCGAAAATTAATGTTATAAATACATGCATCATTTACGCATACACGGCGGTTTTGTTCCCTCTATGGTTAACTCGACCGGCCAAACAAACAAGTGGCTATCACCATTTCACTTGTCGAGGCCGATATTTCTTTGTCGATGCCGATATTTCTTTCAAGTTGACTAGTTTTGGTCGTATAAAACATTTGAGCCGCGGCACAACAAAACCAACGATGTGGTTGTGCGCCCAGCGCAGACTCAGATCAGCCTGGGCATCCGCCCAGTCTGATCAGAGTCTTCGCTGTCCGCATGGAGGTAGCTGAGACCCTTAGCTACCCTTTGAACACTAAATGAAACGTCTGATTAAACTGGGCGGATGCCCAGACTGATCTGAGTCATCACTGGGCGCACAACCACATTGTTGGTTTTGTCGTGTCGCGGCTCATTTTTTATTCATACCGTAATTTTCTAAGTATTGAGACAAATTAGTCCGAGCAAACAGAGCAGATCCAGATCAGACTGCTCCTAAAGAGCAGTCTGATAAGGGTCTACACTGTTTGTCATTCCATCGATATCTTTTGGATACGTTAGAGCACCGTGAAACCAAAATGTTCCAATTCGAGGACAGTTACATTTAGGTGTCCCAATTTTTGGAAGTTTATAGTATAAAGAATAAGGGTTGGTTGGTTGCTTGCTTGAGTTCAATGCTCTTTCGGACCGTATTTCAGTCTATATCGATCCGTCTGGAAAGACAAAAAATAAATAAAGAAAGAATAGGGGTATAGGATTTAATCTAAAAAGGCTGTTTTCAGAGGTATAGGTAAGATTTCACGCTGATATTTTACCACAACCATGACAACGTCTATTAATAAATGCTTTCTTGATTATCTTAGTTATTTTTTTTTATTATTATTCGCAAATATCGATTGACAAATTAGTGACTTAGTTACCTGCAGCACGTTTTGAGCAATTTCAAAAAAAGAACGCTCCACTGCCAGCTCGTGTTATAACTATTCCAAGACACTATTTTTAAAAAAAAAATGTCAAGGATACATGTATTGGGATTTGTTGATAAAAATCTCTGAATATACTCAAAACAGGTATAAGCATTTCACTTTTTATTTTTTTTTAATCCAGTTCTGTAGTAAGTTAAATATGGAATGTAATAACTGGGAATACAAAAACAAGAAGCACTGCTTATTGGCAAACGTATTAGTTGACTTGTAAACACGCAGTTCCATC
The DNA here is from genome assembly GCA_963989385.1 of Ctena decussata. Taxonomy (NCBI): domain Eukaryota; kingdom Metazoa; phylum Mollusca; class Bivalvia; order Lucinida; family Lucinidae; genus Ctena; species Ctena decussata. The sequence continues at coordinate 6,982,851 of OZ022498.1, forward strand.
CCCATCTGGAAATACAAAAAAGTAAAAACAAATTAATAAATAAATAAATAAAATAAATAAAAAATAAGCCTCTGTAAATGGATAGCCGAAATACATGTATAACAATAATATCACTGCTAGTGGCTGTTAATCCGTTAGATTAATAAAGTTTAATCAGGCATTTTACTGACATAACGTTAGCGACGCCACTTGTCAGCGTTATTATACAATTATTGACTTAAGTTGAGGTGACCAGCATGAAGTGTTATTGAATAGTAAACAATGAATATTGAGCGACTGGAAGCGGGGATGAATGCAATGTTTACTACTAAATAATACTTCATGTACACCGAATCAAAAGTCAACAACTGTTCTAGTATATATGTGTAATTAATACAAATTCATTTGAACGGACTGTCATTTTCATTAATTTGACGTCAAACAGTTGACGTTACTTCACAAACTGTGCGCCATTAAGACGTTACATCACCAACCATGCGACATTAAGCCGTTCCGTCACAAACTATGCGAAATGAAGTAATGGCTACAGGGGCGTAACTAGGGGCAATTTCATAATACGCACTACCATGTTCTCTACTTCTTGAAAGGAAAGCAAGTATTTCAGCCACTTTGGTAATTGGTACTGAAATCTTATCTAATTTATAAATTTTCAGCTTGCAAATATGCAGGTGCGTTTTGAAATTTTGTCAATTTTGACAAAATTTCAATACGCACTTGCGTATTTGCCGTATAGGTAGCTACGCCCTTGGTCTACCTTACGTGATCAGCCTCTGAACCAATGAAATCAGATTTATTCATAGATTGAAAAATAATATACAATTACCGACTTTTGTTGAGGTGGACATGGCGTGTTATTGAACAGTAAACTTCATAATGACCGACGCGAAGAATTGTTTACTGTTCAATGACACTACATGTTCACCAAAACAAAAGTCAACAATTGTTTTATTACATAAAATTATAATTTCAGTCGAAGGGTGCGCCATATTAGTAAAGTTAACGTCAAATTTCGGTTGCTGTTACTACACGCCATTAGGACGTTACGTCGTCAACCATGCGACATTAAGACGGTTACGTCACAAACTATGCGACATGAAGTAATGTCTACCGCACATGATCAGCCTCTGAGCCAATGAAATGAGTTTTATTTATAGATTATATAATAATTGTTATTAAAGTCTCCACTGGCCTACGAGTGTTAAAAACGTCTAAACACAAATCATTCTGAAAGGCGTTTCAAACTTCACGTTTGGTGATGAAATGTGGGTTGGTATGCATATAGTGAGTCATGTAACTGGCAAAAAGTAGCGGAGGATCATGTTTTTGAAAAACGAAAAATCGCTCCACCAAATACAAATTTCCTTTCTGTTCCCCTTCAAGCGATGGAATATAAACAAAAGCGTAACACTTAAATGGGCTCCACGCATGCACATCGTATTTTTACCATTTTATTCAAGTTTATGATATCGAAAGGATGCCTTTTTAGTTGCCAACCAAAATGACTCAATTCAGTTTTCAAACATTTTTCTGTGAAAGTCAAGAATCTTTTATTTGCTGTTTTAAGTTGGCTACTCACGGTCATTTAAAATGACAGAACTACATGTATGGTGAGAAGCTTGCAGCGATATATCACGACAAAATAGTTCATGCTGATAGAGCAATGAGCATCTATATTATCACAGTACATCAAAATTTCCCTTGTTTTTATAGAGATTTTATGTCTTTTATTTTTGTATTTTTTTGGGAAAAGAAGTATCCAAATTTATTAAACTCTTTCTTTTGTCTATGAGAATTTTTGAGTAAAAAGACATTTGACTTGTATTTCTGTTTTAGAAAACAAAATCAAGATTATTTACGTCAGCTTTACAACTATGGAAATTATTACCATGATTTAAGTTTGAATGAATTTTTATGTCGTCGCTTTTTAAAGTATACTATGTGGTCTTTGAGTTTGGATGGTAATTTCCTTGTTCGTCGAGAAAGTTCTTTTCTCCTAGGTTCCTCTGGTCTTTGGTCTAACTCTCTAGTCCTGGTTTCATCAAGCTCGTCTTCGTAGTTATCTGCTTTATCCTTATATCTTGAGCAGAGTATATGAAAGGCGGAGCCCATCCATCTCCTTTCGCTGCCATATCCATCCCTGATTCGAAACAGATACCCATTTGCTGTTGGGTGACAGAGAGGGAGAGAGTTTTCCAGTCGCCAGATGACCCGACCAGGGTTTGAACCCGCTACCTTTAGGCGATATTCTTCACCATAACCGAGTTGCTCTTACCACTCGATCACGGCGCCTGCCCTAGGGGAGGCTAATCGCTCCTTTAAGTGTTGACTGACCCGCGCAGGGAAAAGAGGTAAAAATGAAAATGGAGAATAGCTCCCTCGTAAAAGTGTACCCATTCACTTAAGGACTTCTCTGCCGGGGGGAGGGGGGGGGGGCGCGGTCTGGTTCCCATCGCACAGCATATTTACCTGCACAGGTAAAGGTATGAAAGTTTATTTAACCCATCATTGGACCAGAATTTTTAGTTATGATAATTCTATTGGCTGACTGGAGGTGCTGACACTATGTGATCAAGAGACAGAATGACACTTTTTCAGTTCAGTTCAGTTCAATTCTCCTATCGACGTTCCCCACGTGGCTCAACGGTACGTAACCATAGTTGCACACACTTGGCGCCGTGTGTCCGTCCAATGAATGACACTTTTGAAGTTAATCCTCCTTATATAGTACTACCCCTGTCTTTAAGTAGGATCAAGACGGGTTAGTTCGGACAGCAGGTAAATTTGGGCAGTGACTTGTTTCCTTTATATGTCAGTTGTTTGAAATAAAAAGAAACTGGACAAACAGTGAAAATCCTAATGAGACGGCTCATTATGAGCCACCTCATCTGGATTTTCACTGTTTGCAATGGTATGTCCGAATTTACCCGTTGTCTGAAGTCACCCGACTCGATCCTTATGAGCTCTAACATAACCTGTTTGTTTATTTTTCAGGCGTTGGTGTTGATTGATATATATGACTAAATAGGGCCTGGTCCAGCGATTGGCTATTAGACATTCAAAGACATCCGAAATGGGAAGTTTGTTCGGACATGCCCTTCCCGGCTCCTTTTTCATCATATTTGCAGTTTGGTGGATGGCTAATATGTTTTGGGACTTCTTCAATTCCCGGCGCCGGAATACAAAGTTCACCTCCACCGCCATCTACCGTTGTCGCTGTTGCTGTGGCAGATTGAAACAATGGCCAACGGAGGCTTACGTCAAGTTGTTCTTTGTTGCTTTAGGAACTCTTGTTGAAGGTTCGGTTGGAATAAAAGACTATGTTCATGATGGCGATTATCAAAACAACCTCCAGCATACTACCATGTTTCTTTTATTTGGTATCAATGCAGTAATTGATATTTTGCTTCATTTTAAAGCCCCAGTTCCTCCTAACTCGGATTATGTTACCATGGCCATTGCTGTCGCGAGTGAGGGACTACTTTTTAAGTTTCATTTGCACGGGCGTAAAGATTTAGATGTCCTTGTACACACCCTCCTTGTATATTCTTTGTTCGCGAGTACAGCTACAGTTTTCGTTGAAATGAAATACCGCCACAGTATAATGGCTGCCTTAGCAAGACCATATTTTACAATGGTGCAAGGAACTTGGTTTTGGCAAGCGGGTTGGATTTTATACCCGCCATTTCCATGGTCTTTTCACTGGGATGAAGAGGACCATGGTCAAATGATGATAGCAACCACCATTTATATATGGCATCTCGCAGTTGATTTTATGATCATGTTAGGAATTGGAGGCATCGTGGCTTGTGTCCAGCGGCGGTATTTTCCTAGCAGGCCGGGAGACAGTGTGGCCCTGAAAAGACTGATCAACAATGACACAAATGGAGAAGCTGGTTTGAATTTGGTCGATGACCATAGTGACGATGAGATGGACTTTGATAAGTCCGTTGTACAATAGGCAGAGCTCCAGATAAGGGGGATTTTGAGGATAATTATGAGATAATTTTTATTTCTAAAAGTAATCATACGTTGTGACCCCTCATTTGAACCGTCTCGATGAGACGGTTCTAATGTGGGGTCACAACGATAAGACGGTTCTAATGTGGGGTCACAACGTATGTTGTTATGAAGAAATGTAGGAGCCTACCATAGAATTAGCCCTATTACCAACTCTTATCTGGAGCACTGAACTGTATCGGTCAGGTCCAAGAAGATTAACCGTCCGCAAGCATAGGGCGTCTAAACCGTCCTAATAAGGCTTGATTGTAATTTCTCGTTTTTCCCTGCCAGTCTGCTCAGTATACATTCGAGACCATCATGAATCTATTGGAAATCTCCGATCATATCTATAAATTTTGCACATGACATTCAAAACTTATCACGTGATGTTTAACACACTGCAAGAATGGCGGAACAAGCTATTTCTTTGCTGAATGAACAATCGTTTTTGATAACAAACACGTGTGTTTTAATTTTTGGACGGATTCACCATCCATTGCAACCCTGATTTGGACGGTATTTCCATCCGTATTTCTTATCACATTGCTTCAGGATATTAAACCCATCCAATAGAGGAGAGTCGGGTAACTTCGGACAGGCGGATAAATTCGGACATACAATTGCAAACAGTGAAAATCCAGATGAGACGGCTTATTAAGAGCCGTCTCATCAGGATTTTCTCCGTTTTGGCCAGTTAATTTTTGTTTTAGTTCCAAATAACTGACATATAAAGGAAACAATGTCAGTGTCCGAATTTACCTGCTGTCCGAAGTTACCCGACTCTCCCCTAGATATGTCAAAGTGAATGAACGGCAATTCCATCCAATTCACCTTTAAAAAATGCATTAGACTGAAAAACCATCCTGCGGCATAGTATGGTATATATCCCTCCTAAGAAGATAGGATGGACTCCCGTCTTGGACCTGACTGTGTATAAAAGAAAACATTTTGTTAGCACTTAGCTTTGATACATGTACTAATTTAAAGTATTGCCCATACAGATAGATGGTGTATATACAAAACTTTTGACCAATGTACCATTTATTCTGTTATAATACATGTATTTACCTGCATTTTTATTTAAAGATCGACACAAGAATTGTCAGCTTATGCAGTAGCCATGTACATGTAATGGCTCGTTTTATGCACCCGGTTTACTTTTTATGTAGGGTGTAGTCGGGTAAGTTCGGACTGCAGGTAAATTCGGACATTGACATTGTTTCCTTTGTATGTCAGTTGTTTGGAATTAAAACAAAAATAACAGTGAAAATAACAGTGAAAATCCTGATAAGACGGCTGTTAATGAGCCGTCTCATCTGGATTTTTACTGCTTGCAGTGGTATGTTCGAATTTACCCACTGTCCGAAGTTACCCGACTCTACCCTAGTTTCTAAGCTTTTTGCACCCTGTTCATTTTTGACGTAGTTCCTCTAGTGTCCCCTTTAATATATATTTAGTATTTTTCAGTATTCTTTAGTTTGCAGTTTATGTTGATTCGGGGCCCGTGAAATAGATGGGCGGTCTAGTGCCTTCGCAACAAGACTTGAGTGTTATTTATATCAGGTCCGCTCGGATAATCGTCTCGACAAGATTGAAACAGTGTTTACTGGGACGTTAAACTACAATTCACTCACTTATGTTAGGTTTAGTCTCATAACTCAGGTTCGAGTCTGGCTCAGGTCTCGAGTCTTTTTGATATATTAAGGTTATTCATTTCCTATCATCAGCTCATCCATCCCTTCATCGGCCCAAAATAACTGGAATGTTATTGAAAGGGGCGTACAGCTTCAAGTCTTCCATCCATTCATCGCCTTATGTTTAGATCATGCACTTACAAAATATATTCAAAATTCAAAACAATTAATAAAAACACTTACTCAGTATATTTGGCGGTTTCTGAATTTTGGCGATATTGGCGATTAAGGCAAATGGTCAGCCAATATTACATTTAATACACATATACGCACACCTGATGAGCATTTGAGATATTTTGATACCGTCCCTTTACACTACAGATTATGGCATGATATTAGAATCGCCTCGATAAGGCGATTCTAACAGATGCCACAATGTATAGTTCAATATAAAAGTAACAAAACTGCCCATCATTTTACTTTGAAAATGTCATACAATACCAGCATATTACTCTGTCCGTAATAGCAAACACAAAGGGTCATTGCAGTGCTCCAGGTAAGATGGGGTAACAGGGAAGATTTAAGGATAAGTTTTATTATTTCTCAGCAGAAACATATTTTGTAGCTCCTCATTTGGTTCTAATGAGGGGTAACAACATGTTTTATGCAAAATAAACAAAAAGAAAAAAAAATGGAAAAGTACCTCTGTTACCTCTTTTATCTGGGGCACTGGTCATTAACATAGACAGGTAATTTCTGTGCCATTAATATTAAGTGCCATTATTTAGTGTTTATCAGAACTCAAAATAAGTAGGGGTAATATGATAATTCAGATATAATTTTTTCTATTTTTCTATTTCTCAACGAAAATATGCGTTGTGATCCCCCCCCCCTCCCCATTAGAACCGTCTGGACGATACGGTTCTAATGAGGGGTCACAACGTATGTTTAAAAAGTAAAATAAGGAAAAGTATTCCTAAATTATCCCTGTTACCCCTTCTTGTCTGGAGCACTGTCTTTACCGAATAGTATAATAATGAACTTGTATATGTAGAGATGGACCTGGTGTCTGCATGTCTGTCTGTCTGAGATAAGATCTTCGGTATAACTTAATGCCTTTTGGAGTATTTGCATGATCCTTTACAGTTATGCTAAACAAGCCGTAATGTTTGATTTACCTATCCTTGACGGTTCCGATACATTTGCTTGCGTCGGGTAAAAACAATGGTAACCCTCGCGTTTACACCTTTTCGAGTTGTTGTCCCTTTGATATTTTTTCTCGCAATTTTTTATTTGCGCCTTTAATTTGATACACTTTGAATAGCTTTTATCATATACCTTTAAAATACTTATGTGGAATAAATCAATGAGGATGTCAAGGGTGTAACTGCCTATACGCAATATGCAGATGCGTATTGAAATTTTGTCAATCGACAAAATTTCAACACGCACCTACATATTTGAAGATGCTGAAATTTTGTAAATCGGGGAAGATTTCAGTAGTAACTACAAACAGACGCGACTACATGAAATATCTCTCGGGCTAAAACGCTTATTCTTGCCTTCAAGGGGTATAAAGCATAATTGTGCGTGAAACATGAAATGACCCGCCTAGTTATGTCCCTGGATATGATCCCATTTATAATGTCAACTCTCGCTAGCTATGCCTGCTTAAGGGCTTCAGCTGCAGTTTCGTGTGCGTTTTTAATAACTTCATTATCCATTGCAAAAAATATCTAATTAACAAGAGTGATGGCTTTAGTTCAAAAATTTTCATACGATTAGAATATCGGAGTTTTTCCCCTTGTACAGCTGCTACAAATAATTTCATTATGCCAGGCATTTGCGTAAATAAAGGCCGCGCAGAAGCATTTATAATGAGTAATTGCACTTCGGTAGTTTTAGTTGCTATTTCATCTATGCTCGAATTTTCATGCTGCTGTTAATGCTTTACATCCTTTTAGACAGCTTTCATTTTCCTTGATTGCACTGTAACGCCACTAAGTGTATCGCGATAATACTAAGCGTTCCTAACCCACTGGACACACTAATTGTGTCAACATTGAAGCAACGTTGATTCAACGTTGTATTGGTTTAGAGCCCAAAGTGCGATAAAATATATCTAAAAAAAACCGTAACAAATGTGGATGAATCGCGGACCGCGATTGACTGAATCGTGTGATTGGTCCAAATAAAGTCGATGGACGAAAAAGTCACGTCCGCGAATTAGAAAATTATAAAAAAATATATGTAGCATATCTAGTCATCTAGTGATCGCAAGACATAATGTTGACATTCTTACTGGCTCACGTTTTGGCTAATTTGCATATATACGATTTGAACCGATCAAAACATTCTTTTATGAGTTTTCACTGTGGATTTAGATTTTAATAGTGTAATATCTAACGAAATTAAGTAAAAATATTTTCTTTGTAAAGGGTGAAATGGCGAGGGAGGCCCTTTTTACATTCCTCTCCTCAGCTCCACAAAAAGCAAAAAAAGGAGTTTGTTATTTTGTCGATATGATCGTCGCTTAGTGTCACCTGGGGCCGAGTGCACAAAGGAGGCGTAAACTACGCCGGCTTAGCTTACGAACGTCGGCGCAACTAAGTCTGTACTACGACTGTATTTTAATCCAAGTGCACGAGGCGATTTGTGAGTTTTGAAGTTATTTTACGACTAAGTTTACGACACGCCTCGGTTGTGCACACGGATTAAAATTCTGCGACAGTTTTACGACCGACGTACGTCGGGCGTAGGCTTACGTTTGCTTTGTGCACTCGGGCCCAGAGCAAGGTTAACAGTAACAGGTGGCGACTATAAAACATGTTTAAGATATAAACCATATGCATATCAATAAAAAAGACCTGTGATAATCTTTTCAAAATGCAAAACTTTATATTTTTTTGCACTAAATGTAGTCTGAATGGACGAGTCTTATGTTGTAATTATTACTTCTACATTGTGGTTATACATGTATACAGATGTCTCTCATTATCTCAAACACTACTATCTCAAAGTACCCTCTTATATCAAAGAATATAGTTTGGAAACAATTCTTACCTTTTCTTTACAGAAAATTAGCTTTGAGATTTCAGTAGTATGAGATGTCCTTCGATTTTGTGATATCGAGAGTTTACTGTATTTTATTATGCCTGACTGTGCTTTTTGTGTTAAGATGTAGTTTTACTATGTTTTGGAAGTTAAATATACACTGAGGAAGATCGTAGTTTGATACTGCTATAAATGCCTTAAATACTGGACCAACTTAAGGTAAATGAATACTCCTTAAGGGGGAAGCAACCCTCCAGTTGACATTTTTGCCTTTCCAATTAGGTTCAACTCTTAAAGGAAAGAATTTGCTCCTTTAAGAGTAGATCCTAGTTTGGAAAGGCTAAGCCGCCAAGGGAAGCATAAAGGAAGTCACAAAAGTTGTTCTATTTGGTGAAAATGACTAAAAACCTTGATGTTTATCCATATATCAATAAACCTAAGCTTGAACAAATGTAATTTAGTATCCGTCAAAGGAGAGGCGGTGGGCTAGTGGCCCACGCGCAAAACTGTCCAGTCAGGGGCACAGGTTCGATTTCCTTCGGATGAGACGTTAAGCAGATATCCCTACCACCGCATGTTCTATGTGTTAGTGGGCGTTAAAGCCGAGTTTCTCACTCAATATCAGCCAAAATCTCAATGCTAGCAGTGCAGCAGCCCTGATGAGAAATAACTCCTCTAGAGCAGCAATATCTTATGTTGATAATCGCTGTATTGGTTTGGCGGTTCAGGTTGTTTACTATAACAGGCTGGAGGGAATACAAGTGCACAACAACTAAATGAAGCTCTAGAAATTTTATTTGATATAAAAATACGAGTAGTAAGAAAAAAGCAAAGAAAATATATCACAACGAAAAGAAAAGAAACTGTAATATGACATTACATGCTCGGCCTACTATACAAAACAGAATATTGGAAAGAAAACACATTTTGCTCTGACGTGAAGAACTGCTGGGTTAAGCTCGTCACAAAACTCCTGATATTGGGCAAACCGAAATTTCGGTTTGATCACTTTCAGGCGTTTTGTGCGACCTCCGTTTATCTGCAGAAAGGCTGATATTATTTACTAATAGTTTTACTTACATATTAGTCGATTTAGCATTGTTTTGTTTTTGGCTTTTTATTTTTCCTATGTTCCACAATTCATACTTTTTGATATCCTCTTTGCTTCCAGGTATCTGACTTTTAAGAATCTTGTTTTTTCAATTCTGCCCACATGGCAGAATAATTGAATAACGACTCGTACCCCATTGCTCTCCCAATGGTATAAATCAAAGCATGGTAAAAAATGATACTTTGTGGAGACATATAAACATTTCCCGCTACGTTTTGCCATTCGTAAAACATTCCAATGCACATACAAATAGAACGAGATGTTTGACTGGATAACGACAAAAAGTTGCGACAGTATGTTCTAATTTAGAAACGTCGCTTTTGATTGGCTGACGTATGGTTTTACGCAGTTGAAAGCGCTCGCTGTGTGTGTAAAATAGAAGACTTTGAAAGGCAAAATATGATAGAGTGCATTAGAATGGGGGAAAACTGTACCAAAAATTGTCTTTTGGAGAGGTAGATCGTCGGTTTTATGGTAGGAAATTTCGTTTTCTCGTCGATTTTATGGTTGCAAATTGCGTTTTACGGCTTCGCTAAGGCGTCGCCGTAAAACGAAATTTCACCCCTAAAATCGACCATTTACCTCCCCAAATGAAAATTTTGAGTACATTTATCTCCTAATTATAATTCGTCATTATGTTCATCAACAAGACTGACCCAATTCCAGGAGATTCGAGTTATCGATTCTTTCCCCTTCAGCCGTTAACATCGTTATGAAAATTGGACTGAAAATTATCTTTTCGTCAAAAATGAATGTAAAATAGCTGTTTATGATGATAAATGTAAGACGCTTACAACACTAGGTAGAATGTGGAGGATCTAAAAAATCAAGCATTCTTACTTTACTGTGGTGAAAAGTTTGAAAAAAAGAGAGAAAAATGAAAAAAAGGGAAACATGACCAAAATAATACACGTTCTTGTTTTGCCTTTTTGTATAATATGTACAATTACTTTGAAATGAGACATAAAAACTGTTTATACGTACATGACCCTGTACCAAAACGTACAGACCAAAAACCTGTAACTGGCTGTATCTTATAAAGCACATAAAACATATACAAAGCACATATTAAGCATATCTAACGCACCTAGTTAAGTACATATAAAACATTCGCATCAGGAGAAAATTTGTAAACTGCTCATGCACAGACCAGCTTGGTACAATACACTATAGTCTGGGCATTCCGCAGTTCATTATAAGAGACTACAAAATCTGTTGATTGCTCGTATATGCTACACGCCATCTTTTCTTACGAATTAAAGCATATACAAAGACACGTTATGTGAGAATATTTGATATACCGTATGCAATCGATGGCCCGAGCCGGTCTAGCTATCTTATCTTTTCTTGCATGCCATTGAAACTGCTTTCTGTGACAATGAAGTTTGGCATAGAAAAATTTGCTCGTGTAAATGAAAAAAATATGCCACATATTTTTTTCATTGCCAAATTTATATGATAAAGTTTCTGTGACAAACAAAATTTGTCCGTGAAAATAAAATTTGACACAGAATATGTAACAAAGAAACTAGCTATGGACATGAACACAGAAAACTTTGCTCATAATCAAATCAGTTTCAGTTTGAAGAAAGTACATTTAACAATGAAAATGTGGCACAGTTTGGCCGTTCACACGAGCCAAGTTTTTTTTTGTACAGGTAACTTTGACGAGAATTCTTTGTTCTTGTAAACACGGCAGCAAATATTTCATTGCAAAAGTTTATTTGACAAAAATTCTATGCCACATTTTTCTTTAACAAATAATTTGCCGCGTGTAAACGCAAAATGTTTGCCCAAATTTTTTGTTACAGTTTCTGTGACAAAGTAACTTTGGTCGTGTGAACGAGGCTTAAAGTATAATCACATGTACTTATGCTGTAAAACTGTTGCTTGTGTCGACGTTAGTTTAAACGATATTTTATAAACTATAAATTACATACATATGCTACAATACAATTTCAAAAGTATCAGGATTTGACAGTGTCGACGTTAGACCTATACTAATGAATTACGGCTTGTACAAACTTTGGAGACGAATATCACCCTGCATATCACAGCAAACTGATCAGAGCCTTAGCTTTCACGCTGTACATCTTTTCAGACCCATAGATTGCTGATGCGAGCAGAAAAGACTCTGGGGCCGTATTTATAAAACGACTTAAGTCGTTGCTATGCTGTTGCTAAGGCTGAATTTCTATAAAGGAGACTCCCTACAAATATTAGAATTTGCTCTGGAGGAACAGTTTCAGACTGTTCCTCCAGAGCAAATGTTTAATACTTGTAGGGAATCTCCTTCATAGAAATTCAGCCTCAGCAACAGCATAGCAACGACTTAAGTCGTTTTATAAATACGGCATCCGATCTGCGCAGTCTGAGTCTTCACTGCTCGCACATGCCGTAAAAACATTTCTTGCAACAAATTTCGTTTATATTATTTTTATTTTATCTCTCCTAGTTTCCAAAAATCCTACAAAATCTGTGTACGGTCCTCGGTCCGCCTTTCTAGGATCCGTGATAAATCTTCCGCTGTTGTCAACATTTGTAGCCTTTGTCTTCCCGGGTTTGTGCGAGAACCGACCATTGTTGTCCAGCCGGTACCAGTGGAAGTCGAACACTAGGTCTCCATCTAGCATCTCGGGAGGCCAGAATACCAGGGCGACGAGGTTGAGGTCATGAGCCGGTAGCGTATCAGGACTGGTTGCGTGAAGGGGCTTCAGCCCATCACAGACGGATGATTTATGTATTGCGTTACCAGTCGGGTGGGTCCTTGAAAACGGACAGCTGGTCGCTCTGCCTGGAGCAGCAAAGGTATCCGTTATTTCGTTGTTGGCATAGTTGTAGCAATTATTTAGTTCCATATGCAACCAATTGTTCCATTTCTCTGGTTCATACGCCGGCGCGCCGTAGAAAACCTTCTTCGAGGATGCCTCGAGATTTGTGTCGTTCAGTATTTGGTTCATGACTTCAACTTCAGCTAACAGCTGTGCGTTTGAAAGCTGATTAGGGTTTCTGTCGAATTTAAGAGGATCTGACTGCTTGTCGCCATATGTGTCATAATCTGAGCCGTACTGATCACCGAAGTCATAATCAGTAAGCCAGCTTGGCAGTCCGTTGTCAGATTTGGAGGAGACTGTGGTTGTCTTGAAATCATACGGGTCCCAGACTTGGGCTTGCCTCTTCTTTCTTCTTGCCTTAAAATGAAAATTAAACATGAACATGACAGAGCTCATGAGAAGACAGAATTTTTGTGAACGGTTCATAAAAATTGTCGATTTTTTTTTATCAAATGACGTCGCTGATATTCGGTGGATAACGTCATGTCAGACCAAATCATGTGACCACACGTGTAATAACATTTTTGCCCTTACATGTAACGTCATTGACAACGGCCGTCTCAGTAATGCGTTTTCTTATTGAAATAATATTCATTTTGAAGGCGATAAAATCTCATTTCAGAGGTAATATGATAAAGAGAATCTTACACTTGTGGTCTTTTCATATTAAATTATGGAACTCGCCGACGGTTTAAATACATGTAACACCAATATGACCAACTGTATTCGGCATTCTGTGTCTTCTTAACTTACTGCATAAGAGAACCATGCTACATGTAGTTCATGTAAAAACTTGTCACTAAGTCTCTTAGGTACAATATATCTCAGAGTTCTAAAGTTCTTTATACTTTCATATATCAGAACAGTGTATCTAAACATTATTTACAGTTAAAAAGATAAACCGTTCTTTACCCTTGTCTCTGTACAACTAGAGTGACTCGGTTATGGTGCAAAAAGTCGCCGGAAGGTCGTGAGTTCGCGTCTCACCGTCGCCATCCGACGACTTGAAAACTCTGTCTGTCAACCCAGCAGTAAATGGGTACCTTTTTCGAATCAGGGAAGGATAAGTCAGCGAAAGGACAGAGATGCTCCGCCTTTCATCAGCTGCGCCCAAGATACAATGGGTCTCTAACCGCCACTGCCCCAACGGCTATTAGGCTATGGGAAACCTTTACCTTTCTTTGGATTTCCTTGAGACTGACATTCTCAACGCCTTTTTGTGTTCACTTTACTAAGTTCTTGATACCTCATACTTTGAAGGGCACATGCTAATCTAATTCGAGATCATAAATTCAATAGAGTACTCTATATGGTAACAACATCACATTCTCATCTTTATTTATTTCCTTCACGGGGAACCAGTAAAAGTATTTTGTGGGGAGGTTTGACGCTTTAGGTGGTGATAATCACAGATTTGGGACAAAGACATAAATATGCATAAAATACTCAAAATAACACTGATCTTTCCAAAACTTAACAGATGCCTTCTGTATGTTGTTTCTCATAATTTAGAATCCCAAAATGCAACATTTGTTAATGTTAAAAAGTATTTTTATAAGAGAAGATCAAAGGGTAATTTTCTGCGAATAAATCTGAAAAAATAATATCATTATTGAAAACATACTTAGTGCTTGGAGTACCTTGTTGCATAATGGAGAGCGTCCTAGCAATTATTTTTTCAAACTCTTTCACACATTATCAGGCTGAGCAATGAAAAAAAGATGCCGTCTGTGTCCAAATTTTTTTGTCAGACCACTCAGGTGAGACAGGTGAAACTATTTTAACAAGGTTTAACAATTTCATCTACACACCACTGATCATGTCAGTAATGTATTATTTATATTGTAGGGGTTAACATAGGTATGCTTGCCTATCTTGTATTTAATAAATGCGTCCAGTGTACATTTACTTTGTACATGTACATGGTTGAACATTTGAGAAAAAGCTACCATTTTCATCTGGTCTACATTACGATTAGAGAAAGAGTTGGAATAAATAATTGCTAGGACGCTCTTTATTATGCAATAATGCACCTTCAGCATTACGTAAATTTGCAATAACGATATTATTTTTTCAGATTTATTCGCAGAAAATGACCCTTTGATCTTTCCTTATAAAAACAATTTTTTAAGCAGCATGTACGTCTATTTTGTATTCTAAACTGTAAAGAACAACAAAAATAAGAAGTCTGCTAACTTTCAGGGAGATACGTTACTTTTTTTATGGTTTTATGCAGATTTTTACATTTACCATAAATCACCACCTTAAAAACACCTTCCCCATACATTGTATCAGAGCTGACACGGTGTATGCAGCACACAAACGACTTAAGCAAACGTGAATGTAGACATGGTAGATAGTAGACAATTTTACAAGTGTGAGAGAGCTATGGGATCCTTTAATTACCCTTCCTGTTTGGTCACCTTAACAATTAGAGTAAAATGTCTAAACATTGGGACCGATAGGTCTACGTAAACACTGCAGACCCCGATCAGACTGCTCCTACAGTCTACACGGTATGCCCTTCCATGTGCATCTATTGGTCCATTACTGCTTTTTAAAAACAAAATGTACCACATTTAGAACAACTATGGTAATTAATTCAGTGTCCTATTTCTTTCTTTTTTATTTTATATGGTTCTTCTATTATCAAACAACAGGGACTTCATTTTTTGTGGGTTATTCGAAATGTCTGTGCTCACGCTATTTCGTAGTTTCCCTAAACATTTGGGAACTAATGCCTGGGCAAGCAATGCATTCAGAGTGCAAGCGCCCTTATTTCACACCGGGTAGGCGGCAATCGAAAACGCTCATGCAGTCGACAAACGCGGATCATAAACCATTAGAAACAGCGTTTTCGATTGCAAATTGTCGCCAATTTGCAATAGAAATAATAGTTTCTCGCGTTTCGAAGTATAGCGAGAAACTTTTGTCTTAATGGTATGAATATTCATCATGTGGTCAGCTGGTCAGTTGTTTTTTAGTCAGGTGACTAAATCGTTTTCGCGCCGATTTGGTCGGCAGTGGTCAGTTCCTGCGAAGCGTTCTCAAAGTTCACTTCAGTTTCACAATGGATAGAGCAGAGATAGAAAATTTTGTTTCAGATTCTGTGAGAAGTGCTGTTTCTGAGAGGCAAAATGAACTTTTGGACAGTGTCAATTCCTTGCTTACTAATAAATTTGAAACATTTAAGAAAAATTTCAGTGAAAAGCAGTTTGCAATTTCAGAAAATCAAATTTCAAGGTTACGTTCGTCGGCAACGGGCCAGTATCAGTTCAAAAGAAAAAGTTGTGAAGAGCAATTCAATTTTAATGCTTCCTTGGAGGATAAATTTGCGGACATTGACTGTAGCTTGAGCAATTTAAGCGCAGAGAGTGTTGTAAAGGCCAAGGACAGTGCTTCTGAAGGTAAATCTTTAATTCAGCAACGTCAAAAACTTTTAAAGTTAGCAGACTCTTCAGAATTGGGATGGAAAGTCGTAAGTGAATATCAGACAAACCCACTGGCGTCCGATTCCGAAGACGAAAAGAAAATTTACAAGGCCGAACTTAGAGCTGAGCGAAAGGCTCGCAAAGATCAAATGAAGCGCATCAAGGGTAGAAAATCTCCATATAGGTTCAGGCAGTTTGCTAGTTCAACCGCTACTATGCAGTCACAAGCGCAGGTGCAGTCAACAACAAGACCGACGACGACGGCTACCAATCCGGCGGCGACGAAACCAGGTCTATGCTGGTATTGTGGGGGTGCAGGCCATTGGCGTTTCGAGTGTGAGGCGCTGAAAAAGGCTCAGGCAAATAATAAGATAAGTATTCTTGATTTTTCTGTTAGTTGGGCCAATTCCACTGTTACAAGCACTTTAGGTTCGGTAGATAGCGATACGCAAGAGTGCGCAACAGGTATGCTAAACAATAGTACTATTTCTGAGGTCAGTATTCAGGACGTCTTGTCAACAGAAATAGTACCCGAGATACAGTGTACTGATCAGGGCGAAATTTCTCCGGTAGGCAGACTTAGATCTATGTCCAGTCAGTGGGAAAAGATAACTAATAACTCTTTTATATTGGGTGTCATCAAAGAAGGTTATAAAATACCCTTCAAGGAAGTACCTGATTCTGTGGAGCTCAGAAATAACAAGTCTGCCAGAGATAATGCAGATTTTGTAAGTGAAGAAATCCAAAAATTATTGGTCAAAGGGTGTGTCACTGAGGTAAAAGATAAGCCCCCAGTTATAAATCCCTTGACTGTGGCGACAAATAAATCGGGTAAGCACAGATTGGTTTTAGACTGTCGGCATTTAAATAAATGTTTAGCTAAATTTAAATTTAAGTACGAAGATGCTTCTGTAGCTAGACAGATGTACGAAAAAGGCACGTACCTGTTCTGTTTTGATCTTCGCGGTGCGTATCATCATATCGATATAACGCTTGCACACAGGAAGTTCCTTGGATTTCAGTGGAAAGAAGGGGAGACAACTAGATATTATACTTTCAGTTCTCTCCCGTTTGGTCTTGCAACAGCGGGGTATATTTTCACTAAAGTTCTCAGGGTATTAGTGCAATATTGGAGGTCTATTGGGCACCAGGTAGTTATGTTCCTTGATGACGGGATAGGGGGTCACAAAGAAAGATATAAAGCTGTAGAGTCCAGTGATTATATTAAGCGCAATTTGGGTGAATTTGGATTTTTGATAGCAGAAGACAAGTGTAAATGGGATCCAAGTTTAGAAGCAGTTTGGTTGGGGTATTACTGGAATATGGCAGAAGGTAAATTGTACGTGACTTTAGACAGAATTAAACGATTGGAGTTGTCTGTTGAATCAATGCTGTATAGTGTGAGTAGATGTGAAGTACCTTTAGTGAAGGTGAGATTTCTTGCCTGTATAGTGGGTCAGATTATTTCAATGCAAACAGTGCTTGGGAAAAATGTACAGCTGAAAACGAGAGAGTTGTACAGATGCATTGTGTCCAGAGCGAGCTGGAATGCCCCGGTGAGGCTTACCGAAGTAGCTGTTGCAGAGCTTTATTTCTGGAAAAACAACGTTAGGTCTATGAATTCAAAAGGTCAGTATATAGCACCAGATGTTTCTACCGAAATTTCGGTGTATTCAGATGCAAGTGGTGTCGGCTACGGCGGGTATATGTGCAAACAGGACAGTTTGAGATACGATGATATTTTTGTCGTAGAAAAAAGTATGTTAGAAGCAGGTGTATCACTGAAGTCGGATGAGTCAAAAGAGTTGGACTTGGTTGCCGAGTCCGGTATTGTCCTAGAGTCGGACATCACCCTGGAGAGGGATGTAGTCCTAGAGTCGGACAGTTGTATTCTAGAGTCGAATACTATGTGTGATCATGATTGCTCTGAACAGCAGGTTATTAAACCTTTCAGTGTTTACTTGAGTAAAATGCTTAAGACGCATGAGAATTTAGATCCGTGCAAATTTGTAAAAAGCAGTGTTGTAAACGGGTCATGGTCAAGAGCAGAGCAGTTGCAAAGTTCCACATGGCGTGAGGTGGAAGCAGTCAGGAGGGTTATGTTTTCTAACGCCGAGTTAATCAAAGGGAAGAAAGTTAAACTATATTCGGACAATAAAAATGTAAAATCAGTCTTGGCGAAGGGTAGTGCGAAGCCTGCTCTTCAGATGCTTGCGATCAAAATAAACGAATTTTGTGATTCAAGGGAGATAACTCTAATTCCTGAATGGTTACCTCGCGATTCAAATACAGCAGCTGATTTTTTAAGCAAAATGTCGCCCGCCGATGAGTGGGGCTTAAGCAATTGGGCTTTTCAATTTTTGGACAGAGTTTGGGGTCCTCACGATGTAGATCGCTTCTCGTCTAATTTGAATAATAAATGTCTGAAATTCAATAGCAAATACTGGGTTCCAGGCACCGAAGCAGTGGATGCTTTCGATCAAAGTTGGAATGGTTGCACAAACTGGATGGTTCCCCCGCCTTCATTGGGTAGCAAGGTTTTGAAAAAGATTTTAAAAGAAAAAGCTGAAGGCACACTTGTGTTACCTGAATGGCGTGCGGCACCTTTTTGGCCTTTGCTTTTGGATCAACGGGGTTCGTTCAGTCATTTCATAAAGGCTTATGAGAAATTGCCAAGATCAAACATTATAACGCCCGGAAGATGCAAAAAAGGCATTTTCACAAGCAACCCTTTGGCATTTAGTATGATTGCTTTTAAAGTTCGTTTCCTAGATTCAGCATCATAATTAATCATTTATGTAAATGTAAACGAGGATATCAGTACTCAAACTTGTTTCGGTGTACTATGAATAAAATTAAGCAAGATTTTCAAATAGATTTTGGAATAATAACAATATAAATATTTTAAATTAAAAAAAAAAATGCTTATATGTATAAGCACATTGGTGTTCACTAAACAGAGCGTTTAGAGGAATTCACGTACATGTATTTGATACAATATTTCTCTAGATGACGCAGTGTTCATTGAGCGCTCATTTGTTTGTACTAAGGAGAAAACTAAACAGAATATTTTGTGACATATTTGTATTTCATTTCAGGTATTGGTTTAAACGCCAGTCTTGCTAGAGCCATGAAGGATGCTGCAGTACCAGAATCTAGTAAAATTTGTGAGCGTATAGCTGCTTATATGTTACATTCAAAAAGTGACAGCACAGTAAAAAAGTGCTTTTCTTCATTTCAAAAGTGGAAGCGTTTTGCATACATAATCTTTATAGCATTATACCGGCA
Source organism: Ctena decussata (assembly GCA_963989385.1). Taxonomy (NCBI): domain Eukaryota; kingdom Metazoa; phylum Mollusca; class Bivalvia; order Lucinida; family Lucinidae; genus Ctena; species Ctena decussata. The sequence continues at coordinate 7,002,202 of OZ022498.1, forward strand.
GAGCCAATTCATATTGTGTTATATTTAACCAGCTTGCTAGATTCCGGGTCTTCATATAACGTTATTTCATCAGCAATTTACGCTATTAAATGGGCTCATAGTATGAACGGTTTGTTGGATCCGACCGAAAATGGTTTCGTAAAGAATTTGCAGGAAGCTGCCAAGCGACTTAGATCTACCAAGACTGTTAAGAAGGATGCTGTTACTTCAGAAATGTTAATAGAGCTTTGTGACATATTTTCAGAAAACGGAGATTTACTAGTGCTCAGAGATTTATCTATGATACTTATTGGGTTTGCAGGATTTCTGCGTTTTGATGAGTTGGTTGAGCTGAAATGTAACGATATCAGCTTTCAAGATAATTATTTGATTATTCAGATTCGTAAAAGTAAAACCGATGTGTACAGGTCAGGAAACGAGATTCTGATAATTAGGGGTGTTACTTCTGCTTGTCCATCTATAATGTTACAGCGATACATGACATCAGCTTGTATAGATAATATGTCTGAAAATTATTTATTCAGACCCGTAGTTCGATCACGTAACACATGCAAATTGCTTAATAAAGTGAAGAAGCTCAGTTATACTAGAACAAGGGAGGTTATTCTCGAGAAGTTAAAATTAGTAGCACCAGAGTTAAATTTGGGGCTTCACTCTCTCAGAGCGGGTTGGGCATCCACAGCTGCTAACGCAGATGTTAGCGATAGATGTTTAAAACGACATGGTAGATGGAAGGTTGACTCTAGCAAAGACGGTTACATTGAAGATTCTGTTCAGAAACGTTTAAAAATAACAGAAGCTTTAAAATTATGAGGCATGTGACTTTCTGATCACTATTTATGATTTCATTATCAACCATATATTATCAAAGCGCTACTCCTAGTGAAAAACTGTCCAGCTTCCTTAATTTAAAGTTTCTTGCATTAAACGCTCGCAGCCAGCAAATCTTAATTGTTTTGCGTGTTTTACTGGTTTTTGATGATAGAAGTACAGTTAAGACTAATAGTTTCTCGCGTTTCGAAGTATAGCGAGAAACTTTTGTCTTAATGGTATGAATATTCATCATGTGGTCAGCTGGTCAGTTGTTTTTTAGTCAGGTGACTAAATCGTTTTCGCGCCGATTTGGTCGGCAGTGGTCAGTTCTTGCGAAGCGTTCTCAAAGTTCACTTCAGTTTCACAACTTCTTATATATGTGCGTTGTATTTGGGGTACTACTGATTGGTTCAGTATATGTTTTGGTATTTTTGGATGAGGTCGACATCCTGCCCTGAGGTATGCTTTAGCATGGCTTCGACTCACGTTCCAGAGCATTTTTCCTTAAAGGTTTTTTATCTCTGGTTTTCGTGACCGGCTAGTATACTTGAAGGGGGTTAAAATACCTGAACACGTAGTGGAGCATTTTGTCAACCTTTTACGACACGTACTTGCTAGTTGCGCAAGTCAAATTTGTCTTTCAATTACGACATTACGATTTCTGTCTCCACTGTACATGTATATCTTTGCTCTATTCATTGTGCATTAAACGCTCGCAGCCAGCAAATCTTAATTGTTTTGCGTGTTTTACTGGTTTTTGATGATAGAAGTATAGTTAAGACACGCTGTTTCTAACGATTTTTGATCCGCGTTAATCGATTTTAAAGAGCGTTTTGATTGCCGCCTACCCGGTGTGTTATTTGCTTGTGAGCTTATGCAGCCTGGTGCGTATTTTTGCTCTTTACACAGGGTCTACAGCCTGCATATATGTGATAGCGATAAACTCCCTGACATTCAGGCGCATATAAAAAGGAAGATAAAATCTATTCAAAGTTTATGAATATGAAACGTAAAGCTTTGTGAGTGCATTAAATGAACATTTGAAGGTGTCCATTTAAAGGTCACATTGCTTTCCCAGTTGTAAAGCGTCTATTTGATGTTTGGTGTTACATGTAGATGACAGGAAGTCGGTTGATATGCATACTGGCAAAATGTAGGGACAAATTCAGAAAAATGACAAATCTCCACATAAAATTCTTTCCAGATTTTTCTTTAGTGGTTCCCCGTTGAGCAGTAGTTGTTACACAAGGGAATCTAATTGTGTTGTTACCAGATAATAATATGTGTATCTAAAATGACACAAATATTTTTCAACTCTTTTTTAAAAAAAAAAAAACAACTACAACACAAAACTGTTAAATTCCGCCCCCTCCCCCCCCCCACACACACAAACAGCCCCCTCCCCAACTTCTAAGAACAAAAGGGAGAAGAATAGTATTGAACATACACATGTACTTCTATTAATAACAGTAATCAGAAGCAACTTCAGAAAAAGAGGAAGAAGAAACTTCAAATTTTTTCTGATTTTTTTTTTTTTGTTAAAAAACCGAGTCATGACAAGAGCATATGCGCGCGAGTATTTTACAGTAACCACAATACGTAAACTTACGCCGTCTTGAAGAATAACGCCTTTGGCATGGTTGTAGAGCTGCCCATTATGATCCAGACTGGCAGAATTGAGAACCATCATTTCCCAGAATGGCGATGACGTCACGGTGGTATTCACATGATTGCCAGAAGTTACAAGCTTGCCAGGTGGTAAATGGACTAGCTTGAATCCTCGATACCCAAGACCTGATAAAGAAAACAGTTCAAATACGTTCAAAGTTCTAAAAAAAATGGCCAACCTAGAAAAATTACCGCTACTGTCCTAAACATGCAGAATTTTGTTTTAACAATACAATAATGCGTCCAAAAGATACATAGAGAATACCATGTTAATGTCTTTTGATATTAAGTTTATCAGGCGAGGCCAGAAACAGCGTAGGAATGGCGAGGCTTGCCGAGCCAGTCCGACGTGTTTCTGGTCGAGCCTGATAAACTTGAAGCCTCGCCATTCCTACGCTGTTTCTGGTCTCGCCTGATTAACTTGATATCGAAAGACACTTGCGTGGTTTTCTATTTATCATGCATCATTAGAGTATTTTCAGATGTAAAGAGCGTCAAACAAAAGAAAAGTAAACGCAGTTTTGTTTGAACTTGTTGACGTCGCGAATGCGTTATGACCTAAAGACGGTGACGTCATTTAACCAATCGAACGTTGTCATCACGGCCAATGTCAGCATGTAGCAATCGCCTTCAGAGATTGCTTCTGTAGGCATCGCCTGATAACATTCGCGCAAGCGCAGTTCTTAAGTGACATGATATCACATCATGTTATCATACCCTTGTTATCAGTTGAATTTTGCAGCATATGCGTGATAAGAATGGCAAACAGTGCAGACCTGATCAGGCTGCTCCTGCAGTCTGATTCTAGTCTGCACGCTTTCCTCAGAAACATTTATCCAACTACTTAGAGTCTTTACCTCAGCCCATGGTATACCGACTCAGCTTTGTAATGTCGTATCAAGTAGACGGATTGATGACATCCCGGGTATTCTCTTCTTTGTTTGTGGCACGGCTCATGCGATACATGGTTTGTTTTTCCTTGTCATAGGGTATCTCCTTTTTTAAGATAAGTCTCAGTGTGACAAAACTGATTGAGTTTTTACAGTTTCTTTTATATAATTTCCCGCTTTTTCATCTATTGTATGCTTTAATTTCCCTCTATCCAATCAGATTGATTTGAGATTCACGGATACCTCCTACATATATATCTCATGGCGAGTCTCTCTCTCTCTCTCTCTCTCTCTCTCTCTTTGTGTGTGTGTGTGAGAGAGAGAGAGAGAGAGAGAGAGAGCGCTCCAAGTTGAAATAAAGATCACACCTTTCCCTGGTCTCGCAGGTGGCTACGTGTACTCTTAAAGGAAATGTTATATTGGACTTCGTACAACAACTAGATTGAGGGGAACATTTACATTTTTCTCTTTGTGTCTGGTTTATATTCTGGGCAGTGGACAACTCATTGGCTTGTTAGGAGAGAGAGAGAGAGAGAGAGAGAGAGAGAGAGAGACAGACAGACAGACAGGCAGAAGCGCACACACACAAAGACAGGAAGAGAGACAGACAGAGAGATGCAATCATTCCGTGACTACAAATCCGATGGGTCAGTTAGTGGTGGTGTTAACAGACGGCCAGAACGAAATGCATTTACTAGTTGAGTCAGCGGCCATGTGCTTATCACCAAGGCGATCATATAGTTATCATGTAACTTGGTTTTGTTCGACATACAAGCCTGGCGAGGTTATTTCGTGGTCAAGAAACACCATGGATGTTCTTTCCAATGAAAGTACTGACAAATTACTTGGTCCGAACAAAATTCAGAAGAAGGACATTATAGTCCAGACGGGAAGCATCTCAGTCAGTTATACAACATCTCGATGAAGAAGCGGTTTTCGAATAGGAGATAACATCCACAGGAAAAGATTTCCTGGAGCAGACATAGGAAGTGACCATGACCTGGTGATGATTGCCTTTCGAATTCGTCTGAAGAAGGCCAGAAAGCAAAACTAGACAAGACTGAGGTTTAACCTTGAGAAGCTAAGGGCCCTGACTCTGCAGGCACAGGGTGGGAAATTCGACACACTTATCGGTCTGAGGGATCGATACCCTCATTACCTCCGACAACGCACAGCTGGTAGAGGTACTTGAGCAGGGCCTTCACAGAAAAAAACATGGGTCACCAGCGGTGCTTGCAAAGGAAAATCGTGGCTTCGGCATCACAATATTTAAAGGAAATGTAACGAATATAGCAAACGAAAAGCATGAACGATCCAAATGTCTGTTGTTGCAAATGCTTGTAGGGGAGTAATGAACATTGCACGAAATGCAAAGGAAAATTACGCGTGTTCACTTTGCAGCATGCAAAGGACAATCTTCAAACTTTCATATCACAACACAGAATAAGAAATGAAAATTTCACGTCAAGGGTAAGTTAACGAGCGAGCGTTCAATGTCGCAACATGCAAACATGTTTCTTTGTAACATGAAAAGGAGAATTGTGAGATACGCCAGGGTAAATGGCGAAAGTTTTGTTTGCGGCATAAAAAAGGAAATCACGAGCTTTTGTCGCCACAACAGCCAAAGGAAAATCGTGTATGTTTCCACTGTTTTGGGGCCCGTGTCTGTGTATCTAAAAATTCCGGAATTGTCTATGTTTAAATGACCTATGAATTCGGACTTATGACTGAGGTACTTTGACCACTTACATTTCTCACCGTAACATGTCAACAGAACTTTGCAACATAAAACCGAAACGCATTAACGAGTCTCTGCGCAACATGAGATTATGTTAGTTGTTAATAAAAATAAGCGACTATAAATAAAAATTATTATTATTATTATTAATTATCATTATTATTATGAAAAACATAAATCGCAAGGTTTCTCGTCCAAACAAGCAAAGAGGTTACGTGCCTTAACATGTTACAAAAGGAAATCACGGATATTTATAGTTGCAACATTTGCAACATGCATAGGGAAATCACGGCCTTTTCACAATTGTAAACTGACTTTTCTTCTCGGTAATGCGAAGGGAAAGTGTAAACTTTTCTCTTCGCAACACGAAAAAAAAAAAAAAAAAAAAACGCATCGGAACCTGAGAGGAGAAGTCGCGAGCGTTTCGGAGGCAAACAAATCTTTTCGATTTTTCATCTGGCAGCAAAGATTTGGGCAAACGAAAAAACTCAATATTATAGTGTATATGTACTTACGGTTTGGCAAGTTTAGTTTTGGCACATCTTTAAAACTTTTAAGGATTGGTATGTACTTGGGGTGTGCCTCCTCAATGAACCATGTTGGGTCAGACCGTCCGGAGAACACATGCATAGTGATGTGGATCCGCCAGCTGCTGGATGGCACATCTTGCTTTGTGAGAGGTATGCTGAAATTCAAAGTTTGAGCCGCGACATTGCAAAACTAAAAACAAAGGGGCAAGTTCGCCCAGCAAAGACTCAGATCAGCCTGGGCATCTGCCCAGTCTGATCAGCGTCCTCGCTTAGGGCATGGAGATGGTTTAGACTCTTAGCTACCCTCGAACAGCGAAGACTCTGATCAGACTGGGCGGATGGCCAAGCTGATTAGAGTCTTCGCTTGGTACACATGCCACTTTGTTGGTTTTGTCGTGTCGCGGCTCAAATGGAGCAGACGAAGGGCATTTCCAACGATCTAACAAAATATCAAGATGAAACTATGATTTATAAGGGGCGTTCAGAAAGTTCTGATTCTCGCCGCATAACTTTGTGTGCATACATTGAAAGCACTACATTTTGCCTTTACAGTAGTACCAAACACTCTACAAAGATACATTTTCTTATGGATTTGCAACGCATTTTATTAGGGCCCACTCATACCACTGGGTATTAAAGACTGCTCATATGAGAATTAGGACCTTCTGAAGTAAAAATCTGCAGTGCCTTTAGGGTATACCTTTCTCAAAAGCGTTCCAAAATGTGTCCTTTAGAAAATATACATCGCGAATGCAGAGTTGTCCAGACATATCATAGCTTTATATATTTTCGCTACCAGAAGTTCTGTCTTTATGATTGTTACCAAAATATGACGTCACTAACAGAACTTTCTGAACATTCCTCGTAAATCTGAATTTTGATTTTTCAATTACGTTGGAATCAACGTTGGAATTATTGAATTCTGCTGTACTGCAAAGAACAAAGACTTTGACGAGATCGCGTGGATACGTATATTGAACAAACTTTCGTTTTAACCAGAAATTGTAAGCAAAAACTACCAGAAATTGTAGTCAAACATTACCCACAGACATGCATGTAGCTGCGTATAGTTTAATACCTAGTTGCGTATTAAGAGTCATTCTCTGTAAGCACCAAAATCAGGTGAAAATGACATGTCTCAGATTTTTGCGAAACTCAGTGTCTTTTTTGCTTATGTCAAGTGATGAACAAAAATAAAAGTTTTTCTTCGATCAAACTATCCGTTGCCATGGCAACCAGGATTTTGTGTTTTTCAGCTTAATCTGGTGATTTTTCAAATGAAAAATGCAAGATTTGACTCCAATTGTTCTGGTAGTAATTCACAACAAATGGTATTGATACTTACATTTTACAAGAGAACCATGTAAGTGCTGCTTACAAATACAGAAAATTTTCTTCATATTGCTATGGTCAAGCAGTCAGTGACCTTGACTTCCACCTAGTAAGGCGTCTATTTCAAAACATAAAAAATCAGCAAATTTTTAAGACGTTTTACTAAAAAATGCGGCTATAGATTTTTTTCTTTCTCTTGATACAGAGAGTACAAAGCCTAGTTGTTGATATATCAAAAAATTGGAGATGGTATATTTTTTAAATTGAAAATAATTTCCTTTGAATTTAGTCACCGACAGAGAAATCAGAAGAAACTTTCATAATTGTAATTCTAAGATAAAATACAATACCTTGAACATTTTCAAAAAATATGAGCCAAAATACAAGTTGATGCATGATTAACAACTAAAGAAAACTACATAGAGAGTTTTCACCCTCAAAAATATGTTAGAACCTTACAATTTGGGGTTAAATTACCCCATCCACTTCCCCCCAATGCAAAACCAAATTAAAAGTTGCATGCTACAATGAATATATCTCAGTCTTTGCTGATTTTGAATGGTCTAGGGGGCTTCCACAAGCTAATTATTTCTGTCGTCTTTTTTTTTTCATAATATTCTCACAGTGGTTGGTGGGTGGGGGTCGGGATGGGGGACATATTGTTTTTTGGTGCGGATCCCATCAGCGTCTGTGTAACCCTTGCCTTCACTCTATGTCCTGAAGGAATAAATGGATTATGACCATACTTGCATGCATACCTAATTGGGTAGGGGTAAAGAACTGACTAGACTTTGCTGACCTTGACACTATTTTCAAGGTCACAGAAGGTCAAAGAATGATGAAAAATGGCTTTTCTGCACCGTATCTCCTAAATGGATAAATTGATTTTCACCAGACTTGCACAAATATATCATTGTGAAATGGAAAAGAACTGGCTAGATTTTGCTGACCTTGACCTTATTTTCAAGGTCACGGAAGGTCACTGAGTGCTGGAAAAAAGGGCTTGTCAGCATGATATCTTCTGAACTGAATGAATGGATGGATTAATAGCAAATCTGCGCATGATATATCACTCTGAAATGAAAAAGAATTGATTAGATTTTGGTGACCTTGACCCTACTTTCAAGGTCACAGGAGGTCAGAAATGTTGAAAAATGGCTTGTCTGAACCATATCTTCTGAATGGATGGATGTATTTTAACCAAACTTGCATAAACATATCACTGGGAGATGGAAAAGAAACTGATAAGATATTGGTAACCTTGACCTCATTTTCGAGGTCACAGGAGGTTGTAGCGTGTTGAAATATTGCTTGTCTGCATAATAACTCCTAACGGGATTGATGGATTGCGACCAAACATAGATAAGTTTATAATCAGGAGGTGGAAAAGTACTGATTAGATGGTGGTGACCTGGACCCAAATTTCAAGATTTACAAGAGATCCTAACTTTGCAATATTTAGGGAAATTGATACAGCTGAGAAAGGATAGGAGGGGGTTCATCTGTTTTTGTAAAACAAACATTTCTAGTTTATTAGCTCACCTGAGCCGAAGGCTCACAGGTGAGCTTATAGTATAGGCAGTCGTCCGTCGTCCGTCCGTCCGTCCGTCCGTCGGTCCGTCAATATTTTCAAACGACATCTCCTCTGAAACTACAAGGCCCATGGTTACCAAATTTCATGTATAGCATCTATAGGCAGGGGGAACCAATAATACTGTTTTTTTTTTATCCAAATCGCTTCAGAACTTTGGTTGCTATGGCAACTTAGTTTCCATTGACTTGTATGGGAAAAATTGAAAATTTGCATTTATTGCTATGTCACTGCAGATTTTTTGACAAAACTTTTACAGAAATGTTTCTTGAGTATTCCTCTATCAACCACATGAATTTTATGTAAATTGCACAATTTGGCTGGTTGCCATGGCAACCGAATGGTTAGAAATAGAAAAAAATATTCAAAAATCATCTCCTCAGAAACTATGGAACCAATAAAGCTCAAACTTCACAGAAAGGGTCTTAGTACTAGCCTCTATAAAAGAATTGTTTTTCTTGGCAATTGCTGTAGCAGTTTGGTTGCTATGGGAACTTAAAGTTGCCATTGACTTATAATGGCAAAATGGAAAATTTGCATTTATTGCTATGTCACTGCAGATATTTTGACAAAACTTTTATGGAAATGTTCCTTGAATAGTCCTTAACCAGCCTTATTAAATTTATGCAAATTGCACAATTTGGCTGGTTGCCATTGCAACCGAGTAGTTAAAAATAGAAAGATATTAAAAAAAAACATCTCTGCAGAAACTATGAGGCCAATGAAGCTCAAACTTTACTGAAAGGATCTTACTACTAGCCTCTATAGAATTACTGTTTTTCATGGCAATTACTCCAGCAGTTTGGTTGCTATGGCAACTAAGAGTTTCCATTGACTTATAATTGGAAAAATGGAAATTGGCAATTTTTGTTGTTTCACTGCATTTATTTAGATTCTTTCTACAGAAATGTTTCTTGAATAGTCCTCTATGTTCATATGAATTTTCTCCAAATCCCTGAATTTGATTGGTTGCCATGGCAAAATATAGGGTAAATTTTCGAAAAAAAAAAAAAATCTTCTGCTCAGTAGCCATATGGGGGATGAAGCTGATATTGTGCAAACATGTTGATGACAGAAGCCTACATGAATGTTGTTTTTTCTTCCAACCCTATAAGAGCTTTGGTTGCTATGGCAACTTATTGTTTCCATTGACTTATAATGGGAAAAGTGAAGCCATGAGGAGGATGAAGTATGTTTCATATTATCATTGCCCATGTGAACTGGTTGCTATAGCAACTTAAAGTTTCCATAGACTTACAATGGGGAAAGTGGACATTGGGTATTTATTTCTGTGTTACTGCAGATATTTTGACAAAAGCTTTATAGAAATGTTCCTAGAGTAGTCTTCTATCAGCCATATAAATTTTGCCCAAAGACCTGATTTTGATTGGTTGCCATTGCAACTAAAAGGCCAAATTTTCAATTTTTTCATCTTTTTTTTTTGGCCAAAGATCTAAGAAGCCATTAAGGGGGGATAAAGTTTATTTTTTGCATAAATGTTTGTGATATTATCCTCAACATAAATGGTGTGTTTTTTTTTGCTGTTGTGCATGTTTGTTGTTGCTGTGGCAATTAGTTTTTCCAATTTAACCTCAGTGCTCAGGTGAGCGATATAGGGCCATTGGCCCTCTGGTTTTATTTATCACGTAGTAACCATGGCAACCAATACTCTATCACTAGTCTGTTTTAGTTGGAAATGAATGTTTAAAATGGATGGATGGATGACTTGCAATTTTATGTCCTTTTCAACAGTATTTCAGTCATATCAGGACAATGGGACGGTGATAACGAAAGTCTGTGTGCAATGGAACCCCATTTACGGTAGGAAAAATTCTCGCCTCCAGCGGGTTTCGAACCCAGTCCGCTACCTCAGGTTGGCCAGCGCTTAACCCACTGAGCCACCGGGGCTCCTGGATATTTAAAAAACATTCAAATTTAGTTGAAAAGTGTTGATTGTGATTTTCTATCTATGTATACACTTTCTATTGGCCAAATGAGTCTCACCTTGGACAATAATTCGGTATATTTTAGTTGCTATAGATAAAACCAGATGTTCCATCAGAACAGCATTGACAATCTGAGCGCATCTGGCAGCAAGCAACTAAAGGACATATAATGAGCAGAAATACATTTAAATATTTCATAATGGAGAAGAAAATTTGCTTATATATTTATCATATTGATAAGCATATTTATGTCCCCCCACCATTGGGGGGAGGTGAGTTGGGGAAGGAGGAAAGGGAACGCAGGTATGTTGTTTTGATGCAGATCCCGCCTGCATTGGTGTCGGTGTCTATGTGTTAGCAAAACTTCATGTCTGCACTCTATCTCTTGAAGGGATAAATGTATTTTCACCAAACTTGCAAAGATACATCTTTGGGTGGGGAAAAAGAGCTGATTAGACTTTGGTGATGTTGATCACATTTCAAGGTCATATGAGGTATCTGAATAGCTTGTTGGCGCCATATGTATTGAAGGGGTGGATAGATTTAGATCAAACTTGCACAAATATATCACAGGGAAGTGGAAAAGAACTGAAAAAAGTTGGTGACCTTGAAAATATTTACAGGTCACAGGAGGTCAAAAACAGTGAAAATGGTTTGTATTCACCATATCTTCTCAAAGGATAAGAATTTTGATCAATTGGTTGGTTGGTTGATTTGATGCTTAACGTCCTCGGTAAACAACTAAGGTCATGTCGGGACGGTCAGTTAACCTAACCACACTATTCCTGGGCAGGCTTAGACCTCCTAAGCGGTTAACCAGTACTAAGTGCACACACTTTCGCCAGTAACTGACAACTGCCCTTCTTGAATCAGCGGAAGGAGAAACGAAAGTATGTGGCCAGACCGGGATTCGAACCCAGAACCTCTGACTTACGAGTCAGGTGCCCTACCGATTGCGCTACCCGGCCCGGCTTAATTTTGATCAAGCTTGCAGAGGTATATCATAAGGAGGTGGGGAAACACTGTTAGTCTTCGGTAACATTGACCTTATATTCAAGGTCACATGAGGACTTACAGTGTTAAAAATGGCTTGCTTGCACCATATCTCCAAATGAACAGATCGAGTGTGACCAAACTTGCACAGACACACCATTGGAACATGGGAAAAAATAATTAGATGGTTGTCCAGGGACAACTTGTCGAGCCCACTATTTGCTTTAGTGACCCATTAGTATGTCAAGACTAACTGCTTCATTTTTCACTTATAAGAAACAATCCAAACAATATCATGATACAGCGAATTTCTTTTTTTTTCTTATGAAGGAAAACAAGTGGAACTATGGCCACGACAAGCACACATTATGACAATTTTATTATTTGACCTTGAAGTGTGACCTTGACCTTGGACCAACCTGAACTAACATTTCTACTCGTCAAGGAGAACAATTGTGCCAAATTGTTTTGAAATTCATGCATAACTGTATAAATTATATGGCCCAGACAAGCTCAGTTTATGACATTCTTTTAATCATTTGACCTTTAAATGTGACCTTGACCTTGGACCAACTTTAATAAATTCCACATGCCACTTCTACTCATCAACGAGAACAATTGTGCCAAACTGTTTTGAAATTCATCCATAAATGTAGAAGTAATGGCCAGGGCAAGCCCCACTTATGACTATTTTTATCATTTGACCTTCAAGTGTAACCTTGACCTTGGATATATCTGCAGATATTTCAATGGTACTTGAAATCATCAAGGAGAACAACTGTGCCATTTTTTTAATCCATGCATTAATGTAGCTGTTATGGCCCGGACAAGCTCAATTTATGACAATTTTTATCATTTGACCTTCGAATGTGACCTTGATCTTAGCCCTACCTGACCAAATGTTCCAAAGGGCACTTTTACTCATAAAAGAGAACAATTGTGCCAAATTATTTTGAAACCCATCTATAAATGTAGAAGTAATGGCTCGGACAAACTCAATATATGACCATTTTACCATTTGACCTTTAAGTGTGACCTTGACGTTGGACCTACCTGAACGAATGTTTCAAATGACACTTCTGCTCATCAAGGAGAACAGCTGTGCACAATTATTTTGAAATTTATCCATCAATATAGAAGTTTTAAAGGTCCCAGGAAGTCATGGAAAGCTGCTAAATGGATTGTTTGACCTTTATTCTGTTTTGAAGGTCAAAGATGGTCTTAAAATGTTTAAAAAATGGCTTATCTTTAGCCTATATTATGAAGCATTTGTTGGAATTATGCTAAACTAGCCCTAAATCATCATTTGGAGATGATTCATAACTGATTATTAGGGCCCCACCAGACGAATAATTTGTAATTTTGTATTTTTTTTTTGGTACGGTAATCGTGTCTACTCCATAACTCTGAAACTCTTTGTGATATTTTCTTGAAACTTGGTACAAATGTAAAACAGCATCAGACAATATGCGGAGAGAAAGAACCACAACTCCACCTACATTGTTTACTGAAATATGCCCCTTTGTAATTTTTTGGTATGGAAATCGTGTCCCCTCCATAACTTTGAAACTGTTTGAGATATTTTCACGAAACTTGGTACAAATAAAGAATTATCAGACGATGTGCAGAGAACAAGAAAAGTAACTCTTTCTTTATTTTTCACTGAATTATACCCCTTTGTAATTTCAGAACGGAAATTGTGTCTGCTCCATAACTCTAAACCCGTGTTAGATATTTTCACAAAACTTGGTACGAAAGTAAAACATCATCAGAAGATTTGCAGACAACAAAAAACATAACTCTACCTATGTTTTTTACTAAATGATGCCCCTTTGTTATTTTCAGTACGGAAATCTTGTCCGCTCTATATTTTTAAAACTCTCAAAGATATTTTCATGAAACTATGTACAAATACAAAACATTGTTAGACGATGTACAGAGAATAAGAACCACAATTCCATCTACTTTTGTACTGAATTATTTTCCATTGTAATTCAAAGTATAGAAATTTTGTCTGCTATTCAGCTTTTAAACCGTCAAATGTATTTTCTTGGAATTTTGTACAAATATAAAGCATTATCAGACAATGTGAAGAGAATTAAAACTGTAACTTCATCTACAGTTTCTACAGAATTATGCCCTTTTGTAATTTTCAGTATAGAAATCATTCCACGCTCTAACTTTAAAACTGTAGAAGATATTTTCTTATAAATTGATACAAATGTAAAGCATCATCAAACAATTTGTAGAGAAAAAGAACCATAACTGCACTTCATTTATGTTAGGCAGAATTATATCCCTTTGTAATTTTGGGTATTGCGACCTTGTCCAATCTATAACTTTAAAGCCTTTGAAGATATTTTCACAAAACTCGATACAAATATAAAGCATCATCAGAATATCTGAAGGTGTGCAGAATGCAAGAATGGTAACTCCAGTTTCCTGCTTTACAGAGTGGTTGCCTTTGTTTTAATCAGTCATAATTTTGTTTTTTGCCCGTATCTTAATTACTCTACCAGAGGCTTAATTCCAAACAACATGAAGTCAAACAACATGGTAACAGAAAGCTGTTAATGTATTTTCTGGTCGGGGACATACGACTAAAATTCCACCAGCAGTCTCATAAAGGCGGGACCCTGTTAGTTACCATGTTTCTAGTTAGGTTTTAGTGACTTTAATCCTATTTTTAAGGTCATTTGTTGATTTGTCCTGAAAAACGAAGATGTATCTTGAACCAGTAGATTCATTTTTACCAAACTTGCAAAGATCAACCTTTTAGGCAAGACAAAGACTTAGAACTTGGCGACCTTGATGCCATTTTCAAGGTCACAGGAGTATTTCGTCAAACCCGCTTGCCGTAAGCGAGGCAGTCGACAAAACTTCAGTTTGGTGTATGTGCATGCATATATGCATGCGTGCTTCATCAAGAACTTTTACAAAAACAAAGGACAAGAGACAAGAAAGCTTATGCAGACCAGACATGTGATGAGCAACTTTAAAACAAGTGTACCAGATGCTATTTTATCATCAAAACTCATAGTATGTAACTTATGAATTTGTTGTATAACTAAATGAGGTGGGTGGGATAACTCAACCCCTAGATATACAATATTAAACATATTAAGGAATGAAAAAATATAAACATTGTATGCGTGGTTTATTTCTTCTCCAATGCACGTCTCTATTTATGCTCAGTTGCTGTTCTTTCTCTACATTGTACTACATACACTCAGATAAACGATTTCTTTGTGGAAGGAATGAGTGGTTTTTGTCATAGCTACTATAAAAATATTGATTTATCGTATATTATTTAACAAAATCAACACTTACAATGCGTATGCATATGTAAAAAGTAAATAAAAAGGAATACATTTCATCAGCATTGAAACAATTTTCTGTAAATATCCGTGTAAATGAACACTGACCCATAATAGAATAACAGTTACCATGGTTACCAAATGATAAACAATGTAAAAACAATGACAGCAAACATGTGGTGATCTTTTAAAAATGTTTCAGTTTACTCACAATTATGGAAACTTGAGATATATTGTCCATGGCATGTAACTTTTGCATTCATTTCATATTCAGTGGAAGTGGGTGGGGTAATAGCACCCCAAATTGTAAATTTTAAGCATACTTCTGAATGAGAAAAGTATTTATGTAACTTCCCTCCACTGTATTCAATGTATTAATTTGTATTTCTGCTCATATTTGCTTAACATTCTCCAGATATTATCTCATATAACAGATTTTCTGCTATCACAGTTTCTTCTGATTTTTCTGACGGTGACTTAATTCAAAGAAAATTATTTTCAATTTAAAAAATATACCATCTCCAATTTTTTTATATATTAAGAGCTAGGTGTTATACTCTCTGTACCAAGAGAATGAAAAAAATCTATAGCCGCATTTTCTAACAAAGTGCTTTCAAAATTGGCCAATTTTTGATATTTTTAAAGGGATGCTTTACTAGATAGAAGTCAAGGTCAACAACTCCTTGACCATAGCAATAAATAGAAATTTTTTTCTATCCGTACACAGCACTTACATGGGTCTCTTAAAAGACATGAAAGTCAATAACATTTGTTGAGAAATACTATCAATACAACTGGTGTCAAATCTGGCATTTTTTATATGAAAAATCACCAAATTAGGCCAAAAAACAGAAAATCCTCGTTGCCATGGAAACGGACAGTTTGATTGCAGAAAAAATTGTAGTTTTGTTCATCACTTGACATAAGCGAAAAAGACACTAATTTTCATCAAAATCTGAGATATGTCATTTTCACCCCCTATTGCAATTTTTTGGTGCTTAAGGCCCTGTCACACTACAACGTTTCAGACAACGTATGCCAACGTATGAAAAATTTATCCAATACGCTGGCATACGCTGGAGATAAATTAAAACATCAAACAGCAGCCGGTTTTGGAACACACACATAGCGTATTGAAACGTATAAATAACTTATTCACAACTTATCCCTAGCGTATACATAACTTATACAAGCGTATAACAGCGTGTTGCCAGCGTATCTGTAGCGTTCTCGTCTTATGCCGAACGCATGCACAACGTTAGTCTAACTTACGCCGACCTTATGTATAGCGTGTTGGAGCGTGCTTCGACGATCAGATGTAAAGCGACGGCTCTCTGCAACTCTTTTTATTGTAGTGGACGTTGATCGATAGACATGCCTAAAGAACGAAAATTAGAGAACTTTGCAGGTAGTAGCTGACCACCTGCATGCCTACCGTCGACCCAATCATCACCCGACTGCCGTGCCTACGATGGTAGCCAACCTCCCTCTCGCGCAGACTCCAATGCCTCTTTAGGGGTATCCGTGGCGGCATCTGCAGCAGCTGTGGTGGCATCTGAAGTATTAACCCCCTCTCAAGCCCCAAAACGACAAGCAGAAGCGGTCCAAGAAGATTCCTTATTTAAAAGTGATGAATTGCTGATCTGTATCCAATATATATATAGCTAAAGCCCTGGTCGCTGGCGGATATGTTACCTAAATAGGCTCAGTGCGTTCGTGATACGTTGAATACGTTCTAAGGCCGTCAGGCATAGGTTGGATACGTTCTGAATACGCTCGGTATAAGTTACAGGTACGTTACCTATAAGTTAGAAATAAGTTACGCGTACGCTCCACAATGACCCTGCTGGCTGCCGACGTATGTCAACGTATGATTAACTTATAAGTTACGTGCATGAACGTACGCATAACTTACCTGTTGCGTACACCAAACTTATGACTAACTTATAAACAATACGTCGGCGTACGTTGAAAATTTTATGCATGCACAAAATTTTTGGCCGCATTCGACGTACAACAACTTATACCAACGTATTTGAGCGTACTCGTAACTTGTTCATAACGTACCCCTAACTTATTCAACGTACACCAGCGTGTTTACTAAATTTCTCATACGTCGGCATACGCTGATGCTGTACGTCACTGTGTGACAGCCACATTACAGAGAATGACTCTTAAAATTTTGTCGAATTGTACCTGCACAATAACATATTGAGATTCGGTAAAATTAGACATGACTGCAATACCAAAAGCATAGTTATATCCCCATGACAATGCAAAATATTTTACAGGGTAACCCCTAGACGTGACATTCTGATAACTTTCTTGTACTTAAGGTTTTGTGAGTCTAGGGTAATAAATGCTCATGTTAATGTGCTTTTAAAATATCGCTTTCAAAAACTGTTGTACTGAAACGTGACATGAGAAAAGGTACCCTATGGTGTAATAATATTTAGACACGCTCAACAGCCTGGTCCTAATATGCATCCTGAGAAGTCAATAAAGCAAAGAGCGAATATTGTCCACTAAGTGGACTATGCAGATGCTCGGACTTATTTCAGTTTTCGCTGTTCGCTCTAAGTGCGATCTCCCTTTGGTTTAAACATACTTTATTATCAAAACTGCACATAACAATGTCTCCCTTTCCATATCGGTCCAACGCTCTAGATAAAAATGGATAATAAAGGGATAATTTCCATATTTCTCCAGAAAACAAAATATGCTGTGACCCCTCATTAGAACCGTCTTTCCAAGACGGTTCTAATAAGGAGTCAAAACATATTTTCTTTTGAAAAATAAGAATAATATTTTTCTCAGAATTATCCTCAAAACCCATTTTATCTGAGGCTCTATATAGCGAGTCAAAACGGGATTCATTTCAACTTCCGCAATCGATTTAAGCCATAAAAAGAGTTTCCACCAATCAGCTACAGCAAGATGGAATGTTACAAAACAAGGTTATATTATTCAAATTACATTTTTCTAAACAGACCTTTTTCGGTTGTTATAGAAACTGAACTGCATGATTGTTTCCATGCAAAAGTTAAAATTATCATGATTGTTTCAAACGTCTTTATAAAATCTAGGTACATGTAAAGTAGAACACTTACGGGAGAAGCAACTCTTCATTTGAAGTAACCCATTAACAGGATTTCATTAAACTCTTAGAGGAAAAAATCCATTTAAGAGCATATCCTGTTTTAAGAAGGCTCCTAGACCAGAGATGAAAACAAGATGTCGCAAAAACTATTTTGTTAGTGTAAAACGGCTGCAATAAAAGAAAAAAAAAAGAAAGAAAGTGCATTCATTCATCTTAGTACAGACGCACCTTCTATTCAGAAAAGACCATTGATTTAGAAATATTTGACTCCCATTTCTTTTAAGTGTTAGGCGACTCTAAATGCGTATGGGTATAGCTCTATAATTTGCCACAGTTTTGCCAGTCTCGGTCGGCAGTCACTCAGATAATAAAATGGGTATTTAATTACCCCGTGCTTTTGCTTCCTATGATGTTAGTTTGGTATTGGGACGCCTTAAACCATTCATTTTCCATTTGTCCCAAATGGAAAATGAGTGGTTTGAGGTGCCCCGATGTTTGGGCAAAGTAGGGTATATAAAACAGATGAGTATCAATTCACTGTCCTCCCACAAGTATTCTGTAGATTAGGATCAGAACTATAGCTGGGGAGCGCTCGGTGGAGGTTCCGTATTAAGTTGTGGGTCTGAATGGCACCGCTTTAGAGGCGATTCTATTCAGAAACAATAAATCTACCAATCGGAACGTTTACCAAGGCGCTTTATTTGGAGATACATAAATATTTATTATTTGGGTTAATTGTTTGTATTTGATAATTGAATTGAAATGCTTATGTCGGTCATTCCGTCACTATGTATATTGTAACTGTGTATTCTATAGATTCTCCTCTTGTAGTTTACATTTGTAAAACAGAGTGTAATAAAGAATTTTATCATATGACGTCGCATCAGAGAGTGTAATAAAGCCATGCATTAAAAACGATAATCCACTAGTGGATTAAATATGCAAATTACGTCGGAACGTTATACGTTGACGTCCATAAAAACGTCGCGTTTTCTAATGGCGAAATCGTGCCGTATGCAAACGTTGCTAAAAATGCGATTTTAGTGTCATATGATAAATATAATCTTGCATTCGTGCTCCTGTATTATTGAATTTATTAAACTCGTTGGTGAAACGATAAGATGCTTGGCAGAGCCTCGCATCTTATCTTTTTCCCCAACTCGTTTAATAAATTCAATAATACATGAGCACTCATGTAAGATCCTCTATGAATTGAATTGAGAAGAACCAATAGAAGTAAATGTTATTCCGTTTGATCCCCGAGAGTACGCCCAAACAGTAATGCGACATAGTTGAATTTAAAATGCCAACTATCTCCTACCCTGAATAAGTTTGAGATTTGATGTCACAAAACAAACAAAATGGCATTTGTGCCCAGCGAAGACTCAGATCAGTCTGGACATCAACCCAGTCTGATCAGTCTTCGCAGTCGGCATAAAGCTAGCTTAGACCCTTAGCTACTCTTTAAGTGCACGGGCCCTTAGATATTCTTTAAGCGCACAGCAAAGATTTTGATGATACTGGGCGGATGCCCAGGCTGATCTGAGTCTTCACTGGGTGCACATGCCACTTTGCTGGTTTGGTCGTGTCGTGGTTCCTTTTGAATGTGCAACTCTTCTTCCTCACAGTTTCGACAGATTCACTCTCAGTATGAGGTGTTTGTGATTTGATTTCAGTTATAGCCAACTCTCAATATCTCAAAGTCAAAATTCATTCCAAGCTACTGATATTTCAAAATAAATTTTCTAATCCCAGAAAATGTTCTTTGGGATATCAATAATTTTAAATCACAGGAACTGAAATGTAAATAAAAATAGGGAATGTGTCCAAACTTTATGCTTTGATATGAGAGGTCATTGAGTGTCCGAGATATCGAGGGTTGGCTATGTATTGCATTTTCTGGAATGTCTGTGAAAATAGTGTAGACCCTGATCAGACGCAAAGTTCTACGTTGGATCTACGGAAAAAAAAACAATTACTTTGCTGGTCGGCGATTCTCTTCGTAATTTGGGGCTAGTCTTACAAGAAATATATTACTAGTTTGAGATGTGGCTACCTCTGTTTGTTCAGCCATTTGTTGACCAGAGAGAGAGAGAGAGAGAGAGAACGTCAGGAAGCGTTTCTTACTTCTTGATCTAAGGTATTCCAGTCTCTAAGGGCTGATGGTAAAAAGGAGTTAGTAAATACTGCAGTACTCGAGACTGGAATAGCAAAGTCATTATTATTCCGAAGTGCGTAACCTGTCAATGCTTGTACTCTTGGTGGTAATAAGGACCTAAGTTATTCGGGGGTTTGACCATTAATAATTTTATACAGTTGAAAAAGTTTGTGTTTGTTTCTGCGTAACTGGAGCGTTTCCCAACCTGTATCGCTATATAATCTATTTATGCGACATCATTTTGTGCCACCAGTAACGATTCGAGCAGCCTCAACCTGCAATGTGTCTATGTATCTTTTATTTGTCAGTGTGCAATTGTCCCATATTATATTTCCATACTGTAAAAGAGGTCTTTTGTAGGTTGTATATAATTTATTCAATGTACGCCTGTCTAAGATGAACTTTTTCCTACGTAATGATCCTATTCTTACCCACGCTTGTTCAGAAATTTGATTAATGTGACAATTCCATTTTAAATCATTTGAGATTATGAGTCCGAGGTGTTTGTGTTGCGTGACTTCTTTAACTTCAGTACTTCCCATTTTAAGACGAGGATGAAATTGTTTACTCTGTTTTCGTGATATTAAGAGGGATTCAGTTTTGTTTGGATTAAAATCAACTAGCCAAGTCAGTCCCCAATCAAATATTTTTCCTAAGTCTGTATTTAACTGTGTAGCTGAAGATAGTGGATTCTCTACAATTATGTACAAACTAGTATCATCAGCAAAAAGCCTGATGTTCGAATCTATATTTTGAACCAAGTCATTGATATAAATTAAAAAGAGAGTGGGACCTAAGATTGATCCCTGGGGGACACCTGCTGGGACTGTTTTCCAAGATGAGCAGAACCCTTAAATGCAGACGCGTTGTTGCCTATTGTTTAAGTAGTTTGAAAACCAGTCAATGATATCATCTGAGATCCCTATGCATCTAAGTTTAAAGAGTAATCCACGATGCCACACTCGGTCGAAGGCTTTACTGGTGTCACAAGAGACAACCCTTATTTCTTTATTTGCATCAAGAGCTTTAGAAAATTCATGATATAGAAAAAGAAGTTGGTTTGTAGTTGAGTCCCCATTTCTAAAACCGGACTGAAAGCGGGTAATGATACTGTTTTCCAAGAGATATTGTTGTACATGATTATGTACGCACCTTTCCATTAGTTTGCCTATGATACTCAGTAGGGATATGGGCCTATAGTTATTTGGAATAGTAGGGCTGTCTTTTTTATAAACTGCGTGAACATTTGCCTTTTTCCATGACTCAGGGTATATCTTTAATATAAGAGATACGTTGAATAATTTAGTAAAAAGGTAAGCTAATTTGTTCATGCCTTCTTTTAGTAATTTAGGACTGATAAGGTCTGTGCCAGATGCTTTGTTAACGTCAAGAGATTTTATAGCCTTGAGTACCTCAGTTTGTGTAATATTTATATTGTTTAATGTGCTGTTAGCTGGGGAATCGAAGGGCGGAAGAGTAGCATTTGTATCATTTATGGTAGACTGTTGAATAAAAAAATCATTTAAGACTTCAGTTTTATCTTGATCTGATTCGATTAATCCGTTATCAGTTTCTAAAGTAGGAATAGTTTGTTGTGCCGAATCATATTTCAAACATTTGGATGCAGTTTTAAACCATGACCTGCTTGATGATGGCAAACGTTGCAGATCCATGCGTGTCTGAATAACCGTTTGCGTTGTCTTATTTGGCGTTTTATATTTGAATTCATCCATTCTGGTTCATTAGGTCGTATAAATACAGTTGTATTAGGGATGGTTTCTTTAGCAGCTGTTATTATATGTTCGTTTATTGTGTCGGCAATTGTGTTAATATTGTCAACAGAGAACGCACTGTCCCAATTAACCTGAGCAAGTTTGTTTCGAAACAGATCATATTTCCTTTTTCATACATCCAAATGTGCCGTTTGAAACCTTTTTCAATTGATTTTCGAAATTTTAAAATAAGCATAGTAGGACAATGGAAGCGAACAAGGTCAGGTACGAAGGATGATGTTATACCACTATATAGTACATTATCTGGCTCACATGCTAGAATAAGTTGCGCTTTATATCCAAAGAAGACTATTGCGCAGCTCATTTCCGAAAGCGGCTAGATCATCTCAAACTATTTGAATAAAAAGGAAAAAAGTATTTCGAGGGACTGTGATTTTTTCAGGAAAAATCAATTATTAACCATAATTTTGCGGACATGTTTCCATTTACACCCTTGTTTTTTTATTACATAAACGTTTTTACTTGTAATATTTAGACAGTAACCCCGAAATGGCCCATTTATATATTTGACAATAATTATTAAGAGCAATTGCTGCGAGAAAGAAACTTTCTTTCATTTTGTAAAATCGCGGTCCGCTATCGAAATCGCCTAATTGGACAGAATTGAATTGCTCTGACGTCATTAGCACGTGTACAAATAAGTAAAATACCTAGGTATCGTCATATGACCGTAAGGCGTGGTATCGACTCTCCTATGGGCTGACGATTGTTTTCATTTTACATTTTCAATCTCGATACTTTATTTTAACTAAAAACTGTATCAAACTGAATCACCTTTTCTGAACTTTTACAATGGATTTACATATGATTATATATTATCTCACGAAATTAGTCATGTTGATGTTGTGTAATTGTTTAACGTCCACGGTACACAGCTATGGTCATGTCGGGACGGTCAGTTAACCTAACCACACTATTCCTGGACAGGCTAACGCCTCCTAAGCGATTAACGAGTACTAAGTGCACTTGTCATAATAATTATTTTAAAGATGGTGAAAAAATGAGGGTGTATACTTTTAATGATCATCCCTCCTATGTTTGAATGTCATCAAAACACAGTATATTTTCTTTCAGAGTTTGAACAAAGCAGCCTTACACAACGCATGGATATTTGATAGAATGGCTACTTAAATAAGTATTTGCTGAAAAAGGAAACACGAAACAAATATCTAAGCAAAAGTATAAAAACAAGTAACATCATTTAAATATACCGATTTAAATGGCCTTCACCAGTAGTACTTGATGGCTTTGAAATGTTCATTGAAGTCATTGCACAGCTGCTGAGAGTGTAAGCTTACTCTTTTTCGGATTGATTGTTTAGCTCAGCATCACCCCTGGTTACATTTTGTAACTATGTTTATAGAAGGGCTGTTAAAAATCGAAAAAAAGTTGTTACGAAACGAAAAATAGTCATAGTTACCAACGATCTGACAACCAGGTCGTTTGGTAACTATGACTCTCTTTCGTTTCGCAACAGCTCTTTTTCGTTTCGTAGCATCCTTGAAAAACATAGTTAACCGGATGTGAGCATAGAGACATGAATTCTTTCAGGGTTTTTATCAAGTTTCATGCCTTGTAGCTGTGCATATACAAATAAGTGCATTTGAGCTGAGGTGGCGGTGGGGCGAGGTGGCGGTGTGTGTGTGTGTGTGTGTGGGGGGGGGGGGGTTCAAAAGAAATTCGAACATGCACACTATTAAATATTTGAGAAACCGAAAGAAGAGGAAGAACAAGAAGTAAAAAAGGCACTACCTTTTCAAGAGACACAAAATTATTGATAACTAAATCTTCGTTGAACTCTGGAATAAACCGCAACACTAGGGCAAGCTCCCGTTTGTGGAGACACGTTTTTAAAACACTGCGAGAGTTTTATCAAGAAAAAAAATAATAATAAAATAAAATAAAAAAAATAAATGGAAGTGTGTTTTGTAATATGTCTCTTGTTGAAGAGTTGGCAATAACCTTCACGTGAGCTATGTAGGTAGGCACCCACAACCGTAATTTTCACACTGGGAAGCGACAATGACCTAACTCAAAATTGGGCTGTCTAATTTGAAATTCAAAACAGATAAGATAAAAAATAAAACGGGGAACGTTTAAAGAAGCAAAAATTGCAGCGGCCGCGATTCGAACCCG
Source organism: Ctena decussata (assembly GCA_963989385.1). Classification (NCBI taxonomy): domain Eukaryota; kingdom Metazoa; phylum Mollusca; class Bivalvia; order Lucinida; family Lucinidae; genus Ctena; species Ctena decussata. The sequence continues at coordinate 7,026,207 of OZ022498.1, forward strand.
GACCGCCAGCATGGCATGCGAGCATTCTACCACTGAACCACCGATGCTCACAATTTAACCGAATTTTAAAGATTATATTAAATATCTATCTATTTATACTGCAATTAAGTTAAACCGAAAGTAGAAATCAAAAGTAGATCTTCGTCGAAAAAAAGAAAGTTTTGAATATCTGTGTCTGTTTTCGATAATTACAAACAAGAGAAACATTTTGAATTAATATATGACAGAGTGCTAGTATTCACAGTGCATGCGACGGGAAAAAAACGAAGATTAAATATTCATTGACCTTTGATAGTATTGGCTAAATTTTGACATATCGGGTTATTTGACCAATGAAATCTTGAGAAATGTGGAACAATAGCTAAATTATACGCGTCTGCGACGCGCAAAAAGATAAAATAAAAAAGAACAACATATTATCGTTTGTATGACTTAAAGCCGGATTGCTTGGTTATCCTCCGAGGTGCTAACCACTGAGCTATGAAACCCCCTCCAACTATCGTATGACACAAAATCTCTTCAGTGCAAAGCAAACAATATCCACAATCAGAACACAATACAGACGATGAAACTGTAAGCAAATGAAGTTAACTGCAGACGGTCCTAAACACATGACGTCAAGTTTCCTAAAAACATAATTTCCTCATTTCTCGATTTTAAAATAAATACTTATACTTAATCGATTATGATATCTCAGTCCATCGTTAAAGGACCTGGTATGATACGGGCCGCTTTTGGCCCCCAATCAAATTCTCTTAAAATTGCATGTTTTCCGTTGCTTATTATTTGTGCGTATGGGAAAAAGCAGAAATAATATGTTTTGGGTTTGTTAATTCTCAGAATAACATGATTTCTGACATGCCTATGTTGTTTCAATAATATGAAGGAAAGTTCTAAGAAAATTTGAGTTTAATATAATTTCCTTTCAAGAAATAAGTCATTTACAATAGCTTTTGAAAGCTCTAAGTAATAGGCTTTTGATGAAATGCTTATACGTTAGATAACACTGCTAATTACCTTTGCACTGCACAAGGTCTCTCCAGGTACCCCACCCACTCAAGTTTGCAAGTCCAGAGACGCTAACCAAAACATTCCAACAGATCAAAATGAAATGTACATGTATACCAAATTATTCTTTGTGTTCTAACTAAGAAATGAATACCCACAACATACACTTGTTTATCTTGTCTATGAGCGGAATTATAGCAATTTTATGCTGCCAGTTTGGGAACAAAAAGATAAAAATAAACAGAGAACCCGGACTCCAGTACATTCAATATTTTCATGGCATGTAAATATGTTAAAACTTTGTCTGTATTCATAATAAAAAATGTGCTGGAGGCTGGGCTCATATATTTTGAAAGCCGCAAAGGCTACCAAATTCACCATTTTCGTCAGAATCCGCTAGGGGTATGGGTATGTATTATTTTGTGCAAGAAGTGGTTAATTTTGTGTTTGCTGTTACATTCAAGGTTTGAACTTTCCTATGAGTACATTTTTATTAACGAAATAGGACTTTTTAAAAATGAGTTTTCTGGGGGCCAAAATTCGGCCTTATCATACCAGGTCCTTTCAGGAAAAAAGAATATTGTTCTTTTTTTAATAAAATCTAACATCAAGATAAAAACTATTGATGAACACACCCATGAGCCAATAGGAAAGTCGATATCACGCCTTGCGGTCACATGGCGATATGTAGGTATCTTAGGTCAACAGATATACGAACGCTATTCTTTTTCAACTCTTGCCGACACACTTGAAATATCATAGCTTACTTCAAACAGTGAAAAAAATGACATGTCTGGGTAAATATTGATCAACCTTTAAAATACATAATCACTCTCTCTTAATGTCAATTATATGTTTTGTAGAACACTATAAATTTTAATAAGATGTCTGTTCGTATCATTTCGTAACCTGTATATGTATTTAATGTTTTGTTTTAACAATATTGACTGGTTACACATTTAAGTTTTTTGAATATATTTTATTGAAAAGTTACCTTAAATCAAGATATAAAGTGACTTTTTGTGGAATCGCGGACCGCACGAGAAGTCATCTCGTTGGATAAAATTTATCTGGCTATTGCGTGCGCGAAACACAAGAGAGAGAGAGAGAGAGAGAGAGAGAGAGAGAGACAGACAGAGAGAATCAGTCCCTTGTATCCTATATAAATGAACCAGTTCCTCTATGTCTAAGGGTGAGTCGTACCAAAACCAGATATGTAAATTACACAAAAGGCCTACAATTTGTTATAGACGCTTACATACCTCGACAACTTTCTCCCCAGTCATGCTCCAGCAGAGGTAGTATTTTCATGTGATATACAGCTCTATATCGAAATAGTATGTCCTCAGGTGCTTGTATAAAATCCGCATTTGACAAGAGCACCATTAGCGGGGCAATATATGCCCGCTTCACCATTTGGATATAAGAAAAAAATAAAAGGCAAGGTTTCTAGCCATTCCATATATGAAATTTCAAAATCCTAGGCCCAGTCATATCGTTTCCCAAGCATTGACAAACAGAGCCATTGACAGCGATAAATGAAACATTTCTTCACCTTCACCAAAATCAGTTTGAGTACAAAATATATCAAATACAACAAAAATAAGCTTTTTAGTTAAAACGGTTTAAAACTTGTAACAAATGTCAAAGACAAACATGGGTCTCAGATTTCAAACATATTCATAGAAACATATTCATGGAAAATGGTCGAAATATCAATGGAAGTACAACAAATGTTGTGCGTTTGTGTATTAAACTTCTTCAATATCGATAAACACCAAAATTTTTAAAGGAACAAGGTGATCGGCAGGTCTTGGTAGTCACTGAGCAGCCCTCTCCGAGTCACATTATTCTGAAGGATTTCGCGAGAAAGTAGTTTTAGAATCAGTTAGAGCCGCCTACGTCTGAACTCGCGAGCGCAGACGTCCCTCACCAAGCCACCTCAATCCCCGTGTCTCAAGAGAGGAGATGACCGATGCAGCAAAAAGACTACACAAAAAGCCAGAATGGCAGCCAAACTCCGCTAAGATTCATGTCGCTTTGACAAGTGAGTCTTAGTTTTAAAATGGTCAGAAGTTTCCCTGATAAAATTTAATAAGGCTTCTTTAAACCAGATTTTAAGTAGAGACCCTAATACTAAAGAACCAGAATCAACACTGAAACACTATCTGGGTTGATGATATCCTCGGGGACAAATTGTCCACCAGCAGCGATATCGGCTATAAACATAACTATACCGAATCGAGTACGACAGACTTGTGTCTCTGTACAACTACAGGTACACAAGTCTCCAGTGTCGAAAATAATGAATAACTTGCAATTTCGATTTTAAGCTGTACGAAAGATATCAATACCCTAGCTCGGATAATTTACATGAAAACGGGTTTACGAGAGGGAGAAAACTCTGACAGCATTACTCGGATGAAGAAAGACAGACACAGGTGCACTCAGTTTTTATGACCTTACCATATAAGATATCGAACTGCCTCGGCTCAGCCATAGAATATGGATTTACGCATCATTACCAAAATGTTTTAAACACCCCATATTATTGGTACACCAAAAACAAGCTTCCTAGGTGAAATAGTCAAGAAGTTGGAAATATGCCACAGTCAGTATTGTTGATGGGCCTTAACTCTGCGATTTTGTTATTTGAACGTCCAGCCTCGAAACAATTTGCACTTTTCCACATCTTTGCCTCATCAGCTTGATTGATTGCATGTAGACTGTGAGAAGAGGTTTAAAAGGTTTATGTAAAGGGCAGTAACTCTGCTAAAATCATTGGAACTTACCCTTAAAATGATACGCAACAGTTCATCACAATATGTAGGAGCTTTCAGTAAACAAAACAACAACACGAAAAAAAACTCTTAACGGAAGGATTACTTTTTTCTATCTTTTGTTTGTCTGTTTTCATTTGTTTTTAATTTTATGTCATAATTTTACATGTACGTTTATGTCCTCTTGCGAAACATGAATTTTTCATATTTCTTTTTAAAACGTATATATAGAAAAGAAAATTAATGACGAAGAAAATGAAAAAGAAGAAGAAGAAAATTTACCACTAATATGAAAAGAAGCAAGTTACAGTGTAGTTTCTTGTTTATATATAGTGACTAAATTATTTATGATTTTAGCCAATAATAATGATATAAAAAGACATTGAAATAGAGCAAAGAAACAAATATCCTTTGTATTTGATTACCTGATTAAAACAAAACAGTTCAAATAATTTTCTATTAAATCTTACCATCTAACTGCGACTTGAAAACCCGCCAACAGAATCAACACTCTGAGCGCCATATCTCATTACCTTAATGGTTTCACAATGCTTATGGATGTTTGTACATCGCTCCCTCGATTTTATAAGCCACGCGGGACGACCAAAAATGGGCTTAACTGTCCATGGTGAACCCAACTTGTGCCATATTTGAACAAGGCATGCTATGCTGAGCCTGCATGTCCCAGGAGCAATAACTAAGCATTCTTTGTCCACAATCATGTTCTTATCAGACTTAAACATACGCATCGAATCAAGAAGACTTTGATCAGGCTCCAAGCATGCGCGGACTGGTTTGAGTTTTCGCTGTTCATATACGCTAACATGTTTTTCCATGATGGATATGTCAATTTTAGTCGCGTCAGACAAAAATAATATTTCGCAATATGTGAGTAAAAAGGCCTGGAAACACCTGTCTGAACTGTTACTCTCTGATACAACATTATCATACATTACTTAAAACTCCATTTCTGGATGAAAGATAAAAATTAACGACGTATACCATGCCCAAGTTACGGCCTTGTACATATATTACTGTGCACATTAGATACCTTTTAACGGGGATAGAAAATTTCGTCAGCCCATCTGTTAAATTAGGGAAATAAGAACAATCCAGGAAGTAAAAAGCCCATAGGTTTGCTAGTGCGAATTTACTTTTTGATAAATCTTAAGCACGTCACATTTGCCCCAAGCAATGCGACTAGATTTGCTTTGCACCCCTCTTTTGCGGTTACTTCTTGTGTACATAATATAAAATGCATATAATAACTTGCGAAATAGTTCAATACATCACTGTGAAGTTTGATACGGTTCGGAAAAACCCGTCAAATGCCCGCAAAATACACCCATTATCACCACAACCGAGTTGGATTTGAGCTAAGACGTTACATTATGGTGCAATATGAAATGCCTTGCAAGCGATACTAGGTACGGGTTTGTATACAGGTCTGAAGGCCATTCATTGAAAATCTTAAAGAGTTCTACAACAATAATGAGTAACTGAATGAAACGAAAATCCTTGGAGGATATACGAACATAAAACAAACAAAACAATATGACTGCACATGGCATTCAACAAAACGAAAGTCTATACACATGGATATAAAACGCACGAATGTATCTTCAATGATACCGACAATCATACTAAGTCAATACTAAATAATCACAAACATTGCAAAGCTGCACTCACATTATGCAACTATATGACTACACGCGGCCTTGGCAACGCAATATCTGAAAAAGGGAATAAAGTAAAATAAAAAAAATGATTAAATTTTATAAATGAAACTTTGTACAAACATAACACACTATCTAATGCTGTGCAGAGAAATGAAAGCATTAACCTATTTCTGGTTGTGTCGGAATTATATATCTTTGTATTTTTCGTAAGGCAATTTCTTATCAGTTTTGTGGCCGCTCCATATGTTTTAAGCCGTTGAAGGCTTCTTCATGAAATGTAGTACAAATTAAAAGCATTTGCAGCCAATGTGCAGAGAATTAGCGAGTTCAGTCTACTTTCTAGGGGGTTGATGCACTTATCTTTCTGCTTAACCTGTATGTTTCACGCTCTGCTGACTTTGTAAAACAAAACCTCCAAAATTTTACCTGGACATTAGCATTTCAGTTTATTTTGCTCAACTGATTATACCGTCAATGTTTATAATATGTTTTCAGGGCCATATCGCGGGTGTATTTATATCTCATGCTTTGCAGACTTTATAAAAGTTAACTGTTTGAAATTTTGTCATACCTTTTGTTTCCGTCAACTTCTCAACCTACGATGGCTTCAATCATTAAAGCATAAAAGTTTGTCTCACAATGACCGTCTTAGCTAATGCTGCGATCTGTGTGTCGACCTATATTTCAGGCTTCATTGCATCTTAAATTCTATACTTTAACTTTGCATTCACAGCTTGGTCGACCGTACCGTATAAGTTCAATCCTCTTGAAATATATAAAACTCTACCATCTATAGACATACCATGATATAAAAGTTGGTAACTAGCTTCTGTTCTTCTGGAGTTTTGGACTACGTATACCTTGTTTATTTCTTTTAAGAATTAACATTAAATTTTAATTTTTCATCGTGTAATGAAGCAAGTGGGCGGAGCTAAACTTCCATGAAGCGCGAAGCACTTCTTGTAGAATTTTAGCGACGACCACTGTTTTCTTCACACGATGAACGTTAAAAATCATATTTTAATTCTTATATTTACACTTTATTTTAGACCCTTTCTGTGCCGTTTATGGGGTAATTTAGTGTACAGAGAATATGCAAAAAAATGGGTCTAAGAAAAACTAGTAACAAGTGCTTGGCCATAACGTTTAACAGCCGTGACCATAATGTGACGCCAGTCGAACGTGACTTGGACCAATCAAGCCGCTTGTTTACCCAAGCCGTCGCTTGAGGACAATGTCACATTATCACTTGTCGTTCATCGATGTATGAAGTTATTTGGTCGCAAGGGTTAACCTATTATGCCTATGGGAGTTCAGTGGCAAACGACGTCGTTAGTTAACGAGAAGTTAAATTTTCCAACCTATTATACGTGAAAAAATCAACCATTTTTTGTCGAAAAGAAGTGAGAAGCTTTTGCAGTGCAAAAGCTCCTCACAATTTTCAGCAAAAAATGTACCGCAATTCATTTTGTGAGTGCTGTATGACTTCACGAATCTTCGTAATCTAACGATGCTTTGAACAACTGGGCCCAAGTTGCGATCTTAAAAGGTGTATCTAACGAGCCAAAGGCGCAGCTGCCTTCAGGCAAATACACAGGTACATATTGAAATTTTAACACGCACCTGCGTGCGTATTTTTAATGCTGAAATTTAATGAACTGGAAAGGACTTTATTACAAATTACCAAAATTTATAATCAACTGATCTATCGTAGTTACTATATCCCCGTTTAGAGCATGATATCATAAAATTGATCCTAGCTGCACTTACTGCGACTTCTAGTTCATTCTACAATCAACATATCATGCAGCTATTGAATTCTGGTTCAATTACATCTGTTGCACAAACAGTTGAGCATGTATTCATTTATTTATTTGTTTATTTATACAAACACTAATTTTTGGACAAATCGATTTTTTGATGAAATACATTTTTGTCTTGTGCACAATTGTATTTTTCATATCTTCCTTGTTTGCTGGTATAATCTTATTTACTTAAGGAATGAATTTCATTTTCTGATGTTTGTCGAAGTATAAACTACATTCTAATGCACTGATAAATAAAACGCGACGTCTGATTGGATAACGTCAAAAATTTGCGACAGTATATTCTACGATATACTGTCGCAAATCCGACGTCATTATAAAACGTCGCTTTTCATTGGCTGACGCGTCGCCGTAAAACGAAATTTCCGACCATAAAACCGACGATTTACCTCCCAAAAATGACAATTTTGAATACAGTTATCCCCTAATTTGGTCGCGTGCAAAGTAAGTGAACCCCGAAGAGGTTCATGTAAACTTTGCGAGCGACCCAATGTAGTTTATACTTCGATAAACTCCAGAAAAATTAAGTCTATTGTTTATATTTACATATTTACATTCTTTTCTATCAATTATTTGACGATAAATTTGCGTTAGGAGCTATAGTTGAAGTAGAAAAAACATCAATTCGCAGTTTTTCTACTAAAAGCGGAACAGCGTCAACGACGTAACAACGTCGTCATAACGTCGCCTCGTCCAATCAGATTGGAGAACGATGGTTTATTTCGACGTCACTTAACGTCGCGTGAACCGATGCAGTTACTGAAGTATAAACTGCATTACGTTCTAATGGTTTACCATAGGGCTTCTCAATAAATGCACAGATAATGTAAATATTATAATGTATTTACATTCTTGGTGTATTTACTGAAAAGCCCTATAGTAAACCATTGGAACGTAATGTAGTTTACATTCCAATAATTACATTGAGATACGCGACGTCAATGACGTCAAAATAAACAATGGCTCTCTACAACCTGATTGGACGTCAGCAACGTCATGAGGTCATACATGCCGTTCTGCTGTTAGCAGAAGAAACTGCGTGTACATGTTTAATGCTTCAATTTTAGCGCTTATACAATATTTTTCATGAAAGACTTGATTGAAACGAATGTAAATATAAACAATGAACTTAATTTTTCTGATGTTTATCGAAGTGTAAACTACATTGGGTCACTAGCAAAGTTTACATGAACCCCTTCGGGGTTCATTCACTTTGCACGTGACCCAATGTAGTTTACACTTCGATAAACCTCAGAAAAATGAAATTCATTCCTTAAGTATTTTTACGTAAAGAGTACCAGAGCAGCAGCATTACAAAAATAAAAGTGCCAATAGCCCTGAAATTACAGATTCTATTAGAATTAAGTCACGCTACGTCGGCTCAAAATAAGTTCAAACTTCAGCCCAGTCGCTTCTATATGGTCCAGCTCTAATAATGTAGATAAGCCATTTAGCGCAAATCACTTCATTCACCTATCAAAATTATATCCTTGTATACAAGTTCTGAATTCTGACAACAGTTACTGCTTTTCAATGACTTTTAAGCACGCAGTGTCTGCGGTATTACGCACTACCTATGGACCACGAGGGTGTCCACTCAATTGTTTACAACATGGCAGTTCTATTAATAGCCACCAATAAACACACAGTTACCGTATGATTTCCAGTATAACACTTGCGAGAAATGTGGATTAACCTACAGAATTTCGTTTACATTACATTCTCTGCAATGATTGACGTGCTCGGGATACTGTTTTAGGCAAGTTTACAACTGTGAAACAGTTCTTGTTGTTGTTGTTTTTGTTTTGTTGTTTTAGCGACAGCTAATTTATTGTACTTGATAAAGTCTGAGGGGCGCTTAAAGAGACAGATGCGCTTAAAGGGGGCAAATATGGTAATTAGCGGATTGATTCAGTTTGTATTCGATATATTGTTTGACCGCTGATGTCATTAGTTGGATACTTATCATTTTACAGAACTGCATGAATTACACATGCACAAGAATACGTTATATAAGTTCTCATTTAACTTCGTACAGAACTTATTTTCAATTCCAGACGTTTTTTTAGCGAAATGAACTTACAGTCACTTCATTTCTGAGCGGAAGAATACAGGTGTGAAAGTCACTTTCCAAAAAACGCTTGTGACAGCTTTGAATGACTTTTAGAATCAGTCATTAACGATGAATATAAAACTAAAGTAAAACAAAGGGGATAGGTTTCAAGTAAAGTTTTTATATATTTTGATAACCCATACTGTCAATGTATGCATCCTCTTTGAGAGGAACAACTCTGTCATTTTTATTTTTTGCCTTCTTTTTAATGACGGTCAACTATTAGAACAGAACAAAGAATTCTATAAATTGTAGGATCTTACACTCGTGGTCATCTCATATGAAATTTATGACACGAGCTTTCGGCGTGTCAACAATGCGTTTTCTTATTGAAATAATGTTCGTTTTGAAGGCGAAAAAAATCCATTTTAAAGGGATTTAATATGAACAGAATCTTACACTTGCAGTCAGAATTTTGGCCAGATCGTAATAATTAATTTCCGAGTTACTTGCCCTTGAAGACCGAAAAAATCCCATAGACAGGACAGTCATAAACTCTTGGACGAGTTCGAAATTCAGCCATAGTGTACATTTCACCTTGGATTTACTTGCACTCGGGTGCTTAAAATATCCATATTTGACCTTGTACTGGTCACAGCAACTTCATTTTTTAAACACAATCTTCATTATGCTTGCTAATAACTGGGACAGGCATAAAGTCTTTGAAAAGTGAGAAATTCTGCTATATTGTACTATTCGTCTAAGAGTTACTTGCCTTTGAGTGCTAAAAGGCTCGTTTGGTTAATTTCCTACGAAATGACCACTAGTGTAAGATCCTCTATATATCACTCTGAAGATCTGGAAGAGTAATCAATAACAATCCATCACTAGTGTCCATGCAAGATAAGTAAATTTGATCCTAGGGGTTGGAATTTCTACCAGGGACTAGGCTTGCTGAGGGAGGAGTCCTGCCGAGTTTCTGATTGAAATTCCGATCCAGAGGGTGAGATTTGCCTATCCTACATGGACTAGCTAATGTTGAATGATTAGCAAACTTTAAACCTCAGATCGGTTTCAGCTTAAAATCTGGAAATTTCAATCTTTTAACCAGTGATCTCAAGTAAATTTTGAGCATCCTAATTGTATTAACGGAGTATAAAAACGGGTGAAAACATATTTTTCACCTTGAAAATAGAGAGAAAACACGACTTGTTGAGTACTTTATCTTCCAGCGGCCGAAAACAAAGTGCAGCTAAGCCTCTCACATCGCGCGCCTTGAGTTCCTAGCAACGTTTCATGACCGATTTTAGTGAAGTCGTTAAAATTTAGTGACGTCACAAACCTCATACGAAATTAATGCATTGCCTTAATGCGAGCATTCTCAAACGGTATTAATTTATTCAATTTTAAGAAAAATAGATAAATGTTACATTACGATTAGTTTACTAAATCAGTCTTTTAAAATATTTTTTCATCAAAGAAAGTCTAAGATTGATAACAAACTCTATTCCTTCCGCATTTTAACTTTGGTGCGGTGTTTCATGTATCCAGTTTACGGGGTTTGGCACGGAACGGGTTTTTTACCCAGGCATAGATTTCTACGGCTCTGATCTGACGTTTCATTCCTTCTAGCAGACATAATTCTAGCAGATGACATAATCGCAATCGTGACAAAAAATGGTAATTGTAGAATCACTACACTTAGAATTTAGGATCATCTCTATAATTTAGAAGAAGAAAATACAACTTACATATGATGTAGAGAATAAAACAGAATTGAATAATGAAAATCTGCTTAGTACAAACAGTACGACTTCTATTCAAACCAGTGGAAATTAAATAATAACTTCCGTTTTGGTGTCCTTACGAAAGAAATTCCATTAAGTAATGTATGTTAAAGGTAAAAATATGTCTTACCAATCCGCTACCATAGAGCTCTCTTTTAAAGCTCCTACTGTGAATTGCAGGCGAAATGCGCCTACAAAACGAGTGCTCGATATAACCTGCTATCAAACCTCGCCACAGTTACTTGCGGGTCCATTAGTTCATGAAAATTGAAATATTAGTCGAAAATAGAAAAAACAGTCCCCAGTTGCTTAAATAAGAGAGATGTTGCTAATTAGGGGATACATGTACCTGCACTCAAAATTGTCTTTTGGGGAGGTAAATAGTCGGTTTTATAGTCGGAAAGGACGGGTTACACTTTGGCCGTTTTTGTGCCCACGACCGATCTTGATAAAATTTATGTTTATAAAAGCTTGGCATTTGGCAGTTTATATAAGCACATTTTTAAGTTTGCGGTTTCATAAATAATCACGTGACTTCCGGTTTATTGCATATGGGGTGCTGAACGGGGTACACTAACTACTTGCGGTTTTTCGATATAATCAGCGATTCCGCTGACATATCAGCCCTCCAAATTGACAGATATAATACTTTTGGTTCTTATCTACAGTCTAAAAGAGATATATTCGCTCAAAACATCTAGTAAGGAGAAATTTTATTTGAATTTTTACGAAACCTCAGAACAGTAGATTTTACAAGTGTTTATGAACACAATAATAAGCATGTAAAGCGTTTTTTTTTTGTGTGAAAATAATGTAACAAATGAGCAGGAAGGTGATTATAACCGACCGATATTGTTAAGCAAATGTATTCTTGGCGAAATGCTTTGCACGCTTGTGCTCTGGCGAAATGCGTGAAAAGGTCATCAACCTTCTTCTTTTCTTAAGCATTATTCACTACTTATGCATATAATGAAAGCTTCATCATATCAAATCTGAATAAACATGTATGAAATATTACGTATCTATGGATGCTACACAGTTACAGATGTGTAAAATATTAGACAAAATCAGTGAACCAAGAAATTAAGGTCACAGGGACCTACATGTAGTACCAAATGAGACGCAGCGCTGAAGTGACTTACTATTCCAAGTCCGAGGAAAATTCAATTAAATATTAGTTCGAAATAAAACATTTATTCAATGGATCCTGAAATACAAGTCACAATGACCTACAAATAGTATGACGTCATTTTCAAGTCTAACAACCATTGTCTTTAGTATGATGCATATATAATGTTGAATATATCAGAAAAGAACAGTGAATTTTTAAAAATATGTCAAAGTAACCTACAAATAGTATGAGGATTTTTTTTTTGCATCGTTTGACTGACCATTTATTTGTAATTATGTTGCTAATCCAAAATAAGTGAAAATCCTGGTCCATGCATAAAGTTTAAAGACTCAGTGTGCATGGATGCGTTGCAGTTCCTACATTTAATGGATATGATCTGATCAAATATCAGCACTCTTACCCCAATGCAAAGATATCAAAAGAGGTAAGGAAAAAGCTCATCCAAGTAACTTTTCATACAAAGTTAGTGGACCAAAGTTCAAGGTCACAGAATTTTACAATGCATCAGCTTCAGGCAGAGGAATACATCATCTGACCACGTCGCAACATTACACCATCAGAGGTTATATCACAGCATGATGATGGAGGACATTCAGTCTAACGCCTTACATACGCATATTACGCCATACCGATACGTATGCCCAGCGCTGTGCCCCCTTCCCGACCCCCTCCCCCCACCCTCACACATACACACACACACGGAATCCTTGGTGGAGGCATTAGGAACACATACTACATTGATGAACACTTTGAAATAGATGTGTTGTGTCGAATAATGCCTCTATTTTCTATCAGTTACAAAATATACTGCTGCGATTTTGATATAAATCCTTTAGTACTAGTGTTGGATACATGAAAATTTACCCAAAAAGTTTATTTTTCGTTTACTCCTACCCTCGTAACCACTCTACTATAACCCGATTATGATGAATATGTATATGAGGAAAAATTATATATAAAAATTGTAGTGGTTACGAGGGTAGGATGAAGTGAAATTCGGATGCATAGTGGACGTTGGTAGTTCAAAGTCCCATAGGCTCAATGTTAACAGCTGCAGACAGTACATGTATTCAACCGCAAAATTAACCTAAAAGGCATTAAAATACGGGAAAATGAAATCGTACAGAATAAACTAGAAACATATAGCTAACATTTCTGCATGTTTTTGTGGTTATCTGCCTACCTTCGAAAATCGGCCTTTTCAGTGGGCACATTGCAATAGTAAAGTGTAACTCGTCCTTTTGTTTTACGGCGACGAGCCAGCGAAGCCGTAGAACGCAATTCGTGACAAAAAAAAAACACACAAAAAAAACACGACGATTTACCTCCCCAAATGACTGTTTTCAATACAGTTTTCCCCCATTCTAATGCATTTTTAACATATTCACCTTTTAAAGTGTGCTACTTTGCACCAAAAGCAAACGCTTTCAACGACCAGACGTCAACCAATGAGAAACGACGTTACATACGTGGGGTGATCGTTAAATAATGGAAACACCTTTGTAGATTAGTCGATTATATACAGAAATAAGAATCCTTCATGTATCACCAAAGAGTGTCTTTTGCGCTTTCATATTCATGTTTGAAATTGAAATTTTAACGTTTTACCATAGCAGCATATGACATCACGTTCATGCTGGGTACCGCATGTGATTTTTTTCGACGTCATTTTGGTAAGGAGGTACTTGTATTATGTTAATTTTGCGCGATATGTAAAGAGAAATTGAAAATTCAGGAACACCTCCGTTTAAGTAAGGTTTTGGCTTTAGAAACACACGTATAATGATTCTCAATGAAAACGTTCTAAAATCTGGCATGAGTTGAAGCTGAAGCAGAGATTAAAATGATAGATTGTTTTGGAGTTTGTACATTTTATTCCGTATTTCAGGTATTATGCTAAAGTTAATTGATCGGTTATCAAGTACAGGATGATTTTGATCTTTCTGATATACAATTCTCCCAAGACTGTTTGTTAAATTGCAATGACGTCACAATTTTGGTCCCTCAGGCTTAAAATCAGCGAAAAGCGTCAAATGTTGCTCGATCAAATGTCTTTCACGGTCTGTATTCCTGCCATGTTTGAGGACAAGTCATGAAAAACTATATATTTCTTTTAATATCTGAGCCTTGTATGAAGCAATCACACTATCACAAACTTTTATCCATTCCTTGTTACTAATCAGCAGCAAATATACATTAAAGTATGCAAAACATTAGAGAGGAAACCTTTATAAGTTTAAGGCATCGTTGCCATGGCAACGGTATTCTTAAAAAGAACTTTAGGACTTAATTTTATGTAATATGCTTGCATCTTAGGTATTACATATCGGGAATACTGTTTGGACACAAAGCTTATAAAATAATGCTAGTTTCCATTATTTTAAGATCACCCCTCGTAATGACGTCGAGTTTCCGACAGTATATCGCAGGATATACTGTCGCAAATTTTTGGTGTTATCCAATCAGACGTCGTGCTACATACGTAGGTGCATTAGGCTGAGAGATAGAAGTTTCTTATATGAGCTGGAAGCCTATCTTGTATATGAAATTGGAAGAATTTGTTTTCCTTCTCACATGCAGAATCTGCTGGTAAAGATTATAATTAAGTATCCTTCAGGGGTGTAAGGTGCGACAGACCATTCCGTCAGGGCTGCTGTTCGGCGTAACGAGACTTGGCTAGTGACGGAGTTTCCATCCGGACATCGCATCTATGATGCTTTTCAAGGAGGAACTTGTTAAAGTGAATAGTTGAGCCGCGACACGAGAAAACCAACAATGTGGTTGTGCGCCCCGCGCAGACTCAGATCAGCCTGGGCAACTGCCCAAACTGATCAGAGTCTTCGCTCAGCGCTTAAAGTGAAGCTACGAGTCTAAGCTACCTCCATGCGGACAGCGAAGACTCTGATCAGACTGGGCGGATGCCTAGGCTGATCTAAGTCTGCGCTGGGCGCACAACCACATTGTTGATTTTCTCGTGTTGCGGCTCAGTTTTAGTTCTTTAGAGGCTTCTAGTATATCATTAAATGGAGCCGGCGCTCTCAACAATTGACGACAATGCCCGACGCGGCATAAGCTGCCTTAATTTTCCATTATCTTGACGGCGTCATCTTAAAAACCAACGTCACTTCACGAGGCACGTGCGTGAACTCCTATCCAACCGATACATTGACTATACACGATTTATACCATCCTGTGTCAGATAGCATTGGTGAGATGAGATTTAAAACAAATCTGACACCACTGTATTCCAAAGAAAAAAACATAGCCATCAGAGGAGATGGCAAATCCCCCGACCGAAGACCCCCATGGGCCTTGGTAAAAAGGGTGCACTTCAAAACACATATAAGTAATACATTGTCATTCTTTTATGCTTCTGATTGACATTATCTGTTTAACAGATGCATGATTATCTAACACTCAGACTAAAATAGTATGCTTGACTGCTAAAAAGAAGTAATATCTCAAACAGCCGCCATATACATAAATATATAGCATATGATACATTAAACTTTCAAAATGTGTGAATAACTTCTAAACTACAAGCCCTACAAACCTAATTTTGAGCTCTCTAGTAAATGAATTTGGACAAAGAATCCAAATCTGGAGAACAATTTTTTTCTTTTGGTGGGGTGGGGGGGGGGGGGGGGGGGGTGTGAGGGGTCAGAGAGAGAGTTAGTAACACTGATAAGATATCACAGCATGTTCATCAATATTCCAAAAGGAATAAGGTTATTAAAATTGTGGAGCAGGCCAGGGTTATACAGATATGGGGCAGAGACTCAAACAGCATCTCAAATTACCAAAGGGAAATAACTCACATAGTAAGAATGCAAGAGTTGTCATTCATGTATGAGGCAAATTGTCATGACCTGTTCTTTATATCTGAGAAGTATCATGAAAATATTTCAAAAGGTATTTAAGCTATGTAGCGGAAACCTAAATTCATCAAAAGGAAATAACTCAAAAAGTAAGAAAGCAAGAGTTGTCATTCTTGTTTGCGACACATTGTCTTGACCTGTTCTACATCTTTGTGAAGTATCATGAAAAAATTTCAAAAGGTATTCAAGTTAGAGAGCGAACACGAAATCATACCTAAAACCATCTAGGGGAAATAACTCAAAAAGTAAGAAAGCAAGAGTTGTCGTTCGTGTTCGCGACACATTATCATGACCTGTTCTATATATCTGTGAAGTATCATGAAAATATGAGTTATAGAGCAGACACGAAACCACACCTCAAAATGATTAAGGGGAAATAACTCAAAAAGCAAGAAAGCAAGAGTTGTCATTCTTGTTCGCGACACATTGTCATGACCTGTTCGACATATCTGTGAAGTATCATGAAAATATTCTAAAAGGTATTCAAGTTATAGAGCGCACACGAAATCACACCTAAAACCATCAAGGGGAAATAACTCAAAAAGTAAGAAAGCAAGGGTTGTCACTCTTGTTCGCGACACATCGCCATGGCCTGTTCTACATATCTGTGAAGTATCATGAAAATATTTTAAAAGGTATTCAAGTTATAGAGCGGACACGAATCTGCCAAAAAATCACACCTAAAACCATCAAGGGGAAATAACTCAAAAAGTAAGAAAGCAAAAGTTGTCGTTCTTGATCGCGACACATCGTCATGACCTGTTCTACAAAATTGTGAAGTATCATGAAAATATTTCACAGGGTATTCAAGTTACAGAGCGGACACGAATCTGCCAAAAAACTCATAAAAGGGGAAATAACTCAAAAAGTACAATAGCAAGAGATACCATTCTTGTACGCGACACATCGTCATAACCTGTTCTACATAACTGTGAAGTATCATGAAAATATTCCTAAGGGTATTCAAGATATAGAGCGGACAAGAAAATGTTTACGGACGGACGGACGGACAGACGGACGGACGCCAGGCTCATCGCTATATCCCCCGAACCTTTCGGTCAGGGGATAAAAAGCGATGGCCACCAGCATGACCAGTGTAGCCATAAATAGTTTTCGAGGGAAGGAAAACTTAACCCATTTATTTAATTATACATTAAATAAAACAAAAACTTCCTGAAGTGATAAAATCCAAGTGTTTGGATTAACAGACTTGTGCAAACATTGCAAACCAAGATCAGACTACAGGAGCAGTCTGGCCCCGAGGTTATAAAACTTTTTTCATGCTCAACTCAGCTGAGCATGAAATTTACTCTGCTGATAAATATGAAAATGCCAACTAATGTTGGCATTTTCATATTTATAAGCAGAGAAAATTCAATACTCAGCTTAACTGAGCAAGAAAACAACTGTGCTTATCAGTAATTTGCTATTTACCAGCAAGTAAAATTTCATGCTCAACTGAGTTGAGCATGAAAAAAGTTTTATAACCTAGGGGCCAGGTCAAGAAATACACTTCAAGTTTTGCCACTCCATTTGCATCTTTTGGACGTACTGTCGCATCGCGAAACCAAACAATCTTACGGAAAGAACTTTAGGAGTATTTGTAATTTTAACGGTATGTCATGATAAGATTAGTGGCCAGTCATATCTGATACCAAAGAAACTTCACAACATCCACCCACAGCCAACAGATAAACACAGAGGCCAAAATTCTAATCAAATACAATACTGAACTTCATATAATGAATATAACTATCGTCATCAAATAAAAAATCGTTATTTTTACATACTAGGTTTCCGAATTAACCACGTCCGTGTAACTGTCCGTCCGTTCGACAATCCGTCTATTCGTAAGAAAATTTGAAGCTTCTGAGCCGTTTATCATGAAACATTAGCGGAGATTACGCACAGACTTTCGTTTTGGTCATCGGGCGGAATGTTGTTGTTTTGAAAAATGGGCATAACCTTTTATCCGCAATGTCAGAATACAAATATGTTGATAATGTTAAAGTGATTTTAGCAGTTGTTTTGAAATTTGGTGTATGATAGTTAGTTGTGTTGGGTTCAACGGCCCTTTGAGGCAGTATTTCAGTCTATATCGGGCCGTCTCCCAGAGAGGGAGAAAGAAGAGAGAAATGATAGACTATAGAAAAACAAGAATTCCGCGGAATGCGGTGTCACGCCTGCTAGCGCCTTGTCACAAAAACAGAGCTCAATCAGCAAAGATGTATGCATGAACCAAGTTGCTTGGCACTAGCCTTAATAATTTCTGAGAAACAGACATAAACGTGTAAACTTGACAAAAATTGCAAAGTCAGTCAACCGTAAAATGTAGGTCAAGACTCAATATTGATGATGGCTTTGAGCTCTACTCTTCTAGATGAATGCATGACCTAAGTTTCATGGCTCTATCTCTTATAGTTTCTGAGAAAAAGACCTAAATTAAAAAAAAACTCGACCAAAAATTGCAAAATAAGTCAACCGTAAAATGTAGGTCAAGACTCAATATTGATGATGGCTTTGAGATCTACTTTTTCAGATGTATGCATGAACCAAGTTTCATAGCTCTAGCCCTTATAGTTTCTGAGAAAATGACCTAAACGCAGAAACTGGACAAAAATTGCAAAGTCAGTCAACCGTAAAATGTTGGTGAAGACTCAATATTGATGATGGCTTTGATATCTACTCTTCCAGATGTAAGCATGAACCAAGTTCCATGGCTCTAGCTCTTATAGTTTTTTGAGAAAATGACCTAAACGCAAAAACTCGACAAAAATCGCAATGTCAGTCAACCGTAAAATGCAAGTCAAGACTGAATATTGATGATAGCTTTGAAATCTACTCTTCCAGATGAATGCGTGAATCAAGTTTCATGGCTCTAGCCCTTATAGTTTCTGAGAAAATGACCTAAACGCAAAAACTCGACAAAAGTTTACGCCGACGACGCCGCCGACGACGACGACACCGGAAAAGCAATACATATGTCTCGCCTCTGCTTCGCAGGCGAGACAAAATGTCAAAACAACCCCATCCCGCACCTATTTCTAGCACAGTAGGTCCTTGCCCTTATTTTATCCAGATTAGTAGGACACTCCGGCACCGAAAGTTTCCTTGCACCATTGCTCCATCCTACCGCCCCCGTCCCCCGCCCCAGATTTGCTGTATGAATGGATAGAAAGATAAAGATTTAGGATTGCATGGGGTCGTTCATCTGTCAGTTTGTCAATACATTTGGATTTGGCAGTCAGTCTGTAAAATGTAGATCCTGTAGTAACAAATAGCACTTCTCATGTATTTAATGGCAAATCAAAATCACGATGAGGTAGAAAAAAAAAACGTCTTTTCAGAAAAGAATTTCAATGAAACAGAAAATTATGAATGTTACAGCAGTAGAAAACAAAAAGCTGATCCGTTCATGGGCTTTAATGCTAGTTTGAGGTAGCTATGCACTATTTACGTTTTAGAGCTCAGGTGTTTGCAGTCGTGCAAACATGCGTGTTGGAATGACGCTCAAGCCGCAATGATTTCAAAACAGGTATATTTCATTACATGCAGCTACCCTTAATGTATTCAAAGCGGATGTGTTTTTTTTCTTCCTTAACTATGTCAGTCATGTCATTGACTGTCAACAGTATTGATATCATGTAATAGATTTTTATGCTATTCCGGGGAATATATAACTGAACTGAATTTTCAGTGTGAGTCTACTGTTGCGACAGTCTGTCACTAGTGCCTTTGGTGTGCTAACAGTGGATATGCGACCTTACAAATTATTTAAATGACGAAACAGATTTATTGCATAAAACAGATGGATTGATTTTCTCTTCTTTTGCCTTTTATCTTGGCCTTTTCAAGTCTCGAACCACACATCTGCATAACAACGCTGAAACGAAATAATAATTGAGCCGCTACACAACAAAACCAACAAAGTGGCATATGCGCCCAGCGGAAATCAGATCAGCCTGGGCGTTAACCCAGTCTAATTGAAATCTTCATAACTCCATTATGAGTGTTATGGTGACAGTTTTAGACTGCCCTTAGCACCCAGACGAAGATTTACAGCCTATCCTTTGTGAGGAAGTTGAGATTGCAATAGCTACACTGACATAGGGGGAGGCCACCAGAGCTGTCCGCACCATATCTCGAGAATCGTTTAAGATTCCTTCATGAAAGTTTGTACAGATATAAATGTGTAGGCGGAAAAAGAAGCATAATCTTAATTTTAGTTTTGACATAATTGTGCCACTTTGTATTTTTCATATAGTGATTTCATATCAGCCTCTTGTCCACTCCATATATTTTAAACCTTTCAAAGTTTGTACAAATAAAGGACTTTCAGAAAATGTACAGAAAAAAAGGACCATAATCATACTTTCAATTTTGACGGAATTATGTCCCTTTATATTTTTCGTATATAGTATTATGGTATTAGCTTTGTGTCCGCTCCATATCTTTTGAACAGTCTTGGATTTCTTTATGGTAGTTGCACAAATATAAAACACTATCACACGATGTATAGAGAAAAATAACAGTAATCTTACTTTAAATTTTGACGGATGCCTTTGTATATTTATCGCAGTGAGTTCATGTCTGCTCCTTAATTTTTATACTGTATAAGATCTTGATTTGAAACTTTGTGCAAACATAAGGCACTATGAGACAATGTGCAGAGACTCTACTTGAAGTTTTGGTGTGACAGATCTATGGTCATTTGTCTAACTTGTGTTTTCATATCTGCCTCACTTCTGAAGATTTCAGTAGCTGACAAATTATTGTCATCTCTTGTTTCCGTTTCTACTTTAAACCTCAACGGGCGTATCTTGCCCAACTCAGCGGAGCTCTTGTTAATTTTCTTGATGAAAGTCAACATTTCTGTAAATAATTTTGTCATTATATCGATAATGATTTGGCAATTGGAGCCAATTTTCGATGTTTTTTTTTTTTTTTTTTTTTTTTTTTTTTTTTTTTTGGCAAAGGCTTATATAAACTGGAATCAGTCCACAATTATTTCCCTTGATTGGTTGAACACTTTCAGGATATACTTTCGCACAAATAGCTCCCAGGTTCATTGGTTTCTAAGAAGGCCAGTTTGACTGAATATCCTGCTTGCTATAGCAAACTGAAAAGAGCCTTGGATATGTTTCTTGAAAATGTATAATTAGTTCAGAATCCCCAGCTCTGGAGGTAACTAGAGGAACCGAATCACACCCTTCATAGGTGCCCCTACAACGGCAGTTTGCCTCATAAGTTGACGGGTCAATGTTTGCCGTAGAAACAGCGGAAAGGTTAGCTGGTTTATTCCTGTTGAAACTGTTTGAAAATTGTTTGTTATGCCTCAGCGACTTGAGGAAAAGAGAGTTAAAAGTGCCTGAAGTGTTGTGAAAAAAGTTTCATGGAAGGATGGATAATTAAACTGTATAGTAAAACTAGTTGTGGTCTCGTGCCAAACTTGTCTGCAAAGGTCCAGCTTTTCCAGCTTGATAGGTACTGAGAATCTTTGATTAATTTTTCTATTATTCTTCTATGGCCACCAATTAAGCAGTTGACACGAAACAGACACATATTTGGGACTTCTAAATTGTGAAAGCAACATAAAAAAAATTAATCTGCTAAGATTTGGGGAGATATGTCATAGTTTCAGAATTTTATGCAGGGTTTCGTAATCACCACAAATCATTAGGTAAGTGAGATTCATACGGATCGCCAATTTTCATATCTTTTATGCTAATTAATGCTAATTAGCCTTCATCTAACATGATGCATGATGAATATCAATAATAAAAAGAAACAAGTGACATGACGTTTTCTGAGAAATGTTTTGACTAATATGAAAGAGTGTCTGCCATATGTTTATCAAATGAAAAGGTCCCATTTGACGAGCAGTGATCAAAGCATTACAATGCACTGGAGATTTATTGAGCTACCAGTAATTTGTCAAACATTAAAGGGTGTTGTATCCTAGTCCTTCCAAGCACATCTTTTGCTACCCACTGTTTTATGTTTTCTGTTAAAAGACGGGAGTTTATCCTTCCTAAGTTAACACAATATGTAAATCAGCTATAAAATGGGGTTTTCTCTTCAAAAACAACCCCAAATATCTAAGACGGATCTAGAGTTTTGAAATTGTTTTGGAAAGGCCAAAAAAGTTTAATAACTGAATAAGCACGGTAAAAAAATCCTAAAATGTGGACCCCTAAAATAACTATCGTGATAGTCCTAAAATAGTAAGTGGCAGTTATGTAACAAAAAGATTCAGATGGGATGACAAACAATGTGGACCCAATTCAGACTGCTCCTAAAGGAGCAGTCTGATTTTGGATGTACATTGTTTGCTATAACATATCTGTCCCAAATACATAGAACTTAACTTCAATGATATGCTTAATGTGGTATATTGACAGGGACGTTTTTTCAGGGGTTTCCTTGCTTACGTCAAGGCGCCGAACCTATAAAAGTGGGATTCAATCTGCATGAGCGACAGTGTAATTTTCCATCAATAATTTGCATTTATTTTGCTGTAAGCGTTTTGGGATTTTTTCTGTCTCTTTTGTGTATATGTGGTTGGATATTATGTTTTTACGCAGATATTATCTACATTTCGCAACACTTTTCGTTTTCCCGAAAACACTAAACAAGGGGGTAATACCAATTTGGCTACCTGTGCTTTCGACCGAGTCAATCAATTACCATACATGCAAAAGTGGCTGTCGACCGAGACAATCGACAACAGTATCAACTCGGTCGACAACCATTAACAATAGTACCATTTATCGTTACTGGTAATGCTTACGACAATATTCTCGGTCGAAAGCCACTTTGTATAGTACAGACTCGGTCGAAAGCACAGGTAGCCAAATCGGTATTGCCCCCGTGCTAAATATCATCGTACAGCTACGTGCTACCAGGCGTGCACATGAACTACTCTCTCAATTTTTTGGATTAATTCTTGCACCTTACGGTTTTCACAATTCTTACGGAAATTTCAGCGTAAACACTGTCACAGCAATCAACAATAAAGGTGTATGGACACACATCCAAATTTTGTCCACAATTTTTACAACAGAGGCAACCTTTTTGACTTTCTGTTTGTTTCCATGCCAGACGTACAGCTTATAATATGAAGCTCACTCTTTTAGGAAAGAATTTTCTTCTGGGAGATACATTTTTTCTTTTAACAGAGGTTCCCATTACAATGTATATGGGGCGGCAAAATAGTGAGTGGAAGTGTCGCTTTCCCTGAAAGTTTAACCAGACACCTTGAGAGAGCTTAATAACAAACTAAAACAATGTCTGTAAGACACAGATGATGCCCCCATGTGATGCCTGTCCCCACCCAACCCCGTCCTCCTCCTACTAGCCCTCTCCCTATACAAAAGAAATCAAATGCATATCTTCAGTATGACTGCAAAATCTGTAAAATGTTTCACACTGAATAGCTTAAAAAGTCATTATGTATGAAGATTTTCTAAGTTTGTAAAGGCCCTAATTTCATTGAAAATTTCAATATATCTGCAGCAACTATGCAAAATTTCAAAATGATTGCTTGAAAACTGAGAGCGAAGTTGACTATACAGTCTTGTCACCCTGGATGAGCCATAAGACGAAACATTTCTGAGTCTGAAAAGGCCGTAATTTTGTCAAAAATTATCCCCCCCCCCCTTTTCAAAAATTCAGATGTACATTTATAATATGTTTGCAACAACTTTGCAAAGTTTCAGAATAATTGCTTGACAACTGTGGGAGAAGTTGATTATACAAACTTGTCACACTGTGTTAGACATAACGAAAAAAAAAATTCTAAGCTTGAAAAGGCCGTAATTTTGTCAGAAATGATTTTTTTCTTTTCAAAAAGACAGGTGCACATCTTCAATATGTTATCAACAACTGTCACAGTGTTAAGTTGCCGAATGATCGCTTGACAACTGTGAGAGGAGTTGATTATACAAACTTGTTTCCCTGTGTTTGTCATAACTCGAAAAATTTGTAAATCTAAAAAAGGCCGTAATTTTGTCAAAAGTGATATTTTTTCTTTTTAAAAAGGCAGATGCATATTTTCAATATGTCTACGACAACTGTGCAAAGTTTCAAAATGATTGCTTGACAACTGTGGGAGGTGTTGATTATACAAACTTGTCACCTTGTATAAGTCATATCTCGAAATATTTCTAAGTTGGAAAAGGCCGTAATATTGTCATTTTAAAGGCAGGTGCACATCCTGAATATTTCTGCAACAATTATGCACAGTTTCAGACTGGTTGCTTAAAAACTGTGGAAGGAGTTATACAAACTTTTTTTAGAGAGGACGGACGAATGGACGGACGGACAGACGGACAAGGGTAAAACATATTGCCCCCTGGCTATCGTCATGGGGGCATAAAAGGTCATGACAGCCGTATATCATCAAAGGATCTTTCTTTATGCTACGAAGTTTCTGTGAATGTTTCATGATATACAAGACTACATCCCGAAATCACGTAAGTTTTGTGCCCTGGTTAGCTAAAACGGACACGACTAACTGTGACTAGTCAAACCAAACAATAATAATAAGAAGAAAAGAAAATGTAAAAAGTACTAGTCTAAGAAATTGATTTCAGTCGCATGACCTTTTTACTGAAGTTTTGAAGCACAAATTGTTATGAAAGAGGAGGTTATTTAAAAGCATTCACGATTGATGCCAATAAATCGGTTGCTTTTTTTGGCATACAATAGGCACAATGTAGGGTGAACTAAAAAACCTCACACATAGGCGATTCCATTTAGCGAAGCCTGGCGAACAGGGAAATTTATGTATTGTAGCGAATTCTGACAGGAACTGTTTGAAAATGTTGCATTGTTACGCAAATAAAGGGAACTATTTGTTGCGAAAGATTTACGAACGTGTGACGAACTAATAATATTTGTTCTTTCCGTTAGCGATTAGGAGCGATTTGGTGCAAACATACGAACTAAAGCGCAACTTTGCGCATATTGGCGCATGCCTCCGAATGTTTTCGAATGTATTTCCGCACCCGGCGGTTACCGCGTGCTATAAACTAACTTTTCCGACTCGACAGAATTGCTGTGCCTGCTGATTGATATAAAACTGTTGTACGACATGCAACCTAGGGGACGAGGAAGAGGATCTAGAGCGAAGAAGGCTGCTGCTATAGACTCAGAGAAACCTAAGGAACCAGAGATGCAGTCTGATGAAAAGCCTGGTAATACTGAGGAGAAAATACCCAGTATTGCTTCCATGTGAAGTTTAAGTGTTGGATTTGATTTTTATGCTCTCCAAAAGGGATACAATATACATGTAGTTGCTGATTTGTCTGTCAATGTTTATCATTCCGTCTGTCCGTCATTCCGTTCGTCACGCACAAAGGTCATAACTCTGGGTTCAATAATTTTGTTATATTCCTTATCATATTTTATACTGACAAGGAGCAGTAATCAGAAGCATCCATCCGTGCGACTGGCCCGTGTTAAAACTATTTTCTAGATCTTGTATTGCATGGATATATACTCGAGAACTTTAAAAAACGCCTCACTAGAGAAAACTTATAATATTTTGAAATTTACAAATTTTATTTCAAATCTATTTCAACACAAGGTAATTCCAATTTCGCTCTGTCACTACAATATCACAAGTTAGAATATTAGCACAAGAAACGTAAGCCAGAGCGTCACTATCTCACCGGTATGCACCAAAACGCGGGATTTTCAATATCGTGTGTGTCCACCGTTCTGCTGCAAACATTCATTGAAGGCATAGAAGCACATAGGCGTCGGATGGTTCGTCGCGGGATGTTGTCCCATTCTTCCTACAGCGCTTGTCCAAGCTGTCTCACCGTCTGCGGAGCGTTTTGACGTCTATGAGGCCGTCGTCCCAACTCGTTCCACATGTGCTCGATCGGGTTAAGATCTGGAGATCGGGAGGGCCAGACCAAAACGTTGATACCCTGTTGTTGATGAAAATCCTGTGTTATCCTGGCTGTGTGTGGGCGAGCGTTGTCTTGCTGAAACGTCTCTGGATTACGTTGACGACTTATCAGTGGAACCAGTTCTGGTCGCAGAATCTCGTCAATATAGCGTCTGGCTGTCAAATTGCCGTTCATTATAAGCAGCCTTGAGCGAAAGTTGTAGTTGATGGCGCCCCAGACCTGTCACGTTCTACTGAACCTCTCGCCACGTCGACGATACACACGGGTTCTTCCATCTGTATGATGCAAGTTGAAGCGTGACTCATCGCTAAAAATCACTTGACGCCAATTTACAGCTCTTCGTTGATTTTGCGCTCAGTTCCTTCAAAACTGCCGGTGGCGTCTTGTCAGTACTGGTCCCCGATATGGTCGTCGACAACGGATACCATATGCTTTTAGACGTCGGAATACTGTCCGTCGGTGAATTGGTCGACCCGGGTTTCCGATAACCATGGATGCTGTTGACTGAGCCGTAAGAAAACGTTCCCGCAGGTGACATTGACGGATGTAGTTATCCTGACGTCGAGACGTCACTCTAGGCGCACCTGGTCGCAGGCGGTCAGAAACTGTTCCTGTTTGCCTGACACGTCTTACAAGGCGAACAACTGTCAATCTGGAGACGTTAAAGCGACGGGCAGCCTCGGCTTGGGTTACGCCTGCTTCAAGAAGGCCCAGAATCCGACTCCGATTTTCATTATTTAAACGTGGCATCTTCAAATGGAGAGCAATATTTAAAAAGCGAGGCGAACTGGATTTGTAGACAACTATCAAAGACTATGAACTATATTTGGTCAAGTGTACATGCCGATTTGAGCATGTGGGCGAACGGACATCTTGATGTGCACGTGCTCTGTGTCACGTGGTTACGACTCATATCATGGTTAAGTGGCCATCTAGAAAAACTGGTTTAAAGGTGTTCGGAAACCAAAATTAGAATATTTGTTATATGGTTTATTTTTTTGAAGTTATTAAAAAATATAGGTGAGGCGTTTTTAAAGTCCTCGAGTATATGTTAGGTGTAGGTTCAAGTCTTCTGTAGTCTTTATTGAAAAATTACAAAGGGGCATAATTTCATTAAAATAATAAGGAGCTACCGATCTTGTTTTGCTGTACTTCATTTCATGATGCTTTACAATAATACAAATTTTGTGAAAATATCTTAAATAAAAGCAAAATGTACTATTTTCAATGTTCAAAAGGGGTTATTCCCGAAAAAAATCCAGAATGGGCATAATTCCATAAAAATGTAGGTGGAGTTACCGATCTTGTTCTCTGCACATCCTCTGATAATGCTCTATATTTGTACTATGTTTCACGAAAAATCTCATATAGTATTAGAATTATGGAGCGGACACAATTTCCATACTAAAATTAACAAAGGGACACAATTCCATATAAAATGTAAGTGGAGTTACGGGTTTTGCTCTCTGCACGTCCCCTGATGATGTTTTATATTTGTATTAAGTTTCATGAAATTATCTCAATCGGTTACAGAATTATTGAGCGGACACGATTTCCATACTAAAATTTTCAAAGGGGCATAATTCCGTACAAATGTAGGTGGTGTAACAGTTCTTGTTCCCTGCACATTCTCTAATAATGCTCTATATTTGCTTTAAGTCTCTCGAAAATATCTCATATAGTTTTAGAGTTATGGGGCGGACACTAGTTCTTTACTAAAATATTCAAAGTGGCATAATTCCGTAAAAGATGTATGGGGAGTTACGGATCTTGCTTTATGCACGTCATCTGATGATGCTTTACATTTGTACCAAGTTTCATGAAATTATCTCAGTCGGTTACAGAGTTATTGAGCAGACACAATTTTCATACTAAAGTTTTCAAAAGGCGCATAATTTCATAAAAAAATGTACATGGAGTTACGGTTCGTATTCTCTGCACATTCTCTGATAATGCTCTATATTTGCACTAAGTTTCACGAAAATATCTCATTTAGTTTTAGAGCTATGGAGAAAATAAAATTTCTGTACTAAAATTTTCAAAGGGGCATAATTCCGTGAAGAATGTAGGTTGAGTTACGGGTCTTTCTCTCTGCACCTTGTCTTATGATGTTTTATATTTGTAACAAGTCTTGTAAAATTACCTCAATCGGTTACAGGGTTATTGGGCGGTTACAGAGATATTGAGCGGACACGATTTTCCATACTAGAATTTTCAAAGGGGCATAATTCCGTACAAATGTAGGTGGTGTAACAGTTCTTGTTCCCTGCACATTCTCTAATAATGCTCTATATTTGCTTTAAGTCTCTCGAAAATATCTCATATAGTTTTAGAGTTATGGGGCGGACACTAGTTCTTTACTAAAATATTCAAAGTGGCATAATTCCGTAAAAGATGTATGGGGAGTTACGGATCTTGCTTTATGCACGTCATCTGATGATGCTTTACATTTGTACCAAGTTTCATGAAATTATCTCAGTCGGTTACAGAGTTATTGAGCAGACACAATTTTCATACTAAAGTTTTCAAAAGGCGCATAATTTCATAAAAAAATGTACATGGAGTTACGGTTCGTATTCTCTGCACATTCTCTGATAATGCTCTATATTTGCACTAAGTTTCACGAAAATATCTCATTTAGTTTTAGAGCTATGGAGAAAATAAAATTTCTGTACTAAAATTTTCAAAGGGGCATAATTCCGTGAAGAATGTAGGTTGAGTTACGGGTCTTTCTCTCTGCACCTTGTCTTATGATGTTTTATATTTGTAACAAGTCTTGTAAAATTACCTCAATCGGTTACAGGGTTATTGGGCGGTTACAGAGATATTGAGCGGACACGATTTTCCATACTAGAATTTTCAAAGGGGCATTATTCCATAAAAAATGTAGTTGGAGTGACGGGTCTTGCTCTCTGCACGTCGTCTGATGAAGATTTATATTTGTACCAAGTTTCGTGAAATTGTCTCAAACGGTTACAGAGTTATTGAGCGGACACGACTTCCATACTTAAATTTTCAAAAGGGCATAATTCCGTAAAAAATTAAGGTGGAGTTACAGATCTTGCTCTCTGCACGTCATCTGATGATGTTTTATATTTGTATAGTCCGTTTGCTCCCAAGTGCAAACGAGGTTTTGCTTATTTTCTCGAAAACGATGAAAGTTCCATCAAATGTTCTAATGTCCTAATGATTCCGATAACTATACATAACAGAATACGAAAAATCCAAATTTTTGGATGCTTTTGTAAAATATTTTCCATTAATAGTGATGCAAAAACTGAGCAGTTTCACTGAAGGGCGTCGTATGCTTGTAAGAACAGCCAAAATATTGTTGATAGTAAATAGCATAAACTCCTTGTTTACTACAGGTGTGGGCGTATATGAATGAAATAGTAAAATGTATTCACATGTCCACACGCGCAACGCATGGTGTCACCGGTCAGGTGATACTATGATGTAAATAATTTTTTACTTTTTATATAGTTTTGCGAGTAAAAGGTTTATGTTTCAAAATTTGCTAATATGTGGGTGAAACAAAATGTAGAAAAAACGGATTCAGAATAAAATTTCAATTAATTATGCAAATTTTGTTCCAGGGATAGCATACACTGGTCACATGCTCTAATACGTAAGACTAAACGGGAATTCCAACAGCCAACTTTTACTCCCTTGTAACAAAGAGGTGAAAATGACATATTTTAGGTCCATTTTTGTAAAGAAACTTTTTTATGCAAAGCCTCACATTTTTACAAAATTATGATTTTGTTATGTATAGGATGAAAATTAAGAATGAGCAATTAAAAAATCTTCTGCCTCTAACCAATTTTGAGAAAATATTGGGGATGCCGTTTGCATTTGGGAGCAAACTGACTATACCAAGTTTCTTGAAATTACCTCAATCGGTTAAAGAGTTATTGAGCGGACACGATTTCAATACTAAAATTTTCAAAGGGGCATAATTCCGTAAAAATGTAGGTGGAGTTACAGATCTTGCTCTCTGCACGTCATCTGATGATGTTTTATATTTGTACCAAGTTTCATGAAATTATCTCAATCGGTTACAGAGCTATTGAGCGGACATGATTTGTGACAGACAGACGGACAGACGGACAGACAAACGGACAGACGAACAGGGCAAAAAACAATATGTCTTCGACCCCTTCGTGTGAAGGCATAAATATGTTCAGATATCACTATTTGGATACATGCCAGACCTCAGTTCCTGCCTGTGTGGTTTAATTATGACGAATTCCCTGCCAATGTGTTAGCCTTACATTGATCATAGCTGAAACAAATCGATGAAACATGTACTACAAGGAGTTAGATATTGGTCATCCTAATGAAGATAACTTTTCAAGTACGAGGATCGTCCAAAAAGTTCTGTCACTGGACTCATAACTTTGCTCACAGACGTGATAGCTTACCACGGTTTGCAACAATCAAAAGAACAATCTTTTATCTTTATATTGATATCAGGTAAATGGTGCAAACATGCCATCCGGTTTAGTTATAAGCTCAAATACAGACCTTATATTTGACACTGGCCTATTTTCATGATTTTGTTTTTCTGCTGACTTGACTTGTGATTCATGCTGCATATCTCGACAATTACATATCGCAGGGTTCTGAAATTTTCAGGGTTGCTGTCTGTTGCATTTTGTGAGACATTACATAAAAATCAGCGACTTCTGTTAATTATAAGCGATGGAAAATATTGATATATGAAATATGGTGAAATACACAGTCACGTGATTTTCAAGGACCCACTGTGCCTTCATTTTAGAGATCTGTTCTGAAATTTTGATTGAGAACACATTGTCATGATCTACTGCAGTAAAGATATGCTTCAGAATTTGAAATATTATACGTTTATGAAGCTTTTGAACTTAGAACATGACCTGTCGATTTTCCTATGGCGTTGTTTGCATAAAGTTGAGATTACGAAATGCTGTAAACTCTTTAAAATGGACAGAATCATTTGGAGATTTTTTCTCTGTGTTTATTAGTACCTGAGATATCGTAGGCACCGGGCAGCGATAGTAGATATCCCTTCATTGATTATTGCCGGAGTTGCATCTACTAATTTGCCAGTAGGGTGAAGGTACCCTTCTTTTAAAGCAGATTGTGAATGTTATGTCATTGATACAAGAATCAGTTTTTAACAGCTATGTGATAAACAACAGGGTTTTTGAATGGTTTTTATTTTAAGTAAATAGCACTTTTCGTTTTCGAGATACAAGCCAGTGACAGAACTTTTTGGATGACCCTCGTAACGGGGGTGGGGTTCGTAAAATATCAAACAAATCCCACTACGAGTATTTATTGGCTATCCTCGTATCTAAAAGAAACTTGACTGTTATGTGACTTTGAAATTAGAAAATGATTACTTTTCCCCAAATTAAGATGCCTTTTATGTCTCGTACTTTCCTGACTATCGAACGATGAAAAAAAGCGACTCTCCAAGCTTTTGTTTCTTTCTTCTTTTTTGTTTAGTTTATTACTTCAGTCGAAATCATATACGTATTAATTTTGCGAAAGCAACTGAATTATAGTCCGTTTAATGATACTCTTTAAAGAAACCAGTAGCCATGAGAACAAGTATATGTAGAAGTAAGGAAGTAAGAAAAGAGAAGTACTTTTGCTTGATACAAGGAAATGCAAATTAAATTGTTGTAAAATGGTTTTAATGTATTCTCTGCTCTTGAAGGAACTCTTTAAGATTTTGATTTTACTTCACTGCAGTTGGTGTTGGGCCGTGTGGCGGCCGTAAAACGTCTCTCCGTACATCATACACAGTGCAGATTTTATTTATTTTCGTCCTTTGAGATCAGAGAATATATATTCAGAGCAATCTGAAATTTAAGATTGGTTTAGACTCTTATTCTAGATCATCGTCTTTTATATTTTTGGACCCTTTTTGATACTAGTCAGTCTTTGAATCGACTGCCCACTTATAATTAAAAAAAAATCAGTATGCTTTTTCTTCACCAGTTATTGTCAGGGTCACTGATGAGGCTTTATCAGCCGAAACTATGTAGTCTGTTCCATGTTCCTTCTTCTGAATGTATTCTCTGCTCTTGAGGGAAGTCTTTAAGATTTTGATTCTACTTCACTGCCGCTGCTGTTGTGCCGTGTGGCAGCCGTCAAACGTCTACCCGTACATCATCCATAGGGCAGATTGTATTTATTTTCGTCGTTTGAGATCAGAAGATATATTTAGAGAAATCTGAAATATTAGATTGGTTTAGGCTCTTATTCTAGATAATCGTCTTTTATATCATTTGGACCCTTTTTTATACTAGTCAATCTTTGAATCGACTGCCCAATTAAAATTTAAAAAAAAATCAGTATGTTTTTCTCTGGTTTCGTCACCAGATATTGTCAGGGTCGTTCATGAGGCTTTATTAGCCGAAACTACGTAGTCTGGCCCATGTTCCTTCTTCTGAATGTATTCTCTGCTCTTGAAGGAACACTTTAAGATTTTGATTTTATAAACGTGTTATGAGTGAGTGAACTCGGGTTTAACGTCCCACCAATAACGAGGTCATATTGAGACGGGACCTTGGTTTAAAGTCCTATCCGAAAGACCGGAGATGCGGGGGATCGATCTTGCGACCCCTGGATTGGTAGTCCGGAGCGTTAACCACTACACTGCAGCTGCTCCTGTATAAACGTATAAAGTCCTATTACATGTTCGTTGCTTGAAAGTAATAGTCGTATAAAAATGGAAGTGCTCAAAGTACCCAAATCATAGATCCGAATTCAAAAGTCATTTAAACATTAACAATTCGGGAATAATCTAGATACACATACATGGACCCCAAAATAGAGGTGTGATCAGGTGCTCGTGAGTAGTAAGAATCACCTGCTTATTATAATATTGTATGGCACTATCATGCTACTTGGCAAGTATTCATGCAGATTGCAGTGCCCTAGATGGGAGGAGGTGGCAGGGACAATTTTTTTGTTTTTCTTTCACATATGTTGTGACCCCTCATTTGAACAGTCTTACTGACATGGTGAGGGGTTCCAACATTTTTTTTTTTTTTTTTTTTTTTTTTTTTTTGTTGTTGGTTGCATTTGTTTGCAACAGAAACTCCCTCCTATTTGGGGTGCTGAGATTAGGAATTAGTTTGTAGAGTACCGTGTTGATCTAACTGAGTGCCATTTTATTATTAGTAATTTTTTTTTTTTTTTTTTTTCCTCCTTTCTTGGGTTGATCCTTTGGAGGAAAGAATTTGCTCCCTTGAGGGCAGATTCTTTCCTTGGAGAGAGTTTGCTCCTGCGGAAGCAAATTCCCTTCAAAGTTTGCTCCTGCGGGAGCGGGATTCTCTCCTTTGAGAGTAAACCCAAACTCAGAGAGGTACCTCATCCAGGGAAGTAAACAGGAATACATATCAGTCAATATAATTTTTTTTTTTTTTTTTTTTTTCCTAAAAAGATAGCCAGGGCATTTGTTGGGATTGATATGGTAGACGGTTAAGATTGTCTTATGTGCAGTAATATGGTATTCTTATAAACTCTTATATGAATTAACTTTGGGCATTTTCGTTATGGTGGCTTGGGCTACTCAGGGATATGTATGCATACATGGATATGTATGCATACTTGTCTTTGGGTGGCCCAGGGTCTCTATACCAGGGCTGCAGGTGGGAGGAGTGATAGGGATGATTGCGTTTTTTTTTTTTTTTTTTTTTTTTTTTTTTTTTTCATAAACATATGTTGTGGT
Source organism: Ctena decussata (assembly GCA_963989385.1). Lineage (NCBI taxonomy): Eukaryota > Metazoa > Mollusca > Bivalvia > Lucinida > Lucinidae > Ctena > Ctena decussata. The sequence continues at coordinate 7,059,999 of OZ022498.1, forward strand.
CCCTCATTGGAACTGTCTCAACAAGACGGTTCCGATGAGGGGTCACGATATGTGTGGAAACTTGTTGTGGTCCCTCATTTGAGCCCTCTTCACAAGGTGGTTCTGGTGAGGGGTCGCAATCTATGTGTTTAGGTTCCACGGTGTTGAGGTTTGTCACAGAGTTGTCCCTGTTACTCCTCCTTATCTAGAGCAGTGTAGGTATTGCTCATGCTTATCCGAGTGAAAAAGGCGAATGCGTTTCTTATTGTCTGGCTTTATGGGCATTAACTGGAACAGTAAATGGAAAATGGCTTTGCTTAGGTTGTCTCCCTTAGAATAGAATAGTTTTTTTTTTTTTTTTTTATAATTCTTCCTGTTTCTGTCGTTTCGAATTATACCTTGTTAACAGAGGTTTTCAAAATAAAATAAATTTGAATTTGAATTTATAATACACCCGCCATGTCTATGTATCAGTGGACAAAGTCCGGTATTTGAAAGCCTACTTAAGCTTCGGCTGAGGCCATCAAATCGGAAATTAGTTTAGAAACGGACATATTGTTGGGATCAGGAAGGTCAAGGTGTCTGTCTTAAAACTTAAACTGTCGACACCAGCTTTACTACATGATAACCCTATGTCAACAGTTTACGGGTGAGTAGCTTCCCTCTTTCAACAAAGTCTTGATATTTGAAACAGGCTCTAGCATAGCGGACTAGCTGCGAGACAATAACCCCGTATGCAGGTGCCAAAGGGCTATTACTACTCAAAAATGGAAAGCTAACTAAGGGAAAATTGAAGTCTTCCCTCTCGTCATAAAGCCTAGTAACATGCATTCCAGTGTCATTATAGAGATAACAATCTAAATATGAGGCAGATGAACTGGATTCTGTGGTATCTTTAGTTTCAAGTCCTCATGGATAGATGCGGTCAATCCACTCCGAAATCTTTTGACTATTCAAAGAGCATCAACTATGTACCTGTAGGTGAAGTTGAATTTCTGTGCTAAACTCCGCCTCGTACCTGTGAAGAAACAAGTCGGTAAGTAATTTGGCGCAGTTAGCGCTCGTTGGAATGCCAACTGTCTGTTGAAAAATCTGTCCACTATACTCTACATAAATATTGTCGATAAGAAATTCCAGCATTCAGAATATTTTGTTTGAACATCAAAAAGGAAAAGTTTATCTGATCTAACCTTGACGCGTAAAGCACATTAGAGTTTATTCCTTTGCGCTGCCTAGGAACATATAGATAGTCGGTACGTAATACAAGTCGCGTCATTTGTTACGATGTATTATACATAGTTGATATTGACGCAAAAGGAGGACAAAGAGCAAGGAAAGACTTTAAAACATAAACCGCCTTGTGGTATAAACCACAAAGCTATACAGAAGGAAAAAATCGTCACTGTCGCCTTAGAACGACCAGTAGCATGACTAACGTAGATATGAAAATGTTTAACTGTCGTCATCTTCATCCTTAATTTATAATGCAAAAGATCTTTAAAAACTTAGTTTGCGTAATAGGTACTTCCAGACCTATGGAAACAACTACTCTTCATTCAAATATTTTGTACTCGGCCAACAATATCAGGCAATATGGGACCATACAGAGCTATCGTACCAATGATAAAGGACGAAATGGAATACAAACTGGTGCTTTGCGATGCTGAACTATAACAATTCTGCAAGTTTTATGCACATTATCTTTCTTCAAGTATTTTTGTATTAAATGTTTCTTCTAATGTGCCACCTATCACAAGATAAATGAAAATAATTGGCTCTTCGCTGATAATATTACCTGTGTGTGCCAATATGTATCTGATAATAATAAAAGACCAAAGACAGACCTTGCGGGAAGCAGTTAAAGTTTATTTACAATATCTAAAACTTTAAGTTCGTGGTTAAAAGGAGATGCAGTTCGTACACATAAACTATAATTTGTTGCGTTGTTCTTAAAGTCATATGTACTTCAGTCAAAAGGAAATCAAGTGAGAACGGGACCTGCACCTAAGAAATTGCATTCATACAGGTAGAAAAAAGGATATATTCCATGTTAACAAAGGACTCCAGCAAAAAAATCTTGCCTAATCCGAAAGTGTAAGACTTTCAAAAGACATGTTTGATCTTGTGACAAAAAATCTGAACCACGACAAACAGTCTTCACTTCTTGCGGAATCCAGTTCAGCACGTCTTTTGAGACCAAAGAGCTCTCTCAGATCTGAAATACAAAACTGGAAAACAATGAATAGTTCTTACAGTAAGTTATTTTGATTGATACAGATAATAATTAAAATAATAATAATAATAACAAAAATTATAAGTGAATGACATAAATTTTATACATGACTATATTAGCTTTAGCACAGTCATAGGGAGACAAATCCTCTTTCCATGAACTGCATACTAACTTTGATTCTCGTTTAACATAAAGCTGCATGAACTCGAACACAAACGATAACTAAAACTATATTATGCATTTTAAACACAAAACAAATCCATACACTTTTGAAAGTATAAGGTAAGCAACGTATAATGTCTTAAGTACGGATGTAGTATGCGGTTTCGGAATATGTTTCTGACTCTGGTTTTCTGCTTTTTCGTATTATCTATTAAAATAGGTTGTTTTAACCGGACAGACTAGAAAAAAAGACTAATTTTTGCCGCCCTAAAGTATTCATTAATATTTACAGCTCATGTTGTAGTTTTCCACTTCAGAAACTGAGGGTGAGGTTGGGCCTGTAAAATCGATTTAAGCCCCCCAGTAATTCATTACTGACCGTTCCAAGGCGGTAGTTCTGTTGTGGTTCTTTGTTGCCTGTTTTTGGTGTCAGAGTTTCTGTGATGTTTTACCTTATGTATGTTATTATTATTTTTGGTTCGGTTCGGGTTGCTGAGTGGCCACCTTTTGGGAACAAGCTGCTCACTCGGTTGGCCATATGTTCTCTGTATCTTGATTATTTGTAATCTTAGTTGTTTCCAACTATGGTTTGAGGGCTGGATTTGGATTTTGATTGTTTCAGTTCCTGGTCTTTGCATACTTTTTTACTTTTATCAGTACTGCCCAAGTAAGAAAATTCTTTTGACAGACCATAAAATCAGAACTGCCTTACTGATGAGTTGCTAATGACGACAGAACATACGTTTCAACATAGGCTATGGCCTCAATTAAAAGATTCTCTTTAACGTGTTAACACAACCTTTGTTTTTCATGGAAATTATCAAACACTCATTCGATCTAGAACTCTGGTACTCCATCAGTGTTACAAAAAACATCAGTTTTTGAAAATCATGTTTCCAAATCTAATACAATGCCCACAAACTCGTTCCGAGAGAATACAAGGAACAGGAAACGACTAGAATTTAGCATAACGGTTGGTTTCATACCCTCAGTTATGAAAAGTATATCAACAAGATAGTTAGCATTGAAAAACATACAATGATACGGGCTACAGTGTCCCGAAAATTCAGTATCCCCTTTGTAAAGCTTTCTATCATTGGATCTACAGGCAGGACAGAGGTGGGACTAGGCATGGAGAGACCTTAGTGTTCCGAGTGCACTTTTGTAACGGTTTATTCGTCACGCAGGTCATTGTCAATACTTATATCAGGATTTGAATATCAGCAGATTGAAATAATTTGCAGCTTTTTTATACTATAAAACAAATTTATCTGAAATACGTATAGCCAGCTGCGAACGTCCAAAACAAACTGCATCAATTGATTCTAGAATTCACATTGCTATTCCTGTTGTTAGTGTTTCCTCCGGTCATCCAATGAGAATCCTTCTTTTAACAACGTGTCTTATATGTCTCGAACTAACCAATAAATAACCGCATTTCATGTCACAAAAGCACATTTGTGGGCTTTAACTGAAAGTAAGGGCGCTTTCCACCATCCTTTATTTGCCGGGCAGTCGTCAGATAAAACCGACCAAGAACTTCTACAATCTTATACATTTTGTATTTCTGTATTTGCTTTTGTCTTTCGGTCGTGCGTCTACCACACGAAATTTAGTAAACATACGTATATACAGTGGACCCTCTTTACAACCACGGCATTTGTTCCCCCCAAAATTGACATTAAACCGAGTTTGCTGTTATAAAGAATGCGTATTTAGAACAATAAAACCTAATCTATACAGGTAGTCAGTGTTTAAGTGTTGATTCCTGTTGTCACTAATAAATCTTATTGATCTGTATCTAGTAAACTGATCTGTATCTGGTACAATCACCAGACTTTTCTAAAACGAAGACAGACTTGTCAAAGTGACATGAATCTAAGCGGAGTTTGGTCATGAACAGACTCAATTAAACCGAGTCTGCTATTTTCTGTTCTTTGATGTATTCCTTGCTTCCAAAGGATCTCACTATTTAGAACTTATTCCATTCTCTTGGATTATTTTGTCGTGTTGCAGGTTCTTGCTACATGGGACATATTTTTACTGATGCCCTTGTTTGTCGCCTCTTTCGGGACGCAGGGGGTTGAGATGGTTTGGTAGAGGACGCCTGTGCTCGCGAGTTAATGCCCAGATGTCTCATCCCGTGTCTCGCTGAATGCGTCAGAAAGTGTGACTCGGAGAGGGATGCTTGTTAACCCCCGAGACCTGCCCACCATTTTTTATTTCAAACGTTTGGGGTAATGCGTCACTGAAGAAGTTAAATACTGAAATGCTCTCCTGTCTTACTAAATTGGGTAAAGGTACGTCTACATTTCAACATTTTTGATGCACAACTCAGGTATGTTTAGATGTTATCTGTGCACTGTATTGGTTTTCTGCCACAAAGAGATGTTGACGCAGATTTCTGTCAGGTATTTTGGGCAAGTCCCTCAATAATTTGTTTATTAGTTATTTGCACTTAAACCACCTTTCTATATAATAAGTTTAGATATTATCATGCAAAATGGTCTTCAAAGCATATTTCTAAATGAATGGTCTTTTGACGTGGTTTGAGATAATCAAGAAAGAGGACACGTAATTTCTAATATTCTCAGATGTTGGACACGTAATTTCAAATATTCTCAGAAGTAGGACTCGTAAATTCGAGTATTCAAATCTATTTACAGCTGCACTATTGTAAATAAACATGTACTTCAGTCATGCAAATTCTGTATTGATAATAATGTCTGTAGTGTAATGTAAGTACCTGTAAACAATGGGTCTCGGGATAAATACCTCTTCCTGCTGACAGTGGCGCCCAACATTTTCAGCAGTATTTCTCTGCCCATTCCTTGCTAAGGTATTCGCCATCAGAAACAATTTCCCATACTGTTTTGCATAAATACAAAATGGCTGATGTTTGTCTCGATAATGAAAACCATAAGCAGGATATTGCTTCTGTAGGAGCTAAAACATAAAGTCCTTACAAAGGAAGAATATGAGAGTCTTTTATCTCTACAAGTAACGATAACACGGAGAACCCAACCCCTAGTACTAGTACTCCAAAGGTGGGTTAAGCATCTAATTTAAAGAGTAACTACACTTCAGGAACTGACTGAATCAGATCCCAAACCCTATCCCCAACATCAAAGGGAAAGATTGACAAACACATCCCAACAAACAATAAATTACAAATGATAAGCCGAGTCAGCAGCTCTTTCCCAAATAGATGGCAACTCAGCTATCTTTATTGAACTGAATAATTTAGACCAACAGATGGGCTGCAACGGACTAAGCAAATTATATGAAAAACATTTAACAATAATTTTTACCTATTTTCTATTTTTATGATAGAAGGATTAAACTGAGAACACAATAAATTAAACAGCACCGAACATAAAACAAATGCAACCGCAACAAAAGTACCGCCTTGGTACGGTCAGTAATAACTACTGGGGGGTTTAAACCGGTTTTACAGGGCCCAAACCTTCACCCTCACCCTCCGCTGCGGTGCACACAATTAATTGGTAGTTCGGTTCGTATGGAGGTCCCCTAACTCATCAGAGAGTCATCACGGTCAACAATTAAGATCAAGAAAAGACCGTGATGAAGCAAGGATGAGGACTCGACAGCCAAAACGTGTTGAGACACCCGGAGATCCCTGGGGCGTCAGCAACACCACTGGAGTACTGGAGCAAAAGAAGACCACCAGTTGAACCCCGGTGGGCCAAGAAACAAACAAACATCCGGCCCCAACCAACTTATATATAGCTTTATGTAGGGGCTATCATAGAGTCTGAACCCCGACCCACCGGCGTGCAATTAAAGAGGACAGCAAAGTTGTCAACCGTGATAATACTACAAAACCAAAACTAAGTTTGGCCATTCCTTGATTACACCTGTTCCAAGACTGTAATTTGGTGGTACTGATAATACACATCATTTATCAAAGGTGGCCAACACATCATTTGTCATGTTTGTGGTATCTTATAATCATGTGCCCAAGTTGCCCTTTCTCGGTGGCTCTGATTAGCCAGAGAAATATGAAACTTCTCATTAAAGTTTGGGGTTTTGAGGTACAGGGCCAAAAATATCCATATATAAAAATATGTTCTTATACAATATATTAGAAATTCGTTGAAGGCGCTTGTTCCTCTCGGCAATTATGAAAATGTAAATGTTTTCTCAACAAATAAGCTGGATAAGCATTTCGCCAATTTACATAGTTATGTCCACCGTCACTTCACATGGCCGCTTTTAACAATTATTAAGAAAACAAACATGAATAAAAATCAATAACTCAAAAGGCATCTACCAGCTGAACCCCGTAGGGCCTGTCTACAGACAGGATAAGATCAAACGCCAACCTTCTTGCAAGTGGTAAATCCATTTGTGAAAAATTAAGGCCACCTTGTGTCAGATGAGCAACATCCTTGAAATTCAGTATATATATTGCACACGTAGCTGTCAATGTATGTGGATTTGATTTCCGTCGGCTGTATAGACACTGGTTTCGATAAGAGCAGACACATTCTCGCAAAAGATCAGTTTTCATAAAATGGAAGAATCAATACTTTCCTAAAAGTCATGCCGTTCCAGCTTTCATTTAAACTGGATAATGTATGTTTCAGGATTACTAGATTCAATAATGCATGTTTTTGATCACTTGGAGCTGTTGGCTTTGAACAAGATTATCATTTGTCGGTGTTACTTATTTTTTTGAAATTGTATATTTATAAAAAAAAATATATATAGAAAATAGGTAAAAAAGGGTTTACTATTTTTGTATGATTTGTTCTTATTCATGTTATTGATCAAAATGATAATTTGTTGATATGTTGTGTGGGTGGTAATTGTTTTGGTTGGGTTAGCAACTAAGTGTCTGAAGAACCAAGGCAGAACATACGGCAAGGGTAGGTCGACTACAGACCGGTAGTGTCCCTTGGTTATTTCAATTTACTGGCCGTCCCAAGGCGGCACTTCTGTTTTGGTTCTTTTTGGTTGTTTTATGTGTCATTTGTTGCTATGTCTGTTAATGATATATTGTTTGAGATGCTAAGACTAGCCCGGTGACCACCTACATGGGAAATGGCTTTCCACATGGCTGCTGCTGGTAATGTCTTTGTTGGTGACTAATTCTTTGTCGTCTTTTTCACACATGGTGTCTTGGGTGAGTTGGGGGATTGAAGTGTGTCAGCTCTTGAGAATTTTCCTACCTACTAAGCACGTGAGGTCCTTAGAGCAAAGTATTGTAAAACTGCTACCTCAGGACATGGAGACGGTAAAACCGGTCCTTTTTGTCTGAGTACTTTTTTTTTGCATTTCGGACTGCCATGATATAGGGCCTAAATCCAGGTTATTCCTGCCTATTGAGTATGGATGTCAGGTGGCCTGTGACGGGTGAAGTTTCAATTCACTATCATAAGGCAATGACAGAACCTAAATGAAGGAAATGAACTGATGAACTTAGTCAGTAAAAATAAGAGCCGCGACACGAGAAAACCAACCAAGTGGTTATGCGCCCAGTGCAGACTCAGATCAGCCTTGGCATCCGCCCAGTCTTATCAGAATCTTTCCTAAGCGCTAGATAACATGCAGAGGCACAATGAAGGGGAATATGAATTGTTCATAACACGGAAGTCAAGTCCCATCCTTATCATTTTTGCGGTTTCTTTCAGTTCTTTATAACCGGATATCCATGCATGCTTTAGAGTTGATGACAATTGTAAAATGAGCGCATCATCGAATTTGATGAGCTCGTAACACTAGACCCCTGTGAAATACTAAAGCAGTGCAAAATTCATATGCGTTTTATAAAAGGCTAAATACCTTAACTGAAGGAGGAAACTAATTGCTTGAATACCATATTTTGATTTAATCTTCACTGTCGGTTAGAGTTGCTGTTTTTAAGTTAGCCGAACACAGCTGAAAATTCAACGTGCTGGTCGGACGTTAAACCCGAGTTTACTCAAATTTCATATTACATTGGCTGCTTCTGTAAAAAAGGGGTTTGACTGGAATCTCTAATACTTGCCTGCATCGGATGTTTAACTGTATTTTACGAGAACTCGATATGAATATTGTTAGCTTAGTATTTAGTTGGACTTTCTTCTGTTTTCTTGTCACCACGAATGCTGCAGGTACGATCTTAAACCTCTTATGCCTAATAATTAATAATTTTAAATTTCTTTGCAACATACATTTGTATGAACAATCATATATACAAATATTTAGATAGATGTCTAAGGATTGGATTAAGGGTAAGGAGGAAAATTCTCAGGAACTATTATAAATTTCTGCAAGGCCTAAATTTAGCTTCCCCTAGACGGTATTGTGAATATACCTACGATATACAACACAGGGATAAATAATGATAAGATTAATAAGAATTTGCAAAATATATAAATATATACTTGTATATACTGACATCATATGTCAGTCATGAACTAAAAGCTTATCACATTTACATTGCAAATGCAATATAACATTATTATGCTATGGAAAGAGAAGGAAAAGAGTATAGGAGACGATTATGATTATGCTTAGAAGAAGAATGGTGAAGAAGAAGAATAGTGCCAGCCGTTACTAAGGTTTTGAGCTTACCTGAGCCGAAAAGGCTCCGGGGAGCTTATAGGATAGATAGGCTGTGTCGTCGTGCGTTTGTCCACAATATTAAAGGACTTTTCCTGAGAAACCACTGATCCAATTGTAAACAAAGGAACTGGTATGATTCAAATTCTCTTAGAATTGCATGGATCCATTCTATTGCCTATCATTTGTGCGTATGGGAACAAACAGAAATAATATGTTTCAATTCTGTTTATTCTCAGAATAACATGATTTGAGACATGCCTATGTTGTTTCAATAATACGATGGTTAAATTGCAAGATTGATTGATTGATTGATTGATTGTTTTGGGTTTAACGGGCCTTTGAGACAAAATTTCAGTCTATATCGGGCCGTCTGCCTGAGAGGGAGAAAGAGGAGAAATGATAGACAAGAGAAAAAACTGTCCAAACACCCCCTCACCCGCACCTACTGCAAGCACAGTAGGCCCCTGCCCTACACCGTTCAAAATTAGTAGGACGCATCGGCACTGGAAGTTACATACAGCACCATCGAACCACCCCATAAATTGCAAGAAAATTTGAGTTAAATACATTTTCCTTTAAAGAAATAAGTCATTTATAATAGCATTTGAAACCTCTTGATAATAGGAGATAACGGGAATCCCCGGAGTGACGTCATCGGATGATCACGTGGGTAGATTGGTTGGCAAAAAGATAGCGACAGACAGTGGTCTTCTATGGGATTTTGCTGAAAATTAACCTCTGAAATGCGTAAAGTATAGTTTAGAAAGCTGCGAATAAATAGAAACCGATAAAACCAGTGCAAATATTGTTTTAATCGCTTGTCGCGCGAAAAAAAGAGTTATTTAATATTATTTAAAGTTATTAATTACTCGACATACATTGACTCGCTTCGGAACAGGACTTTTTCTCTTAATAATTTTGACTTAAAAAGAAAAATAAATAAATGAAATAAAAATACAATAAATCGGAGTTACTAAAGATCAGTATTTTAACCTTTAAACCTTTTCGACAACCAAGGTGGTTATTAGATAGAACGCGGGTAATAGAAAATGAAAGACAATAAAATATAGAAACTTGTATCAAACCAGAAGTAATACAAAATTAATTAAACATATTGATCTGATTTAGGGATAAGAAAATATAAGAATAAATAAGTAAAGAATTTACATCCATGACTGCGATTCAAAAGAGAATGTTATAAAACGGTAAAGGATAATATACACGTATAAGCAGAGAACCTTCTGTTTTGAAATTACTATCAGTAATTAGCACATTATTTAGTCCGAGCTCATGACATCTGAACAACAAATTCACTCTATCTGTTTCTCTCTCTGGCTCCCCCCCCTCTCTCTCTCTCTCTCTCTCTCTCTCTCTCTCTCTCTCTCTCTCTAATGGTTTGATAAAACGGTAAAGGATAATATATAAACAGAGCATCTTCTCTGTTTTGAAATGCAGTAATTACCATAGTATTTAGTCCGAGCTCATGACATCTAAACAATAAATTCTCTCTCTCTCTCTCTCTCTCTCTCTCTCTCTCTCTCTCTCATTGTTTGCTCTTTATATTTTATTAGCGGACAAGCATATTAATATTAAAATATCATAGATTATAATAATCGAGTTTTATTTGATATTTAAATTAGCCACACCGCCAAAAACAGTTGGTTATATTATACAAGTTAATATGACATTGTCACTGTAGGAAACCCGTGGCGTTCTTTGAAATATGATAATTAAAGACATTCCTTATCAAAAGACCCGCTGAATACCGGATACATTCATTATAAACAATAAACAACCGGTTTAATTTCAAAATGTACACCAGATACAGACACATTATTTTAGAGGTCCATGCTAAAACGTACATCTAAAAGTACTTCATGTGGAACCAATTTAAATGAATTAGGAGAGAGAATAGAACAATATTTCACACTAAAATACCTACATTTCTCAGCGTTATCATTTATATAAAAATATGCATCATAATGCGCAAAATACACGGCATGATTAATTACATAGTTTAATATCACCCAATAAACGTTCAATATAGCGTGATTGATTATCGACTTTTTGCCAACCAGTGTGGGGAATACCTTGGAAATCCTTATCGATGACGTCACCGCGTTTTCTCCTATAGGCCATAATAATGCTGTTAGTATTATAGTGCAACTTTCCTCAAAATGTTTTCATGTTCATAATTGTTTACTTGTTTGTGACTTGTACCCCGGCTAGGGGTTTTGGTCAAAATAAAACTCTCAAACTCTCTCTGTTTTTTATGCAGTTACATTTGCCGGGTTTCAAGGAAGCTGATTGAAATCGAGGCCAATTGCGGATTTGGGTTGGTTGGTTGTTATTTGTTTAACGGCCCTTTGAGACAGTATTTCAGTATATATTGGACCGTCTCTCAGAAAGAGGGAAAAAGAAGAGAGAAATGATAGAAGAGAGAAAAAAATCCTAACACCCCCCGCCTGCACCTACGGCAAGCACAGTAGGCCCTTGTCCTGCTTTTATCCAAACAAATGGGACGCCCCGGTACTGGAAATTATAATCAGCACCTTCGCCCGACCACCACCCCCTGCCAAATGCGGAGGTTTTCAATATCTCCCGATGGACCGGGCAAGGGTTTATGCAACGATAAATCATGATTGATCGCTAAATTCAAACGCAAGGCTACAAAAAAGGGGAAATGTTTACGCACTATATTCGGCCTAACTGTCATAAACAAGCGGATACCTATACGCACCATGTATTTTTATGAAAAATCCTCGTTTCTGGGCATGGTCAGCTATTGTTAATTTTCGTCAAACTTTAAGCAGCAGTTCAGAAGTATAATTCATGCTGTCTTAATTTTCCACTTCGATGACGCCTGCCGATCATTATCAGCGCGTGAATGACCTTGGTAATGCATGGATTTGTGCCAGTTAAAAATGGCTGTTAACAGTTTGCGGCACAAGTATTAATATGCAACAATATACTTGAGCCGCGACATGACAAAACCAACAATGTGGTTGTGCGTGCAGCGCAGACTCAGATCAGCCTGGGGTTCCGCCCAGTCTGATCAGAGTCTTCGCTGTCCGCATGGAGGTAGCTTAGTCCCTTGGCTACCCTTTAAGCGCTTAGCGAAGAGTCTGATCAGACTGGGCAAATTGTTGGTTTTCTCGTGTCGCTGCTCACTTTATTCATATAGTGCTAGCCTTATGTGTTTTACGGCGGGGTTTAAATGCCAATGGGCGTGTTACCATAATGTATCTTTGTCAGTTTCCCATAACAGGTTAACAATAAACTTATTGTATAGTTTCAATTTCGTTTAAATATTATCACCAAATGTGCTGCAAACTTAACTGCACTCATAAAATATCATGAAGTTGTGTTAAAACCGATATTACGCATTATTGTAGTTTATTGATGATAAGCTAAGCTTCAGTACCTGAGGTAGTAGGTATTGTGAAGTGTTGCAAGTTAGGAAGATGCAAATTCTGATCTTTATTTTGGGATCCATCAGTTTTGTTGGAATCACATTGACTGCCGCTGCAGGTGAATGTCGATAGAGCCAGTGTGGGACCAAATTAATATGTGTTGAACCGGCCTTTTACGTTAAAATGTTAACGAACTTTTATTTAACATAATTGAAGATAAGCTATTTTAAGTAAGGGACCTAACTTCTTTATTTTGGGGCCAGTTTGTTAGATTTATTAAAGGATAGTTACTTTGTTAACGTAAGGTTCGTAAATTTGAGGTATAATAATAACTTGAACACCGTTAGCCCTAAAATTAACAACCGGTGGCCATCTTGCTTTCCCAGCAATATACGTTGCAGCTGGCATTACTGTCCTAGCGGTGAATATGCATAATATGAAAGTAGGAACTAGACCTATAGGCGAGCAGATCACTCTTTACAATGTGTGGGTGTTATGATAAATCCTCCCTATGGCTGCTACCATGTTAACTCTAAAGATGCGGACAAAAACACATGATCAAAGTATAGACCCTGATCTGACTACTCATTGCAAGTTTCTGGATTAAATTTCATTTTTGTTTTGTCGTATGAAATTTGTTATAAAAGCATTGCAACTCCACAGCTGCGAGCTCCGTCTACAAACTGATGAAAAACTGTCAGAAAAAAGATTTCCCGAAAATCTGTGTTCTGACAGTTCCTCATCAGTTTGTAGACGGACTTCGCATACTCCCCCTAGTAATCTAAATGTATCCCCTCGGAAAACGGGCTATACGTTTTCAGTTTCTTGTCTTCGGCGCTTTATTTCCTTTGCATTTTGTGTGATCACAGAAGCGGTTAAGGTTAAAGCCATCTTGTTTCTCTCAAACGGAACGTTTTACGTCATCACGTAACGTAGCGACAGAAAGACTATACACCTGTATTTTTTATTTTGTTCGTTGATTTCTATTCGAACCAGTCTACTTATAACTACCGTTTTGGCGTCGTTACGAAAGAACTTCCTTTGAAAGTAATGTATCTTACAGGTAACATACGCCTTACCAATCCTCTACCATAGAGCTCCCGCTCTTGAAATGCAGGTGCTACGCTCCTGCAAGCGAGTGCTCGCTATAATACTTTATCTTGAGACATCACAGCGAGGCTTTTTACAAACAGCCTTGTCATTGAAAAACGTTATTGATAAATTGAAACGTCCTTGATTACAGAAGGAGCGGGTAGGGATTGTTTGGATATTTTTTCTCTCGCCTATCATATCTCTTTTTTTTCCCTTCTTTCTGGGAGGCGGCTCGACACAGACTAAAATACTGTCTCAAAGAGCCTTTATACCCAAAACAACCAACCAACTTTTTCAGAAACTTACGTTAATCAGTCATTTGGGTAATACAGGTCGTTTTAGCATAGATTATAATAAATGGTAAAAATACTATGTTCAGATGAATGAACCCTCTCATTTTTGAAGCAAAGTTGTGCTTTTGCAATACCCTTCGTGTGTGTGCGCATTTGTGCGTGTGATTAAAATATTAAACTGTTGACTTTAACTCAGTTTCTAAAAAGTTATAAAAAAGGGATAGTTTTCAAACTAGCTTCAAAGAAACATTTTGGGAAGATTTACTAAAAGCAGTGATAAAAATTGGGCCAGGAACTTTATTTCACGGATCATTAAACATGGATTTTTACACCTGTTCCGATTAGCTCAGTATTTTTAAATAACCAGAAGGGAAAGTGTCTTCAAAGTCACCTTTCCAAAGTGACATCTGGGGAAGATCTACTGAAAGCAGCAATCTGACCATGAACTTTATTTCACGAAGACCATAGAAAACTGTTCACCTGTTGTGTTAAGCTCAGTTTCTAAGTAGCCAGAAACGGATAGAGTCTTCAAATTTGCTTTAAAGATACATCTCTGGAATATCTACTGAACGCAGCGATGCATATTTGGCCATGGCGTTCATTTCATGGATCATTGAACATAGGATTAAATATTCACCTACTGCGTTTAGCTCAGTTTATAAGTAACCAAAAGGGATAAAGTCTTCAAACGTCCTTCATAGATACATATGGGGAAGCTCTACTGAAAGCAGCGATGCATATTGGGCATGACATATATTTCACAGATCATTGAACGTACAAATATTCAAAAATGAGCAGAGTCTTCAAATTTGCTCTATAGCTACATCTAGGGAAGTTGCGCAAGCTAGTTTTGTTAAAGGCTGTATGCACAAGGTCATTTCTCACGCTCCGTTAACCATTAGTTTCGTATATTTTTATTGCACAAATACTGTGCAATATGACACCATTCGTGACATCTTTATAAAGAACAGTAGCAATAAGAATGTATTACAGCAATACAGGCACACACTGATATGTTTTTCTTAGAATAGAAATTGTATTGTTTTTACATTTAGTCTTACTGATAACGATACACTAAGGAAACCACCATTTTTAAAATACAAATACCTGACAACTTTTGATGATCGTCATATAAAGTAGCTCAACCGAAATGAACAGTTTTTTAGCTCACCAGAGCCGAAGGCTCCGGGGGAGCTTATAGGATAGGCAGTGGTCCGTCGTCGTCGTATGTCGTCGTCGTCTGTCGTCCGTCAACACTTTTAAACGACTCCTCTGTAGCCACTTGGCCGATTGGGTCTAAATTTCATCTGTGGCATCCTTGGGCTGGGGGATTGAAAGTTTGTGTTTTTTATGAAAATTAGCCTTTTAGTTTGGTTGCTATGGCAACTTAGAGTTCCCATTGATTTATAATGGGGAAAATTGAAAAATGGCATTTTCTGCCAAGCCATTGCAGATATGTTGATAAAACTTTTATAGAAATGTTTCTTGAGGTGTCTTCTATCAGCTATATGTTTTTTGGCCCACTGCTGCTTTTCATTGGCTGCCATGGAAACCGAAATGCAAAAAAGAGGAACCTATACTTAAAAAATTATCTCCTCTGAAGCCACTGGGCCGATAAGGCCCAGATTTCATCTGTGGCATCTTTGGGCTGGGGAATTGAAAGTTTGTGTTTTTTATGATCTTTGGCCCTTTAGTTTGGTTGCTATGGCAACTTAGAGTTCCCATTGACTTATAACGGGGAAAATTGAAAAATGGCATTTTCTGCCAAGCCATTGCAGATATGTTGATAAAACTTTTATAGAAATGTTCCTTGAGATGTCTTCTATCAGGTTTATGTTTTTTTGGCCCACTGCTCCTTTTATTGGTTGCCATGGAAACGGAAATGTAAAAAAAAAATGAAAAAAAAATACTTAAAAATTATCTCCTCTGAAGCCACTGGGCTGACAAGGCCAAGATTTTAACTGTAGTGTCTTTACGCTGGAGGAAATTAAAAATTTATGCGTTTTCTTGTAAAATCAGCTCTTTAGTTTGGCTGCTATGGCAGCTTAGAGTTGCATTGACTTATAATGGGGAAAATTGAAAAATGGCATTTACTGCCAAGCCATTGCAGATATGTTGACAAAACTTTTATTGATTGTTCCTCGGGAAGTCTCTTATTAGCTATGTTTTTTTTGCCCACTGCTCCTTTTATTGGTTGCCATGAAAAAATGCAAAAAGGCGGAAAAAATACTTAAAAAAATATCATCTCAGAAGCCATTGGGCTGACAAGGCCAAGAGTTCAACTGTAGTGTCCTTAGGCTGGGGGATTAAAAATTTATGTTTTTTTTTTTTTTTTTTTTTTTTTTTATATAAAATCGGCTCTTTAGTTTGGCTGCTATGGCAACTTAAGAGTTACGTGTACATTGACTTGTAATGGGGAAAATTAAAAAAGGGCATTTACTGCAATTAATATATGGAAAATAGTTATATATTTTGTTATCAACTCTACAGACTGTCAGTCTGAGACTTTGTAGTTGTATATTTTGTATTAGCCTTTACAAATGTGACAACAATTTTGAGCCTGTACAAATTTGATAGCAATTTTGAGCTAGAGATCTGGTGAGCTTTGTGGCCCGTGGGTCTCTTGTTTTTCAATGCCAGATCATGTAATTATCAATATCAGATGACACTTTACAGATTTTTAGTGGCGAGCGATAACAGAAGTTTCTAAAACATAGGACGAACATCACTCTGTAGTTTTTATGTTGTTTTTTTTTTTTGTGCAGAAAAAACTTTAAGTCCCTATTTTGTACTACGAATTACTGTTTATAGTATTATTATTCACAGTTTATGTATCAGATTATAACGGTTGCGTATACCTTTAAATAAATTATTACGGGCGTTTCTTTTGATATTCAGTATAAATATCTTGGAGAAGCCCGAGTAATACCTTGGTACAGCTCGGCTTACACAAGTAATTATGTCGAACGTGACGATAGTTATCAGAGATCTGAAAGGCCGAGCTTTTTCAGTCAGATGCTCATACTGTCTGCCCGAAGAATTAATATCCATCCTCATTATATGAGCCACGACACGAGAAAACCAACAAAGTGGTTGCGCACCCAGCGCACTCAGATTAGCCTGGACATCCACCCAATCTGTTCAAACTCTTTCTCAAGTGCCTATAGGGTACCTTAGGGCCTAAACTACCTCCATGCGGAAAGCGAAGGCTCTAATCAGACTGGGCAGATGCCCAGGCTGATCTGAGTCTTCGCTGGGCGCACATGCCACTTCGTTGGTTTTCTCGTGTCGCGGCTCAATTATATAAAATAAAACTAATCAAAATTTTCCCTGTTAGGTCATTTGCTTGATTATGGTACTTGCTTATTTTACCGCTTGATGATTAGTTCGATTTTTAATTTGTAATATGACGACAATAATCGAACTCGGATTTACAATACTCTAAACCGTTACCAGCGCAATTCTGTCGCAGCTCAATATTTACCTCAGTAACAGCAAAACCTCGTCACCGGCGACAGACAATTAATTATCTTAAAGACCGGAAAATCGTGACATCTTTTCTATAAAATTGTCTTTGGACCTACAGGTAGATTATTGCTAGAACACTGAGATTCAAAGGAAGAAAATAAAACAAAACAAAAAAGCTTTGCCATAAAAGTTTCTTTGGACTTACGGATAGAATATAGGTGATTTGATTGTTCTGGAATGTTCAAGGAAAGAAGTAGCTTTGGATTATTCGATCTTGTGTGTTGCATAATAATTCGTATTAATGTACTGTTAAAAAATCGTATAGAAATGTATATATGCAAGGATATAGAGATTTTTTGCAAATGCTTGATTCGTGAGAAATTCTTGGATGTATATGGAAAGTGTTAAATCTGAGTAATTGGGGGCGTATACAAAAGTACCCCGAAATGTAAAACTGAGAACATTGGTTCATTACATAATAACTATGATAATAATAATAAAGCACTACTACTATTTTTTCTACTACTGCTACCAATAACAGAACATTAAAGGACAAAGATATAAAAAAAAAAAACGGTTATTCTAAGAAAAAAATGTTCTCTAAGGCATGTTTGAACAGCGGTGACTATGATCAGCCCATGTGTACACACGGACTGAGCTATGCCTCCATAGTCGCTGTTCGTTTCAGGGGTTCACCAATAGCTGCTCCATTATATATTTCGTCGTTGCAATACCATACCATGAACCTTGCATATACAGTCAACTCCAGATATGTCATCTCAAACTACTGATATCTCAAAGTAAATTTTCTGGTCCCAGAAAATTTACTTAAAAAAATCATTAGTTTGATCTAACAGTAGTTGAAATATAAAGAAAAATAGAAATTTGTGTCCAAATTATATTCTTTGAAATAAGAGATCACTTTGAGGTATCAGTGTTTGAGATTTCTAGAGTCAACGTAGACAAGGTGTTGTTTTAACGTTGCGTGGCTGTTTTTAAATTGTCTTGGTGCACGTCCATGTTTCTGCGGCCATTTAAATAAAGAAGACACCTTATATAACTTCCTCTCAGCTATCATAGACAACTAAACCCTTCAAAATAAGGTCTACTCATAAAGGAAAGAATTTGCAAACGGAGCAGATTGTTTTTTTTTCATTGTTGACTTCCAGGGCTGTATTCATAAAGCCACTTAAGTTGTTGCTATGCTGTTGCTAAGGCTAAATATCTATAAAGGAGATTCCCTTCAACTATGAAATTTGGTCTGGAGGAGCAGTCTTTGTAAGACTGTTCCACCAGAGCAAATTTCATAGTTGTAGGGAATCTCCTTCAAAGAAATTTAGCCTTAGCAACAGCATAGCAACGACTTAAGTCGTTTTATGAATACGGCCCCTGAAGGCAAAATATAGAAAAAATTATAATAAATAAAAAAAAGATAGTAATTATAAGAAACACGACAGGGTTTCTTTCCCTGAAAGCCAGGCCAATTGCCTTAAATGGATTTTTGAACCGTTGAAAGAAGACTCGATAAATGCATATGCTATGAGGTGTATTTTCTCTTTGCGAATCTCATTAGTATACACGTCAGAAAAATATACGACCTTTTTTTAACGGAGCAGACACCGTTGAAACAAAACCCATGCAATATCAAACATCGTTGTTTCAACGTGACGATGCTGCAACGACGCCTTGCACCTTTATTATTTCCTTGTTCATTCATTTAATCCCAAAGGAAAAAGATAAAATAATACTGTAAAAGCGGAGCGCCTTTGTTTCTGGAAAACGCCGTCTTCAATTATCTTAAATTTGTAGTGTATAAATACAGCATATATTGTCGGGAAAAATATATTTTGAAAGTGAATGCTGGATAATTAACTCTAATTTTATGAAGTTTTATCAGTTTGAAATAGTGTAGGAAAATAAACATACTACTGGATAGCCTTAATTGGAAGCTAACTGGAGTACGTTCTTGTGTGTCACGTAATCATGGAAATTGTGATCTTGACCTTGGTGCTATTCTGTGTTGCCGGCCTTGTTGATGCTGCTGGTAGGTTTCTTAAGATTCAATGAACTGTAGCTACCCTAATACTGGCACACCATCTTACAATTTGAAATTGTTTAATACCTTGCAATGTGTAAGAATTGCTGTCGGAATGACCAACAGTGAAGAGTCTGATCAGACTGATGTTTGCTCAAGAAACTTAGTCCCAATACTTAGGGTCAGAACGGTACACTGATTTCTCTTGAAAGCCATCATATTTCTTTAAGGTCTGAGCTTTATACATTAACAAGTAGTTTCTTAGAAAGGAGTTTTCAATTTTCCTTATCAAAACCATCAAAGGATCTCATCTTTGCTTTCTTCGTTTAGAATAAATATGTGAGGCAATACTCAACGGAATCAAATAAGATATACCCATCCATGACGTGCACTTGTGCGTCTAGCGCACTTGTCAGTGCATGTATTTTCGAGTACGTTACAAGTATGAGTATACTTTCTGGATCAGAACTAAATAAGGGGTCTTGCATTACTAACTCTGAGATGTTTTTATTGTTTTACGTCCATTGTAAACAGCTATGGTCATCTCGGGATGATCAGTTTATCTAACCACACTATTCCTGGACGGTTAACCAGTACTACGTGCACATACTTTCGCCTGTAACTGACAACTGCCCTTCTTCAATCAGCGGAAGGAGAAACGAAAGAAAGTGGCCGGACCGGGTATCAAACCCGTGACCTCTGGCTCTTGAGTCAGACGCTCTACCGACTGCGCCACGCGGCCCGGCTCCGAGATGTTTTTATTGTCCCCCGCCTTTTCGAAGAAAAGCGGAGGGACATAGTTTTCGACATTCCGTCCTTCCGTCCTTCCGTCCGTCCTTCCGCCCTTCCGTCCCCCTAAAGTAGTAGGTACCTTGTGTGCGCAACTCCTCCTACAGTTTTATGCCGATTCTTTCGAAACTTTACAGATGTTTTTGTCATGGTCTGAAGATACGCATGTGGTTTGGATGTAATCCTGAGGTTATTTTTTATCACTTTTTCCACAAGTTGAACTTAGTCATTTTTAGGTGTTTTTTCATATCAAAGTGGGTACCTTGTGTGCGCAACTCCCCCTACAGTTTTATGCCGATTCCTTCGAACCTTCACAGGTGTTTTGGTCATGGTCTGAAGATATGCATGTGGTTTGAATATAATCCTCACATTATTTTTGTCACTTTTTCCACAAGTTGAACTTAGTCATTTTTTAGGCGTTTTCACTATCATAGTGAGTAGATAGTGGGTACCTTGTGTGCGCAACTCCTCCTACAGTTTTATGCCGATTCCTTTAAAACTTCACAGGTATTTTGGTCATGGTCTGAAGATATGCATGTGGTTTGGATATAATCCTCACATTATCTTTTATCACTTTTTTGCCAATTGAACTTAGCCGTTTTTCATACATTTTTACTATCAAAGTGGATAGAAAGTGGGTACCTTGTATGTTCAACTTCTCCTACAGTTTTATGCCCATTCCTTTGAAACTTCACATGTGTTTTGATCATGGTCTGAAGATATGCATGTTGTTTGGATATAATCCTCACATTATTTTTTTATTACTGTTTTCACATTTTTAACTTAGCCGCTTTTCCAGCTCAAACACTAAGTGTATATTCAGTGGAGACCTAGTTTCCAAGGCGGGGGACATAAATTCGTCGAATTTGCTTGTTAATTTTGTTTCTGATTTTGTGCATAAATGAGCTTTCCATAGAATAACTTATTATGGACTTCATTAAAAATCTCCTCTGTTAGGAGGTTCTAATGTTACTTACTTCTAAGGTTACTTTGAAGAGAAACATGTTTTGATCTAAGTTGATTGTTTGACCTGCTGAAGTTACGAAGAGCTGTACTATGCTCACAGAGCTTTGCATATAGCATGGCTGTTAAATCACAATATTACTGTGTAATGGTCATCGCCATGATTTTATGCTATTTTAACACAAGGGAACACCTTTTATAACTTCCGCTTTGCTTCCCCAGACAAGGGAATGTTTCCAAAATATGTTTTACACGCAAATGAAGGACTTTGCTCATACAAGCTTGAGAGTAAATACTTGCTTACTCCTCCTATAACAGAGTTTTACCCATCATGAAGTAGGAATAATACGGACAGAGAATTAAATTATTTGCTAATAAATTATAGGTTTGAGAAAAAACACAATTTTCTTTTGTTTGTATTTCACGCAGCATCACATTTATAATTTAAGAGGGGCATGGCAAACACTGTTTGCCATGCTTCTCTGGAATTTTAAGAGAATTGACGTCATAGATCGGTTACCATAGCAACTATGGCTTTACCCACTGTTGTGCTTAGTACCTTGGCAGAATGACGTTCGAAGGGGCATGACAAACACTCTATGCCATGCTACTCTCGAATTTTAAGAGAATTGACGTCATAGATTGGTTACCATAGCAACTATGGCTTTACCAACTGTTGTGCTTAGTACCTTGGCAGAATGACGTTCGATGACGTCACTTATGAACTCACATTTGCTATGGCAACAAATATATGGCGTCATTGGTTCCGTAGCATGGTAAACAGTGTATGCCATGCTACACCAATTTTATACGCCCGTTTGAAAAACCGGACGTATATTGTTATGGCGCTGGCGTCAGTCCGTCCGTCCGTCCGGCCAGCGTAAACTTTTCGTTTCCGGATCGTTTCCGGATAACTCCTCCTACAGTTTACATCCGATCGATCTGAAACTTGGTATATAGTAAGACTATGAGGTGGACCAGCGCATATTGTTTCGAGGTTATGCTCCAATGATTTTTATCGGAGTTACAGCCCTTTACTTAGAATAGTTTTTATCCAATTAAGCTGAAACTTTGTAAATAGTAAAACTACAACATGGAGTAGCGCATATTGTTTGGAGGTTACGCTCCGATGACTTTTTGCAAAGTTACAGCCCTTTGAAAAAACTCGACTATGGCAGTTTGTATAGCAATTATTTAGCATTCCATAACTTGGTTACTCTTAGGAATATCATAATGAAACTTTATACCAATATTTATGAGGTTAAGACAACGTGTATCATACAAGAATGGTTACTCCCCTTGACTTAGATTTTGAGTTACCTCCCTTTGATTATTTTGTCAGACTATATTTGTACACCTCATACCTAACTAGCCCTTTGGACTATTGTGATGAAACTTGATAGTGATGTATATTAGGTTGACACAATATGTCACATATAAGCACGATTGCATCCCCTACTTATTTTTGGAGTAACCTCCCTTTGAATATTTTCTAAGGCTATTTTATGCAAGCGATAAGTAGGCAACCGTATGGAATATCTTGATGAAAATTTACAGCAATGTGTATTAGGTTGAGGCTGTGTGTCTTATATAAGAATAATTGCTCCTCCTTCCTTATTTATGGAGTTACATCCCTTTGATTAATTTCTACGGCTGTTCTTGGCCAAGTCACTACTAGGTAACCGAATAGAATATCTTGACGAAACTCTGTAGCAATGTGTGTTAGGTTGAGACAGTATGTCTAATAAAAGAACAATTGCTTCCCTTTCCTTATTGTGAACTCGCTTTATGAATAAACATAAGAACCTCGGTTGTGATGAGGGATAGCGACAATTGTACTTTTAAGGCGATAAGTGAAATATCGGATATGTGTTGTCCTACGTGTATCAAAATTCTATGGTATGGCTTTTATTCTGCGCTTTCTCTTGCTCTTCCATCCGTTTGACAGGCAATATTGACATTCCCGTTGCAACTTATGAATTACCCTGATCAGGTATAAAACTCCCATAGCTCCCTAGAGGATGAGTCTGGTTTAGAAAATTAATCCTTGTGCAATGTCATGACAAATCATTGTTGTGTGTAACAATCTCCGATCACCACGGTGATGTCCTTTATATTTTGTGACTAGTACTGTCCGATCTACACACGTCATGACAAGAGCTACATGCACGCTAGCCAACTTTAAGAAATGTTCAAACATAGAACTGGAGGTAGGGGAGAGTCGGGTAACTTCGGACAGCGAGAAAATTTGGACAGTGACATTTTTTCCTTTATATGTCAGTTGTCTGGAACTAAAACAAAACAATAATTGGCCAAACAGTGAAAATCCTGATGAGACGGCTCATTATGAGCCGTCTCATCTGGATTGTCACTGTTTGCAATGATATGTCCGAATTTACCCGCCTGTCCGAAGTTACCCGACTCTCCCCTACGGGAGACACCAGATAAATGAAAATAGCAGACTTCGTTTTTGTCGCCCCAGCTTTAGCAAGGTATGATACAGGAGTTAATTTTCCGTACGTCACTCTGCTTACCTGACCTTTTCGACAAGAATTGCATCGACCTTGCGATTAAGTCCATTTCACTCAATCTGTATGATCTGGTCGGGTCGGGCGATGGTGCTGGGAACAACAGTTAGTGCCGGGGCGTCCTACTAAATTGAATACTACTGTGCTTGCAGTAGCAGCAGGGGGGGGGGGGGGGGGGGGGGGGTTGGTAGGATAATTTTTTCTCTCGTCTATCGTAGCACTTTTCTTTCTCCCTGTGCTCTGGGAGACGGCTCATTATACACTGAAATACTGTCTCAAGGAGCCGTTAAACTAAACAAGCAAATTCGACGAATTTATGTCCCCCGCCTTGGAAACTAGGTCTCCACTGTATATACACTTAAGTGTTTGAGCTGGAAAAGCGGCTAAGTTAAAAATGTGAAAAAAGTAATAAAAAAAATAATGTGAGGATTATATCCAAACCACATGCATATCTTCAGACCATGATCAAAACGCCTCTGAAGTTTCAAAGGAATTGGCATAAAACTGTAGGAGGAGTTGCACACACAAGGTACCAACTATCTATTCACTTTGATAGTAAAAATGTATGAAAACTGGCTAAGTTCAATTTGCGAAAAAAGTAATAAAAAATAATCTCAGGATTATATCCAAACCACATGCACATCTTCAGACAATGATCAAAACACCTGCGAAGTTTCAAAGGAATCGGCATAAACCTGTATGAGGAGTTGCGCACACAAGGTACCCACTGTCTAGTCACTATGATAGTAAAAACGCCTAAAAAATCACTAAGTTCAACTTGTGGAAAAAGTGACAAAAAAATCTCAGGATTATATCCAAACCACATGCGTATTTTCAGACCATGACCAAAACACCTGTGAAGTTTCAAAGGCATCGGCATAAAACTGTTGGAGGAGTTGCGCACACAAGGTACCCACTAAGGTAGTCACTTTGATAGTAAAAATGCCTAAAAAATTACTAAGTTCAACTTGTGGAAAAAGTGACAAAAAATAATCTCAGAATTATATCCAAACCACATGCGTATCTTCAGACCATGACAAAAACATCTGTAAAGTTTCAAAAGAATCGGCATAAAACTGTAGGAGGAGTTGCGCACACAAGGTACCTACTACATTAGGGGGACGGAAGGACGGAAATAAGGACGGAAGGACGGATGGACGGAAGGACGGACGGACGGAAGGACGGACGGACGGAATGCCGAAAACTATGTCCCTCCGCTTTTCTTCGAAAAGGCGGGGGACAAAAACAACCAACCAACCAACCAACTATGATATCTACATTTATCAAACCTGGCATGAAGTTTTTTTTCCTTAGAATGTACTCGTGTCATGTTACATTATACTTTTGTTCTTGACCTTTACTCAGGGCTCTGCTGACCTCGAAAATGTGTGCGTCAAAAGTTACTCGTACGTTGACACTCGAGCTTAAGTCCATTTCTCTCAAATTGTAATACTTACAATCATCAAACTTGGCACACTATTTTATCTCAGAATGGTATCCAGATATGCACTTATTTTCACCCTTGACTAATGATCCACGCTCTGCTGACTACATCATATTTTACGTCCAAAATTACGTTGCCCCTAGCATTTAAATTCTTCTATAATTACAATGCATACAGTCATCAAGCCTGGCATTAAGTTGCTCCTTTGATCTCCTTCTGGGATGCTGCAATCATCTGTACCCTTAACCTAATGTTTACGCTCAGTTGGCTCTTGAAAATTTTACGTCAACCTTGAATCCACAATTTTATGGGCACTAGCATTTAGGGCCATTTTCTAACAACTACCACCATGCAATCATCAGATGTATCATTAAATTTGTTCTTTCACCGGTTTCCGAGATTTTCAGACTACTGTATACCCTTAACCAGATTAGCTTAGAGGCTTAAGACTCATGTTTTGAAATGAAGTTCCTCGAAATTCTTGTTTTTGAATTGAGTTCCTCGAAATTCTGATCAAGTGATATGTAGGCTCCGATTGACAGTAAAGTAACTTTCTTATACAGATTTTACAAAAGAATTCCGCATAATGCTATGACTTACTTGTCTTGCGCTTCCACACAAGTAGAGCTCATTGGGAGAAGAAAGTCTATACAAGGCTTGATGAATTTCTGTTGAAAACCTTGAGAGATTATCAGTTAGGAAGGATGCAATTTATGATGTAAAACCCCTAAGTCAACCTGAAATATATACATTATTTGCAAATGTCAGAAAAAAATCAATATGAAGGTGCTACAGTGTCCTCAAGAATATTTCTTTTATGTGTCTACGAGGACTGTCGGTTACCATAGCAACAAAGGTTTTGAAACAAAATATGTATAAAAGGAATGACGTTTCAGTGTCCCACGGATGCTAAAAATATTTGTTTTGTTATCATGGACGTTATTGTGGACAGCTTCGACAGGTGGTCAGAACGGACCATATACATGTACACTGTTCACTGAAATTACCTTCCATTGCTCACCAGAAAGAGTCCATACAAGACCATATGAACAGTAGAGGGTCTTTATTTGAATTATCTGGGGATGCTAATGACAATATTGTTTTAAACTTTGTTTCATTAGTATAACATTATTCTTGTACGCACATCACAAACATCATGCCCAGTTCCCCCAGTCCCTGTTTGTACATATCGAGTATACTCCGGCATGCGCCGGAAATTACGCATGTTAACACCGACTACGATAATTCTTTCATGATGCATCAGAGAAAATCGAGTCTGCCAGGGCCTTGCAGAGGGCTTTGTAGATACAAAATTATAATAGGAAGGTCATAGGTAGTCATATACACTAAATCAGCATGGGCAGCTGGCGCGTCTGGTTTGAGCTGTGGCTCTTCGCGAGTCCTAATTCATATTTTGTAAAGGCATTACTTAAAATGAAGGATACACTTCCTTTTTCTTCAGCCTATTATACAAAAGGGGTCAACTTTTGCGACTTGCTATCTGTTTCCCTGGCGACGTACCTCATCCAAGATATGGTCTTCTCTTAAAGAAAAAATGCTCATCAAGTGAGCAAATTCTTTCTTTTGAGGTAAAGGTTTCCCATAGCCTTGTGGCCGTTTAGGACAGTGGGATAAGCGGTCCACTGTAACTTAGGCACAGCATATGTAAGACAGAGCCTATCCCTCGCCTTTCGCTGCCTTTAACGTTTCCTGATTAGAAAAAGTTCTCCAATAACTGCTGGGTTGACATAGATAGTTTTCAAGTCGCCGGCTTGCCCAACCCGGATTCGAACCCGCGACCTTCTTCCCCATAACCGAATCACTTTAACCTGTGTGGTTAGAGTTCATGGTGCCGCAATTCCTTTAAGAGTTGACACTGATTAAGAAGGGAAGCAAAATAACAAGCGAAGCGTTTTTTTCCCCCTTTAAAAGGTACTCATTGAGCATAAAAAACGTTCTTATTCCATGCTCGCAGTATTTGCTTACAAGGAACATTAAATTTTGATATCTTTCAGACCCTGTATGGACAGCCCCAGTTGCTGGTAGTGCCTCAGTCAGTATTGACGAGAACAGTGCCACCGGTACGACAGTAATCGAACTAGCGGCAACTGATGCCGATCAAGGCGATACACTGCAGTACTCTATCACGTCACCTGCAGATAGTGCTAATTTCGAAATTACAGATACGAATAAAGTCACGGTCAAAGCGGGAGCTGAACTTGACTATGAGTCACAAACATCTTATGACCTAGGTTTTAGGTAAGTTATATTATTCAGTTCTTAAATTCATTAATGCCTAGTGGACTCACCTGTCGTTTTAAATAAGATTAGTCCATTTGTCATTTAAGGCGTATCTGGTTTAGTTTATTTTTTTATACTTTGTATACCCATCTTAGTGTAGATCCTGATCAGATGCCGCGTTGCGGCGTCTGATTTAGATCTGCACTGTTTGCCAATATCCCTTTCATGGAGCATTATGCATAAATTGGTGAAAGGGAGATCACCCTGAATTGAATGGATTTGTCTTCCTTCTTAAAGCTCCTTTAAAGGTTTAAATTCCAAGTAACAACTATTTACCGCCAACAAATAGTGTTCTCTTTAGATCCCAGTCTTTCATGAGTAAGCATGATATGCAAACTGAATGCCAGTATACACGTATTCATACCAAATTTAATGCAACAGACGCGCGTTTCTGTATTTAACTTCTTCAGTGTTGCTAAACCCCAATAGCTTGAAAGAAAAATATGATGACAGGTCTCGGAAGGCAACGAGCATCCCAGTCCGAGCCACACTTGCGGGACACATTAGCTGCAGACACCAGGTAAGAGACGCCTACGTATTAAACCGCGAGCGCAGGCGACCCCACCGAGCCACCTAAACCCCTGTGTCTCGAGAAAGGCGACAGAAAAGAGCATCAGACAGAGATAGATGTCCGATGCAGCAAGAACCCGCAAAAAGCCGAAACAACTCGAAAGAATGGAAGCCAAACACCGCTAAGATTCATAAGCTATGACACGTTAGTCTTAGTTTTAGAATAATTTCGAAATTTTACCAGATGTATATCAAATTGAATAAAGAATTTAATCCCAATGCCTGAGAATCAGGGTTCGAGGTTATAAAACTTGAGAATAATCTAAAACTCAAAATAAAGCACACTGATTGGCTGCTTCCGAGCATGTGCTCGGAAGCAGCCAATCAGTGTGCTTTATTTTGAGTTTTTAGAATGTACTCAAGTTTGATAACTTCCGGGCCAGGACTTACTTCACTCACACCCTCGTAAATGAAAGCTGTAGCTAGACTGTGCGGAATCACAGACTGGTAAACACTTAAAATATCTGCGGTATCTGCGGTATCAAAATTTCAAGCTTTAATAAAAATGGTATACGTATTGGCGCAGATTAATTTTGGCGTTAAAATATACCATGGATCCAGATACATGTAATAAAAAAGTTGATATTAATTAATTACAATTTTTCTCACTTGTCTGTCAAATGTGTATTGTGGCGTCTATTAGAATCCCTCAGAAAGTGAGTCTTGTAGGATTCAACAATGTGTACATGTATTTTAATGGGACGGTATAGAAAATATCTCAAATACTTATCAAGTACTCCTGGATTATACTGCACGTAAATTTGTTTAAAATCAAGAATTTGCATATTTGGCGTTCTTTGTCTTAACCGCCAAAATTGCCAAAATAAGTTACCGCTGAATAAATGTTCTACAAAGTTTTGCAGGCACGGCAAGCACTTGTTTTACGTGTTACTATTTTGTGAATGAAAACAGACCCTTTATTTTTGCTAACATGTATCCAAGTATTTCTGAATCTATATACAGTTGCATGGTAAGTCATGAAAATTTAATGTATATTAATTCTGCTATGACACGGCTGCTTGGGTACATCCGTTATAAAATCAAAATAGATTCGAAATTTTGAAATAAAATAAAATATTAACCCGAAGTGACATTTGATGCAGTTTTCAATTAACATATGTCATGATAACAGGTAACCCTCTCGAGGGGCACACGGCATTAAAATAAAACAACGTGGATATCGACTGAATGCAACTTCAGCGACAGAATAAATTTTCTGATAAACTTACAACAGTCTTATATTTTTTTTTTCTATTCTTTATAGTCCGTTTGCTCCCGAATGCCAACCGGGTTTAGCCTATTTTCTCGAACGCCACGCCATGCATCTATAGGTCTTATACAAATTTTAAGAACAGGTCTGATGCGTAACCGACAAGTCCACTTTTTGCTAAGGTTGACTGCCCATTTTAGCACAATTTAAACTTATTCTGCTACAGCCGACTGCTTACTGATATAATACCTTATCATGGCAGCTTTAATATTGACAGAAACTATCTCTGCAGCAGATGCCATTGTAGACCTCAATTAAGTTGATTTTACCTTCACTGATTTGACTGTCATCAATTTGGCACAAAGGTGCTTGCAGAATGGGAAGTACTACGGCAGTCCCTGAACAGTCTGGCCTTGGTTTACAGTGTTTGCCAGACATTCCTGTCCCAATATTTAGTGAGTTGGTGCAAGTTTTAAAGATCATTTTTGAACATTTATTTGCTTGTAAGACCAAATTCATACCTGATTTTACATACCTCCAAGTATATGCATGTACATGGTAAACAGTAAACTAAATAAGATGAGGAGGCAAAAATATAAATCATAATCCAATTAAGTATATCAATTGCAAAGAGATATATTAATGAGCATCAGTTCTGGAAAGCCTAAACTGCCATGCTGAAAGCCAGTCAACAAGTTCTTATAGTTTGAAAACTGTTTCTCAAGACCTTGTATTGCTTATATTCCGTTTATTCAAGGTCTTCTGAATAGCTGTTTTGGGTCCAGTTTTCACAAAATTCTAGTTTTAGTTAAGAAACCAGTTCAAATATTTCAACAGCAGACTATTAGCATTCGAATCATGAAGTTCAGAATTTGGCCCCTTTTGCATGCTTTCATTTTAAGGAGTCATAGGATGGCTTCTAAGCATGTATTTACGCACAACTAGCCAGGTGAGAGATTTTGGACAGTGCACTGATTGCACATGCATAGTATGCTAAATCATACAGATGTGACATCCCTTATTCAGTGAATAAACCTTACCACCACTGAACAGTTTTTAAAATTCGTAGAAGAGCTGTACCATTGAATGTTGTAATGTTCTAATGATTCTAATTCCATACATAATAGGATTTTTTCGGATAATTGATCTTTTTCCATTAATGCAAAAAGTGAGCAATTTCTCTGGAGGTTGTCGTATGCATGTTAGTATTGCCAATATATGAGCCGCGACGCGACAAAACCAACAATGTGGTTGTGCGCCCAGCATCCGCCCAGTCTGATCAGAGTCCTCACTATCCGCATGAAGGTAGCTTAGACCCTTACCTACCTTTTAAGCGCATAGGAAAGACTCTGATCAGACTGAGCGGATGCCTAGGCTGATCTGAGTCTGCGCTGGGCGCACAACCACGTTGTTGGTTTTCTCGTGTCGCGGCTCATATTATAAGTAAACAACGGCGTGAAATCATTATTTGCTTCGGTTGTGGGCAAATACATGTTATGTTATGAATGAAACAGAACAAATGTGTTAAAGTATTCGTAAGCCTGACGCATGGTGTTACATGTAACAACTGGTCAGGTGATTTTGTTTGTAAATAAACAGATAAACATTGAAATGGTGTTTACTTTTCTCAGTAAAAGGGTTAGTTTTCAAAATCTGATAAAACATGGATAAACAAACGTCCAGTAAACGGGAGTTCCAACAGCCTTTTAATTAATACCAAATCTCTGGAAGCACCAGACTTTTCAGGAAACGCAAGGTCGGAAGTTCTTCTTCAGACTTTCTCACTTTGTGTGTAGTCAGACAAAAACAAATAATTGGCACTTCATTCTTCCTTTGCCATCTCGTTGCCATGGTAACCGCATTTTTCTGTTTTTTGCAGAAAAATTCAATAGAAATTTGTGTTTTTCGCTCTCGTATATCACCGAAAATAGACAAGGCTTGATCAAAAACTCTTTAAATCTACAAAGTAGGGACTAATGTTATTAACATGAAGCATCAAAAAAACTTTGTTCGAATGTTTTGGCATATCTACTAGTCCTCAAAGGTGGGTGGGGTAACCAGGTATCGCAAAACACAGTTTTTAGGCATTTTTAGGCATCACTTTTAAAAAACGCACACTTCTACATGACACATTTGCATACTTTAACATAAAAGAGGAGACTTTCAATTTTTGGAAAATGAAAAAACCAGAGTGGGGCAAAGCTGACTTCAGACCGTAACCATGGCAACAAACCATACCCCATGCAAAAAGTGAAAACAGAAGCTTATACTGAAACCACATCATTATAATCAAGTTAATTGCATTGCAGCAATAACTACTGGTCCAAATGCTGTAGAAATATTAATTCTATATGATATGGTGAGGGTTCGACACCTTAAGGGTTGGAATCCCATTTATATTCATTTAAAAGGCCCAAAAAGGGGCAAAACATGGTCAAAATTAACGTACCTCATTCATTGTCTCTAGGAATCAACAAAAAGACAACATGGGTTTCTTTTAAATTTGTTATGAAATTATAAGTTTGACATAAACTGATAGAAAATATGGCATTGAGGAACCCTACATCTCTAGGTATGGAGTCTATAGGGGCCCAAAAAGGGGTAAATTTGAAAATGTTCATCCAAAATAATAATCATTCTTCACAGTGGAACACACTACAGCATTTGCCAAGATAAAATAGGTTGAAAAACACACACACAAAAAACAGCTTTATGTATGCCACCAGTAAACTTGCACTCAAGGGGCTGGGAGCCCTATTTATGAAAATTTAAGGGGCTCGAAAAGGGAAAAAATGGTCAAAATTACCACATATCACTCATTCTCCTTATCAATACGCAAAAGACAGCACTGGCTGCTTTTAAATTTGATATGACAAATAAGTTAGATATATTCTGATAGACAATATGGCAAAAAGGAGCCCAACATCCGCAGGTATGGAGATTATAGGGGCCGAAAAGGGGATAATTTGAAAATAAACACCCAAAATAAAGGTCGTTTTTCATAATAAAGCAAACTATAGCCTTTGTCAAGATGAAATAGGTTGAAAAAAGCCTTATACATGTATATGCCACAAGTAAACTTGCAATCAAGCGGCTGGGAGCCCTATTTACAATGATTTAAGGGGCTCAAAAAGGGGCAAAAATGGTCAAAATTACCACATATCACTCGTTTTCTCTATAAAAAAACAAAAGACAACACTGGTTACGTTTCATTTTGTTATGAAATGTTAGATTGACATATATTGATAGAAAATATGGCAATAGGGAGCCCTAAATCCCTGGGTAGGAAGTATATAGGGTCCCAGAAAGGGGTAAATTTGATATTCGCTAAAAAATGAACAAAAATTATAGTAGATTTTTAATTTCTACACACTGAAACAAAGTACTGCATCTGCGATGTTGACACTGGTTTTTAAACTACAAGCCTAGTATATATTTATATCAAATGCCATACTTAAATTCATTAAAGGGGCCTAACGGAGGCTACTTATGTGAAAATGTAAAAGAAATAAACAAAAACGAAAAAAATGGGTGCATTTTTTTTCTGATAGAAACAAATCGAGATGTTGGTATTAATAGTAAGTATTTTATACAGACAATTACACATTATTTGCTTTTCAAAAATGTGTAAAGCTGGTTTTCCATAGATCTTATTCTTTAGCCATTTCTATGCCTATGTTTAACATGACTGTTACAAAAGCATGGCACAAATAGCGTGTATAACGAATTTCGATTCTAAATATGCTTCATTCCAGAGAACTTATTTCAGTGACAAACAAGTTCTTAGCCACTATATTTTTCCCATAGTCTTATAATGGACAAATACAAAGCCTGAGCTGAAAGAAACAGTCATATAATACGCTCCATGTAAATCCTTCTATACAATATAGTTTGTACGCCAGCTGCAAACATGAGAACTATTGGACCACATACTCTTGCTCTCATCATTCATTTAGCGATGGCGTTTATTTAGAAGACTATAAATCTCAAATAGAAAGGATTACACAGATCTGAGCTTTTTCTTCTTTTTTCAATTTTTTTTTTAATCTTTATTTTTTTATCTTTATTTATTTACTTTTTTATCTTTATTTTTTATTTTTGTTTTTTGCCACTCACTGGAGAAAGTCATTATTTCAAAACATGCAATTATTCAGATACAAATTTTCAATGAATCAGTAAAAAAATCAAATGTGATTATGAAGAAAAGCAATCCCCAAAATAGAATATCCAAATAAGGAGGTATAGTTTCACATAGGTCAAATTTTTCGGCTGTCCTTAAAACATGAGGGGTTACGTCATGTTTGCAAGCATGGGGTGTGAGTTCTGTTTGAATGTCCATGAAATGAATCATGAATATCCAGGATATTGGATATGAAGGAGGCAGATTAGGGCTATCTGTGGGTCAAAGAACTGTGTCATGTGTCTTTGTGGTGGAAGTTTTGATGCAGATACAATAATTGAGGGTGAATTGATGAACATCTAGGTTTTTTCAGTCATTTTACAAAAGGGGGGCAACTTTTGAGACAGACTTCCGGTTTACTTCCCTGGCCTTATAGGACTTCCGTTTGCTTCCCTGCTGTTGTAGGATTGGACTTTGCCCCAAAGAAGGCAAGTTCTTTCCTTCAGGAGTTGATCCCAATTGAGAATGGAGGAAAGACAGAAAATGGCACAGTTGCCACCCCCTGCCAGTGTATTTTGTAGCCTTGAGTTTTCAGTCTTGGTCTGTTAGATATATTTGTTACGTGTTATGTGTCTGTGGCGAGGAAGTTTTGATGCAGATACAATGTTTGAGGGTGAATGGATAAAACATCCATGTTTTTGGCCATTTTACAAAGGGGAATAGCTTTTGGGACTTTCTGTTTACTTCCCCTGTCTTATGAGACTTCTTGTTTGGTTCCCTTCCATTATAGGATTCGCTCTTGGAGGTTGGGCTTTGCCCCAAGGAAGGCAAATTCTTTCCATCAGGAGTTGATTCCCACTGAGAATGGATGCAAGACAGAAAATGGCAGAGTTGCCTCCCCTGCCAGTGTATCTAATCACCTCGAGTTTTCAGTCTTGATCTGTTCTAATAAACTTGTGACGTGTTAGGTGTCTGTGTCGAAGAAGTTTTCATACAGATACAATTTTTGTTTTGAGGATGAATGGATGCACATCCATGTTTTCCAGCAATTTTACAACGGGGAGCAACTTTTGATATTTCCAAGTCACTTCCCTGGCTTCATGGGACTTCCTGTTTGCTTCCCTTCCAGTGTGGGATTCGCTTTTGGAGGCTGAGCTTAGCCAAACGGAGAGCAAATATTTTCCTTCAGGAGTCGGTCCCC
This sequence comes from Ctena decussata, assembly GCA_963989385.1. Classification (NCBI taxonomy): domain Eukaryota; kingdom Metazoa; phylum Mollusca; class Bivalvia; order Lucinida; family Lucinidae; genus Ctena; species Ctena decussata. The sequence continues at coordinate 7,094,373 of OZ022498.1, forward strand.
ATTGAGATGGCGGCAAGACGCAAATTGGCAGAGTTTCCGCCCCTGCAAGTGTATCTAGTCACCTTGAGTTTTCGGTTTTGGTCTGTTCTAACATATTCATTTTATGCTGTCTGATACTGCACTTGTATACATTATAGAAATGTACATCTCAAATAAGGACCCCAGGGAAAATTGGCTGTACATCCAGCTTGGCCCCCCCTATTGAATAAAGTCATTATTGTTATAATTATTACTACCTCCTCTTCCTCTCCCCCCCTCCCCACCACACACACGCTCCCCCCCCCCCCCCCCCCCCACCACCACCACCACCACCACCAAAAAAGAAAGCCAGTTAATAAAGATTGTATAGGCTGCAAGTTTTGGCTTTACTCTCCATTTATGTATTTACGGGGTAAATGTGGTTCAAATTTGGGATATCTACGTTCAATTTATAGATACCTAATATTCATCTTGATTTTACGCAAATTTCGAATAATATTGTAAATTTAGTGTGTAACTGTACTCAAAATTTTCATTTTCGGAGGTAAATTGTAGGTTTGTAGGTTTCATGGTCGAAATTTCAATACAAGGCAGAAGGTAAAAAAACGGCTTGACTATTTACCTCCCTCAAATCAGCTGTTGCAGCTATGCACGGCCCACTCAGTCTGTTTTCAGTCTGGACGGTTAATTTGTCAGAGCGGGAAAAAGTTCATTATTTATCCATATATCCAAGGGGTAACGAGGATAATTCAAAGATATTTCTTCATATTTCTCAATGAAAGCACATGATTTGAACCCTCATTAGAAAACGCCTCAGCGAGACGGATGAAATGAGGGTGTTCTAACGAGGGGTAACAATGAATTTTTATGGAAACATAGGGAAAATAATCCCTAATTTATCCCTGTTACCCCCTTCTTATCTGGAACAGTGTTTAATTATCCTAAATACAGTGTATGGATACATAGGCATGTTTTTCTGCCAATTTTTCAAAGTGAGACAAATTTTGTGACTTCCCCTTTGATTCCCTGGACAATAAAATTAGTTAAGGTATTTCAATATTAATAACAATTAATTAAATTCAGAGCTCCAGCTAAGGTGGGGCTTTAAAGATAATTCTACGATATTTTTCTTATTTCAGAATAAACATATGTTACGACCCCTCATTAGAACTGTCTCAGCTAGAGAGTTTTAATGAGGGGTCACAACGTATGTTTTTATGGAAAAATAAGGAAAATATTTCCCTTAATTATATTTGTTACCGCTTCTTAGCAAGTGAGCAGGGGCTCATATATGCCCCCGACCAGTGCCATCGCCTAATGGCGGCCGTAAAAAGTCTCCCCGCACTCATCTATAGTGCAGGTTATATTTTCCTTTTGGTCCTTTGAGATCATGGAATATATTCTGAGAAGTCAGAAATGATCATACGTTTAGATTCATTTTCTAAACAAATTTGAAATATTTTGGTATTTTTCGACTTATATCAGTCTTTGAGACGACTGCCATGTTAAACCTGCAAATTTACTGTTTTTTTCCTCTGGCTCATTGTACCATATTTAAAGGGTCACTGATGAGGCTTGAATAGCCGAAACCGCGGTATGGCCCAACTTCTTACTTATGAATGTTTTCTTTGCTCTTAAAGGATCTAAACTTTTATCATTATTTACTATCACTGCAGCTGGATGTTGTGCCGTGTGGCGGCCGTAAAAAGTCTCCCCGCACTCATCTATAGTGCAGATTATATTTTCCTTTTGGTCCTTTGAGATCATGGAATATATTCTGAGAAGTCAGAAATGATCATACGTTTAGATTCATTTTCTAAACAAATTTGAAATATTTTGGTATTTTTCGACTTATATCAGTCTTTGAGACGACTGCCATGTTAAACCTGCAAATTTACTGTTTTTTTCCTCTGGCTCCTTGTACCATATTTAAAGGGTCACTGATGAGGCTTGAATAGCCGAAACCGCGGTATGGCCCAACTTCTTACTTATGAATGTTTTCTTTGCTCTTAAAGGATCTAAACTTTTATCATTATTCAACATAATACTACACTGCAAATGTTATACGTATATAAAATTCAAAGTCCTTGACCTTGACATTTAGTAATCAGCACCATCCATATGATGTAAACTAGTATGAAATTAACCTAGTCAAGTATCATTAGACTCCATTCAAGTATATTAGATGTACAACACAAAACTATACAACAAACGGCTAAGTCCTACCCATGAGCCTAACCCTGAATCTTAGGTTGTCCTGATCAAAAGTAATGCAATAGAGATATCATGAACCAACTATATGGAATAATTATAGCCAGATCGCTTTTCGAACATGATGTACTCATATTCCGGTATAAGACGGTGAAATGTAGGTCAAGATCAGGTTTTCCCTCCAATAAGATGTGGTAGGTCTAGATCTTTGGGATTGTAAGGGAAACCCACGTCTTATAGCACAATGTTTTTTCTGCTGTGTGGAGGGGTGGTGGTGTGTCGTGTCGCGGTGACCAATGAAAAACAGAGATTCGAGGTGTGGGGGTGTGGTTGGGTGTTGTGTCGCGTGAGCAATGAAGAACAGAGATTTGTCCCAGTGACTAATGAAAAACAGGGTTCAAAGACCTAAAGAACAGAGATTTCTTTTGTTGGAGGGGTGTGGTTGCGTGTCGTGACGCGGTGACCAATGAAAAATAGACATTTGTCGCAGTGACCAATGAAAAATCAGAGATTCAATATAGCTGTTCAATAACTAGATGTTTCCAAACTTGGCTTGATTATACAGCACTAAGCAAAATTGGCCCATTGCCCAACATTGGTCGTGCAATGAAATTTTCAATATAGTGTCTCCCATTCTAATGGAGTTAGATATTTTTACTTTACAAAGTGCACACCTTTGCTTCGACGGCAAGCAACTTCAGCAATGATGACGTTTGTTACAGTAAGAAAACAATGTTTTTGTCAAGTTTTTAATTAAGCCCTTTTCGGCCCCATTTAACCCATTCGTGAAGCTGTTGAACGCCTCATCGCCATGTTCAATATCAGTATCTGTAAAACAAATATTTCCATAACAAATTTAAAAATAACCAGTGTTAACTTTTGTTAATTCGTGTAAAGAAATAATGATGAGTGGTAATTTTGACCATTTTGCCTCTGTTTGGGACCCTTAAAAAGGAATTAATATGATTTCTTATCCCTTATTCCATATATAAGATTCTTTTTTTTTTTTGGCTACTGATTCTAACATAATCTTACAAATGCTTTAGTGTGCCCCTCTGTGAAGAATAATCATTATTTTGGGCAAATATTTTCGAATTTTCCCCTTTTGGGCCCCTTAGACTCCAAACCTATAGATGTAAGGCACCCAATTGCCATGTTTTTTTTTTATCAACATGTGTCAAACTTATTTTCATAATACACTTAAAAATAACCAGTATTGTCTGTTGTTAGTCTGTGGAAAGAAATATTGATTTTTGTTTTTAAATTTTGACCATCTTTGCTTTTTTAGCCCCTTACATTAATAAAACCAGGGCTCACAGTCCCATGATTGCAACTTTACCAACGGTATATATAAGACTGTGCTGAGGCTGTGCTTTTTTCAACCTATTTCAATATGACATGCTGTAGTGTGTACCAATAAGAATAATGATCTCTATGTTGGGTGAATATTATTAAATATACCCCTTTTTGGCCCCTATAGACTTAGTCAGGAGAAATCGGGCTGCCCATTGCTATGTTTGCTATTACTATATGTCAAACCAATATTTTCATAACAATTTAAAAAGAAAAAGTGTTGCATTCTCTTCATTCGTAGAGAGATTAAGTGATATGAGGTAATTTTTTGACGAGTTTTGCCCCTATTTGGGACCCTAAAATGGGTATAAAGTTGGTTTTGCATCCCTTATTGCAAATTCGCTAGTAGCATATATATATATAAGTCTATATTTTTCCTACTTATTTTAACTTGACAAATGCTGTAGTGTGTTTCTCTGAGAGGCATGATCATTATTTATGGCAAATGGTTTCCATTTTTCCCTTTTTGGGCTCCTTGGGACTCCTTTTGGACCCTTTGGGACTCCAAACCTAGAGGTGTAAGGCACCCATTGCCATATTTTTATGTCTGTGTCAAACTTAAATTTTCATTTCAAATTTGAAAGTAAACTGTTTTGTTTTATGTTGGTCAGGATTAGTGATTTGTGTTAATTTTGACCATTTTTGTCCCTTTTAGAGCCCCTTAAAACAATAGGGAATGGGCTACTCCCCCCCCCCCCCCCACCCCCGTTTCAAATTTACCTGCAGCATATATAAGCCTGCTCTTTTTTGCAACCAATTTCATCAGTTTAAATGGTGTAATGTGTTCCATTGTGAAAAACGGTCATTTTATTGGTAAACTATAAGCCTCAAACATACCCCCTTTGGGCCCCTATAGACGCAATCCCTGGAAATTTAGGGCCCGCCATCGTCATGCTTTCTATCAGTATATGTCAAACTAGTATTTTCCTTACAAATATAAAAGTAATAAGTGTTGTCTTTTGTTGATTCGCAGTGAGAATAAGTGATTTATATGGTAATTTTGACCATTTTTGCCCCTTTTTGGGCCCTTTTAATGGATATAAATAGCCTTTCCGACCCTTAAAATGTCAAACTTTCATCAAATTAAGTAGAATACATACTTCAATAGCAGAAGGATCACAAGTTAGAGCTGCAATACATTTAATATGGTTGCAAATCTGTGGTAATAGTATAACCTTCCGTTTTATTTTTTTGCATAAGGTATGTCTTGTTCCCATGGTTACCGTCTAAAATCAGCTTTGCCCCACTCAGTGTTTTCATTTTCTAAAAGTGGAAAGCCTCCTGTTTGACATTAAAGTATGCATAAGTGTCACAGAAGTGTGCGTTTTTTAAACATGATGATTAAAAATGCCTAAAAATAGGGTTTTGCAATACCTGGTTACCCCACCCACATTTGCAGTACAGTAGGTATAGAAAGACATTGGAACAATATTGGTTTAATGTTTCACATTAATAACATAAGTCCCTAGTTTTTAGATTTAAAGAGTTTTTGATGAAACCTAGCCTATTCTAGGAGATATTGAAGTGCAGAAAGTGTGAATTTCTGTTGAATATTTTGGCGTTTTTCTGCAAAAACAGAAAAACGCGGTTACCATGGCAACGGGATGGTAAATGAACAAACGAAGTGCGAATTACTTGTTTTTGTGTGACAACAAAAAAAGGGAGAAAGTTTGAAAAAGAACTGCCGACCTTGCGTTTCCGGCCCTCTATACAAAAAGTCTGGTGCTTACAGAGAATTGGTATTAAGAGGCGAAATCGAAACTTTTTGGACCCTTTTTGTATAGAAACTCTTTTTATACAAAGCCTCACATTTCTGAAAAATTATGATTTGGATATGAATAAAATAAAATAACCCTAAAAGGAAGCAATTCGAAAATCTGCTATCTCTGGCCGATATGGGGGTTGCCTTTTGCAGTTAGGAGCAAACGGACTACAGTCAGCTCTCGATATCGCGAACACTGATAACTCAAAATACCCTCAAATGTCCAAGAAAATTGTCAGAACACATTTCATAAATTTCTTTACATTTCAACACCTGTTATCTCAAACTACTGCTATCTCAAAGTAAATTTTCTGGGACCAGAAAATTTACTTTGAAATATCAGTAGTTTCAGGTAAAGTTTGACTTCGAGATATCGAGAGTTAAGTGTATATGAGTCTACGTTTACAGATTTCTGTTTGCGTCTTTATTAGCGAAACAAAAATTATGACCTTCTGTCTGCTTCCCTGACCAAGGAAACCCTGCCGCAAAGAGATCTACTCTCTTTTGTTCCCAACAGATCAACCTGGCGGGAATATTCATATAATAGTACTTTGAAAATGTATTTATGGGAAGCTAGAAAATCGGACTCGTTCTTTCAGCGCCTGCAACAGGGATAAAATGGCACATATTTATTGACTTATTATCATTTGTTGTTCTTCTTTTCCCCCCTTTTAATTCATTTTTTCCTGGGTTTTTATTTCATCTAGGGTTGGTCTGTGTCAAACCCGAAATACTTTGTTTCAGGTTAATCTCGTTTGCTTTTATGCTGCCCATGAAATGTTTCATCTAAATGAATTCATAAATTCACCTATCTAATCTGATGTCCTTTTGTACTAAAGCATACATGTAGTTGAAAGTAGACTTTGTCCTGTTTCTATCATACGCATCACTTGCCGACATGATGCTAGCTCGATAATGCGTCTTCCCTGTTTGAAACATCTGCGTTACAGTCGGGTCAATACGTTTGATGGGGCAGCTGCCTGAAAGCATAGCCTTTGGGCATATGCGATCTGCGAAGACTTAAATTATACTGCCAATTCATTCAGTTTGACAACAGCGTGAATTATTCGTTTTTAAACGGTTTAATCTATGTACATGAACTATCAGCGAAGAATGTACAGTTTGATCGGACTCTTCACTGATACCCCATATATCCTAAATCTCTTTTCACTTGTCCGGGGTACACATTCTAAAACAAGATATTGGCTAAATACAAGGCACGCAATGGACATATTGAAAAAAAACCTTTTATGATTAAACAACATTAGAAAAACAATGATCATATTACACAGGAATACCAGGTATCTATCCTAAACATTGGGACTCGATTATCTATGAAAAGAATTATCAATAAATATAATAACAGCAGATTAACTTTACTACCCGGCAAATTAAAAAAATGAATAAAAATATGATTGGCGGTATAACAAATAGGGCATGGCTTCACTGGGTCTGCTGGTCTCAGCTGGTTCTGATATTTTTAAAGCATATTTCTATACACCAATGTTTAGGTGAATGCCGAAATGTCCGATCTTTCTTTGAATCAGTCAGTTGAGCGTAACATCTTGCACAGCTGTTAGAATGTCTCCAATTACGTTATATGAATATAACCTTGTACATGTCATGTACATGAACATGTCTCCATAAAATAACGCTCATGTTTCTGTAGTTCTGACAGAGCTTTGAGTTACACAGCCCCGGATCCAGGGGGTGGGCTTTTGGGCTTCAGCCCCAACATCTGGGCCTTTGCGTTATATATAATATGTAGGGATCCAGATGATAAGGAGTATTTGATGACAGTTTGAGGTAATTTATCCATGTGGCTAGATTAAAATATATGTTGTGACATCTCATTAGAATCGCCTGGGCGAGGCGAGTCTATGGTGATGTAACGACATACATTTAAAGGCAAAATGACATTGATCCTTAATTATGTCATATATTTTCAAGCTCCTTCCTCCTGCTCCCCCCCCCACACACACACACATACAACTGGGCAGCTCCCAAGCTCCCAGCCCCACCAGTTATCCAGAGCCCCACCAGGGCATCGACTTGCTAGTTTCTTTGCATTCCTTGTCTACTTCTGCTTCATTCCTTTCTTCAAATCCTTCTAATCACAGAGGCCAAGAACAGTCCTGCTGACCAAGTCTTTTTTCCTTCGATTTTCCTTCCTAGCTGTCCCACTGTCTGTGTCAGTCACTGCTGCCTTATACCGTATACACGGTAATTTTCGCGGGTTCAAATTTTCGCGGTAAAGGGTCGAAAACATAAACAAAAAATTTCGCGGTTTTTTTTATTTTCGCGGTTAGCAACATGCGCGAAAGGGAAAACTATTTCTTTTTCACTTGAGACAGTTCGTTCGTGAACCTGCGGCAGGGCCAGCGCAGGTTAATGAAAGAACTGGCTCAAGTGAAAAATACCAGCAACTACCAAAGCAAACAGAAACAAAATATATGAACTCTTTGTCTACAGAAGACACTTTGTAAGAAACTGAAAATTATTCGCGATTTTAATATTTGCGGTTTCTAAGTCACCGCGAAATACAGCGAAAAATGGAAGTAAAAAGTATGCAAAGACCAGGAACTGAAACAATCAAAATCCAAATCCAGCCCACAAACCATAGTTGGAAACAACTAAGATTACAAAAAATCAAGATACAGAAAACATATGGCCAACCGAGTGAGCAGCTTGTTCCCAAAAGGTGGCCACTCAGCAACCCAAACCGAACCAAAAATAATAAGAACAAACATAAGGTAAAACATCACAGAAACTCTGACACCAAAAGCAGGCAACAGAGAACCACAACAGAACTACCGCCTTGGAACGGTCAGTAGTGAATTACTGGGGTGCTTAAATCGATTTTACAGGCCCAACCTCACCCTCAGTATCTGAAGTGGTACAAAACATTTAGTTGGTTGTTCGGTTCGCATGATAACCCTCTAACTCGTCAATGAATCATCACGGTAAACACATAAATCAAATTTCAACACCATGAAGAAGCAAAGACGAGGACTCAACAGATACAACGGGCCGTCTGACAGGTGGAGATCCCTGTCCTGCCAAACAACCCCACTGGAAATCTGAAGCAAAAGAAGGTCACCAGTTGAGCCCGGTGGACCAAGCAACAGACAAAAAGGCTCCGGTCCCAACCAACTAAAATATATAGCTTTAGGTCGGGGCCATCATAGAGTCTGACGCCCGATCCCCCGGTGTGCAATTAAAGAGTGCAGCAAAGTTATCAACCGTGATTGGGTTAATCACTAAGTATGCAGACTGTCGCATAACATTTAAATTATAGCCAATACGTTTGTGACGTATTATAATTTTTCGGAATTGATCAGAAAAATCAGTCCTACCCTTAATCTTTTTGAATTTGTATACTAAGTCACCATAAAATTCTGGTTCCGATAGGCCTTGGTGTAAAAGAAATTTTAACCCAACATCAAATTTAATTTAATAAATACACCGCAAAAATTATCTTACATACGGTAGGTGATAATCATTGTATTTATGTCCATGTCATCATACCTCAGGCCGATGAGAGATACCAATTTCTCACCTAGTGTTGTTTGCTGCTACATCTCGATTCATAAACTTCTCAAGGTCAAATCTCTGTCTAGGGTGGAATGGCTTTCCGGTCGTCTTCAGATAAACTCAAAAGGACGTAATCACGAGCTCATGACCTATTTCCATGAGAAATGTAGCGTTAAATCAATGTTGCTTCAACGTTGTTACAAATTGTTTCAACACCATGACGTTAAATCCACGTTTATTCAAAGGTTGTTTGCCCGCATGGTTACTGTACATGGTTCATGTTACTTGCGCTTTGTATAAATCGAAATATGCTAGTAGCCGGTTGTGTTTGACGATGTCTTGCACAATGGATAATCAAACTGCTCAATTCGTATTATCGTTAAAAGTGCATTTACAATCTGCTTCGAAAAAGGTATACCCTTACAATACTGGCATAACTTGCAGATGGCCCATTTGAAAGGTGCAGCAATCCCTTCATAAACAACGCCAAGTATTGTAGGTCGGTGCCTATAATTCTCCAGGCACTGATACACATAGCACAAAAATCCAAGAGTCATTCGAAGCATTTATGATGTTTCCAGTAGAGTTCTTTCGAATAAGACGCAGCTGTATAAGTAGCTGTATCGGGACGCATCGGAGAGGGAGAAATCATTAATGCAATTTTGAAACACATCTATATAATACCGTCAAATGTTAGTTTGCAGAAGATAGATTAATTTGTTTTACATACGATTATGGCTTTTAGTTTTTGTTAAAGAGTTCTGGTGTATGTCTGCCCAGTACTTCATTGTCCTCAGCCGCTTAATATTTTGGTGATTTTGAAAATAGTGCTATCCGTCCGTCTTTCCGTTCGACTGTCATACTTTCGTTCCCATACTCTTTGAAGTGGTTGTAATAAGCCCAAATTTGGCGAACAATGCTATCCTCCCTTGTCAACAATAATATCCTCCCTTGTTCTCAGTTATATTGAAAAGCTTTAACAGGCAATGTCCTAATGTTTAGTTTAGTATCTCGTCGGCTGGTTGGTTACTTTTGGATGTAAAGGGCCTTTAAGGTAGTATTTCAGTCTATAACGAGTTGCCTGTTAGAGATAGGGGACAGGACAGACGAGAGAAAAAACAGCCAAAACAGTCCTCACCCGCACCTACTGCAAGCACGGTAGACCTTGTCCCGCTTTAAGCCAGTTTACCAATGAGTTCTTTTTTACCGTTTGGAGTTTTGAAAGTCTCCATAGTCCTATAAGTGGTAAAAACGTCTAAACTCAAATAATTGTAAAATGCGGTTCAACTGTCGCGTTTGGTAATAAAATGTGGGCTGATGTTCATATATTGAGTCATATAACTGGCAAAAAAAGGACAGAAAACAAGTTTTTAAAAAATAACAATTCGCTTCACAAAATACAATCTCCTGGTCTGGTTTCCTGTCTATCAATTCTACATGAACATAGGTGGGATAGTGATTAGGGCTCCGCGCCTGTACATTGTATTTTTACCATTTTATTCAACATATTGGAATCAAAAGTAGGGCATTAAAATGACCCAAATAGGTCAAACCCTATCTATGTGAAACTCAGGGACGTTTTATTTGTTTGAGGCTGGCTTATCACGGTTATTTACAACGACGGAACTATACTGAGAAGCTTGCAGCGGTACAGTGGACTCGACAGTATCGGATCATCGACAGAAAGAAAAAAACAATGACTATTGGGTAACTCTCAGTGCAACGGCGTACTACTTATTTGGATAGCCCTACTGTGCTTGCAGTAGCTGCGGGTCGGGGTTGTTTGACTATTTTGTTCTCTCGTCTATCTCTATTTTCTATCGTCCTCTCTGTGGGAGAAGAAGGCTCGACATAGTCTGAAATAATGTCTCAAAGAGCCAATAAACCCAAACCAAGCCAACCAACCTGATTCCCCTTCGACAGATGCAAAAGCGATGGGTCCCATGCCTGTACATTGTAATTTTATCATTTAAATCGGGCTCATTATATCGAAAGTTAGACCAAAATAAATTTTCAAATCCGTTCTATGTGGAACTCAAGCTTGTTTTATTTGTTTAAAGTTGGCAGTGAGAACCTTGCAGCGATACCTCATGATAAAATAGTTCATGAATGTTTACCATGATACAGCAATGGGGCCTTGAAGCTTTAAAAGTTTCATGGTGTAGTTTAAACAAGAATAACAGTGCCTTGCTTACATGTATCAGTTTTAGAACAGCATGACATGCAAAATATGGTACTAGAGCCCATATGTAAAACAAGAGTTCCGCGAAACACTATGTCGCACCTGCTTTGCACCTTTACATTAAAAACTCAATTAAAGCATCATTATGTCACACATGCAAATTTGGTCAAAATCCCTTCAGTAGTTTATGAGATAGCTTGACTTGTTTGACTATTTTGTTCTCTCGTCTATCTCTATTTTCTAGCGTCCTCTCTGTGGGAGAAGAAGGCTCGACATAGTCTGAAATAATGTCTCAAAGAGCCAATAAACACAAACCAAACCAACCAACCTGATTCCCCTTCGACAGATGCAAAAGCGGTGGGTCCCATGCCTGTACATTGTAATTTTATCATTTAAATCGGGCTCATTATATCGAAAGTTAGACCAAAATAAATTTTCAAATCCGTTCTATGTGGAACTCAAGCTTGTTTTATTTGTTTAAAGTTGGCAGTGAGAACCTTGCAGCGATACCTCATGATAAAATAGTTCATGAATGTTTACCATAATACAGCAATGGGGCCTTGAAGCTTTAAAAGTTTCATGGTGTAGTTTAAACAAGAATAACAGTGCCTTGCTTACATGTATCAGTTTTAGAACAGCATGACATGCAAAATAGGGTACTAGAGCCCATATGTAAAACAAGAGTTCCGCGAAACACTATGTCGCACCTGCTTTGCACCTTTACATTAAAAACTCAATTAAAGCATCATTATGTCACACATGCAAATTTGGTCAAAATCCCTTCAGTAGTTTATGAGATAGCTTAACAGTTTTTTTTTTCGCTATTTTCAGTAACGGTGGATGGCGGCTGTAATGGATGGTCAATTTGAAACACTTGAAGTAGCTTCATGCAAGGATCATTCTGGAACAAATTTGATGCAATTTCATTCAGGGGTTCTAGAAAAAAATGTCATTTTTATGTTTTTCTATAATTAATAACGGTGGCTGGCGGCCATCTTAGATAATTTCCAATCACTTAATTTGAAAGAACTTCATTAATGGACAATGCTGACCAAATCTGACCAAAATCCGTTCATGTTTACTTGAGATATTGGAAGTAAAAAGTATGCAAAGACCAGGAACTGAAACAATCAAAATCCAAATCCAGCCCTCAAACCATAGTTGGAAACAACTAAGATTACAAATAATCAAGATACAGAGAACATATGGCCAACCGAGTGAGCAGCTTGTTCCCAAAAGGTGGCCACTCAGCAACCCAAACCGAACCAAAAATAATAAGAACAAACATAAGGTAAAACATCACAGAAACTCTGACACCAAAAGCAGGCAACAGAGAACCACAACAGAACTACCGCCTTGGAACGGTCAGTAATGAATTACTGGGGGGCTTAAATCGATTTTACAGGCCCAACCTCACCCTCAGTTTCTGAAGTGGTACAAAACATTTAGTTGGTTGTTCGGTTCGCATGATAACCCTCTAACTCGTCAATGAATCATCACGGTTAACACATAAATCAAATTTCAACACCATGAAGAAGCAAAGACGAGGACTCAGTTTAGCAAAATAAGGCTTGTAAACAGAAAGTAGGTCACTGTGACCTTATGCCGCTACATTTTTTTATTTTAAAGATTTACTCCCTTGATAATAATAGCAAAAAATATTTGATAAAATGTTTCATGCAATACCTCCGACATGGTCTAACTATACATTTGAAATAGAGTTTAGATAATAATATATAATAATAAGTGACTTTAAACAAAAACTAAGATAATTATTAAAACTTTCGCGGACCGCACTCGAAATCGCATTATTGGACAAAAATAATTTATTCATACGCCACAATCATATGCACAAATAAGAAAAATACCTGTACAAGATCATATGACACGTGGTCAAAATCGATACTCTTACACACACCGGGTAGGCGGCAATCCTGAACACTCGCGGCAATCCTGAACGCGGGTCAAAACTTTACGCGATTGTTTAGGTAACTCAGTTTATTATGTTTTATTTCATTTAATCTAAAGATTTTTGGTAAAATATTTATTACGGATCTAAAGCAGTATGTCTGAAAATTTCCCTCAAAAAGAATTTACTTCACAAGGTCTTTACTAAATGTCGCAATGCCTACTTATATTTTAACCATGCACTTTTAGACTGGCAATTCGGTTTTCTGACTCATATTCTAAATCATTCAAGGTCAAATTGAATAAAGCATAGTCTTCTGATATACTTGAATGTCTTCCCTAAACACATGTAAAAGTTCTAGGGTCTAAGTTAAATTTTGACCGTACTGGGAGGGGGGTAAAAATGCAAGGGTGAAAATTTCTGGCAATCGAAAACGTCTTTTCCTAAACTCGGTTGCAATCGACTAACACAGGGCATGGCAATCGATGACGAAAATGATGTAAAAACAAACTGTTTCTAGATTAAAATAGGCTGCATTATTTTGCATTTAATGACATGCACCCTCAAGATTGAGTGATTCTGCTAACAGACATGAGATTGCATTGAAATCCATGTATGTCTTGAAGAAGATTTATGCCTGGAAACATTCAAATACATTTTATATGGGTAAAAGCCTTTTGCTTGTTTTTGTCGCTGAAATTGTTGTTCTTGATATCGACTTATTGTAAAGGCCGTTGTAATTATTGCTGTCTTTGTTTACGGTATTTGTCTAAACCAGACTCTCGAAAAACACAACGAAGCGCAGTACATGTATTATTGCTGTAAATACCCATCTTTCTCCTATATCAAATAGATTCTACTATGGTTGCTGTTGTGATTATTGTTATAGCTGTTGTCAGGCTCTCTCCCAAAACAAAACACAAAGTGATCAATATTCTAATTCCCTGCAACAGTTTGCTAGCATGGGATTTGCCATTTAACGACGAATCTCATGAATGGTATTATCAAGCTTGGTATCGAATACCATAAGGTTTGCCAGTCGACAAATCTCATGCATACCAGTATTCAAATCCCATGCGTAGTATTGCTTAGCAAGGTATTGACTAGCTTGGGATTCGTCATTCGATGAAATCCATGCATGGAATTTGAATGAACAGCATGACATTGGGTCGTGTGTTTGCTTTTTGACATTTGATGAATCCCAGGCATGATACGTGTACTAGAATTCCGCAATGGAATTGTTTAATACCTTATTGGGAAGCACGTGTTGGCTATTCGACGAATCTCATATATGGTATCTAAATCTCAGGCAAAGTATTGCCAAGCATGAAGCATGGTATTGGCTAGCATGGTATTAGCCAGTTGATTAAACCTATGCATGGTATTCGAACCCGATACCATACTGGGCATAACACATACATGTATGCTATTCGGATACCATGCATGACATTCCTCGAATGGCGAACCCCAGGCTACCCACAATTCTGCTGGGCAGTACTGCCCATGGGATTGGGTTCTGTGCATGGGATTTGTCAACTGACAAATAATCCTATGCTAGTCATACCATGCTTGGCAATTCCGTGCATAGACTAGCCTGAAGATAGCAGTTTGACGAGTTCGACGCATGATATCCGAAGCATTTACATGATATTGTCCATCATGGTATTGGCTAGCATGGAATTTGCCTCTCTACGAATTCCAGGTATGTTATTCAAGTCCTATTGGTGAGTTTGCCAACTATGGTATTGTCTTGCATTTGGTTTGCCTTTCGACGAATCCCATATATGGTATTCGAATGCCATATATAACATTGCCCAGTTTGATACTGGCTAGCACGGAATTGGCAATCGACGAATCCCGTGCATATATAGTGTTCGAATCCCATTCATGTTTTTTTTCTGGGCGTAGAAGTTAAGAAAAACAGAAGTCATGAATAGTTTCTAAGCCTAGAAGTTCTATTATAGAGTTAGTCTAACTAGTAGTTAATGAGTTCCACTGAATTCAGAAATCGACGTTACGAGTTGTTACGTCAATATTGACCCAGTTAATATTATGGTTCCCCTCTTCATTTAAATGTAAGTAGACCTGGAACCAAGTTTTATGCTGGCCGGTTTACATCGCGGAATGATTATGTACAAAGTAGTTAGGTATTTTGTCAACGTATATAAGAAGTTTAAGACCTGAGTATCTCCATGTAATACACTGCTCAAAATATTTAAAGGAACAGCAAGTATTTTACCATAGATGTTACTACAACATATGCCCAGTTTAACGGCCCATAAATTTGACCGTCAGTGAGCAAGAATTTCTATCTTTTTGCAGCACTTTTAAGAACAATCGAAGTTTCAGACGATCAAAATTTAAACACAACAGATGCCCTGCTCATTTCCATGGTACAAGTTTTGCAATTTTCTTATTTTCTGAGAATGAGTAATTTTGTTGAAGTCTATAAAATCTGATAAACTTCAGTTCAAAGGGATCTTCTCATTAAGGTTCATCTTGAAAGACATTCATTTTCATAGACAAAATGGTTCTTTTGATTTTGGTTGAAATTTTTACGCTTTTTACCTGTTCTGAAACTTTGCAAATTTTTAGCAAAATTCCAGTTGAACTTAAACCTGTGCATGGATAAGGGCAGGACAAATATCGGATCGAAAATTGTGCAGTCAGTAACTTCGCCCCTCTTTGAAATATGGCAAAATAAATGGAAATTCCGTGTCTTTATCGATCGAAAGTATATAACCTCAAAGTGGGGATGCGTTGCACTGTCGTCTATGGAAAAATATCAGGTGTTCCTTTAAATATTTTTAGCAGTGTACATAAATTTATATAAAAGACGATAACAGATATTTCTAGACTAATATGCACAGTGGAAGGAAAGTCAACGACGATTATTTGAGCGTATGTGTATTCCGATTATTGGATGAGTACTTCGGTCGAGGTCGACCACCTAGCTGATAAAGTATCTCCGTATTTTCCAAGTGAGCATCGTTACGAGATTTGAACAACAACGTTATCTCCATATTCAATCGAACACTAAATTATTAATGATCAAAAATAATAATTCAGTCCATGAAAGATGAATTCAATTGTTGAATTTTTAGCTCGCATAACAAAATTGAAGCCGTGACCTAGATATTCGAGACATCACCGTATCAAAACGAAAGAACGAAGCTGAATACAAAATCCACTGACAAAATCCAATACATAAGACTGTACACTCGTGATTCTCACTGGCGTTAACTATAATGTTTAGTTCGTGAATTTATTGAAATTCAAAAGATTTCTCAGCCTAAAAAAAAACGAAACCCAAGGATTTGTCAATGTAAGCGGAAGTAAATGTCACCAATACTGCGGTTTGAGCTAAGTCCTCGAGGATAATCCTTAGAAAAGTATACCTAATATTGTATTCATATTTACAGGCATAGTTACTATATTGTACCGTTTGAAACAAGAGTAAAAGCTCTTTCAGTATGAAACTATAAGTTGCAATCCACCCACACTTGGTTCAAAACTTCATTATTTACAGAATGGGGTACAATAGTAAATATTATATAAAGGTCTCATCTGGCCAAACTAGCTACACTTTTGACTCATCCTGATGATCATCGGTCTGATTCCTACGTGCTTAGAGATGCATCCTGCACTACCCAGAAACTTATCGATGAATACCAGTCTGCTCAGACACACTCACCGCACTACCTAGAAACATGTCAATGAACACCGGTCTGATTCCTTATCTTACCTGCTTTGACACACTCACTGCATTAACTAGAACTATTTGGATGAACACTTGTCTGAAACCTATCTTCTCAGACACACTGACCCCAGTACTTAGAAACATACTGATGAACACCGGTCTAATAACTTCACCGTCCTACCTTAAAACACGTTGATGAACATCGGTCTGTTTCCTACCTGCTTAGACAAATTCACCGCATTACCTAGAAACATGTCGATGAACACCAGTCATCGACATGTTCCTACGTAGTGCAGTGAATTGTCTAAAGAGGGTAAAATCAGACTGGTGTTTATTGACATGTTTCTACTTAATGCGGTGATTATGTATAAGCAGGTAGGAATCAGACCGGTGTTCCTCGACATGTTTTCTAGGTAGTGGGATGATTGTGTCCGAGCATGTCAGTATCAGACAATTGTTCTTCGAAATGTTTCTAGGTAGTGTGGTGAGTGTATCTGAGCAAGTACATATCAGACATATATTAACTGACAGATTCCTACCTGCTTTGACAAACTAAGCGCACTACCTAGAAACATGTTGATGAACACCAGTCATCGACATGTTTCTAAGAAGTGCAGTGAATTGTCTAAACAGGTAAAATAAAACTGGTATTTCATGGACATGTTTCTTGGTTGTGAAGTGATCATGTCTAAGCAAGTAGGAATCAAACCATTCTTCTTCGACATGTTTTAAGATAGCGGAGTGATTGTGTTGGAGCAGGTCGGTATCAGACAAGTGTTCTTCAAAATGTTTCAAGGAAGTGCGGTGGGTGTATCTGAGCAAGTACGTATCAGACATATATTAATTGACTGATTCCTACCTGCTTTGACAAACTCAGCGTACTACCTAGAAACATGTTGATGAACACCAGTCATTGACATGTTTCTAAGTAGTGCAGTGAATGGTCTAAAGAGGTTAAATTCAGACCGGTGTACATCAAAATTTTTCTTGGTAGTGAAGTGATCATGTCTAACCAAGTAGGACTCAGACCGGTGTTCATCAACATGTTTCTAGGTAGTGGGGTGATTGTGTTTGAGCAGGCTACTATCAGACAAGTGTTTCTTCAAAATGTTTCTAGGCAGTGCGGCTAGCAGTGCGGTTAGTGTATCTGAGCAAGTACGTATAACAGACATATATTAATTATTAATTGACATGTTTAATTTTTGACGGTATAGTGATTTGACTGGTTTTCATCGATGTGTTTCCAGGTGGTGAGATGAATGTGTCTGAGTGGGTACGTATTAGACAAATGTTCAACCAAATGGTTCTAGGTAGTGCAGTGAATGTATTTAAGCCGGTAGATATCAGACTGATGTTCATTGACATGTTTCTAGATACCATAAAGTCGAAAAAGTGATATCACAAAATATGTTCGATTGAGTGATATCACAAAATTCCAATTAGTGATACCACAAAATAGAATAAGTGATATCACAAAATTGATTTTACGATGACACGAGATCACAGCTACTTTGTGATATCACTAATTCGATTTTGTATATCACAAAATCTATAAAGTGATGTCACATTCGATTTTGTGATATCACTTAATCGATTTTATGATGTCACTATATCTTATCGAGTTTGTGATCAGTAATTCGTTCCTAACTAGTGATATCAAGAAATCGATAGTACAAAATCGATTTTGTGATTTCACTAAATCGATTTAGTAAACATAACATAACACATCCTTTATAACACTCAGGTCAGTCAGCGATAGCACATAATAGTTAGTGAAATCAGAAAATAAGATGTGATATCACATACTTGAAATAGTGGAATCACAAAATCAGCATTGTGATATCACGAATTCGATTTTGTTGAACGAATTAGTGATATCACAAACTCGGATTACTGATTTCGCTTAATCAAATAATGATACCACATAAGAATCGAATTTGTGATATCGAAAATTATATTCACTTTACTTTTTGAGGTATCCAAATCTGTTTAGTCATATCTATGGCAAGCCATTTTACTAATTATAATGCATAGTAGATATCTTATATAGTATATTAGATATCTAATATGCCAATTAAGTTATCTAATATAACACATAAGATATCTTATATAACATATAAGAAATCTTATATCCTCTATAAGATATCTGATACAGGATATATCTTATATAGAAAATAATATATCTTATTTAGGATATGAGTTATCTTATTTCATTTTTCATATAACATATCTTATATAATTTATCAAATATCTTATATAATATATTAGATATCTTATATAGCATGTAGATATCTCATATAATAATTCAGATATCTGATATATCAGATATGTTGTATATTTAAGTAAGATATCTCACATCCTATATAAGATAACTTATATCTGATATCGATATCTGATTTACAAAATATGATATCTTATATGTGATATAAGACATCTTAAATGCTATATCAGATAACATATATTGTGTTGTATCTTATGAAAAAGTCAAATTAGATATCTTATATACCTATACTAGATATCTTATAATAGTATATAATATATTCTATATGATATCTTATATACCTATACAAGATATAGAAGGTCCCTTTGCACGCGACAATGATCAGCACATTCACATAGTTCATTGTTTTTTTCTAGTGAAATTATTTTATTCAGATTTTATTTACTAAGGCCCGATTTCACATACTAGATATCTTATAATAGTATATAAGATATTTTATATGATATCTTATATACCTATACAAGATATAGAAGGTCCCTTTGCACGCGACAATGATCAGGATAGTTCATTGTTTTTTCTAGTGAAATTATTTTATTCAGATTTTTATTTACTAAGGCCCGATTTCACGTCAAACTTAGTACATGGATTAGCATTCGGAACACCAAAATTTTACATTGCGCCTTACGGTAAAATAGACCACGGACTAGTTAATACGAGTTATAACTGTGACGTGAAATCGGGCCTAAACCAATTGTTATTTGTATTGCAACTAACATAAATCTCATTCAACCTAATTTATCACTCAGTTTGTACTACGAATTTCGGAATTCAGAATTCGAAATTCAGAATTGTGAAATAAGACAGGTAATCTGGTAATTGGGCTATCGTAGGACATCGATACTTTTCGATTTTTATTGCCTTCCTTTAATTCAAATTAAAAATGCTGTGTTAGGTCTATATCAACTTTTTAGCTGCACTAATGTCTTTCTACAGATCTTTTAGTCTACATTTAAACGCGGTCAATATTGTTCTGATTTACATGACCATGCATCATTCTTTAATAGTATATAGAGAAAATAGAGAAAAAAAAACAAAAGGTTACTCAGTTTTATTTATTATTCTTTTTCCTTAAAATGCAAGTCTTAAGTCAAAAATTGTGTTAGCCTAGTATTCTGCACTAGCTTACAAATCTTCTGATCAAAGATACGTTAGTGTGGTCATTTTTAACAAAATTAATACATCCAAAAACTAAATTTTTTGCGTGGCTATATCGAAGTAAGGAAATTTGTTGGGGTCGAAAACAACACGGAATAAGCCTCATCAGTCTGCAATGAGATTCAAGTTTCATTTCAACAATCATTGCGACATTTACTTCTAACTGCATAAATCATTGCGACATTTACTTCTAACCTGCATAAAATGAGAAGTAAAATCAAACGCCCAATATAACCTGACATTTCATGTTATAGTTTTTCTTGTTCAGCATGGTATTGGAAGTACGGGATTTTCCATACGACGAATACCATGCATGGTGTTGCCCACCATCGTATTTGCTAGCCTACGATCAACATTTGACGATTTACATGCATGGTATTGGCCAGCATCCTATGCATGATTATTCCACCATGGAACACATGCAAGCCAATAACGGGATTCATAAAATTGTGAGTGACTTCATGCTAGCTAACACCATGCATAGCTATACCTAGAATTGGATTCAAAAATCACGCATGGAGTTCGCTGAACTTTAAACCCCATGCTAACCGATACCATGTTAGGCAGTGTCATGCATGGATCGAATAACATGCATGGTATTATTTACCGAATGAAGAACCACATGCCACTGAATACCATGGATGGTAATTGCATGCATGGGATTTGACTACCATGCATGGGATTCGTCGAATGACAAACCTAATGCTAGCCAATACGATGCTGACCAATACTATGCACTGAAGTAGTCAAATGGTGATCATAGGCTAGCAAATACGATTGTGGGCAATACCATGCATATGATTCGAATATTTTAGGGAGAAAAACACAAAAAAATCATGCAAGCCAGTAACATGCTTGGCAATACCATGATTGAATTTAGAATATCATGCCTTGGAATGACACATTTACATATGTAGGAATCGTATACCATGCATGGGACTCATCAATGGCAAACCACATACTAGCCAGTACTACACTGGGCGACATCATAAACGTTAAATGGCAAATTCTATGCTATTCACTGGTACCTGATACGTGTCTCTTAAGTTTGAATTTCAAACGAGAACACAAATGAATTGATTATCCTACAAAACAAACAGTACATTACATTAATGACTAGCCCATGTTTTCCTGAAACGTACAGAGAAAGTAGGGGTTTGCAGATTTGAATATTATTTTCTATAATTTACACTCAAAGCATACATGTTGGCCCTCATTAAACGTCTCAATGGGACATTTATGATGAGTACCACAGCTTATGTTTTGAGAGAAAATTTACAAGGGCCATTTATCAGGAGTACAGGAGTATTAGCGAAATGAGTCAAAATATTGATGGTTGAATAAGTTTGGTGTTTTATTGTGTTGATTCCAGAGGTTAATCAGTTTTGGAAACAACATTTACCATGATAGTAGGACATTTGACGTATTTATCCCAAGTGTACATGTGTTGCATGTTTAATGCCAGGAGCATTTTGTATAAATAAATAAAAAAATAAATATATAAACTCATTCTACTGATTCTTGGTTACGTTTGTATGAAAAGAGACGAATCAAAACTGCTGAAGGTATAAATGTTCATCGATTGTCTGTCAAATGGTTGTCTGACGTTAGGCGATTGCCATGAACATCGTTTTCGATTGCCACATTTTTCTACCCTGTCATTTTCAAATCGATGTAACTTCGTTTGTGCACAAGACAGAGTCAGTTGAATACGCACAGTCTATCCAGAATACATTCAATTTTATCTGACTATCGCGAAAACGATCACAACATGTATCAGACTTGAGGATTTTGGTCTATTTTGTTGTTTGTGGGGTTTAAAAGTCACAAATTTTGCATTTACACCTAAACTACATGCAAATTAATAAGGATTCAACGACCAAAATTCGTGAGGCATATCTTTGAATATATCTAAAAATCGTGAAATAGTTACCCTTTAGTTTTAACACATTCTTCTAGCTCAAAAGAGGTGTTTTGTCAGCCTTCACTAAACAGCCGCTTAAGTTTTTTTGAACCGCGTTCTGGATTGCCGTGATGTTCAGGATTGCCGCCTACCCGGTGTGTTACAGGCCGTGGGGAAGTATGTTATTTGCATTTTAATTTGAACATTATTTTTCATTCCACATTTTTCGAAAAAAAAACATGCATTTTCCCAAAGCACGGTACGGTTAATTTTGAGACTTTTACATATTGTTTGACGAAATTTTGTTAAAATATTAAATATAAATGAGCCGCGACACGAGAAAACCAGCAATGTGGTTGTGCGCCCAGCGCAGACTCAAGGTCAGCCTGGGCATCCACACAGTCTGATCAGAGTCTTTGCTGTCCGCATGTAGGTAGCTTAGACCCTTAGCTACCTTCAAAGCGCTTAGCAAGGAATATGAAAGGACTGGGCGGATGCCCAGACTGATCTGAGTCTGCGCTGGTCGCACAATCACATTGTTGATTTTCTCGTGTCGCGGCTCTTTTGTTTCTGAAAACATGAAATAAACGAAGGAAACAATCTTAACTAAAAGCAAGGCCGAACTGATTCATTGGTTTTGGAGAAAATGTCATTTGTATAGACTTTTAAAAGCTAGGGCCGACGTAAATGTGAACGGACGGACGAACGGTCGGACGGACGGAAAACCGGACACCTATATCGCACATTGCTAAAGCAGGTGCGACAATTATCCCCGTGACCCCTCACCCACCCAAAATAGCCACCTATCACCCCCATGGCCACGGGTCATTCCCCAAAAATACCAAAAAAGGTATTTTGTTCAAGCTACTTCTTGTAAGAGCACACCATGAACATTGTTACTTCCCTTGAATAAAGTTGTAATGAATAAAGAAATGCATCGTTTCATTTGCTTATTCTTCCTGTTAGCTGAAATCATCAAAAATATGTATATTGTAAAACATATGAGGTATTGTGAGAAAATGATTTGTAATCGGGAGGTTTTTAAAATAGTTTCTCTTTATCAATTTATTTCATATGCAAACTCAGTTAGTCAACTGTCTGTGAAATTGATTTATTATTGGAACGGAAACTCAGAAAATTGAGAACAAACATACAAAAGAAACAACAGTCTAGCAGCTTGGTTACAGAATTGCAACAACAACAATTCTCCTCTTCGAATTGGAACGGGGACAGACAGACTCGGTGCCAGGAGTGTGCACTTATGGAATTGTTCCGCTGAGCCTCCTGGGGAACATTGGTATGAGACTTCTACAAAAAAAGCGGAATTTAGAAGTTACAGCAAAACGGAATAAATTCCCAAAGAATAAATAAACCAACGGCTGAGACGTTAGAAGAATCCCTTTGCGACGATACAAGTGGGCTCGAGTACCAACGGATCCACTAGCGCATCGACGACCCAAGTGTAGCTATGACGTAATAGGAATCGTTACACAACCAGCGGCTGATTATCCATCCTCGGGATGGCTACCCAAGGTCGGATGGGGAAGAAATTGAGAGGCCGCGGACCACCATGCTCACTTACAAGTCAACCATCAGTACCCCCTGGGAACCTTGGCATATGGACCGTCGGCATGGGGGGGGGGGGGGGCTGAGGCACTGTGTCTCTGAAGAGGACCGCCGAAACTTCGTCATTAGCAGTCCACGAAACCAACTCGCAGACAGATAGTGGTAAGGAGGCAGGCTCTTTGCCTTTGACTCCTGACCCTTTTCAGGGCCTTCCAGCCAAGCACTGTTGCCTGGGACATTGTGCAATAGTTGGAATTGACTTAAACTATAGAAGACCATTGGCAGTTCACTTTATGCCGTTATTCTAACTTACAACATCTTACTTAACTCACATCTTTCGTCCGGGCTTAAAGATTGGCCTAGAATTCAGGTCAGTTCTTCATCCTGATAGCCACCTGTGAGTGAAACAACTAATCTGGATTGTCCTGGGTAGCCCCCATGTGCCTCTTGTGCCCAGCTACCTTAAAAATCCTCGAATGGAAATTGAATTTGAGACAACTGATCGATCCCTTTCCGATACGCCCCGATACGTCCAGATACGGCTACGTTTACCTATACGTTTAATCCGAAAGAACTCTGAAGATAACTTTGCTGCACTCTTTAATTGCACACCGGGGGATCGGTCGTCAGACTCTATGATGGCCCCGACCTAAAGCTATATATTTTAGTTCGTTGGGACCGGAGCCTTTTTGTCTGTTGCTTGGTCCACAGGGGCTCAACTGGTGACCTTCTTTTGCTTCAGATTTCCAGTGGGGTCGTTTGGCAGGACAGGGATCTCCACCTGTCAGACGGCCCGTTGTATCTGTTGAGTCCTCGTCTTTGCTTCTTCATGGTGTTGAAATTTGATTTATGTGTTTACCGTGATGATTCATTGACGAGTTAGAGGGTTATCATGCGAACCGAACAACCAACTAAATGTTTTGTACCACTTCAGAAACTGAGGGTGAGGTTGGGCCTGTAAAATCGATTTAAGCCCCCCAGTAATTCATTACTGACCGTTCCAAGGCGGTAGTTCTGTTGTGGTTCTCTGTTGCCTGTTTTTGGTGTCAGAGTTTCTGTGATGTTTTACCTTACGTTTGTTCTTATTATTTTTGGTTCGGTTTGGGTTGCTGAGTGGCCACCTTTTGGGAACAAGCTGCTCACTCGGTTGGCCATATGTTCTCTGTATCTTGATTATTTGTAATCTTAGTTGTTTCCAACTATGGTTTGAGGGCTGGATTTGGATTTTGATTGTTTCAGTTCCTGGTCTTTGCATACTTTTTACTTCTAGTACTGTGTATGAAGACTGGATGCAGCCAGACGCTTAAACAAATAACTCAATTTATGTTCTAAGTGCCATATCTTGATAAATGGGTACCTTTTGAGCTTCTAAAATAAATATTTCTTGATGTATACTATTGACACTTATTCTTAATCCAAAGTTTTAAAAAGTACCCTAAAATGGCGCTACAGTGACTCCTTAAAGGTCACGTGGATAGTTCATGCAATGACATCTTATATATCCCTCGTTTATGTTGCATGTAATCCATTTTTATCATTCATTTTTCTGTATGATTTCTTTGAATGTTACAGGCAACATCTCCGAAAACTTCAGTTACCTGTGATATGTAGATATTGAAATATACAGCATGATTACTCACAATCTGAAGGACAAAAAATATGCCAGTGTCTAAAACTAACATACATTGTATTACATGAGCGCGTAACTCAGCCATCTTTTGAATCCATCGTGTGCTTGATATCATTGTAAAGAAAAACGACAACTCTTTCTTTTGATGTCCTCTAAGATAGCCTGTGCCTGTGAAAAAGTTATAAGTCCAGTGACAGAACCTTTTGGATGACCCTCGTATTTGTGAGCACTTGTGTCTAGCCATAAACATGGCTTCATCACGATTGTTATGTTTTCTTTCAGCGTGACAGATGGCACAACTCCCGTTGCAAGCGTTACGTTTACTGTAAATTTAAATGACGTCAACGACGTCGCCCCAGTGTTTGATCCTAACACCTACGAGAAAGACGTTCATGAAAATACGGCAGCAGGTATATATTATATTAAATTGATTGAGAACATTTAATTTTTACAAATAATAATTTCGTGACCCACTTCACTTGGGGTGTCTTCTCGTAGATAACATAATTTTCTTTACTTTATCTAGCATTAACGCTCTAACAGTTTATTTTGAAGAACGGAAACATTTTTAGAGAGACGCCGTGGTCGAGTGGTTAAAGCGGCTCCGTTATGGTGCAGAAGGTATTAGGAAGTTCATGAGTTATAACCCGGGCTTCACCATCCGGTGACTGGAAAACTCTTTCTGTCAAATGGATACCAATTTCAAATCAGGGAATGATGAGGCAGCGAAAGGAGAAGGATGGCTTCCGCCTTTCATATGCTGTGCCCATGATACAGTGGGCTTAAGACACCCAACCCCTACGACTTCCAGGTTATGGGAAACCTTTAACTTTCACTTTTAGACAATTTAAATTTAGGTTCCGTGTTACAACATTCATTTAAATGTGCACTTAGTAGTATGATTCTTGTCGAGGAATGTGCATGGATGGTGCGTCTTGTTTGCATTTTCCCGCCTGTTTGGCCTATGTTGTATTTCCCTTACCCTTTAAAAAAGGCAAAAGGTAAATATTTCCAATAGCCTAATAGCCGTAGGGGCAGGGGGTTAGAGACCCACTGTATCTTGGGCACGGCTGATGAAAGGCAAAGCCTATCTCTCTCCTTTCGCTGCCTTATCCTTCCCTGATTCGAAAAAGGTACCCATTTACTGCTGGGTCGACAGAGAGAGAGAGAGTTTTCCGGTCGTAGGATTTTGACTATGATCCGCGAACTCAGGACCTTCCGCCGACTTTCGGCACCATAATCGAGCCACTCTTACCACTCGTACCACGGCGCCTCTCACCCTTTGCATGTTATGAAAAAGTTTTGTATATCATACGGCATATTTTTAATAACATGGACTATTTTTACTTTGAATTGTAGGAATTTGATTCTGCTATATATGTTGACATAACGAATAATTATTGTTTCTTTTGCATTTTGTTACATTAATATATTACAAGTTTAGCTGTTGAGAAAGCTTGAGAAGTTATCCCTCAGCAATGAATCTATAGGATCCAAGTGGTACAGTAGAAAATTGGCAACAATACAAGTTAATTTTATTGTATTATTGGCCTTTGTTGAAACTGTAGGTAAAGGGCGAGTTTGGCAGCTTTTTCTTTATGTCTAGCGATTGCTTGTAACAGACGAGCTTCAGTGCTATTAATATCCCCCCACCATGGGGGTGGGGGGGGGGGGCGGGGACATATTGTTTTTGGTGTGGCTCCCGTCCCGTCGGCGTCCGCGTCCGCGTCCGCGTCGGCGTAGCTTCTTGTCTGCACTCTATCTCCTGAAGGGATGCATAGATTTTGATCAAACTGGCACAGATACATTACTGGGAGGGGGAAAACTGATAAGATTTTGGTGACTTTGACCTTATTTTCATTGTCACAGGAGGTAAAAGAAGTATGCAAAATAGCTTGTCTGCACCATATCTCCTGAAGGAATTGATGGATTTTTACCAAACTGGCACAGATATATAACTGGGAGATAGCAAAGTATTGATTAGATTTTGGTAACCTTGACCTGATTTTCAAGGTCACAGGAGGACAAAAAGTGTTGAAAAATGCCTTGTCTGCACCATATCACCAAAAGGAATTGATGGATTTTTACCAAACTGGCACAGATATATCACTTGGAGATAGCAAAGTACTAATTAGATTTTGCTGACCTTGACCTCATTTTCATGGTCACAGGAGGTCCAAGATTGTTGAAAAATGCCTTGTCTGCACCATATCTCCTTAATGAATGGGTGGATTGGAATCAAACTGCCATAGATACATCACTGGGAGATGGCAAAGAACCGATTAGATTTTGGTGACATTGAACTCATTTTCAAGGTCACAGGAGGTCAAAGAGTGTTGAAAAGTGCCTTGTCTGCACCATATCTCCTGAATGGGAAGCTGGATTTGAACCAAACTTGCACAGATATATCACTGGGAGACGACAAAGAAGTGATTAGATTTTGGTGACCATGACATCATTTTCAATGTCACAGGCGGTCAAAGAGTGTGTCTGCACCATATCTCCCGAATGGATGGGCGGATTTGAACCAAATTGTCACAGATACATCACTGGGAGATGGAAAAGAAGTGATTAAATTTTGGTGACCTTGACCCTAGTTCAAGGTCAGAGGAGGTCTTAACTTGACAGCATTTAGGGAAAATGATACTGCTGGGAAAGCGCAGGTTGGGGGACATCTGTTTTTGTCAAAAAACATTTCTAGTAACTTTTGTTAGTACACCTGTACTGTTTAGTGCCAGCTCTTTCTAAGTGGACTGTAATCTCTGGAAATCGCTTGTATTAGGCGAGATGCTTGTATTATGTGAGACGAAGTGTCAGGACAAGTTTTACAGCTCATGCCTCAGCGATGCTCGGAGGGACCCTGCGGCTGGGTGCGCAAAATTATGGGAACAAATACCGGGAAATAGTGGGACCCGCATTTCGCAAAACGAAACGGCGCATAATCGAGTACAATTTGTTATTGATCTGTACCCTTAAGTGACAACTCTTGGAAGCTGTACCGAACTCTCGGGTAATTGCTTGTATAGGGCGAGATAACGTGTTCAAGATAAGCTATAAAGATTTGCGATGCTGGCGAGAGTCTTGCAGGAGGGTACACCAAATGTAAACATACCTTGAAATTCAGCAACAGAAAACGGCGTACAATCAAGTACAAATTCCTAACTTAATATGGTTATCCCCCAGGGGATAACCAATTTTATAAATCTGTATGTTTATGGTATTCTGAGCAGGGTTGCTCACTATCATCTTCATCCTGTTTGGTGGATGAATTGCGATCTTACTTCCTATTCAACAGTATTTCAGTCAGAGGGTGATAAAGAAAGGCTGTGTGCAATGAAACCCTGTTTACGGTCGAAAAGATTTCCGCTTCCACACGGAATGGGACCCGGACCTCTAGCTTAGCGGGCCAGCACCGAGCACACTGAGCTTCCAGGGTTCCTTTTTTCCTGTATGGGAAACGACAAGAGCTGTGTAATATATTATAATGTAAATGTTCTAATTTTCAGATACGTCTGTTGTAACGGTGGCGGCCGAAGACGGCGACACAACGGCAGGGTTTAAGACGTTCACTTTCAGCATAAAATGTAAGTGATTTTGAATAATTTAAAATCAAAGATACACGGAAAGCCGCCTTAGCAACATGTATAGATCTAATCAGACTAGTCTTAAGTCTGCACTGCTGGAAAAAAATTGAAGAATATTCCTTGAAAAAAAAAAGAAACTATCTTATCATATGACGTCGCATCTAAGATTGTAATAAAGCCGTGCATTAAAAACGATAATCCACTAGTGGATTAAATATGCAAATTACGTCGTAACGTTATGCATTGACGTCCATAAAACGTCACATTTTCTAATGGCGAAATCATGACGTTTTAGTGCAACATTTGCTAATAAAATGCGATTTTAGTGTCATATGATAAATAGAATCTTGCATTTGTGCCCCTGTATTATTGAATTTATTAAACTCGTTGGAGAAAACCGATAAGATGCTCGGCAAAGCCTCGTATCTTATCGTTTTCCCCAACTCGTTTAATAAATTCAATAATACATGAGCACTCATGTAAGATCCTATTTATGGCGAATTGGTATGCCTCATTTATGACCATCTTGTTTGCTTCTCTGGAAGAAGAATCCTTCCAGAATGGGTTCTACTCTTATTCTTAAAGAAAATAATTAGCTGTTAGAAGATCATTTTTTTCTGTAAGAGTTTACCCTCGTAGAATAAAAGTAAAGATGGCACACAAACCAAAAGAAGACTAATGAAAAGTCAAGAGTTCAGCTTTATCCCCGACAGATGACCACAACACTATTCCAAATAATGGATAAAAAGAAATATCTTAAAAAAAGATAATCGGCTTAGATTAGATACATGTAGAAGTGTGCATTGTAATATGTATGAGTCATATACATGTAAGATATCAAATGTGCTGATCAGATTGTATGGATGCGCATGTTGATAAGCAGGTTTTGGGGATTCGATTTCGAAAATGCTGTTGAATTTTGATTGGGGTCTGTCTATGTTGCACATAACAATGAGGATTGGTTGGCTGACCGCCCCACATATAACCTTAAAAGTGTCGCACTTCCAACACAACAACGAAGCCAGCAACAATTACTTACTTTCGTCCTCGATTTCTGTGTCAAGTTACCTTGTTGATTTTTAGCTCACCTGAGCGATATTTGTCCGTCATTCGTCCGTCCGTCCGTCGCCAACAATTTCTTCAAACGACATCTTCTCCTAGACCAGTAAGCCAATTTCAAAATAATTTCTCACAAATGTTTCTGTTATAGCCCTGAACCAAAATTGCTAAAATGGTTCCGCTCCGCTGAACTAAATGGCCGCCAGAGCTAAAAATTGAAAACCTATAAACGACATCTCTTCTGAACCCAATGGCTCAATTTCAAAATAATTTCACAGAAATGTTTAAATCATGGCCCTGAACAAAAATTGCTTAAACGGTTCCACTCCGCTGAACAAGATGGACACCAGCCTAAAAATGTAATAAATCTTAGAATGACACAGAGGGCACAGTTTTCATCAAATCTTCATGAAACTTTGTCAGAGGGGTTTATCGTAATAGAATCTAGACCAGGTTTGAAACTGTGTTATATGGAATCAAAAACTAGGTCACTAGGTCAAGTCTTCGAAAAAACTCTATGTACACCCTAGAGGGCACAGTTATAATCAAATCGTCATGAAATTTTGTCAGAATGTTTCTCCTTATAAAATCTAAGCCGAGTTTGAAACTGAGTCATGTGGAGTCAACAACTAGGTCACTAGGTCAAATCCTAGAAAAACCTCGTGTACACTCTAGAGGGAACATTTATGATACAATCTTCATGAATCTTTGTCAGAATGTTTATCTTTATAAAATCTAGATCAAATTTGAAAATCAGCCATGTACACTCTAGAGGGCACAGTTTTGATCCGATATTCATGAAACTTTGTCAGAATGTTTACATCCATAAAATCTAGACCAGGTTTGATACTTGGTCATGTGGGGTCAAAACTAGGTAAAAGAACGTAGGTACACAATAAAGGGTTCATTTTCCATTTAATCCTTATGAGAAAAAAAAAAGAAAGTAAAAAGTATGCAAACACCAGGAACTGAAACAATCAAAATCCAAATCCAGCCCTCAAACCATAGTTGGAAACAACTAAGATTACAAATAATCAAGATACAGAGAACATATGGCCAACCGAGTGAGCAGCTTGTTCCCAAAAGGTGGCCACTCAGCAACCCAAACCGAACCAAAAATAATAATAACATACATAAGGTAAAACATCACAGAAACTCTGACACCAAAAACAGGCAACAAAGAACCACAACAGAACTACCGCCTTGGAACGGTCAGTAATGAATTACTGGGGGGCTTAAATCGATTTTACAGGCCCAACCTCACCCTCAGTTTCTGAAGTGGTACAAAACATTTAGTTGGTTGTTCGGTTCGCATGATAACCCTCTAACTCGTCAATGAATCATCACGGTAAACACATAAATCAAATTTCAACACCATGAAGAAGCAAAGACGAGGACTCAACAGATACAACGGGCCGTCTGACAGGTGGAGATCCCTGTCCTGCCAAACAACCCCACTGGAAATCTGAAGCAAAAGAAGGTCACCAGTTGAGCCCCGGTGGACCAAGCAACAGACAAAAAGGCTCCGGTCCCAACCAACTAAAATATATAGCTTTAGGTCGGGGTCATCATAGAGTCTGACGACCGATCCCCCGGTGTGCAATTAAAGAGTGCAGCAAAGCTATCAACCGTGATTGGGTTAATCACTAAGCATGCAGACTGTCGCATAACATTTAAATTATAGCCAATACGTTTGTGACGTATTATTATTTTTCGGAATTGATCAGAAAAATCAGTCCTACCCTTAATCTTTTTGAATTTGTATACTAAGTCACCATAAAATTCTGGTTCCGATAGGCCTTGGTGTAAAAGAAATTTTAATCCGACATCAAATTTTGAAACCAATTCATGGTGTCTGCGATAGAATTTAGAAAAAGCCTTTCTAAGCTTATGATACCGATAGCCCTGTTGAAGAAGTTTAGCAGTTAAACATTTATTACGAGCATTAAAGTCATCTACATGACTACACACTCTAGCAAATCTTATAAGTAGAGAAATATACACTCCATAAGAGGGACGACGTGGAACGTCACCATCCAAAAATGGAAAATTAACTATATCAAAGTCAAAGTCATCACGTTTATCATAAATTTTAGAAGATACAAAACCGTTAGAAATAGATAGATGTAAATCCAAAAAGGGGGCCTCGGTATCTGAAGTATTAGCTTTATTCAATTTAAGTTCAGGTGGGTAAATTTGGTTAACCATGCTTTCAAAATAAGGATTATCAATATTCAGAAGATCGTCTAAATATCTAGAGGTTGAGTTAAATGCCTCAATGATATCAGCTTGATTATCAACAGAAAGAGAAGTCATGAAATCTCTTTCATAACAAAATAAAAACAAATCGGCCACAAGGGGAGCACAATTTGTACCCATCGGAATACCAACAATTTGTCTGTATAACTTATTACCAAATCTGATGTAAATATTATCTAAGAGATATGATAAGGCGTCACATACATTCCGACATGACCAAAGACTATATCCTCTATATATTTTACGGTCAGTAGAAGTGAAAAACGCTTTCTTATATAGAATCTGTCTGTCGTACATATGGATGTCCCTGGGGTTAAGTTCACAGGATACTCAGGTGAGCGATCCAGGGCCATCATGGCACCATTGTGTATTTAACATGAGCGACATAATATGCGAAATGTTTTTTGGCTTAAAGCGATTTGGACCTAAATATCTAGATTCAACTCGACCAGGGCTATAGGCCAACAGTCAAATGCAACTGAAAGTAGAAAATGAAAGAGACAGTAAGCTACTTACATCAAAATCCCGGATGTATTTATATTGGCCAATGAAATATAGGCCAATACTAAGGTTATACGGGTAAGGGCGGAAAAGCCAAAGGGTAATAGAAAGCTGACAAACAATGACAATACCAGTAATAAATCAACCAGAAGCAGTTCCTTTGAACGGTCATTAATGGGAGGACGGGGCTTAATCACTTTTATGTGATCACAAACCCTCGCCTTTGATTAGAGTATTCCATTTTCACACAGGTGACGCCAGTTATATGTTTCCAAGAAGCAGTTTTAAGCTATATTGTCTGTTATATATTTTACACCTCTGGCATACGCAGTTATCCCAAGTATGTTTGCGAATTTTCCATTTTTTTTTCTGTCCATTTTGTCAGTCTGTTCTTTTGT
Source organism: Ctena decussata (assembly GCA_963989385.1). Classification (NCBI taxonomy): domain Eukaryota; kingdom Metazoa; phylum Mollusca; class Bivalvia; order Lucinida; family Lucinidae; genus Ctena; species Ctena decussata. Next base: position 7,127,339 of record OZ022498.1, read on the forward strand.
TCATTCATTCGTGTGTCCATCCGTCCGTTTGAGTTGTCATTTAAAGTTTTGGGCCAAGTGCGTCTGTATTTATTTATTTTATGTACTGGTCGGAGATATACATGAGGGTCTCAATGGGGTACCTCTGAAATCAGTAATCAGTAAAATTTCAGCCCCAAAATCAGTAATCAGTAAAATTTAAGGGCAAAAGTCAGTAATCAGTAAAAATTTTGGCCAAATCAGTAAAATTGCATACCGCAACCATTCTCTCTATCTCATGCCCATGATGCATAGTTAAGGAGTAAGTACTCTTCAGGAACTGACTGAATCAGATCAAAAAACCCTATCCCAAACATCAAAGGGAAAGATTGACAAAGACATCCTAACAAACAATAAATTACAAGTGATAAGCCGAGTCAGCAGCTCTTTCCCAAATAGGTGACAACTCAGCTATCTTTACTGAGCTAAATAATTTAGACTAACAGAAGGGTTTCAATAGACTAAGCAAATTAAACGAAAAGCATTTAAAAACTATTTAGGCCTACTTTGAAGACTACTGAATAGTATCATAATAGTCTTTTTTATCCGAAATTTATGCTAAACACATAGAAAGACAGTTTTTCTATGAAAAAACGCATGCAGTATAACCTGAAAAAATCACCCTTTTTACATTTAAGACAGAGACTGTGCATCAGTGAAGGTGAATCCCCCAAATCGTATGCAGTATTCAGCCCAAATTAGAGAGTATTTCGTACACAGAGTCATGGTACACAGTATTCAATAAAAAACAGCAACTCGTACGCGTACTCGCACAAAGATGTGCGAAGCCGCCTGGTTTGACAGGAGAGAACTAGCAAAAACGCCTCTTGGCGTCTTTAATAACCTTGATGCTTCTTCTACGGATAAAAATATGAAACCCTGCATACTCAGTCTTCTTGTCGCATTCGGAAACATGATGTCAAATCCGTAAAGTTCATCCTCCCAAGAAATTGAAAACAAAATGTGAAATATGAAATTGTTTACATCTTTAACAACCTGAGAAAGTTTCATTTGAATAGGATCCTTAGTCGTAGAAGGAAATGGACTTTTGTTCGAATGTGTGAAACCCTATAGGACTTAATAGAATCTTTCATCATATAATATTATATTCGAGTGGACTAACAACGATTTTTCTGCGATTCAGGTAACCGCTAACCGCATGTGACGCCGTTAACCGGTATTTTTTTTTCACTCTAATTTCGCTAATCAGTATATTTGTCGACCGATTCCGTTAATCACTTAGCATAGGCAACGCCGCTTACCAATAAAATTTCCCCTCAAATTTTGCTAATCAGTAATTTTTGGAGCCAAAATTTGCTAATCAGTAAACCCCATTGAGACCCTCATACATGTGTCTCAGCCAATCTGCTCCAGTGTTCCTCCGCCACAATGGAATTCTTACTATATATATATGTTTCCCTAAGACTTGCGGTACTTTCAGTTAACTTATTTATGCCGCATACTGGAGAAATTGAGAATTGTAGAACAGTCGATATGAGCTGGAATTATAACTTTCCTTAAGATTCAGAAGCGTGCTTAGGACTTTAAAAGCAAGGAATATCACCCGGAAAGTGAGATATCTGCCCCATGCCCATCTAATTTGACGACTCTCAAATGAGACAAAAAACAAACAAAACATAATATACGTAATCAGGCGAAAAAAATTGATGTTGGAAAACTCTAATAAGTAAGTAAGTAAGTAAGTAAAGACTTTATTTAAAGAGGGTGACAACATTTAGCATAACTAGCTAATCTTTCATGAGGCCCTCTAATGCAATAAAGATCACTTGATTCAACAGTCATGACTTTGCAAAGAAAGTTTTAAATGTAAAACATGCAAAGGTAGACTGAGAAAAAACTAGTTCATAAGGTATAGTAATATATACTGAAAATATTTCAAAAGTTGCCACTTTTTATTTTAAATATCTAAGGAAAATGAGGCTACATGCACAAAAAATTCACAACGTATATACTCTGCTATACCTGATTATGTCCATATCCAGAATTGAAAATTGTTCAAATGAATTAGTGAGGAACAAGCATGTGGTCTTTGTGTTCTTACATGTAGTACATTTAACATACAGTTGAATCACTTTACAGTTTTTTTTCAGGGAAACATCTCTCTTACAATATCAAATTGAATTTTAAAAGTTTGAAGTCGGTCTGTGGCTTATTTTAACATACCGCGCCTAAATGTCGCAAACAGGTGCAGTTTTTTTTAGGCCAGTTGAATGTTGTAATTTCAAATGATTGTGACGTCACAAAAGATTTATGAGTTACAAATCCACACGACGTGCGCGATTTACAGGAAGCTCCAAAGACCGTAAGGAAAGCAGCTGAGATTAAAAACCGATGATTATGACGTTAACTTACATCGACGCCGTCTCAGTAATAGGTTTTGCATGACAACATCGAGTGCAATGATGATTGGAAACCAACGCGGATAACGCAACAATATTGAGACAGCAAGAAATCATCTAAAAGTGTTGCATAAGATAACGACTTGGTCGCCTTATGCGTTTCACAGGTGTAACGCTCTTTTAAGTAAATAATAAGAAAAAATGCATATTTTTTTAATTTGATAAGTTTCAAGCATTTTGTCGTAAAAAGGTAAACACTGTCAAGTGAATGAATCGCCAGCGAGCAATAAAAAGTGGAGTTTTTTTAAATCCCCTCAGTAAAGTCGCTTCGATGTAGGCCTATATATATTATGACACAAAAAAGAAACGTCCGTTTTATAAGGTTCTGTATCTTATGAACCGGTAAAGTTGCTAACCAAAAGAAATAAAACAAAATGTTTTCCGAACGTCTGGCACACATGGAACTGCAACCGTTTTAATTTTTGTCCATAAACTCTAGGTTTATCGAACTTAATATGAAAACAGCTTTTTTCATCCTCAGCAGCATTTTATTCACTTAAACATGAAACGATTTACGTTAAACGAGTTCAAAAATTTCGTTAAACATAAAAACCCCATTTGAAAAACAAAAGCAGCTGATAAAATGAACGATAAAGCAGCCCAAAGTCTTCGATTAATGAAATTATCTCCCTTTGAATTAAATTAATAACGGTTTTAGAACTTCCATATCTCCATAGCCGCTCATCATTTTGACGCCGCTTTTGTTTTAATTGACTATTCTTGTGTACGACAATGACAACATGCACCAGAAAATCAAAATTAAGGCTGAAATCGAAAATCGGAGTTCACTAAATCCCGGTTTTATCACCTAGTCTCTTACAGAAAAGTAATCAAGTAATTTTGTTATAAACCTTTTGCAAGCTGAATTATGCTAAATTCCAATGATACTGGTGGCTAGAAACGAAATGTGTAGTAGTTCTATGCCATTGGCTTCCAAACGGATGGACAAACAAGACAATGTCTACGTTTATCTAAGCAAAGTCATTATCGACGTTTTTTGACGTCACTTTACGTTACAGATTTATGCCAGTAATGATGACACTAAGGAATGCATCTAGCACTGAGTCTCATAAAATCTCAACAGCGTGTCTGCTCAGTGACGCTGGGATGTGTTGAGATCGTTAAATTGTGAAGAACATACGAAATTTGATTTTGTTACTTTCGAAGTTTGGGTACTGGTGTTTGCGGCGTTGTCATAGGCGCAAATGTTTATCGAATGGACTTTTGTTTGGTGCATACCATAGCTAAATAATCGACGTTATTGAAACAAAACACTTGAATGACATGCCTGCATGTCTTTGCAATTAACATACAAAAAGGTCAAGCGGACGTTTCTTGTTTGTGCCAGTATATGATTGACACATATCAAATCACTAGTGCATTTGAAGAAAACTTATAGGCCAGGTTGCTTCTTATGCAGATCAGCCTTCAATAAAGGAGACTTTATTTCCAGCTCGTTTGCCAATAGATTCTACAATCTATCTGAGCCGCGACATGAGAAAACTAACAAAGTGGTTGTGCGCCCAGCGCAGACAGATCAGCCTGGGCATCCGCCCGGTCTGATCAGAGTCTTCACTGTCCGCACGGAGGTAGCATAGGCTCTAAGCTACCCTTTAACCGCTTAGCGAAGAGTCTTATCGGACTGTGAGAATTCCGAGTCTGCGCTAGGCACAAAACCACTTTGTTAGTTTTCTCGTGTCGCGGCTCAGTTCTGTATCTTCTGTATGATCAAGTTATGCACACTATTCATCAGACATATGTTGCGCTTAGTCACTATCTGATGTATGATCGCATTTTATGTCTGTCTCATGGCTTGTTATTAGCTCACCTGAGCATCTGTACTCACTATAAGGGAAACTGCTATTTGGCTGCTATGTTTTGTAACGATATTATACAGTTTGAATAATCTCTGTTGAGGGTTTCTCAAGGACATTATTGTCACGGATATTCCGTGATGTTATGTTTAAGTTCTCTTTCTATCCTTATGTTTATATTTTATTTTATTTTATAGTGTTGATAAGCTACTTCCCACACTACAGTTTGTATGCAATTATAATACTTAAAGTTACTTTTGGTAACATGACATTAATTTAAGTAACGTTAGGGTTGATTAACAATTACTGGTATAACGTCATTAGACGTTGACGTCGTATCCAAGGCTAAGTAACGTCACGACAGAATTCAGGGACAGTAAGAAGAAACACAGTTGAAACATTTTCACAGATTGAAGAAAACAAAGAGACTGATCGGGAAAGAAGTGTACAAAGAGAAAGAAGGAAAGTGTTTATAGAAATTTATCATATCAGGAACATTAGAAATATATCTTTAGTATATTTATTCAAATTCAAGAGGAAAATTCATATGTAACTGTATACCAATGTGGCTACTTTGTGGAATTATTAAATGTGTATGCTACATCATTCTTTAGTTAATATCATTCGCCACATTGTTTGGTGCCGGAACCCGGGACGATTACAGATATACAGATATAAATATATGATTTAGGGGCCAAAAGCTGACTAATTGATGTAAAAATGTCGTTAAGTCATTTAAAATCAAACAGGACACGATACAAAAACATTCTTGACCGTGAACTTACGGCAGGACAAGGTCTTCTGACAGATGAACAGGAAAAGGGGGACCCAAAGGACTTCGCCCTAAGAATTGAATCTTGCATTAACAGACTGACAACATTCTGCGATAAGTTGGAAATCACGAATGAAAAGATTTCACTGGCTGTTGCAGGAACAGACCAAGCGGAAAATATGGAAGAATTATTGACGGAAGACGGCTTATTTATGACCTCAGTTGTAGACTGCAGAGATCAACTGGTTACCTTAGGTAAATCCCTAATTGATGACAAAACACCATCGTCAAATTCCTCTATGATAACAATCACAGAAGAAAGGAGTCGGATGGAACAATTACAATTGCAGATGCAGCAAATGTTACTAGATCAGCAAATGATATTGATGCAACAAACCCAAACATGCCAAAGACAGCAGAATTCTAACGGAACGGTAAAATTACCAAAGCTTGACATACCTACATTTAATGGAGACAAGATGAAATGGACCGAGTTTTGGGACACATTTGAGACAACAATTGATAGAAATGACACTTTATCCGGCGTAGAGAAATTAAAATATCTCAACAGCAAGCTTACCGGTGATGCCAAACAAGCAGTTTCAGGTATACTCCTGTCAAATGAAAATTATAAAGTTGCAACAGACCTACTTAGAGAAAGGTTTGGAAATCAACAAACAGTTATTAATTCTCACTATGCAGAACTAATCAATATAACCTCTGCCAACAACAACACACGAAGTCTGAGATCTCTGTACGATCATATAGAAAAGAATTTAAGGAGCTTGGAAGCACTGAAACAAGATATTAACCAGGACATTTTTATTTCCATTGTTACATCTAAAATGCCAAGAGATGTCCTTATACAACTTGAATTACAAAAGGGCTCAAAGTGCAACTGGTCAGTTAGTAAGCTTAGAGATTTGTTCAATGAATACATATCTGCTAGAGAAAGAGCCGAACAGCAAGTAACAACAGAAAATAGGTATACACTTCCAAGAACCCCACGACCAACAACAGAGGCGTTGGTCTCGGGATATAAGTCACAAAGGTTACCTAGTTCACAGCAGCCAAGAACAGCATGTCAATACTGTAGTGGTGTACACTGGAGTGATGACTGTCCAGCATATCCCACACTTGAAGGAAGAAAGCAACGCATGAAAGGAAACTGTTTCATTTGCTTGAAACGAGATCATAGAACGAATGAATGTAACTTTACTCGATCATGTTATTACTGTGGCAAGTCGAATATTCACCACAGAAGTCTATGTCCCAAAAGATTTGGAGCAGTAAATGAGTCTGCGCATTTAGCTGAGGAACTAGCAGAACCAGATGCTGAAGGCAGCACAGAAACCGAGAACGTTCTAATTTCATCAGGAGAAATGGTGCTCATGCAAACAGCACAGACCACAATCAAGAATCCAAATGACGGAATACAAGAAACCGGTCGCATGCTATTCGATTCAGGAAGTCAAAGGACATACATAACCGAAAGTTTAGCAAGAAAACTAAATCTGAAATTTGGTGAAATGAATGAAATTACTCTTCTCACTTTTGGATCAGAAAAGCCTAAAATTCATAAAACTCCCTCAACGGTTTTAGATATAGAGCTGAGAGATGGTAATGTTTTAAAAATAACCGCTAATGTTATACCAAGTATAACCGGCTCCATCCAGAGGCGTCCATTTAACACGAGCTGTCTTAAGAACTGGGAGTATCTTTGGAAAGAAAATGCACTGGCAGATACTCTGCCTAGCGAAAGAGAAAGTACGACAATAGATCTGTTAATAGGTAATGACTATTATCTTGATCTCATCTTGCCACAAAAGATAGAAATTCAGTCAGGTCTGTATATGCTCAGTTCAAAACTTGGATGGATACTGACTGGAAGAACAGCAGACGTAGTAGATGAAACAGTAGAACAAAACATGCTAGTATTCACTTGTGGTACAGACATTCAGAGAGAAACAAATTTATTCTCAAAAGTGGACAAATCTCTGCCTGTTTAACCAGACTTAGAGGACTTCTGGCGCCTAGAGTCAATAGGTATACAAGATACACCAACAGATTCAAATTCTAAGGAAGACAAAATATTAAAGAAATTCAATGAGACATTGCAATACAAAAATGGAAGGTACAGTGTTTCTTGGCCTTGGAGACATGACAGATCAGACTTACCAGATAACCGTGCAATGGCAATAGGGAGGCTAAAATCATTGATACACAAACTGAAGACTAATCCTGAACTTGTGAAACAATATGGAGACATTATAGATGATCAGCTTAAACAGGGAATCATTGAAAGAGTGTTTTATGATCCAAAACAGTCTACAAATCACTATATTCCACACCATGCTGTAATAAATCCTACAAAGACAACCACAAAAGTGAGAATAGTATATGACGCATCGGCAAAGACAAAGAGAGAAAATAAAAGTCTAAATGAATGCTTATACAGAGGGCCCGTCATGCTGCAAGACTTAACTGGAATTTTATTACGCTTTCGTTTAAACAGAATTGCGTTAGTCGCTGACATCGAGAAGGCCTTTTTACAGGTGGGTCTCACAGAAAAATCTAGAGATGTCACAAGATTTGTCTGGCTGAAAAACAAAGGAAGACTATGTCTTGAAAACAACATTCAGGAATACCGATTTTGTAGAGTTCCTTTTGGAATAATTTCAAGTCCTTTCCTACTAGCCGCCACTCTAGATTACCATCTGAAGACATTCAACAGTAAAACAGCAGAGAAGATCAGAGAAAATATTTATGTTGATAATGTCATAACTGGAAGTCCGTCTCTTGAAAATGCATTAACATTCTACAGTGAAGCAAAACAGATATTTAGTAAGGCTGGAATGAACTTGCGGGACTGGGCATCTAATTGCCAGGAGGTGCGTAATAGGCTACAAGAGCAAGACAAGTCACACACGGACAGAATGAAAATTCTAGGTCTCTCGTGGGTAGTTACAAATGATGAATGTCTATCAATGTAAGCCTCACAAGTGATACGCAGTCAGATGTAACCAAAAGAAGAGTATTACAACATATTGCATCGGCCTTTGACCCCCTTGGCTTATTTAGTCCCGTGATACTGCAAGGTAAAATTTTTCTAAAATCATTATGGAATCAAAACGTTTCATGGGATGAAAAGTTATCGCCACAAAATATCTCAAAATGGAACGATATACAGAAAGAGCTACAAATGCTTCCACGCTCAACATTCCCAAGATATATTGGATTTCCCAAGGAAGAAAAACGCAAATATCAGTTGTTAGCCTTTTGCGATGCATCTAAACATGCTTATGCTGCTACAGTTTATCTGCGTCAAGAGTGTGGATCAATGTGTAGATCGGATCTAATTTTTTCAAAGACAAGACTAACACCAAATAAAGACATCAGCATTCCAAGATTAGAATTACTAGCCGCCATGATTGGAAAAAGATGTTTAAAGTTTGTAGAGTCAGAAATAAAATTAGAAATAACCCAAAGACATATGTGGTTGGACTCTCAATGCGTACTGTTCTGGATAGATACCAACAAATCGCTGAGCACCTTTGTAGAAAATAGGGTGAAAGAAATCAAAGCACAAAACAACATTAGCTTTCACTATATTTCATCAAAAGAAAATCCAGCTGACATTGCAAGTAGAGGTGTTTCAACTTCGGATCTTCAAAACAACTGTCTGTGGTGGAAAGGTCCTGGCTGGCTTATACAACCAATGAACAATTGGCCAGTCTGGAAATATGATAAAGAGACTAAAACTTTGCTATCAGAAGCAGAAACGGAATGTAGGAAAACAAACATAATGTACGAGGCAAAGCTCGTTGCTGGGGAGGGTCCTACCAGAAACAACAGAATAAGTAAAACAGTGGACAGCCCATTTGGAATGGACATAACAAGATTTTCTTCATTGACTAAACTTTTGAGAGTAACGGCCTTAGCAGCAAAGTTTATTTCAAAACTAAAGAAAGAAAGAAATGGTCCAATTGAAGCTTCGGAGTTGCTTAAAGCTGAGGAGAGATGGATATCATACAGTCAAAAGAAACACTACGGTGACATTCTTGAGTCAATCAGGAAAGGAAAGGTAAAAGGTCATAAGAACCACCTTGGTTTATATCTCGCTGAACAGGGTTTACTCAGGTGTGGTGGCAGATTAGGGAATGCTGACATAAGTGAAGGAGCTAGACATCCACTGCTGCTGCCAAAAAGTGACAAATTCACAGACTTGACAGTAGAAAACTACCACAAAAAAGCACTGCATGCAGGAACATCGCAAACTTTAGGACTAGTGAGGCACAGATATTGGATACCTCATGGACGTTCAGTGGTTAAGAGAGTTATACAAAGTTGTGCTATTTGCCGTCGTCATGAAGGTGGCCCCTATAAGATGCCACTGATGCCACCATTACCAAACAAACGTGTAACAGAATCAGTTCCATTTACTTACACTGGAGTAGATTATTTCGGACCTTTGTTTATCAAGATTAAGTCAGAAATTCAGAAGGTTTGGGTGTGCTTATTCACTTGCTTAGTTACAAGAGCAGTCCATCTTGAACTCATACAGAATATGTCCACCGAACAGTTCATCTTAGGTTTCAGAAGATTCTTAGCAAGACATGGTAAGCCCAAAGAAATCATTTCAGATAATGCACCACAATTTAAAGTAGCTTCGGAAACATTTGATCGATTATGGGGACAGATATTGACACACGAAGACGTAATGTCATACGCTGCAAATGAAGGCATAAAATGGAAATTCATTGTTGAGCTTGCCCCATGGATGGGCGGATTCTATGAACGATTGGTAGGACTAGTAAAGAGAACACTGAGAAAAGCTATTGGAAGAGCAAGCTTGACAAATGAGCAACTTTTAACAATATTAAAAGAAGCAGAAGCAGTTGTTAACTCTAGACCTTTAATTTATGTTGGAGATGATATTCAGTCTAACATAACTTTGACCCCAGCTCATTTTCTAACACTTAACCCAGATATAGGAATACCAGACATTGACAACAATGAAGCTGACGACTATAGTCCAAATAAGAATGCAGCAGAAAAGCTGCTAGATACTTGGAAAAAAGGACAAAAACTTTTAGAGAGATTTTGGCAGATATGGAGGAATGATTACCTTTTAAGCCTAAGAGAGAGAACACAGTCAAAGCTCAAAGAAACTCGCGTACGATCATCATTTCCCGCTCGAATCGGTGACATAGTACTCATCAGAGATGACTTGCCAAGAGGAAATTGGAGACTGGGTAGAATTCAAGAACTGATTCAAAGTGAGGACAGTGAAGTTCGCTCAGCAAAGATTTTACTACCTTCAGGAAAACTGTTAGGACGTCCGCTTAATTTGTTATATCCGATTGAATGTCCAGAAAAGGAAAATTCTAATGACACAGATAAAAATGCGAGAGACAGTTTAAAGGAATCTGCACAAGATAACCAACAAACAGAAAAACGACCGAGGCGAAAAGCAGCAGTAAGAGCTCTTGAAAAAATTCAGGAGCAATCTGAATGACACTTAATCTTTTGTGGGGAGTGTCACGGATATTCCGTGATGTTATGTTTAAGTTCTCTTTCTATCCTTATGTTTGTATTTTATTTTATTTTATAGTGTTGATAAGCTACTTCCCACACTACAGTTTGTATGCAATTATAATACTTAAAGTTACTTTTGGTAACATGACATTAATTTAAGTAACGTTAGGGTTGATTAACAATTACTGGTATAACGTCATTAGACGTTGACGTCGTATCCAAGGCTAAGTAACGTCACGACAGAATTCAGGGACAGTAAGAAGAAACACAGTTGAAACATTTTCACAGATTGAAGAAAACAAAGAGACTGATCGGGAAAGAAGTGTACAAAGAGAAAGAAGGAAAGTGTTTATAGAAATTTATCATATCAGGAACATTAGAAATATATCTTTAGTATATTTATTCAAATTCAAGAGGAAAATTCATATGTAACTGTATACCAATGTGGCTACTTTGTGGAATTATTAAATGTGTATGCTACATCATTCTTTAGTTAATATCATTCGCCACAATTATCAGCTCGGCGATTTTTGGAAGAACATTTGAAAGTTTCCACTCTACAATGCACCTCTCTACGAAAACCATTTTGGGGAGGCTTAAAATTAGACGTTGTAAAGGTGTGTGGATGCATTTCCAAACATCGTTGAAATGGCCATTTACGGTCAGGTTTCTTGAAAATCCTCACTGTTGTACTCAGTTTCTAAACAATTGTCATTAAAACCGATAACAACCCCTAATTTCTTGTTGAAGAGACCACGTACCTAAAGGCCAAGTGTAGGCCTCCAGAGGCCTGAAACCCAAAATACAACAGCTGCTTGACTTACACAGTAAATATTTGACGGAATGGTTGCCATTTATGGATTGAATGCTATTTTTCAAGCCGATCTATTTTGAGGCTAGAAATAGCCATTTAACATGAAAAAAGCAATGAAAATATGGCGCATCTAGCGTCTTCCACACTTTCCAGCATTTGGTACATACAGAAAACACCCAAAAATCAGAAACACATTTAAATAGTTTATATCTAGAGATGAAATCTACAGCGTATAACGATATTGTTTTGGTTTATGGTTGTAATATTTGCCAAGTATTGAAGATCGTAAAAAATGTCAAATTTAACATACCTTGACAAGACTTCACTGCGGCTGGTCTTGTACCGTGTAGCGACAGTAAAACGTCTCCCCGTACATCATACAGAGTGCAGATAATACTTATATTTAGCCTTTGAGATCAGATGATATGTTCTGAAAATCAGTAATTTTAGATTGATTTGGACTCATATACCAGATCATCGTGTTTGTATTGTATTCATTGGACACTGTTTCATATTAATTTAGCCTTTGAGATCAGATGATAGGTTCTGAGAAATCAGTAATTTTAGATTGATTTGGACTCATATACCAGATCACCGTGTTTGTATTGTATTCATTGGACACTGTTTCATATTAATCAGTCTTTGAATCGACTGTCCTATTAAAATTAAGAAATTGCAGTATAGTTTTCCCTGGCCTTTGTCGCCAGATCATGTCAGGGTCGCTGAAGAAGTTTGAATAGCCGAAACGTCAAAGTATGACCCATGTTCCGTCTTTTGAATGTGTTCTCTGCTCTTGGAGGAACTCTTAAAGATTTTAATTTCATGAACTTTGTAGCCCTGTTAAGCCTCTTGTAGTCAAAACTTTAATAATGCTGGAACTCTCTAAGTTTTCAATTTTTAGCATTTTTTCATTATCTGTATATTGAAAAGTCTTACATTCGACTAATGTGGCGAAACTGTGAATTAATACAATGCCACATTAGAAAGTCATTTAATTAATAATATATACATATAAATACTGTATTAACAGTTAAATGACTTTCTAATGTGGCATTGTATTAATTCCTTGATATTTCGCCACATTTCTGGTGCCGGAACCCGGGAGCTCTACAGAAACGATACTCTTGTACAGCTGTCTCAGCTAGCTGAGCAGATTCTTGTTTTATCGCTCCAAACCTTTGTGGACAAACTTCTGTGGTGAGCATGTGCTTGTCCGCAGTAAACGTATGTCCTGGTAATGGGGCATTCATTCGGTCTATGGTTTTGTTTGAGGCATATACAGCAGCTTCCAAGAATCCGTCGCTTCCTAGCCTCAATGGTGGGGTATATTAGACATTCGTCACTCCAGTGTGCTCCACTGCAATATCTACATGGCGGTAGAAGCCATCGAGAATTAGGTGATCTTTGTGTTTTAGATCCCGTGACTAGTGCCTCTGTTGTTAATCTCGAGGGTTTTGTATGTGTACATTTATTTTCAGCTGTCAGCTGTTGCTCTGCTCTTTCTCGAGCTGAAATTATCTCATTTAATAGCTCTTGTAATTTGTTTACTGACCACTGTTTTTTAACCCTTCTGTGTGTCCAGTTGTATTAATATATCTCTAGGGATTTTTGACGTTACAATAGATATAAAAACATTTTGATGAACATCTTGTTTGAGGGCCTCAAGACTTCTTAAATTTCTCTCTATGTGATCATTAAGTGATCTTAAACACTTTGTACTATTGCTGGCAGGGGTGAGATTAATTATTTGTGTATAGCGTAAATGGATTACTGTTTGCTGATCTCCAAATCTTTCTTTCAATATATCTATAGCTACCTTATAATTCTCATTAGATAAGGGAATACCTAACACTGCCTGTCTTGCCTCACCTGTGAGCTTACTGTCGAGATACTTGAGGTTGTCTATATTGGATAAACTTTCATTTTTATCGATAGTTGTTTCAAATGTATCCCAGAACTCGGTCCACTTTAATTCTCTGGTTCTTCTTTGCTCATCTACTCTGTAATGTCTGACTTTGTAACTCCTGGCAACGACGTCAACGTCATATAACGTAACGTCATTATATTTACTGAACCTTAAGTAATTGAAATTAACCAAATGTAATGAAAATTGTTTGCATGAAAAAGCAGATGACTTATTATAATTCATAACAAGTTATAACAAAACAACATTCAACAAGATTATAAGATTATACCATACAATCACGGTAGTTCCGTGACAACGAATAGTTTATAAATAAGATTTAAGTTTGACGTTCAATATTTCCTATATTGTATGACGAACATATTATTAATTTGAATATGGTGATATATAAAAGTAATGCTGCAAAATATTCAACAGCGACCCATTTTTGAAGGGGCCAAAATTGGCCTTTAATGCACATGATACTTTGATAATTTTTTAAGCACAGGTCTAATTTAAGGGAAAGTCTACGTAGAAAGCATAAATCTGTGAGTAATGGCTGTATTCTAAGACCTCACTCACCTGCGAGTGACTCAACTTTGTAGCCAGGGGGAGGATTATCCCATTGAAATTTGAGCAATATTCAGGATTAACTCAATGAGTGTAGCTGGAGTGACGTTGTAGAATATAGGCGTTAGTATATGATTTATGAATTTAGAAATTAAATCAATGACCATCTTTTACGGTAAAAACGAAACAATATAACACTTTGCGAGTTTCCAAGGTACCCAGGTCATACGTTCGAACTGTAACCATAGAAACGTTGACTAATCCGAAATATATATTTAGATACAAAGACATGGACCCCAAAAAAGAGGTGTGATCAGGTGCCCCTAAGTAGTAAGCACCACCTGTCCGTTATAATTTACTCGCAATCTGAGGGATAAGTAAAATGAGTAAAATACGTTTAGAAACGGCCACATTGTAGGGATAACGAGGTCGTGGTGTCTCACAAATTTCCTCGCTCTACAATATCATTGTCAGAACAGTTACTGATGAATAGCTTCCCTCTATCAACAAAGTCTTGATATTTGACACAGACTCTAGCAGAGTAACTTGGAAACACTAACTCCGACTAAAAGACAATCTCAGATCCAGTTGAGTTGGTATGACGTTTAGCGGGGCAGCTGGAAAAACAATTACAACGAACTTCTTATGATTTTATTTACGAGTATGTGTTACAATCTCAATGACGTGTTTTAAGTAGCTTTGGTGACAGAGTGATCAATATTTACGCTCGAGGCCCTGGGTTTGAGTCCCGGCGGGCCACGATTTGTTCTTCCCAAATAGGTATGACTTCAAATGAGGTGAAAAATTAATGTGGTTGTTGCTTATTTCTTGAAAGATTTCAACAAAACATCTGCATGTTGGAACACTAAAATAAGTTAATGTGAAAGGGTAGATAATTATTTGATGTTGTATAGGTCTTTCAACATTATTTCATTCATTTCGTCATTCAGTCAGGATAGATACTGACAAGGATTAAACAGTCCAGAGGTCTTTTCCAACCTTATTTATGTCTTTATTATTAAGAAGGTTTGAATTTTAAATTTGCATCATCATATATTTTTCCATAGATGTAATGCTAAATGAACTTATTTCCAAGAGGTATATAAGAATATAACAATCCATCATGAGTGTCCATGTAGGACAGGGAAATCTCACCCGAGGGATCGGAATTTCAGCCGGAGACGAGGGTGAGATTTCCCTATACTACATGGACTGGCTCATGATGGATTATTTTTCTCCCACTTTTAGCGGATTTTAAACCTCAAGTCGGATAATTCTTCAGAACATCTACCTTCCCATGATGAATAAGGGACAATAAACTTGATTATGCAGATCATATGAAGTTTGGATGAAGGAATCATTTTAGCAAACAGAACCTCAAACTTTGCAAAGTGCGTAATCGTAGTTCGAAAAGGTGCGGATAAGATGTGTAGAAATGTGCAAATGTGAAACGCAATAGTCTTACAGAAGCCCATTTGGCTTACGCATCAACGGAAAGAGTTTTCAGCCACAATGACAAATAAAGATAAATCGGTAAATACCTAGAAAAAGCGTCTAACACCATATTGTGCCGTTGCCAACCTGGGTTCGAGGTTATAAAACTTGAGTATAATCTCAAACTCAAAATAAAGCATGTGCTCGGAAGCAGTCAATCAGTGTGGTTTTATTACATGCTCGGAAGCTGCCAATCAGTGTGCTTTATTTTGAGCTTGAGAAACATGCTCGGAAGCAGCCAATCACTGTGCTTTATTTTGAGTTTGAGAATGTACTCGAGTTTTATAACCTCCGGGCCAGGTTTAATGCATGTGAGCTTCATATTTTGCATTTTCGAACTTCGTTTAGCATGATCGTCGAGCCCGTGTTACAATGTAAACAAAGTTGACAATTGCAAATTTTGATTTTTTTTATGATGGGCGTTGTTTGATGAAATTTACCGATATCTTCATAGTTCATGTACTTCTATGTCATACGATTTGTATTCAGTAAACATAGACATGACCATATAATTGCACAACGTATAATGGGCTTTCAAACCTCGAAGCTTTAGCTATTAAGGCGCGTCAGCAGGAATAGATCTGTTTGTTGTCATAGCAACGAGAATTTACTAGTCGATAACTAATACACAGAAACATTAAAGGAACCCCGTAAGGAATTTATTTGAAAGTAACATGCAAACCTTACCTGAGATGCAAAATAATGTGATTATAGTCATTATCAATAATGACGAAATTGAGCTTTTGTGTAACACTTGGCTAGCGGCTCAAATAGAACACTGATGCAATAATCAAAGAAAACATATTAATCGAAAGAGGCAAATATATACCATAGTTACCTTAAATATTGCGACAGTGAAGCAAGTTACTGCACTTACACTACGTAATGATTAATCTGTTACGGTGAGCCAAGCTGTACTTTGAGAATGGCGCACTGTGCACACCAGTACCTGATTGTTCCTTTAGTCTGATTAACGTCGCATTGACAGGTTCTTAATAGCATAAGCGACAAGGAATAACACAGATCAGCATGCACATCCGCGCAGTCTTTTCGGATCATTCCAATTTCGCATACACAATCCAAATATCCTAGGGAATCTAAAATTTGAAAGGTGAAGAATATTTTATTTGTAAGAGCAGGCTAATTTGAATATTCACTTTACTAAATTCACACAACGCAAGTCCGTCTAACCTTGGTCCATGCTGTTTCCGCTGGCATTTTTGTCTCAGTATATAGAGTCATTGTGGTAGTTCAGATTCAGAATAGGCTGACGGCATATCTTTCTCCCAGGAGAGAAGTTGATCAAACACTCAGTTGAATTGTATAATTTGTTACTGCAATCAAGGCAAACAATGCTAAAAAGTTTCATTATTTATACAAGATAAGGTTATATTTGCCTTTACATGCAATAACGTTTACGAATGTTCGTGCTTTTACCAGGTACCATAATACATTTTCATCCCCTCTCACAACGTAACTGGCGATGGAATATAGGGTTTGTCACATAAGCACGTACGTTCATCTTTTGTCATCGCTTTGTCGACTTCATTTTTAAACCGATTTTAATTTAACTTCACACAAGATTGGATATGAAAATGCATCCAATACATTTGCGTTTCAGGATCTAGGTCCGAGGTCAAGGTGCAGTCCGAACTCGTAAGCCATTTAAACGTAGACAAATCCGGTATATTTTAGATACACAGACATGGACCCCAAAACAGAGGTGTGATCAGGTGCCCTCGGGTAGTAAACACCACCTGCCTATTATAATACGGCCGCCATATCTATGTATCAGTGGAAATAGTTGGTGAAAATGAAAGTCCGGTATTTGAAAGCTTAACTAAGCTTCGGCTGAGGCCATCGAAACGGAAATTAGTTAAGAAACGGCCTCATTGTAGGGATCAACGAGGTCATGATGTCTCCCATAAAACTTTTTAACTGTAAACACAAGCTTTACTTTATGATACCCCTGTGTCAACAGTTTACGAGTGAGTAGCTTCCCTCTTTCAACAAAGTCTTGATAATTGAAACAGGCTTTAGCATAGCGAACTAGCTGACTAACCAACTTTCGAAAGTCACCAGATCACAATCTCGTGTTTTTTTTCCTGTTTTAACAATCGCAGGACAACCCAAGATCACTGTGCAGATACGCTGCTAAGATTGTATGAGTGCTAGATGTATTTCTTACTGTCACGACCCGTGGCAAAAATCTGTCACATAGGTGGCGTCACAGAACGTCGCTAACGACCGTGGGTAGTTACATGCAGATGGTCCATCAGTCTGGAAGCTATTGGCATATGACTACTTAAAAAATCAATTCTAGCCATCTATAGCATTGACATTAGCATCATTCAGCATCGGAAAAAGTTTTTTTCAAAATTGCTTAATTACTTTTCTGTAAAGGATTGGGTAATAAAACCGTTCTTTAGTGAACCCGGATTTCAGATTTCAGCGTTGATTTTAGTTTTCTCATGCATGTTTTCAGTTTCGTACACAAGACTATCCAACTGAAGCAAACACGATCTCAAAATAAAAACGGCTATGGAGATTAGAAGTTCTAAAATCGTGTTTATCTTCTTTCAAAGGGAGATAATTTCATAAATAGAAGACTTTAGCCTGCTTTCTCGTTCATTTAAACAGCGTTTTTTCTTGTTTTTCAAAGTTATATGTTTCTGTTTTCCGACATTTCTGACCCTCTTTTAACGCAAAACATTTCATTTCGGTGAATAAAATGCAACTGAGGATGAAAAAAAACCAAAAAAAGCTGCTTTCACATTAGGTTCGATAAAACTTGTGGCTATGGAGAAAAATTAAACCAGTTGCAAATTTATATGTGCCAGACATTTGGGATTTTTTTTTGTTTAACATGTGTTTCTTTGGCTTACAATTTTACTGGTTCAAAAAATACAGAACCTTCAAAACGGACGTTTTGTTTTTGTTTCAGTATAGATGATCCAATAGTGGCAGTCAATGTAACTGAATACACTGAATTTCACCGAAATAATTTTCTCCATATTCTTACTCCATAATCCACAAATGTATATTCAAATGGGTATATTAGGCATAATTTGTAAGAAATTCGCTAACAGTCAAAGTTTAGCATTATAGGCACATATTTTATTGTACGTAAATTTGGCGTTTTAAAAGCCTCGTGACATTTGGAGAGACTTTCGATAATACCATTAACACAAATATCTGTATCTTGATTTCATTCTTATTGCGATGAACAGAGTTTTAATAGTTAACACATTTTCACTGCTACAGAAATAAAAACTGGCATCCATCAGCGTCACATAAGCTACTTAATACAAAGGCCTGTCGGAACCAGAGCTTTATGGTGACTTAGTTTATAAATTCAAAAAAAATGTAGGTAGCTCTGATTTTTCTGATCAGTTCAGAAAAGTTGTCGATCGTTACAAACGTACTGGATAAGACATAAATGTAATGTTTAGTAGTTAACCCAATCATCGTTAAAAACTTTGCTTCCCTCTTTAATTGCACGCCGGTTGGCCAGGTATCTGACTCAGGTTGCTTGGTTATTCGGAGTCTAACTGATGGTTTTCGTTTTGATGGTTTTCCTTTTGCTACCAAATCTGCCCTTTGTTTTGTTTTGTTATGTAAGTTAAAAACAAAATAGATGAAAATAGATGTTGATGCCGTTTTTGATTAGGATAGCTGATTAACCACCTGTTTGGGAAAGAGCTACTCATGCGGTTTAGCGTGCGTGTCTTTCATGAACTTGTGTGAATTTTTCCTTGTGTGTATGTGCTTCTTTCCCTATTGGTTTTGAGAGCGGAACGTGGGATTTGATTGTATTATTCCAGATCATTGCCTATCTTTTTACTTTTTATAAAAACTTCACCCATCAGTTAAACATATAAACATGGTATATAAAAGGCTCGTTTTTGATTTTTTCATTTTTGACATTATTATTTTTTTTTTTTTTTTTTTTTGTTGCTCCATGACGGTTCTATAGCCGAAAGGAGCTTAAAGTTAACATATCATAAATCAAACTTGCTGCCTCCAGTTTTATGAATGCGTTAATTGCTCTCTATATATGAATATACTTAAATTCTCCATAGTCCTAGCGTCTCAACACAAATCATTATTAACAGAGGTTATAAAATATCAATACTAAAATACAAGCACATTAAAAGCTGTATAAAACATCAATTTTTACCTATTTTCTGTTTCAACCACTTAAGGACACAAGAAGCAACATGGACTGCCACTCAGGTGACCACAGTGCTAGAAAGACAAGAAACGGGATCCACCTTAGACGTTTTCGCCTTGAAACGGACAGTACATAAGGCCACTGGGGGCTTAAACTAGTTTTCTGTGCGCGGCCTGTCACTCCCTTCTGGTATAATTCTAACGTTGTCGTTTACTTTTGGTAAAGGTACCTACTTCGTGTTTTGCTTTGCTTTAAAGATACTTAATTGCGATGTTAGTATGGCCACCTGGCCTTCACAGCTGCGCGCCTTTTTGTTCGTGCTTTCATTTTCTTTGTAGTCTTGTATTGTTGTGTGATCCTGTGCTGAAAATTCTAATGCGGATACTGTTTTTTGTCATTCAAGTATTTTGGTCATCTTTATGGCTGTTCACCTAGCTTTCTTTTGTGTCCTTGTGGTTTAGACTAAGAAAAGTAAAAAAGATGTTACGTTTATCCATTCTCAATGAATTACCATATTTTTCTGTATTGATGGTGCTCCTCCTTGTTGACCTGAGTGGGTCTGCTATTAGGAATGAGCTGTGTGATTAAATCGTTTGTATTTCTTCTTTTTTCTTTTGTGGTATCTTGGATAGGTAATGTTTCGTGGCTGTGTACTTTCCGTGTATCTTCCTTGATATTTTTGATACAATTTAACCAGCACATTTAGTACTCTGGCAGGTGGAAAAAAGGATCTAAACTATCGTAGCAGTAAAAAGTGATTAGTTGTGTTTTGCGATGCCAAGCGTAATTGGGAAATCTGAGACTGTTTACCGAGTATGCATAGCAACAAATGTGCTGTTTATTGATTTCAATTAAAAAATATCTGATCTATCGGAAATGTCTAGTAATTGACGCGTAATAAAGTTGTCACGAACTGTTCAGCTTAATTATGTTGTAGTAACATTGTTTTTTGAATGCGATTGATGTTGGACATATATAAATGCGTACTTATGCGCACTTCCTGGAGTTTGTTTCTTGATAAATCAAACTCAGTCATCCGCGATGCCATTAGATTCACAAGGCCATGCAATAGCGATCCAGTTTTTCTTCCGTGTAGAAAAGACTGTCATTGCTTGCAAGTAGTCGTTGTGTAATTAATATTGTTTGACCCTTTAAGGTATTTTGGCTCATTCCTAGGTTTCGAACATTAAAGTTGCACTAGAAAACTCAATACAAGTTTAGATTAACATACTCATTAGGTGAAACTCGTTTATCTTCCATGGGACGAACATGATGCAAATGCTTCGTCATCCGTCGTCGTTTGTCTACGTCGTCCGTCCACACATTTGAGCTGGAAAAGTTCTGAACCCTCCTGACCGATCTGAACAAAATATGATATGCACCATTTCAAGTGTTTAACCGCAAACACATTTCAGACAGATCGATTCAAAACTGTGTTTGTTAAAGTGGGCTTGAAGCGTCCATAGCCGGATAATAGTGAACGCATTTTCAACGATAGAAGCTACATTTCTGAACGGATGTTCTTGAGACTAATGCCAGTAATGGTATGCATATTGATATGCATTCGAACTCGGATTCGTTTGAATATTAACATTATCAGACAATTTTATACGGAGTTGCGGTCCTTGAAATTTTATGTCCCCCAGGAGCTTGAGCTGCAGTTCTTTCCAAGGCGGAAACTTCTTACGCGGCTCCTGGTTACTGTGTTTCTAGTAGTTTCTGGTGGTCACCTTTTTTGTTGTCCACTTTGCTTCCTGACATGTTTTGTGGTTGAGAATAGAAAATTGGCTAAATCAAATGTAATACAGTATATCTGTGGATGTATGACATGCAACTTTACGTACTTTTCAACAGTATTTTAGTCATATCAGGACTATGGGAGGGTGATGTTGAAAGGCTGTGTGCAATAGAACCCCGTTTACGGCTACGAAGAGTTTGCCTTTAGCGGGGCTCGAACTGGGAACTGCTAGATAAGCAGTTGGGGCTCCTAATAGATGTAGGACTTTCGGGGCTCTGAGCTTTCGGGACCCTGAGCTTTCGGGACCCTGAGCTTTCGGGGCTCCTAATAGATGTAGGACATGGCCGTGTAAGATTTATGTGTTTTGTATTACTTTAGGTATTTGTTATGTTGATGTAAAATTCCTCTATGCTCGACTGGTGTGTCTGTTATCGAAAAATGTTTTGTTCCGTGTTTTTTTGTTGTTGTTTTAGCTCACCTGAGCACGAAGTGCTCAAGGTGAGCTATTGTGATCGGTATTTGTCCGTCGTCTGTCGTCCGTCCATCCGTCTGTCCATCCGTCCGTCGTCAACAATTTCTTCAAACGACATCTCCTCCTAGACCAGTAGGCCGATTTCAAAACAATTTCACACAATTGTTTCTGTTATAGCCCTGAACTAAAATTGCTAAAATGGTTCTGCCTGCTGAACGAAATGGCCGCCAGAGCTAAAAATAGAAATACATTTAAACAACATCTCCTCTGAAGCCAATAGCTTGATTTCAAAATAATTTCACAGAAATGTTTGACTTATGGCTCTGAACCAAAATTGCTGAAACGGTTCCACTCCGCTGAACAAAATGGCCGCCAGAGCTAAAAATAGAAATCTAAAAAAAAAAAAGAAAAAATCTTTAAACGACATCTCCTCTAAAGCCAATGACTAGATTTCAAAGTAATTTAAAAAAAAAATGTTTGACTTATGACCTTTAACCAAAATTGCAAAAATGGTTTCACTTCGCTGAACAAAATGGCTGCCAGAGCTAAAATAGAAATAAATCTTAGAATGACACAGAGAGCACAGTTTTGATCCAATTATCATGAAACTTTCTCAAGATATTTATTTTATTAAAATCTAGACCAAGTTTGAAACTGGGTTATGTTGAATTAAAAACTTGGTCACTAGGTCAAATCTTAGAAAAACCTTGTGAGCACTCTAGAGGGCACTCTTATGACCCAATCTTTATGAAACTTTGTCAGAATGTTTATCCTTATACGATCTAAATTAAAATAGAAATTGAGCTATGTGGGGTCAAAAACTAGGTCACTAGGTCAAATCTTAGAAAAACATTGTGTACACTCTAGAGGGCACAGTTATAATCAAATCATCAAGAAACTTTGTCAGAATGTTTATCCTTATACAATCTAGGCCGAAATTGAAAATGAGCTTTGTGGCGTTAAAAACTAGGTCACTAGGTTAAATCTTAGAAAACCTTGTGTACACTCTAGAGAGCACAGTTATGATCCAATCTTTATGAGACTTTGTCAGAATGCTTATCTTTATAAAATCTAGACCAAATGTGAAACTGGGCCATGTCAGGTCAAAAACTAGGTCACTAGGTCAGATATTAGAAAAAAACATGTGAATGCTCTAGAGGGCACAGTTTTGTTCCAAACTTCATGAAACTTTGTCACAATATTTATCTGCAATATATCTAGATCAAGGGTGCAACTAGGTTATGTTGGATTAAAAACTAGGTCACTAGGTCAAACCTTAGTTAAAACATTGTGTATACTCTTGAGGGCACAGTTTTGGTTTAATCTTCATGAACCTTTGCCAGAATGATTATCTTAATGAAATCTAAACCAAATTTGAAACTGGGTCTTGTCCGGTCAAAAACTAGGTCAAATCATAGAAAAACCTTGTGTACACAATTGTGGCTTTATTTTGCATTGAATCTTCTTGAAACTTTGTCAGAACGTTTATCTTCATGTGATGTAGGACAAATTTGAAACTGAATAATGTCTGATCAAAAACTAGATCGCCAGGTCAGATCTTAGAAAAACATTGTGTACATTCTAGAGGGCACAGTTTTGTTCCAATCTTTATACAATCTAGGCCAAGATAGAAACTGAGTCATGTGGGACCCAATCTTCATGAAACTTTTTCAGAATAATAGATTAGAAAGTGCAAAACTACTCCCACTGAACCATCACCAAATGGATTATTTTCCGTGTTATTACATCATAACTCAGGTGAGTGATTTAGGTCCCTCATGGACCTCTTGTTTATAATTATTATCTTTTGTTTTTTTTATTGCTTTTCTACCGTCTTCTTGTTTAATTGTTTAAGTTGGGTTCCGAATTGCGAATGTGGCCTTTCTTGGTATCTTTATTAATACTTTGTCGAGTAATGCCGAACAGCGATCCCGAGGTACGGATTTTTCTATTTCGCTCCTCACACCCCCTATAGTTACTTTTTCTTGTATAAGCGCATAATTTTAGCGTTTGAGTGTTGTTGTTGTTTTTTCTTAAATGTGAAAGAAGCCGACGCTATAGACGACAGACGGTTGTTTATCTTAACGCCCCGGCGTGTAATGGTCTCACTGACGTCATCGCCTAATAAACCAAAATGACCTCGGACGACATTCATATGTTATTCATTTGCGACCAGTGTATTAACTTTGGTCTAGCTCTTGGGCTATACAAGGGGAGTATGATCAAGTAAACATTGAAGAAAGCTCTTCTAAAACCAAAAGAAAACAAAAAATAATAATAATAACAAAACGCTTCAGAATAACGAAAATAGCAGACTCAGTTTAATTAAGTTTCATTTTCAAGCACCTTTTAAAAAGCGAGATTCCAGAGAGTCTCTTTCTTGAAGCTACCAAACCGTACTTGGTGCCAATAAGTCACATATGTTTCCATGTAAGACAATTGATATTTTCTATAAAAAGGAAATGTCAGGTACGAGCTATTCAGCTAGAGTAAACACAGCGTGACTGGTGCACTTAGTTTTTGCAATAGGTCGTTTGCTTTTTATTTGCTTTTCATTATGCATTCTTGAGAAGTTATGCTTGATGACTCATATTAATCAGAGAATTGAATTATTTGAGAATGAATTATGGGTTTGAGAAAATCACAATTTACCATTATAAAAATTTCATGTAGCATCTCACGTATAGTTCAAGAGAAGCATGGCGTACACTAAAAGCCATGCTCCTCTCAAATTATAAGCGATATAACGCCATAGATGGTTACCATAACAACTATTGAATTACCAACTGTTGTGGACCTCGATTTTGGCAATGTCTGTATGCTAGAAATATGAGAATAAGTAAGGGACTTAGTTGTGCTAAGTGGGTCACGGCGAAAAAACAGAGATAGCATATTTTCAATTAACTATCATAGATGCAGCTTGTTCTCGATGGCACAGCTTAAGCATAAGAGCAATCGTCTTTTACATGTAACTAACGTGTGGAGGGCAAATAATGCCCATTTTGTTACGTCGTTGCCTATATAGAGAGCATCAGGCTCATAACAATTACCTTTGGTGGAGAGGCATGGCTTCGTCCTACTCGTGCTATCTTTTATCAGGGCCTTGTTATTTGTTGTTGCTAGTCCAATCGCGCTCGGTTAGCAAGGCAACAGTCCATAACAGGCTGATAACCTTACCCTGTGACGTGCTTTGCGTTTACCTATACAGTTTGTATATGGCGGACAAGAATACCACTTACTGCCTCGTTGTTTACACCCTGACCTATAGACGTGACAAAATAGTTACTTTGCATTTCATGTTTATTGTAGGCGATATACCTAAGGGAGTAAAATAATTTTCTAGACAGACTGAAATATCACGGAATTGGATAGAAAAGTAAATAAATGTATAATTCGGCAATATGGTTTAAATGATATAATATGATGAGGTTAGAAATCTTCACCAGGACCAAACAGAACACTAAATTTTTCAAACCCTGGCAGACGCTAAGGGTGAGGGTTTTGTTAAACAAATACTTGTTTAGGCGCGCAGCAATATATTATTGAGTGTTCCAAGGCAGTACTTCTCTTGTGGCTCTTCAAACTTACTTGTTCTTATTTCCGCTTGTCAGTGGTCTTCTAGCAATACGGTCACTTGTATAGCCGACCACTTTGCATTCTGTTTTGTATTTTGAAATAAAAAAAACAATTAAAACCAGGTGATACTGTTTCTTGTTCGAGTTGTTCATGTCGGAGCTTTCGTTAACTTGTTGTCACGCGCATGAGTTGGGGTAGCTGAATGAACATCTGTCTTGGAAAGAGCTGTTTGTTCGGTAACGTGCGTGTCTTTCTTGAATTGTTGTCAATTTATTTGAGCCGCGACACGAGAAAACCAACAACGTGGTTGTGCGCCCAGCGCAGACTCGGGTCAGCCTGGGCATCCGTACAGTCTGATCAGAGTCTTCGCTGTCCGCATGGAGGTAGCTTAGACCCTTAGCTACCCTTTGAGCACTTAAGAAAGAGTCTGGTCGAACTGGGCGGATGCCCAGGCTGATCTGAGTCTGCGCTGGGCGCACAACCACATTGTTGGTTTTCTCATGTCGTGGCTCATTTGTTGACTTTCCCTTTGGTTTTGAATGTTTTAGTTCCTGACCATTGCCTATCTTTTCATTGCAATGCACAACTTTTAATTATAGTCTCGTCAGTTGTCGAGTATGGACTGAAAATTATCATTTCCGGCGGCGTGACTTTACAAATGTTGCCGCATAGTACGTGTAAAGTGGATGAAAAGGCACTGGGCAAGAACCGACATACTCGTTCAGCACATCTTGCCTAAAACACCAAACGGGAAAGGATAACACTGAATGATAAGGTCGATACACAAAAGCAAAACAAGACCAACAAAAAGCCAAAAATCTCTTTCCAGACCGCGAGGCTATACTAAATAAAGACTTGAGCCGCGACACAAGAAAACAAACAAAGTGGTTGTGCGCCTACCGCAGACTCAGTTCGGCCTGGGCATCCGCACAGTCTGATTAGAATCTTCGACGGCACTACTAATAAAGTCACATCAGAAGCACTGCCTTGGAACGTTCAATAATAAATTACTAGAGGGCTTAAAGCGATTTTACACGCGCGTGACTCTCAGCCTGCGAATTTGCGAAAACATATGAGCCGCGACACGACAAAACAAACAAAGTGGCATGTGCGCCCAGTCAAGACAAAGGAGAAGCAACTCCGTCGTTGTATTTATGACCCACCCCACTTCCGCATTAGGAACAGCATTGATTGAAAAAACAAAACAAAAAAACTTGCTTATCTTTTAGCAGAGCAAAATGCAGATCCCAGTTTGGAAGGTCTTGTCACAGGAAGTTCTCTTTATAAAATAGCGGAAAATATGGAGATGTCCCCCCTTTTCCTACGCGAGTCTGGCAAATAACAAACCATTTTTAGTGTCAACAAGTCAAATGGGTAGACATGACTTTTTCAATTACATGTACAGACAATAATTACGTTTTGAAAATGAAATGTCGGGTAAAAGCTTTTCAGTCAAAATCAACAGAGAATGACTGATGCACTAAGGTTTTGCAACAGTTTATTTGGTTTTGTTTTGCTTCCAATTATGCGTTTTCGACAAAGTATTGCTAGAGAATTCCAAGTGAATGTGATTACTCAGAATATTGATACATCTTCGCGTATTTTTGCTCTGTTGATTTTTCTATCCTTATCGAAAGGATAGGTCCATTTATCAGTTAAGGGGTGTCTGGTTATTTTTACGTTTTTAGTTTAAGGAGAAATACCGATTTGTCTTATGCTAGGACAAACCCTGATCAGATGCCGCTTTTGCGCTGGGCACTAATAGGCTAACCTAGAATAGAATATATATACTACTAAAAAAGTTGTGCATCACCGTACTTTTCCCATAGGGCTAATGCAAAACTGTCATATTTTCTTGTATACCTCATGGAAATTTGTTGATTAAGCATTATGTCTGTGAAAAAATATAAGGTGACGCAAAACTTCTTTTTAGTAGTGTATGTATAAAACTGAACTAGTGGAACCCTGACGAGCCCGACCAAAATCACGAAATCATCAGAATATTCAAAGCAGCACTGTATGTAATCTCCATTATTTAGCTGCGACACATGCAAACCAGCAAAGTAGTTGTGCGCCCAGCGCAGACTCAGATCAGCCTGGGCATCCGTTCAGTCTGATCAGAGTCTTCCGTGGGTAGCTGAGGGTCCAAGTTACCTTCGTGCGGACAGCGAAGACTCTGATCAGACTGGGCGGATGCCCAGGCTGATCTGAGTCTGCACTGGGCGCACAACCACTCTGTTTCTACGCAAAAGATGTTTCTATGCAAAAGTTTTCATCATCAAAACTAAGAAATAGGTCAGGCTCCAATGTTTGTTTGAAGACATTGATGCCTAGCCTCTTTGTTACTTTGATGATGGGGAGTTTTATAAGAGACTACTGGGCATTATCTCTTTCAAATATTTTGAGCAGAATATAATAGCATTTGTAACAGTCTTCATTAAGTTTGCGGTCTACAATGACAAACAGCTCAATCCCTGATCTAGGTGTTCTCTGTTTGCTCTGGAGTCTTAATGAGATTCTTCTGTTACTCTGTTCATGATCACAACGGATATGATCTATTGCTCCACGTGAATAGAAAAAAATCATTGTATGGACTGTTTATAGCGTATGATAGTTCTGAGAACACAACTGTTACTTCGAATGAACTGTTATAATTGCCCTTTCAGTAATTTACAACAAATCAAGCTATACTCAGCGTCAATGAAAACGCACCATAAGGAAATCATCATGATTTCATTCTTTTAATATTTTAATATTTCTTTAATTCAACACATATTAATAAACAGTTTACTTTCTAGTGTTGAGATAAGACCTCCACCCCCCCCCCCCCCCACACACACACACAAAAATAAAATAAAGAAAAAATGTTTCCAGTAGGTGTGCGCCATGCGTAACGTCAAACCTGATGCTCTATAAAACTATTAAAATGAAACATTAAATTTCAAGCCTAATATATCCACAATCCGCGCTCCGTCATACACATCTAAATGCCAGTGTATTGCTCTTCTGAGAAGCCTGTTGACATGATAACAGATATGGAGTTAGTAACAATGACGCAATTCAGAAAAATGGGTAACGTCATACTCGGGCGTATACTCGCAGTAGTTTTTATAGTAGCCGGCCACAGCTTTTACTTCCATTTCATTCCATCTGCCCTTTCTTTGAATAGCATGACATTAGAGTGACGTTCGAGTTTAACTCATTGTGTTGCTTGCGGCTGTGTTTATTAATGGTGATTTGATAGGCTACCAACTCTCTATCAAAAAGCCACCACAGCTGAATCTTTACAATATCGATTTTAATTTTTTTTGTCTTGATTTCAACGCTTACCTTACTTCGCCCATTGAACAGTAAACTTTGGTAAAATGTTATCATGGTGTATTGGAATTGTTGTAACGAAGACTCATGCGATGTTCATATTGTATTTTATTAACTTCATAAGAGTGGTACGTGTTAATTGACGCTGAGTATATAAGAAAGTAAAATAAAATAAAATTCTTTAGGAGTATTATCCAAACCTAAGCGCTCATTAGGTATGGAAGTCGCATCCGTTGCAACATTGCTTCCACACATTACAAGGCTTGTCAGGCGATCTTAAGTCATTTACCGAGATTTTTGATAAGTACTTACATATTTAACACATGTAGCATAGCTTATCAAGCAGTTCTAAGTCATTTAAAGAGATTTTTTAATAAATACTGATTCTATTTTACTTACATATGTAACACATGTAGCATCTTATAGGATGATATCAAATCTTTGCTTCCGAATAGCCTTTGAAATAATATCGGAACCCCGACGTCATACAAACTGTCACTTTTCATCTGTGGACATTTGCTTTACGTTGCTGAAAGCGTTTACTCTTGGTGCAAATTAGTACTTTTTGACTGATGAAAATGTGAAAACTGAACTAGAATGGAGATAACCGTTTCATAATTTTGCATTTGGTTGCTGTAATATGAAATTTGCGATCATAAAGACGGCGCTTTACCTCCTCAAACGACAAACATTTGACCATCTCCGGACTGATTACTTTTAAACTGGAGCTTCCGGTCCTCACGCTCCTTTTGATACAAGCAAGTCTGACCAGATAATAAGGACCAACAATTATACATAGTGCATGCAGCTGAACTCTATAGTATTTCACATAGACCTCAATGCATGTTTGTATTTTCAATCTTCTGGTGTGTGTCATATTCTAGTTAACGTAAACAACTACCCCATAGTGGTTAAGCGAAATACGGACTCCATATGCTCACGGTAAATGGATATTTTTCTCCTAGTTCATAAATCAAATGCCTGCAGAAACTGTACTGTATTATATATTCATATTACATTGACCGATAACCTGCTCGTTCAAGGAGAAATATCGGATGTACATGTAACTATGATGATGAATGCATATAATTAATTTAAACAGCAATTTTTACGACTGATCGCCCCGTGTCGGTTCTTCATTTGCAGTTTCTCTTTGGTAGACTGAGTTTCTGGTACATGTATTAAATATGTGCGGTTTCCTTTTCCGTTTATTCTATCGGTGTCCTGAGCGGGCTTTGTGTTGTGATTATGGCTTTTTCTGGATATCATCAGTTATATTTTGGTTAAACCACTTTCAAACATTTTGCAGCTATTGTTGTAGCATTTTGTCTTCCTTGTATTCAGGTAGTAATCTTTTGCTGACCGTTCCAAGGCGGTACTTCTGCTGTGGTTCCTTGATGTTACATTGTGCTATGACCGCTTGTCTATGTTCTTTGGCGGTTCGGTTATCTGTTTTGCTACCCAATCTGCCTTTTGTTTTGTTTGTTTTGTAAGTTAAAAATAAAATTGATAAAAAAGATGTTGATGCTGTTTTTGATTAGGGTAGCTGATTGACCACCTGTTTGGAAAAGACCTGCTCAATCGGTTTACCATGCGTGCTTTTCGTGAACTTTTGTCAATTTGTCCGTGTGTGTGTGTGTGTGTGCTTGTTTCCCTATTGGTTTTGACAGCGGGATGTGGGATTTGATTGTATTAATTTTTGATCATTGCCTATCTGTTTACTTAGCACATCGTTCAAGGGGCTAAGCCACTGTATTGCGTTTTGTCAGTTCGCTCACCTCTTTCTTTCAAGTCTGCAGTGTCTTAAACATATATTTTGAGAAAGCTTTTGAGGGTAGCCACATAACATATTTTAGAGTTTTATACATAGATCCTTCTCGAGGGTCATTTATATGGCTGGAAGGTCCCGGCGTTAAACCAGAGGAAATGATCTTCTGTCGAAGTGTCCATGACAGATCAATTTGCTTTATTGTCTTTGTCTACACAAAGTATTTGCTAAGCGCAGCGAACTATTTTCTGATTTTTGCCTTAAGTGGCAAGCGAAAAACATATTTTGTCAAATGGAGATAGAATCCCCTTCCACCACCAATGAATTCTATGTAGAGCCGTATTCATTTTGTAGCCTTAAACATAAGGTCGAGGTTACCCAATCAAACAGTTCTTTGGTTGTTTGGGTAACTCCGTTGATATGTCCATGCAAGTTTAGAGAAAATCCATCTTTAGTTTCAAGCGCCTTCATACAGACAAGCTAATGTCATGCTAACACGAACTCGATCCGCAGTGAAACCAATACTTTCCCCATCAGCTTTTATAAGGGGGCGTTGTTTTCACCCTGCAAATGATCCCTTTTTTCAGCGTATGTAAGTCGAATAATATTCAGCATTGCGGAAAGTCTTGTCGGGAATGCACAGTGAGAATGATACGGTTGACAAGAATAACATGCATTGACTCTTTGATTACACTGGGAATTAAAGGCCTGACAAGATACGTCAGTTTGCATTTCATGTTTCCGTAGGCGTTGTACACAAGGGATTTAGCATTGTTCCCTAGATGACTGTCAGAGAAATGTCATTAAAGAATCCTTTTAATGAAAATGGATACGAAAGCAGGATAAATAAATAATTTGACAACATGTTTTAAATGATGTGAAATATGGTTTGTTCGTTATTATACAAGCCTTTTAATTATAATCACTTCAATCATAGAGTGCAAAGCATCATTTAAGATGTGACATAAGAAACACGGCCTTACAGTCTGTGCGAACAGTGAACACTAAAGTCAGCCTGCAAACACGTGCAGTGAGACCTTAGTCTTCACTGTTCGAATTAACAATCTGTGAATCCTAGGAAATCTTGACGATAAAAAGAAGACTTTCGGCGAACTGCGTGATTGTTTTCCTGTCTAAAATGCAGCTTTTCGTCTTAAGCGCCTATTAAGTCTACCATGCTCTACGACAAAAGTTAAGGATAATTAAAAATGAATGTAAGAAGATTAGTAGAAACCACTTTCGGTACTAAGATAAATGCATTCTATCGTCTTAGATTAAGCATTGTGAAAACACCTTTTGGATTCGAACTGGGCAAAAAGAGTGAAATGATCAGTGTCCAAAGATAGATCGTTCTGAGAGAAAGATAAGTTCGAATTCGCCAAGATTGTTTTAAGTGTTACAAAACGATCAACCGAAGTAACAGGAAAGTGCATTTACGTCTATGTTTTCCTTGCGTTTGTACACAAGTTCAGTTTGAACTGGTGGTTAAAAAATGGTGTCTTTTTTTTTCTCAAAGGCTAGTACATTCAAAAATTGTGTTCCATTTACCTGAACATAATGCCAAACTTTTGGCGAACAGTATTTTAGAAAATCCATTATAATGAAAATTACAGGATTGGTGATCTGACGACATACTTTTGATTGCTAAGTATCTGAAATTAAAGGTCTTTAATAATGTCGAACATAATCAGGAAAGTTTGCGCGTGCAAGGCAGCATAATACGGGGCTGTAGATAGGTCAATTGTTTGAGGCCGAAAACATTAAAATATCTATTTCTCGTGCCAAAGAGCAAACAAAGCGTTGCTTAATTGAAAATGAAAGTAGAAATCATATGATCATATGGCCAATCGAGATATTGAAGCGGTGCCATGTATATCCCAAACGGTTTGAACTTATCGGGGGCTTTGGTAATACGTGGTTATTGATTCCCCAGTCAGGTGCCAACAAGTTAATTGAAAATCTTCGCATCTGTACAAGCCCTGTTCATTGAATAGTTACAGCTAACTGAGCAATCAGACTAGACCCATTTTCGGTGCAGTCTGAGAAGTGTATGCACATTATGTCTTACAGTCGGCAATTCAGATGAAGAAAGTGTACTCGTACATGTATGTGTCAAAATTTATTTTGAAACGTTAAGACGTCCAAATAAACGAAGATATTATGGTAAATCAATTTGTAATTAAGTTTTGCCAGTTTCTATTATAATAAGATAGTATCACACAAATTAGTTTAAGGAAACTACGGATGTTTTGCACGTTTATCCATTAGGTGTTTGATGTCTTTGGCTGTCGGACAAAGAACACTTTAATAGTCGTTTCTTGCATTCTGAGACTTTAAACATAGATTTCAGCATGAATAAATATGATAATTAGGGATCGTATATTTAGGGGTCGACCCGCATATTAAGGGATGAACCCGTATTGAAGATATGTAATTTACGGGTCGATCCATAAATGCAACTCAGACCCGTAAAATACGTGTCGACCTGTAAATTAACGGGTCTAACCGTATTTTTATGGGTCGACCCGCACATTTACGGGTCGACCCGTATCTGAAATACGGGTCGTCCCGTAAATTCTCGGGTCGACCCGTATTTAAAAAATACGGATCGATCCGTATTTAGAAAATACGGGTCGACCCGTATCGGTGCTTTTGACCCTCTTGGTACACCATAAACAAATGTACAATGCTGTGTGATGGATGAATGACTAGCGATTTTACTTCTTACTTCTTTTCAACAGTATTTCAGTCATACCAGGACGATGGGAAGCTGTTTGCAATAGAGCCCTATTTACAGACTCTTTTGAAGTATGGTAGTGGTCTCAATATTTTGCAATATTGGACTGAGAATCGCCTTTGACTGGCTCACAATGCGGCACATGTTATTCAAAAACCTCACAGTCTGATATTAGTTTTATTTCTTGCGTTTATCATGTTTATAGTGTGTCTATATGGTAAAGACAACATACTCACTGATTCAGTAACCGTCGGCGATTATAATAGATAAATGTAGTTGACGGAACCCCTTCTTTGCTTGCATATGTCACGTTTTACCCGCGCGTGTGTGTGTGTGTGTGTGTGTGTGTGTGTGTGTGTGTGGCAGTCATTTGTTAAAATGGTACGTACGTAGACACATGCAATCCATATGCTAAAGGCGAGTTTGGAAAAACGAAGATATACTCTTGTCGTCTTATGTACTTCGTGTGTGCAAAACAATGTGTGCACTCAACGACTCATCTGATATAAAACACCATTTTTTTCCTCGACCGTTTTAGTTACATTTTCCTAAGTAACCACTTATCATAATTTACATACTATAGGATTCTCCTTGGTATGCATGGGACAAGACACGGATAACTTATTTAATGACACCCAGTTTCTGCAACATGTAAACAATATGGAACTTGACGGTCAGATCACCGAACAAGAAATTCGCCTAGCAGTTTTTAAA
Organism: Ctena decussata; assembly: GCA_963989385.1. NCBI lineage: Eukaryota > Metazoa > Mollusca > Bivalvia > Lucinida > Lucinidae > Ctena > Ctena decussata. The sequence continues at coordinate 7,161,179 of OZ022498.1, forward strand.
CAGAAAAAATGGTAAAGCAAGTGGCCCGGATGAAATTTCGGCCGAAATCATTCAGGGATCATATGATGTTATTTCGCAATGTCTTGTTGAAATTTTTAATACATTAATCGACAACTCACAGTACCCAGACGACTGGAGAGTTAGGTTTATTGTTCCTATACATAAAGGTTTATTGTTCCTATACATAAAGGTGGGGATCCGAATATTGCAAAAAAAAATTATTGTTGGATAACGCTAAATAATATTTTGGCAAAGATTTACTCGTAAGTCCTGCTAAACCCACTACAGCATGGACAGACACGATAAGATATCGAATTGTCAGTTTGGATACATGAAGTGTAAAAGCACAAGTGACTGTGTATTTATTTTAAAAATTCTATCATAATGAAAGTGGTAAACTCTGGTCAAAATCTCATCAGCATCTTTATTGACTATGAGAAATGTTATGATAAAATAAATCGCCTGTTTTGTAAGAAAATGTGAACTCTAAAATGACCAATGCGATTAAAGCAATGTATTCTTCGGTACGTTCTGTTATAAAGTATAATCGAGAAAATTCCATCAGTATATTAACTCTTACCTAGGGGTAAAACATGGCCAGTTGACTGGTAGCAGCGCAAATATTAAATATAAGAAACAATAATACCAGTTTCTTCAAGTTTGATCTTAGAAGGGCAAATTCTATTTATCAGCAAGCTTCATTCTTAGAAATTCACTGTTGCACTCTCATATATGCATGTATAAATCACTGATTGCGTTGTATTTAAACTTTTTCTACTATCATTCGAACTTCAAAGTCTATAATGAGTGGCCACGAATTCATGAATTTTTATTCCATCAACAAAGAAGTTATGCTACTGCCTGTGTTGGATAAGCCTTGCATCTCCGCGGTCTTTTCGGAGTATTCCATGTTATCATCAACAGTCTACTAATTTTGTAGACTAAAAAGAGTGAAAGTGAGCCATCTGGCCAGTCTGTGCAGATGCATAGGCTGAGATGCTTATAATGACACCTTTTTGGTGTAATGATTAGCCGATGTTTTTTCTTGGACTGAAGATGACAATTACTAAAAGCCGTTCTGATCAGCTGCTGTTTCCTTTCCTACGATCAACCCTGTTATATTGCCCCGCTCAGCGGAGCGTTTGTTGTGCAAAGCTAGAGGAAATCAGGAGTTCCCACAAAAAATCACATGCCCTTCCGCGAGCAGATCTGTTCTCTGAGCCAGGCTCTAACCCAAAGCAGTGATAATGATCAACAGCCCGTTCAACCACCTGCAGTGGAGGCCGGTCTAATTTTACCAATCCTACAAACAGTTTTTTCAGTTATAACTCAGATGAATCACTTTTACGGCCTTTCAATAGCGTTTCAGTAATGTCGAGCAGACGGAAGGTTGATAATGAAAGTTTGTGTTCAATAGAACCCGGTTAACGATTGAAAAAAATCCACATCCATCGGGATTCAACCCAGAACGTCACCTTAGCTGGCCAATGCTTAACCCACTGAGTTAACGAGGGTCCTCAGCAACATAACTCCACAGTTCCTTACAATGCAGCTATAAACTTTAAGTGAGAGAAACATCTTTACCTATAAATTTATGATTAACAAGGAAAATGTTTAAAACAAGATAAAATCGTCGCAGATTAAATGGAATTTTTTGTGTGACACGGCCAAATTTCCATATGAATGAAAATACCTGTAGCGAACGATAAGGTTGGTTGACTCTATGTTTTAACCGGATTTAGCTGGCCTTCTACTATTTAAACCAGTTGTACACGTAGTATTATCTATCTTTCTAATTATCAATAACTTTCGGGGTCCTCTTCACCTTTATTTTCACCATTATTAATGGTAATGTTTATGTAATTCGCTATCCTTTCCTTTTTTCAATGTATCTGATCATGGACAGTGGCTTATGAGAAGAGAACATAAAACAAGACAGCTTATCATAATAAGCCATTTATTTTAGCGTTTCTTGTAGTTCAGATGTATGTGTTCTCTCCATTATTCTTGCAGCCCTCCTATCCTCCCCCCCCCCCCCCCCCCCCCCACACACACACATTCTAACTATCTGTTGCCTTAGCCTATTTTCTGTTCTTAAATAAAATGATAGTTGTGAACCACATCGTGAACCACATCGTGAAAAGGGGTACCTTATTTCCTAACTGTTTTACGAGAGGCTTGGGCGCGGGTCAGCCTGGGTATTGAACGCAGACTGACCGGAGCCATAGCCTCCATCCTATAATGTACCTGGCCATAGGAATGACAGGTACTTTACTTTTTCTACACATTCGAACTAAGGTTCCTTTTCTCGGGATGATGATAACAATAGTGCAGTTTGTATGATGTTGTATCCTGTTATTGACGTCTTAATGTGGAAATTATTTATACTTTTCTCCTATGCCATCTGCGTATGGCCTGAGAATTGATTTTGAATAAAGTTTTGTTCTGTTCTGTTCTGTTCTGGAAGTGTGTTTTGTAATATGTCTCTAGTTGAAGATTTGACAATAATAGTACTGAATATGACTCACGTGAGCTATGCCGGTAAGCACCCGCAACCGTAATTTTGACACTGGGTAGCGACAATGACCTATCTCAAAATTTGGCTGTCCAATTTGGAATTCAAAAACAGACTGCTGTCCATGATGAAGTTGACCTGATTTCAAAATAGTTACACACATGGTGCACTGTTTATTTGTGTGTATTAAACCGAAAGTAGAAATCAAAAGTAGGTCTACGTCGACAGAAAAAGAAAGTTTTGAATACCTGCGTCTGTTTTCTATTGTAAAATTACCAACAAGAGAAACATCTTGAATTAATATACAATGTATGACAGAGTGCTTGTAGTCACAGTGCATGCGACGAGGAAAAGAACGAAGAGTAAATATTCCTCGACCTTTGATTTTATTGGCTAAATTTTGACATACGTGTTATTTGACCATGAAATATTGTGAAATGTGGAACAATATCAAATTATACGCGTCTGCGACGCGAAAAAATGTGGGGAAAATACTAAAAGTACCAACTGACTGGCAAAAGCGATTTTAGGTTGAAATGGCTATTGCCAGCCGACTGGCACTAGACCTTTCCTAAATAAAAACGAAATTCTGAATCTTTCGAAGTATATACATTTTGCAAATAAATTAAGAGACTATATTATAAATTAAAAGACCATTTCTCCATTATAATATCATAGAAGCGCTCTTTTCATATGTTAATAAGAGATGACGATATTTGCATTCCTTACGCTTCAGTGTGTATTTGCTGAATAAAATTTGTTTGTTTTGTTGTGTTTGCATAAAGATAACCAGATGATACTACAGGCTACTTATTGGCTGCTGAACAAAATAGAGGAGCCAGTTGATTATCAGTTAATATATCTTGAATACATTATCTCTGTTATTGTGGCCCTCTCATTGGCAACTTGACCTTTTGGTTAGCTAGCTGACTGTTACTAATAATAAGATTCTCACTGAATCAAATATCATGGAAACTGTTGCTCTGTCAGCATGAAAAACAATCTACCTTGAGTTATTGTTGCAAGCTTTTCAACATACTTTAGTCTTTGAATATGACCGTGGCTGGATGAGTTTAAACAAATCAAACATCATCCTCGAGTATAACAATAAAAAAGGTTTGAAAACATGTTTTGCGTCAATTAGTTGGCAAATCATATTACCAACTTTCGATTTCATAGACTTAAATGAAAAGATATAAAATTTCCTTTTAAAAGGAAGGCTTGCCCAGCTGAGCCAATGAAATGTTCATGAGTTGTTATTGAAGTGAACCCAATTGTTGGTGCACTTTCTGTTGCTATCTTTTAATTAGCAAAGTATTTAATTTCTTAAAATTTTAAATGGTGACATTATCCATAAGTGTGAGGTAAAAGCAAGTGTAGAATTTATTTGAAAAACAAACTGAGGAAATATTTAAACACACACACACACACACATACACACACACACACACACACACAGAGAGAGAGAGAGAGAGAGAGAGAGAGAGAGAGAGAGAGAGAGAGAGAGACACACACACACACACACACACAGAGTTTTCCAACGTTTTGGCCGTTAGGCATGTCTCAAGGAAAATTACCATATGAACCTATTTCAAGACTTTTCTTTACGGCTGTTGAGTCACTTAGTTTGAATCACATTTTAGAAAAGACTGTTTCAAACCCATGTTGAGGGAATTTTGGCATATCTGAACTTGGCATCAAAGAAGACAATAAATTTATATTTACTGAAGTTTATTTTTGGTTTTAGTGGCATCAGTGGCAATTTTGACACTCTGAGAAGAAAATACATACTACTATTGTTCGAGACAATAACGTGCTTTACACCAGTTGGGAGCAACAAAGCATGGAACCCATTGCGTTCACACTTCCATGAATTTCCGAGAATTGAAATTTATCTTTTATATTTATGCTGTGTTTTCACATCAATTTTGTTACTTATTCGTGAAGTTCTGACTAATTTAACACCGAGGAAAGGACGAAGAATAGTTATAAACCAACAAGTTTTATAATGATGTACAACAGCCGCCACTATGACATGACGTCAATCAAGCGTTTCACCGGCCAATCATCTATTTGAATTATCCGTGACGTCGCTTACGCGTAAGATTGTATGTTTGAGTGTTGTTCATGGATGTATGAACATCGTCAGCCCAGTATAGGTTCATCTAACGAAACCGTCGATGAGTGCAAATATTTCTCTATACATTTGTATAGGTCAAGTAAAAAGGCAACATAAGAGAGTGTTATAAAAGCAAGAAAAATGTCCACACAACCCCCACCCGCACCTACTGCAAGTACAGTAGGCCCTTGCCCAACTATAATCCAAATCAGTAGTACGTCCCGGCACTGGAAGTTATACCCAGCATTATCGCATCATCCAACCAACCACTCCATTGTCATAAAGCTGTCAATGATTCTCTAACAGTCGGCCTCAACGAGATTCAAATTTTAACGGGAAATCGTCAAAAGTGCATGTTTCTAAATTCAAACAATGAATTTGAACTTCGCTATTTTTTACAGATACACAGATCAGCCCATTCCGGCATAAGCGCAGTCTGATCAGTCTATCCTCAGCATGAAAGATGTCTGCATCATGAAGAATATATATGCCGAAAAAGACTGATCAGACCCCAAGAATGCACCGGCTCTGGACAGTGTGCCGGCTGCTCTGACTAGTCAGATTATGCGATGCCCTAAGGCATATTTTTCGCGACGCCGCTGCATGATTTTTGGAAAAGCTAATGCTTGTAAACTAAGCTATAAATATACACTGTTTCTCACACAGGTTTTGGTATATTTCTAAGGATGCAAAGCCAAATATTTTGCATTAAATTTAGAGTTTCATTTTTATGCAATCAGTTTATAAAAAGCAAAAGATATGTGGCCAAGTTCAAGGCACTTGTGAAAGAAAAACGAGCTTTTTAACGGAAATATCAAAACAAAGTACATGCACTATCAAAAATAGATTTTCCGTCTGTTATTTTTAGCAGGTGAGGTAAATCGGGTATGGATAAAAATAGACTCTCTTGGTATTTTCCGCATAAGCGTGACGTATCGTCTCTTCCGAAAATAACTCGGTATCACTAAACCACTTGAATACTGGCTTGCGACCGTCATCGCAAGCCAAAAATACAATGTATAGGCCTTGAACCCCATTTATTGTCCCGTTCATCGCTTGACGAGGGACCAGGCAATGAACACTGTATTTTGTGGAGCCACTTGTCGTTTTTCAAAAGCATGTTTCTCCTACTTATGCCCTCTTACATGAATCAATATACACACATTAACAAACGTGAAGGCTGAACCGCTATACATAATGATTTTACCACTAATAGGACTATGGAGATTTAGTTTGGATTACCTCCCCTCACACGCCAGCGTGTACTCATATGATGATGTAGGTTATGCAGTGCACAACTATATGGAGATTGTCAAAATACGTATATTCAGATCTTGAACGGCTGGCTGACAACGACTCTTAATTAACAAATGGACTTTGACTAAAAAGTTCACTTTAGAATTTCGGACATGAAAGGAATGAGACTACATCATTTGTCCTTCTTCCCCATTTCCGTTTTTCATATGCTTATGAAGAGTATTTTAACTCTCAAAGACATGGCGACATAAATCCCAGATGGGATATGTTGTTCTGGTGCCTTATTTTTCTATTCTTTATCAATAAGCCGCGACATGAGAAAACCAACAAAGTGGTTGTGCGCCCGGCGCAGACTCAGATCAGCCTGGACATCCGCCCAGTCTGATCAGAGTCTTCGCCGTATGCATCGAGGTACATTTGACCCTTAGCTACCCTTCAAACGCTTACCGAAGAATCTGATCGGACCAGGCGGATGCCGAGGCTGATCTGAGTATTTGCTGGGCGCACAACCACTTTGTTGGTTTCTCGTGTCGCGGCCCATTTCTGTTTTCCAAATTTAGCCACTAATTGATAAAGTGTAAGGTCTAATTCTCAGCATAGAGAAATGAATATTTTTTTTAAATGTAGTATGATTACTCTTTTCAACCGTTTTTCTATCGCCTCAGATATTCGATTTATCATTAACCTTTATAAAAATAGCATTGATGCTGCTATTTTATGCCATTTCAATAACTCATAAATAGAAATGTTATTTTGTTCGATGCATTTTATCGTTCAATAGTAATAATCGATCTGCCCAATCATACTATGTATTAGAACGCTAAAGGTGTATATATTCACTTTCACGGGAATTGTATTTTTGCCCCTCTCGCAAATGGGAATTAGCTCGTAAAAAGAAAGAATTTGCGCCAATAAGAGTGAGGGCCAATCCTTTCTAAGAAGTGTCTTCCGTTGAAAATATATATATGTCGGAAAACATGGCGGTGTACAACTACACTTGAAACAATTGCTGTATTACATGCATAATTATTCGGCAATGTTGCTGAAATGCTGTAGACAAGAGAGCAGACAACAATCAGATTGCTCTCAGTAACTTGTCACAATATGTTGGGTCTGTACTTATGGTACTATCTGAAGTGCAAATGAGCCGCGACACGAGAAAACCAACAATGTGGATGTGCGCCCAGCACGGACTCTGATCAGCCTGGCCATCCGCCCAGTCTGATCAGACTCTTCATTTGGCGCCTATAGGGTAGCTAAGGGCCTAAACCATCTCCATGCGGACAGCGGAGGCTCTGATCAGACTGGACGGATGTCCAGGCTGACCTGAGCCTGCGCTGGACGCACAACCACTTGGTTTGTTTTCTCGTGTCGCGGCTCAAATAATTTCCGATACTTTATTAGCAGAAAACATAGCGACATCTATAAAGACCTTACATCACTCGGTCAAATTGACATTAATGACTGCATGCACTTAATGACAAGAAGCACACATAGAATAGTCTTAGAGTTGTACGACTCATTGGTGGATGTATTGTACTTCTCGGGAGATTTTGATTATGTTTCTTATTTGTCAGTTTGGCACGTCCGTTTGTCAGTGTGATTATTTTCATTTTAAGTGTGTACCTTACTAAATTAATTTACTTTTAATTTCAAATGGCCAACATATGAAGCATGATGTTTGGCAGTGAATGTCTCATGGATTCTTAGATTGAATTCGGAGGCTCCGTGTGATCGGCCATTCGACCACTAAACTGGACCATGCCCTAAACTTCTGTGATATCTAACTGCATATTTAGAAGACAATGCCCAATGAATACTTGTAATTCCAGCGACAGCAGAATTCAGATGGGAGCACTTAGCTTAGACTTCCAGGGGTTGGTAACCATTTAACGCTAAGTTTATTAGGAAAGTATTTACGCATAGCCATTTCCCAAATGAAATCCCCTTTTGATCTAGTTTTATTGTTCTTTGCAGTTGTTGCTGCACAATTTTCTTGGTATCTACCATTTGTTTTATTTTATTCGTTTCGAAAGCTAAAGTCATGGTATTCCAATGCCCTTTGCCACCACAACATACCTAAAAATATCATACAGATTGATGCAAATAGATATCAAAATAAAGGATAAACGATCAGTTCCGTCCGATCACATCAGGCAAGGGATTACACATGTATTGTTAAGGCATTATCCTCACCACCCAGGGATTTTAATCCACGGCCTGAAAGCATACTTTTCATATTATGCACTGACCATGGCTGTATAGTTATAATTGACAAGCTATATAATGGTCCATGGAACGTAAGAGTAAAACTGAAGGTTTTCATGGCATTGCAGCCGCAGAGGCAGTGGGTGTTAGAGGCTTATCATATCTTGGGTACAGGAAAGGCAACAACGGAGACAGTCCATCTCCTTTCGCTGCCTTTTGAACCTTCCCTAAGTCGAAAAACATAACCTTTTACTGATGGCTTGACATAGACAGGTGTTAGTCCTTTGCTGGCTCATGACGTCTTCACCATGACCGAGCGCCTTTAACAACTCGACCACAGCGCATTTGTGAGCAGGAATAATCCTCTTGTAATGTAGCTCGTACTTTCAAAATAGTTCACTCTTTTTTTTTTTTGGAAGACTAGGTTTCCCAGCCTGTATTTATAGAAACAAATTAAATCCTAAAGAGTTCCTTCACGAACAGGGAACACATTCAAAAAGAAGGAACGTGGGCCATACTTCTGTGCGTCTGCTATACAAGCCTCACCGGTGACCCGGACATGATCCGGCGACGAAATCCAGAGAAAACCATACTATAATATCTCAATTAAGATAAGGCAGCCGATTCAAAGACTGATTAGTATCAAGAAAGGTACAAATGATTTAAATGTAGTGATCTAGTAAAAGAGTCTAAATCAGTCAGTTTTTTTCCAATGTCTCAGAATACATCCTCTGATCTAAAAGGATAGAAATAAAATATAATCTACACGTCAAGTCTTGAGACACCTATAACAGTACGTGCAGCTTCATTCAAAAAGATCCGAATTCGCTCACGTCCATTTTACTCTTACTGTGAGCAGGTATTCGACGTAGAATTAGCATATTCCTTCGAGCTTAAGACAGACCATTTTCGAAGGTAAACCATGTGGTTGGTGATACTTTGTTATCCCTCCTGACATTTGGCGGCTAGTGTGCGGTTCTACGGCTAGGGTTGCGGGCATTGAAATCGGCATCCGTTGTTAGTTCCTCCATGTTTCCGAGAAGATTTAGGAACGAAGCAACACCTGTCTGCTCCTCAAAGTGTTAACATAATATACACCTGGATAAAAGTTACATACCCGCAGTACAAATTCATTTGTTCCATCGAGCATCATAGAAAGAAATACCAGATGTTGAAATTGATTTTGAATGCAATTCAAAAATCGTTACGTCTAACATGTTCTGACTGAATTTGGGGCCATCATTTGTTAAAATTATGATACTTTCTTTATGGAATAGCAAGATGGCCTTACTTTATGTAGGGGTTTAACTTGACACTCTGAATCAATTGGACGAGGCCAGTTGTCAGTTAAGGGTGTTTGGTTAAGTTTATTTTTTTTATCTTTTTTTCTAATTTAAGGAGTAATATCCATTTGTCTTGCGCTAATTTTTGTGTACACCGAGATCACACGCCGCGTTTTGTGGCGTCTGATCTGGTTCTACACTATATGCCTATGTCCTATATCTGGGAAGCTAGGCATTAATAGGTGAAAACAATGGGTATTTGTGGTCGAGTGGTTTGAGACGCTCGGTTATGGTGCAGAAAATTGCCGGAAGGTCGTGAGATCGCGCCCGGGTTTTGCCATCCGACGACTGGAAAACTCTCACTGTCAGCCCAGCAGTAAATGGGTACCTGCTTTAAATCAAGGAATAATAAAGCAGCGAAAGGAGAGGGATGGGCTCCGCATTTCAAATGCTGTGCCAAGAAACCGTGAGCCTCTAAACCCCACTGCCTCTACGGCTACTAGGCTATGGGGAATCTTTACCCTTTTTAATTGTTGAGTGGTAATTTCTTTTCAATTGATTGTCTTCCCCTGTCATTATGTATCAGCCATGGTACTGAATTTAAGGAATGTAAGTGACTGTTAGACTTTTGGTAGGCACTGACAGCATGACACACTTTTTCCGCCAGACTGTGTCGTTCTACCCGTTTAACTTTAGATATTAAGACTTAGGCCTCTATATATTTGTTTCTTTCGTTTGCGAGTTTCTTATCTTCTTCTTCTTCTTCTTCTTCTTCTTCTTCTTCTTCTCTCTTTCTCTCTTAATCAAGATATTGAGACTATGGCATCGTAGCACTGTGGCACTGTGGCATTGTCAGTGTATGTTGTTTCTATTTGCGCTTCTCTTTCTCTCTCTCTCTCAGAGAGAGAGAGAGAGAGAGAGAAAGAACGAGAGAGAGAGAGAGAGATGGGGGAGGGGGTGCAGGCAGGGTTTTTGATGCTGTCAACCAGTCCTAACTGAATTTGGCAAACGCTACAAGAATCTTTCATTGGAGTTTGCACGATGTCATTTGTCTTTGCTACCTCCTCAAGTGCTCCATTTAGATTGTCCCGCCTCCCACTGGCGGCGACGTTGGTGGCGTTTGCGGCGTAAACTTTCGGTTAAGCCCTGTTTTGTGGCAATGCGCAGACAGTCGAGACATAGCAATCCCCAGCTTATTTTTTTTTTCAAACAAAATGCATCTCATAAACTTACTCTATATATAGCGTTAGTAGAAAAAAGTCCGTAAACTAAGCTCTAGGCGATTACGATTTAGCATTAGTCAAACTTGCAGGAACCGTAAGTATTAAAAAGAAATACAATAAGATAAAATAAATAATGTAGTTGATAACATACTGGTAACAACAACCCTAGCGTTTTTCATTGCAGTTGGAATTGAAACTTGACAAGTTACTCGAGTTTTCACTTTTTTTTTTCATTTCGATATCTGCTACATGCATTTCCCAGTAAACCGATGATGTGCCAGTAAATAATTAAAATATCTAATTGAAATTTATTACGAAAACAAATTAATAATTGACATCTAATTTACATCACATTTATCAGACAGCAAAGCATCGTGTGTGCCGTGGCATACTAAAATGTGTTTTTCGAATTTCTGTACACTGGACACTCAGATACGGTTGCAGTCTGCCCAGTCACCGTACAGCGGACAGTTTGAGGGCGATAAGGGAAAACTAAATTGAGCTGCGACACGACAAAACAAACAAAGTTGCCTGTGCGGCCAACAAAGGCTCAGATCAGCCTGGGGACCCATCCAATCTAACCAGAGACTTTGCTGTCCGCCTGGCGCTAGCTTAGACCATTAGCTACCGTTTAAGCTCACAGTAAAGACGTTGATCAGACCGGGTGGAAGCTAAGGCTGGTCTACGTCTTCGCTGGGCGCACATGGCACTTTGTTCGCTCTCTCGTGTCGAGGCTCAAATCTATTCTTTTGAATGCTAATAAGAATTAATATTGATGTTGACAAGCGTTATTGCAAGGTCATTTTATCCTCTTTATGCAGTTTTATCGCCAATACGAGGGGAGTCTCATTTAATTTCAATTGTTTTCAATAACTCTCCTATTTAATGCAACCGATTCAAACTTGATTAGATGCCAAGTACTGTGACGTCCGGTCTGGGTTTACGTTGTTTGCTTACAACAATATAAAGGTTGTCCCTGAGAAACAAACAAACACAAAAAAAAGCAAGAAACACAGACGAGGACGTAAACTAGGGTTTCGATTTTAAGGGCTGTTAGACGTTAGTTAATTGCTAACAGGTTTAAATGCCTATGAATGTGTCTAATAAAACCATGAGCTAGTTGGCGAAAAAAGTGGTAGCAGCCAAAGTAAACACGTGGACTGTGAGCTGCAGGTTGCGTTATATGTCATTCAAGACGGTCTTGTAATACATGTAGAATCCTCTTTGCTAGAGTTACAGCCGTTAACTGTGGAACGTCACTATCTACATGAGTTCATATTTCATCGAGGTCGTGATCAGGACCTTTTCTGTCAGAGTTATAGCCCTTTATCTGTCCAATTAGATTTATTTTGTGGCTGTATCTCGGGCTTTAATTTTATAAAAACTTTGAAGATGTTATTACACGATGAAAAATTGATGATTCCTCATCTGAAGAAGACCACAGCCACCTAGGAATTACAGACATATAATCATTGGATAGATTTAGAATTGATTAGGTGTTGATAACCTTAGCAGTTTGTTATGAACAGTACATGTAGAACTCTAAAACTCTTTCAATTGGCGACAGTTTCTTGTCTGCTTGAAATCTCTTGAACCATTCGGGAGTTCTATCCCAACTGATTTTCAGTTCAGTTCAGTTCAATTCTCTTATCGACGTTACCCAAGTGGCTCAACGGTACGTAACCATAGTTGCACACACTTGGCGCCGTTTGTCCGTCCAATGGTCCCAACTGACTGTCCCTGTGAGTGATTATAGCCTATTAAGGTTTAGTGACCTTTACAGCGTATTTCAAGGACAGAACAAGGCTTACCCGTTTAGGTCCAGTTGACTATTCTTTTCTTACCAGATGGATGAGTCCATTTGTCAATTAAGGGGTGTCGGGCTTAATTTAGTTGCATTATTTTATTTCGTTTAAAGAACGCATACCATTTGTCTTAGGCAAGTAGTGTTAACCCTGATCAGACGCCGCGTTTTACGGCGTCTGATCTAGGTCTGCAGTGTTTGCCTATGTCCTATTTATAGGACACCAGGGTTCGAGGTTATAAAACTTGAGAATAATCTCAAACTAAAAATAAAAAAAAATGTTGGCTACTTCCGAGCATGCGCTCGGAAGCATCCAGTCAGTGTGCTTTATTTTGAGTTTGAGAATGTACTCGAGTTTTATAACCTCTGGGCCAGGCTAGTATCAACTGGCTACTATTACAACTATTTATACTATGCAAATTATATTCAGCGATTTTGTAGATTTTATATAATCTTTCATTGTCCGGGTAGAAATATCGAACAATGACATTTTTATTTGATAGACCATTATTTTGGACACTATATGCTTCATCAAATCAGGAATTATCGCTTTTATGTTGGAAAAACGGAACATGCGAAACACGAGGAAGTTGTCTAACATAACAATCGCACCCTATTGAAACAATGCAACTTTCGGAAACACGAGGTTTCTTTGCTTGATTTTCTTTACCACTGTATGCATGACTTGATTTGTTTTGTTTTGCACAGCTTCAACAGTCACATCTAATAATATCAAGGGCTGAATACTTCCCAGTAAACATGAACTAAGAGTGGCGATGGTCTAGTGGTTTACCCGCTAGGTAACAATTCAGCAGTTGCAGGTTCGCTTCTCCGGTCTTTCGGATGAGACTTTAAGCCGAGATTCCCATCTCCGTATACCCTTTGTGTTAATGGGCTTCAGCTATTCATTTTTACTTGTCCTGATGCTGCCGCAAACATTTAGAACAGCACGTGCTTTTCTCACTCACTGGACAAGAATATCTAGAGCTGAATGAGATTTTTCTATCCCGGCCTGCTGTCTCAGCCTAGGATCCAAAAGCTTTCTCAAAATATCAATAATTGCTTAATATAGCTCTAATTTGTTAATTTCAAGAACTTAACTTTCTATGACAGCCATCGTCGGATGACAAAGCCTGGGTTCGAACTCACAACATTCCGGCGACTTTCTGGACCATAATCAAGTCGTTCTCCACTCGACCACGGCGCAAAGAACTTCAGATAGGCCATATGTTGGGCGGAAGATTAAAAAAACAAATCTTATTTTTCCATTAAAGCAAAGATTGCTACTGCGGATGGATTGATAACTTTCAATTTTGCTTCCTTTCTAGCAATATTTCAGTCATATCAGGATGATGGGGTGGTGATAATGAAAGCCTTTATGCACTTGAACCCTGTTTATTGTTGGGAAGATTTCCGTCTCTACATTGTAGCTGCAATCGATCCCAGAACCACTAGACAAGCAAGGCAGCGCTTGAGCCAATGAGAAACCGGAGCTCTAGCGTCTGTGGTATTTCGTTGCAGTCGTCTCCGCAAATGAGAGTAAATATTATATATGTCTTGGAAATACAGACGTACATGTAGTTGTATTTAACATTCTCCAATCTTTTGGCCTATCACTTGTTCTGAAAGTACATGGTAACCATTACTGCTTCCCCAGACAATTGTCTTATCTATCGACACCCTCAAAATGGATTTTTTCCAAACTGAATAGATTTGGCCTCAAGAAAAAACAAGCAACAACAAGAAACGATGTTTTTAAGTTTATTTTAAATACACGGGAAACGGCGTGGTCCGAGAGCCAGTATTTGTTACGAGCTTGAAGATCGGCCTGTGGGAGGTTGAGGCCATATACATGTACATATTATAACATTGGTTTGATAATAGACTTTTGGTTTACTAAAAGAGTGCATCATTGTTAGAGGCATAGCTACATTGTATATAGCGGCAAGCTGTCTTTGCTCCTGGACCTCGAGAAGCATTGGCTAGCTTTCTCAAGAATGCCAGCTTGAACATATGCTTGTGAAATCTTTGTAATTCGCTGAAGCTACATTGCATAGTATATATTAGTAACACTAAAATAAACCTGATATCCCTTAAGCTGGAAATTGAATGGATCTATTGAAAATGATGAATCTATTCGTCATCAGTCTGGGGAATTATGGTTTTCCATCACGCACATTTGTGATGGTCAGCCATAACTCTTGTATTTTTCAGCCCAACTCACTAAAATGGCAATTTAACGCACTGGCAGTGGTGTTCAGTTTGACCTGTCTAAACTTAAAATTGATATTTGGTCAAGCCCTTAATTATTCTCAGTATAAACAGTCTGTATTTGCGTTATTTCTGCAGAATTATGGTCAAAATTAGGCAAATACTGCTGCGCGTTTGACTTGTTTTACTTCTAAGAAAACTATAAGTTTACTTTCTATTTTTTTTTAGAAAGTGTTACGATCAAAATTGTCTAAAATGCTTGTGTTTTCGTAACGGATGCTAACTGTACGAGTTACTCCAGGTTTTTCACCCGTTACTCGACAGAAACGTACTTGGTTTTTTGCCTTTATCATGGTCAGCCATAACATCAGAAGAAACCAACGTTATGGCTTTCCTTCACGGTTTATCTTTCGGCCATGTAGTCATACCTTGTGTGTTAAAAAATCAGTAATCATATTATGGTAAGCCATCATGTCAGTTCATTTAAAGTGCATGGTTAACCATCTCAAATATGCGTGATGGAAATCTATAAGTCCCCAGACTGGTCATAAATGGGCCAATAAGGGTTTACATCTAGGGTAAAAATTTCATTTTCCAGTGGGAAAGTTCAGCATAAATACTTGGGTTAACTCGAGCAATACAAAGGTATTCCGCGGGCTGCTCGGAGATACGCACATGTATCTATACATATCTTCGAGTAGTACGAGGAAAAGCTCAGGATTACCCAAGCCGAACATAATATTTATAATAAGTTATAATGCCGAACATACCTAACACCTAATACATGTTTCAGATTCTGTTTTATTTGCTTCAGCCGGAGATACTAACGGCAACTTCCAAATAGACCCTTCGAGCGGAGTGATTACTACCACTAATACAGCACTACTTTACTCCAATGGGGCCACTGTAGACCTTGTGATAGCGGCTACTGATGATGCTGGTAATGAAGGAACTACTCCGGTCACGGTTCACGTCAGTAAGTTGGAGCTTTATACTAGTTAGCGCTGACAGATCCTGTCTGAATCTAATTTTGTCTTTAGTCGTCAGCAGTTGTCCACGCAGCCAGCACCTCAAATATGTGTAATTACTACAGATCAATACATTTTAAACAAAACAACCATTGGAAGTAAGAAATACTCGAAAGAAACGCAATTATAATCGAATGCCATGTTTTATTCTGTCTGTTCATGAGCAGTATTGTCATGTACAGCGCTGCTTAAAGTCCTATATCCCGTTCCACCCGACAGAGGATTAACTATCAGTTTGCTTCTTCAGTGGGCGGGGCTATTGCCTTACAGTTACACTTCAGCCCAATCAGTTTTCTTATAGATAACTATCAATAGCTGCCAGCCCTCTTTCCAAGGTAAATTCTTTTGCACAACCAACGACCAATCAGTGCAGTTGTTCTTATTTTATGATCTCCACGGGTTGTTAGCCCTTAGATGTGTTGAGAAATACTGAGATTAGCAGTTCTTATTGTTCCCATTTCCATAACGATGCGTAATTGGAATGGGAACTGAAAAATCTGAATCACGTCATTCTCACTTTGGTAGTCCACTTGTGCTTCCAAATCATATACAGCCGCTTATTATCACAGTGTATAAGCGGACAGTCACCAAATCGGAAGCGACAATTGACTGTACACCCGAAAATCATTAGTGACACATAAACAACTTGTTAGGTGAAACGGTCAAAAGCAGGTAAGTCCTTATCGAATTTGTTCTTTTAGATGCGGTTTTCGACATCGGGGAGAGAATTGGATGTCCTTTACCTGTAGCATTGTCAGTTTGACATATGACCACCCAATCTCTGTGTAATAATCAAGTTTTCCTGCTTAATCACCAGTTTTGCTTTATTTTCTGTCGATCGACACGGACAATCGGGGTTAAAAAGACTAGAATTATGGCATCATTTCTGTTAAAACAAACATAAAATCATCGCTACACCTTTATCCTGTGATATCCAATAGCTGAATCCATCGAAACATTACTTAAAACAAATATATTGCCTCCTGAATCGCACACGTTCGTCTCATTCGACTGTCCGACTAGTGACAACTGTACCTAATCATTAGCGACATACCATGAAACAAAAACTGTCCGACTAGTAGTGATTGTATTTTCACATTCATGACGATCATTTTCAACAAATGCTTGAAAAAGGTAATAAAAATATCGTTTTGGATGCTTTCACTGGGATGATCATTTGAGGAGAAGGCTATCAAGCATTTCTTGATAAAGAAATGATCATATGGCTAAATTTTTCTCTGTCAACATTTCAATCAAAATTGTGACCTAGCCGCGTACCGCTTTTGTGATGCGTTACTGCTTTTCAGAAATTCGCATTTTCCGTCTTCCGGTACCGTTTAAGCAACCGTCAATGCAATAAAAAGTAAAGAAAGCTACATGTAAACCCCAACCACCCCTTACCTGCAAAAATACATTTTGACCTTAATTATTATTAATCGATCAATTTTCTAAGCAAATTCTGTGTCTGTGAAGACAAACTCAGTGCTATGTCTCAGAAAATCGATGGTCATTGGTCAAAACCCACACATTACATTAATAAGCGAGCTCGCAGTTTCGAGTTTCCGGTTGGACTGGAGGAGAAAGGTCAAAGGTCACGATTGGAAAAATCCGATAGGTTATCATTACGGTTACCTGTTCAGTCGATATAAAACACGTTTTTCATGATTAAAATCATTGATATGATTGAAAATTGTTTTTAACTCAGAGAAAATGGATATCCACAAGGGTAGTATAGGGTATCAATGTAGATCTAGGTGACAATGTTGTGCCGTTTGTAAAATATGTTTTCATATCTTTTAAGCTGCTAGTCTGCCCATTGTAATTAGTTTCGCCTGTTGAAAAACACATTCAAAGTACATTTTCTTTACACAGAAAAATTCAGAAACACTCTCAGTATTGTCAATTTAGTTCGACTCTTACGAATAAATCATTGAGCTTGCCATGCTAATCTGTGCAAATTTATGGTAGATATAAACACCATACTGGACTTCTGAAACATACTCAATCCAGTAGAAGTTCTTACCCTCTGTTGTCGTTATATTTCGATAAAGCATACATCAGTAAAAATATTTACTAACACATTTTCTGCTCAATAAGACTTACAAGAAAATCGTCGCTAGTCGTTCAACACCATTTTTTGTTTTTGTCACTAGTCGGACAGTCGAATGAGACGAACGTGTGCGATTCAGGAGGCAATATATTTGTTTTAAGTAATGTTTCGATGGATTCAGCTATTGGATATCACAGGATATAGGTGTAGCGATGATTTTATGTTGGTTTTAACAGAAATGATGCCATAATTCTAGTCTTTTATCCCCGATTGTCCGTGTCGATCGACAGAAAATAAAGCAAAACTGGTGATTAAGCAGGAAAACTTGATTTTTACACAGAGATTGGGTGGTGATATGTCAAACTGACAATGCTACAGGCAAAGGACATCCGATTCTCTCCCCGATGTCGAAAACCGCATCTAAAAGAACAAATTCGATAAGGACTTACCTGCTTTTGACCGTTTCACCTCACAAGTTGTTTATGTGTCACTAATGATTTTCTGGTGTACAGTCAATTGTCGCTTCCGATTTGGTGACTGTCCGCTTATACACTGTGATTATGGTCCAATAGTCCAGATCTGCCCGTACCTTAAATAAGGTGCCATCTTACTCAAGGCACTAGGCGGGGGCATCCGTGCTCTATGGACACATTTCTAGTATTCAAGTGATAATAGGGTCAATAGTTAGTGTGTTGTTGTTTTCCGATATCACGTGCTCTCATTGTTGGTTTCTCTATATCTACCCTGATGCCGAGAGTTCAGTTCAGTTCAGTTCAATTCTCCATACGATTTTCCCTAAGTGGCTCAGCGGTACGTAGCCATAGTTGCACGCACTTGGCGCCGTGTGTCCGTCCAATGATGCCAAGAGTTTCTGAACAACCGGTATATATTTCCCGTCTAGTCACGTGACATTTATAAGTAGAAGGGATCATTGGTGACATCAGTTTTGCACCTTACATTATAGTCTTTTATTAATTTTAAATGTTGCCCGTGATGACTCACTGATGAGTTAGGGGACCTCCACACAAGCCGATCTTCCGAACTGCCAATTGTGTGCACCGTGATGGAGGGTGAGGGTGAAGGTTTGGGCCCAGTAAAACCGCTTTAGACCCCCCCCAAAGTAGTTATCACCGAACGTCCGAAGGCGGTACTTTCGTTACGGTTGCATTTGTTTTATGTTCGATGCTGTTTAACTTATTGTATTTTCATTTCAATTCTTCTTTTGGTCTAAATTATTTAGTTCTGTATAGGTAGCTGAGTTGCCACCTGTTTGAGAAAGAGCTGCTGACTCGGCTTATCACTTGTAATTTATTGTTTGTTGGGATGTCTTTTTCAATCTTTCCCTTTGATGTTGGGGATAGAGTTTGGGATCTGATTCTGTCAGTTCCTGAAGTGTATTTACTCTTTAAAATTACATAAAGACAACAGCTCAAATCCATATCAATATACACGTGCATGAAATAAAAGTGTTATCGATCTTATATTGGCACTTATTGTCTCTCGTTATGATGCCTCATAACACACACAAGCTCGTGTTCTCTGACAATGTTTCCACTTTCAAATTGAAAGCACAATAGTATTGATAACTATAACTATCAACAGCTATCTGATGGAATGATTTTCCACTTTTCACAGAGACATTTCCAGTTTTCACCGCCCCTGTTGCTGGTTCAGCCACTGCATCAGTTGACGAGAACTCCCCTGCTGATACGTCAGTGTTTGATGTTATTACGTCAGATGCAGATGGAGATACTCGCACATTATCGCTTCTCAGTCAAGACCCTGGAGATAACTTTAAACTTGTAGGCTCACAGCTTCAAGTGAAAGATGGAGCCGATCTGAATTTTGAGTCTCAAACTACATCTTATACAGTTGTGTTTCAGTAAGTGAAATTATTTATAAATGACATTTAATAATTATATGGCATACGTCTCAGACTTCCAGACGGATGTACTCGTATAGTAAGAGGGGAAAAATCGTCTATGCTCAAGAAAATGGCATGAACGTCCAGTGAACACTAAGATCAGCCTGGACATCTGCCCAGTTTGATCAGTCTTTGCTGTCCGCATGGAGCTAGCATAGACCCCTATCTACCCTTTCAGCGCAGAGCGGAGACTCTTATCAGGCTTGGCGGATGCCCAGACTGATATGAGTCTTCGCTCGGCGCATATGCCACTTTGTTTGTTTTCTCGTGTCGCGGCTCATTTATAATTATCGTAATTCTCCTAATGACACGGTTTGGTTTTGCAGTGAACTAATGCATCAAAAAGATGCCGACTGAATGATAGTGTAGACCCTGATCAGCTTGCTCCTTTAAGAGCAGGCTGATTTGGGTCTGCACTGTTTCCTCAGATCTTTCTATTCTAATACTTAGAAAACGGTAATATAAAGACTGAACAAAATATTAGCCGCTTTGTGACGTTGCTGATTAAATAAATGCAATTCCAACCTTTTTTTTTGTAAAGGTATCATAAACTTGTGAGGGTAAATGTTTCAAAATTGACATGGACAGATGGATGTAAAGCAAATCGAAAATTGCAATATACAATAAAGTGTTTCAAGATTATGTTTTGTTTTCCGGGCTTCACGTATTAGAAGTGACAATAAATTTGAAAAATCCTTGAAGTCTCGATTCCAACTGACGTTAATGTATACCTTCTCCGAAACTTGGCTCTCTGATTTGTCTACGCATTAAGATCGAAGGTTCAAAAAATGGAGCTATTAAATTTCTAGTAACAGAACAACAGAAAAGAAGGGATAACTGTGACAATTTAGAGATACTTTGTCGTTGTTTTTTTATTTTCCAGTGAAAACATACGTTGTGACTCCTCGTTAGAACCGTCTCGGCAAGACGGTTCAAACGAGGAGTCTCAACGTACGTTCTAATGGAAAAGGGACAATTATCCCATAATTATCCCTTTTACCCAATTCTTATCTGGAGCTCTGTAGAACATGCTTTTTCTTCGGAAGCCAACTTGTGCTCGTCAAAGGAAGTTTCATGACCGTAACTGCCACATTTTCAATACATTGATTTACATGGCGACTTCACAAGGTTTCAAGTCCTCAAATCCAGCGTCTTGAGATTAATATGCACCATCATTTGGCTGTATCCCAATCTTATTCAATATGATTTTGCGTTTGCAGGGTGTCCGATGAAGACAATAATGAGGTACCGAGTGTAGCTTTGATAGTGTCAGTCACCAATGTCAACGAGGCACCCGTGTTTGGTCATCAGTCACCTGTGAACTTCGACCTGCAAGCGGGACTGGCTCCTCCGCAAGATATTATCACAATGGGCGCCTTGGATCCTGATGATGGAGACACAATTACTTATACAATGTCAGGTAGATATACCATAAAAGTTCTAGGTACTGTGAAAGACAGGACTGAACAAACATTGCAGACCCAGATCAGACTAAAGGAACAAGCTGATAAGGGCCTCCACTGTTTGTCATTCCATCTGAGTTAATAAATGAGCCGCGATACAACAAAACCGCGGCTCAGATTATGTTCACAGATTTTTACCTCCTGGAATACTATGAAGACTGATCTCAAATCAGGTAAGAGGACTTCAAGACGTACCTAGGTACGAGTTTTACGTACGTACAAGATTACGAACCTGTAGTTGTTCTACCAAAATACACAAGTGAGCTATGACTGAAAACTGATTCAAATGCATTTCAGTGCATGGATGGTTATAGCAAGCTCTTCAAATAACCAACTATCAAACCATCTAGCATAGAAACTACAGTCATAAATGAGCGAGAAAAATAAATTAATAAAAAAAGATTAATAAATAATATAAATAAATATAGGATAAAATTCGGTTCCTTGGGCTTTATATTCCAATATCGCCTTTCTTGAAAAGTATAATGCTAGATTAAACACAAAAATCATCTACTAAACGGTGTAATGATAGTGAAAATGATTCTGAATCGCTCACCTGAGCTTTAGATTAAAACTGGCTTCAGCTGTTACATGTATCTAGCGTACGCAAAACGGCGCACAGTATACTTTCTTCAGTTGTATGTCATATTGGATTGGCCTGAAGGAAAGGACGTTTAGATATATTTTCTACATTGTCAACATAATGCACTGTGGCGGTACCATATACTAAGCAAAATATATAGTGCTTTTTTAGAATCATGACCCGGATAAAATGTTGAGGGAAAATTGGAAACGTCAGTATTTTGGATATTATATTCCACAACAAAACACAAACTATCGTTCAGTTCTGTATACGGCATACGTAGAAAGGCGGATGGGCCCTGTCATAAAAATCGGATCCTATTAAAACTATATAAATTTCAGAAACAAGCAGTTGCTTTGTCTGATTTTATTTATCATTGATATGCAGTTTTTTTCTGGTCTAATTATAATATGACCGGAAATTATTGAGAATTGCATTTTTCATCATATGTTAATCCTTTTTGTTTCAATAAATCATTTGCATGGTGGAATATTAAAATAGGAATGTAATACATAATTTCTAGCTATACTTTCTCACTTTACTAGCATTTTCAGTTATTTATATCCATTTGTTGGTCTGAGGGGTCTCAAATCGCAAATGTTACTTTTGTAGAGCTTTTTAAAAGCAGAAGTCTCAAACTATAAACAAAACTGCTTTAAGCTAACACATTCTGATTAGTATTAACCAGTATTAAACAATATCAGGTTGATCAATGTTGTTATGAGTCATAAAATATTCAGGTCTGGATGCTGGTTTTTAAGATTTTTAAGCAACTCAAATTTGGGTATGGCGCATTAACGGTAAAATCTTATAAATTTTGGACTCTGCAATATTCAAAACAAAATGAAATGAATATTCAACAAGGTAGATCTTATTTCCTGATATCATATTACATACATGTACAAAGCATAAGTGTTTGTATCTATTAAGTTATTTTTGTCTGTCATTATTACTTTCCATTCAGTGACTAAATCTAGTTGCCCATCCTATTGAAAATTTACATTTTTATTAGAATTTGGTAAAACTTGGACAACCTATCTGTTGTTCACGTCATATAATTTCTTATACATGTAGAATAAAGGCAACATCACACAGAATTGCTGATGGTACAGCAGTATTGCTTTTATATCTGACCAAGTAATTTTAAATGTATATTCTTCCTTCATCATTTTCTTATACTCGTACACATTTTATTTCAAATTTCACCTTATTTTGCACTTTTTGCTTAGATTTTGCGATTGGTTAATTAAAGGGGAGATAATCCAAGTCTTTTAGATGACTGGCAAATATCAAAGATACCACATTGTAGTTCAGTGATGAATATACCAACAACGTATCAAATCCGTTTCATTTATTTCATATAAAGCTAAAACAACTACTGGCTGAAATTTGGTAAAAATTCTAAATAATTTTCGGTCATACTTTAAATGCATGCGTGATATATTTGAAAGCACGACCCCATGGCGTCAGCTTATCAGCAGTCAGATTAACACACACTGGCTTTGGGGCATTCGATGTGAGTCAAAACAGCAGTCTGAATAAAACTGAATGCTGAGATGGTAGATCGCGCTATGAAGAATTGAGTCACTGAATTGTGGTAACGTAATGGGACGTTTCTGTGAAAAACTAAATATGTTAGCCCAGGTCTTTTGGTCCATTTCCTGTTGCTAAGTAGAATAATTCTTCAGATAAATGCTTATGGTACTTTGTTTCCAGACAATATACATGTACATTGCACAAAAATTAATGATTCCATACATATCGCCTAGAAACATGCTTTTGATACAATAATATTGAAGTCAAGATATAAATAAGGAAATTGTCTAAATTTTTCAGGTTTTGTACATGTACAGGTCGTAGTCTCAATTTAAAAAGTTTTTTCTTAATTATGGCAAAACATCTTGCATTCCGTTATGAGTTTAGCTCCCGCGTATGGTTCACAATGCTTGTTGCGTTGGTTGGCCTGACAAACTGACGTCACGTTAGATTAGGCGCTGAGATTGCTATTGTTCACATTTAGCATAAGAAATGCTTTCTCAGACTAATGCCAATTGTATGTAATGCTTACACCCACAAGCAGCCAGTCCTAAAACACATTGCTAAATTCATTGTGCATAGCATATGATAATAGCTGATTGGGAAGCAGCTACTTAAGAATTTGTGCCCAATTTTCTCTTTGGCTGATAACACGTTGACAGCAGATGTACTATAACAACTGTTTACTCACGAGAACATGGTTATGAGAATCGAAACAACAACAACTGCTCTTTGCCGCAGGTCCGATGAAAAAAAGATACAGATACCACTAAGGCTACCAATGCAATTTACTGATATGGCAGTTTCTGTAGCATAGCTTTCTTGGTACCAATTAAGAGCGTAATATTACCGTAAAAAGATAGGCAATGATTAGGAATAATGTCCCCCCCCATAAAAAAAAAAACAAAAAAAAAAAACAACAACTAAAAGTGAGGGGGATATATTGGTTTGAGAGCGATGCGTCGGAATCGGCTTGACAATTTGTATCCTTTATATTTCTTCAACCACTGGGCGGAATTTTACCAACAATGTGTGGATACCCAGTGGGGCAAGTCAGTAAGCTGATAAGTTTTGGTGAGTTTGATCCAATTTTAAAGGTCACAGGAGGTCTTAGACTGTTAAATTTCATGCGTCGGCTTGACAACTTTTTGTACATGTATCCACGATATCTCTTAAACTGATTGGTGGAATTTCACCAAACTTTTATGAATAAACCATTTGGACGAGATTAAGAGCTGATTAGATTTTGGTGACCTTGACCTCATTTTCAAAATCACAGGAGGACTTAAATATATAAACATTTCACTAACAATGATATATCTCTTGAACCTTGGGGTTTATTCCCACCAAATTAGCACAGATATATGGATATACCATTGGGACAAGCTGAAGAGCTGATCAGATTTTGGTGACCTTGTCCACATTAGGACTTAAATATATGAAAATTTCATTCAAATTGATATATTTCTTGAACCTTGGGGTTTATTCCCACCAAACATTGGACAATTTTTAAAGTTGACTATGTTTTGGTGACCTTGACCTCATTTTCAAGGTCAAAAGCCAACTTACAAAAGTTGAATTTTTTGCCAAAAATGAGACACTTCTTGAACACTGACAAGCCTGCTCTGTTGCATAGACCTGTATGAGTCCTTCTGCGCAAAGAAAAGAAAATAGAAAAAAAAGAAAATAAATGAATAAAACAAAATAAAAAAAAATAAAATAAAAAAGAAGATCATGAACTCTTTAAGGCTTTACTGGCTTTCGACCAGTTGCGGCCATTTTTCGTAACACTTCTTTATCCTGTTGCCTAATTAAGGCATTTAGTCAGTATGCATTTTAATTGAAAATACTAGGGGTAATTGTCGTTATTATACCAACTTATTATTTTTTGCCGTAGACTGTAACATGTGCCTGGACAGGTCCTTGAAATAGATCAAACAAGCAGCAAAACACGCACGTACTGTAGCCACATGGTTGCCATGCAGTGAATGATTAATACTTTTAATTTTACTTTTACGTGATTTTAAACACTATAAATCATTATCTGCCGTTCTAGGACTGTGATCTATGTAACATTTTTTTTCGGTGTGAGTGCGTTCCATATTTCAAATCCAAGTGATCCCACTATGTCAGGACCGAGCGTCATATACGTTCAGAAAAGAAATGATGTTGGTATGAGGATACCTTGGGATGGTTGTTTATCGCTAGGCCCGTGTGCCATAACTTTTTATATGCGTTCCTATTTGAGTTCTTTACAAAATCAACTGATGGTAATGTGCACAATCCGTGGTGAATGTAGAATAATCAGTTTCTGGTGCCAAAAGGAATGTATGGAAATGAAATTGGTCATTTCTTGTAGAATGATAAATATTTTCATCAAACTACACCATGTGTTTAAGAGTAATGAGCAATTTCACTCACTGACTACAGCGGAAGGACAAACAGACTGATGGACTTGCACAGCGATTAAAGTGCACACCTGTGGCTCGTTCAATACTGTTTAGACTTTCGTCACCGTTTTGCATGCCGTTGGCTGGACAATGTTAAAATACATAAGTATACAAAATTTGAACCATATTTACCACGGGGTTCAAGAGTTATAAGCATTTTCACTACTTGACCGTAAATTTTCAACTTGTGCTCAGCAAAGCCTTGTCCATCAAAAAAGATGGTTATGCATGCGAGTCGTTAGATAATGTTGACATGTATAAGTATGCAAAATTTTATCAAAATATCCCATGAGGTTCAAGAGTTATAAGCGTTTGTTTTCGCTAACTGAAAACGGACGGACGGACTCACACAGTGATTATAGTGCAAACCTGCGGGTTGTGCAATAAGAAGTTTTGCATACCAGTGGCTGGGCAATGTTAAATTACATAAGTACACAAAATTTGAAGCGGTCCAAGAGTTATGAGCAGTTTCAATAAAAGAGCTCGACCGGCAAAATTGATGCTCGGTGAAGCCTCGTCACTGTTTTTGCATACCGGTGGCTGGACTATGTTAAAATACATAAGCATACAAAATTTGAAGCAAATATACCAAGCTGTCCAAGAGTTATGAGCATTTTCAATAAAAGAGCTCGACCGGCCAAATTGATGCTCGGTGAAGCCTCGTCACTATTTTGCATATCAGTGGCTGGGCAATGTTAAATTACATAAGCATACAAAATTTGAAGCAAATATACCAAGTGGTCCAAGAGTTATGAGCATTTTCAATAAAAGAGCTCGACCGGCCAAATTGATGCTCGGTGAAGCCTCGTCACTGTTTTTGCATACCGGTGGCTGGACTATGTTAAAATACATAAGCATACAAAATTTGAAGCAAATATACCTAGCGGTCCAAGAGTTATGAGCATTTTCAATAAAAGAGCTCGACCGGCCAAATTGATGCTCGGTGAAGCCTCGTCACTATTTTGCATATCAGTGGCTGGGCAATGTTAAATTACATAAGAATACAGAATTTGAAGCAAATATACCAAGCGGTCCTAGAGTTATGAGCATTTTCAATAAAAGAGGTTGACCGGCCAAACTGATGCTCGGTGAAGCCTCGTCACTGTTTTGCATGCCGGTGGCTGGAATATGTTAAAATACATAAGCATATAAAATTTGAACCATATTTACCACGGTGTTCAAGAGATATGAGCATTTTCAGTAGTTGGCCTTAAATTTTCAACTTGTTCTCAGCAAAGCCTCGTCCATTAAATAAGGTTGTTATGCATGCGTGTCGTTAGACAATGTTGACATGTATAAGTATGCAAAATTTTGTCAAAATATCCCATGAGGTTCAAGAGTTATAAGCGTTTTCGCTAACTGATAACGGTTTTCGCTAACTGAAAACGGACGGACGGACGGACGGACTCACACAGTGATAATAGTGCAAACCTGCGGGTTGTGCAATTAAGTAAATAATTTATTACACAATAAATATGAATCTGCTCGCGCAAATCGAATGCGGCCTCCATTGGTACGTGGCCACCACTAGTATTCAGCCATTAATACATGTAAGTGATCTTATAATTTAATTAGGTGACGATTCAGATTTTACAATAGATGAAAACACAGGGAGAATACAAACGGCAAGCGCTATAGCGTACAGGGCATCGCCATTTAATCTTGAGATCACGGCAACAGACTCAGCAGATGCCGCTACGACAGGACAAGTTGTGATAACCATGATATCAGGTAAGATAACATGAATGCATGGACTTTACGTTGAAATAACATCGTTAAGACACAATTTCAGCGTCACTACGTTAAGAAGTCACTGATGTAGCGTTGTTTCAACGTCTTATGAGTGCTGGTAAGTGACAGTTTGAAGCTTAGTCATCCCTCTCTTTCAAATGTACTGAACTGGTCAAATCAACGCCAGTTATCGTAGCGTTGAGGGAGTCTTACACTGGCGCTCGCGTATTTGTACACATTCAAAACGCGTCGGGGACGCAGTTGATGCGCGCGGGATACGCGGTAATTATAGACGCGAATATTTTGGTAGCCAATGAAAATTCGTTCTCAATTTTGCGTATACCGCGAAGCGACGCGTGCAACGCGCATTTTATGCAAATTTCATGGACCCAATCAAAATTGCGCACACGATACGGGTAGTGACGTAGTCCTTTGCGTCTCAACGCGCGCGTACGGGAACCAATCAAAAGCGCGTATTGAATGCGCATTTTAATGAGGTCAACTTTAAGTAAATCATGTGAAAGAAAGAGCCATGGATGGACGGACGCTCGGCGCCCCGTTACTGCGGCTATGGATACGTTCCGCTGAGGTGCGGGGGTAACGTCGATATGAGAATTGAAATATGATGAAAGAGCCATTAGTCTACATCAAGCTTGATGTCGAATGCTCATTTGGTCTTAATTGAACCATAACGAAAAAGAAAGAAAATAAAAAAAAAAGAAGAAGCCTAGAAACTCGACCGGCGACTCAAAACTAAATGCGACTGGGAAAGTCCCATGACACTTCGCCATTGAAGTGGAAATAAATCGCACTCTTCAGCCATAAATTCCTTTCGTATCAGAAATTAAAATCGTGGAATCTGAAATTAATATGGCCTTTATGGAAAATAAGTGCCACTTTGAATCTTAAAAAGGCATTTGACCTTATATGGACTTCAGGGACCCTTATCAAGCTAAACGAATTCGGCATCAATGGAAATATGTTCCGCTGCATTCATAACTTCTTAAAAGGCAAAAGAATTCAAGTCAGGGTGGGGAATAAAAAACTCTGATCAACATGACTTGAAAATGGCTGTCTCCAGGGCAGTGTCCTCAGCCCTATCCCGCTGCTATTCAATGTAATAATAATTACCCTTGATGATGCCCGGGGGAGGGGGGGGGGCAAACCTCTCTCTCAGTTTGCAGATGACAGTGCCATCTGGACCTAGCACTCCTCTCCCAAATATTCTCTGGTAAAACTCCAATCAGCCCTCCAGACAATCGAGATATGGCCCAAGCTCTGGGGCTTCAAAATCCCCACTATTAAGACAAAGGCTATGATTTTCACTAAAAAAAGACTTAATATTGAATCACTTCAAAAACTCTCCCTTTTTGGAACAGAAATAGAATTTAGTGACCTTATCACCTTCCTGGGTATGATCCTAGATAACAAACTAACATGGTGTCAGCATATTAAAAATCTGATTGAAAAATGTAATAAAGACCTAAAACTTCATGAGGATGGTTTCAGGCACCTCCTATGAAGCAGATAAAAAAATCCTATTGACATTATATAAGGCCCTAATCCTCAGTAAAATGGATTATGGTGCACAAGCTTATAACTCGGCACCCAAACATCTACTCTCAAAGCTCAAGACCTCATCCAAAACAACTTAGCACTCAGTATTGCTACGAGGGCATACCACTCCACCCCAATTAATGCTTTAGAAGTTGAATGTGGAATTCAACTCCTACAGCTGAAGGCGCCGGGCCACGTAGTGCAGTCAATAGGGCACCTGACTCATGTCACCTGACTCATGTCAGAGGTCTTGGGTTCGAAACCCGGTCTGGCCACATACTTCGTTTCTCCTTCCGCTGATTCAAGAAAGGCAGTTGTCAATTATTGACCACCGGCACTTACAACCATACCAAACCCTCAAAACTGGACGTTTATCCCCTAATAAATGAAGCAGTAACCTAAAAATGGCAATCCCAATAGACCATTAGCAACAAGGGCCACACCTTCCATTTCGTCAAACCAAAGGTTAAACTTTAATGTGACGTATATAGTCTCAATAGACGTTTCGACATAGCCTATTCCCGACTAAGGCTAGGACACTGTGGGCAGGGCTGCCTTCACTACGGTAACCAGTCCACCCTATACCCCCACTGCAATGATGCAGAAGATCTCAACCATATCTTCTTTGACTGTGTGGCCCCATAACAATCAAAGGCAAGACCATAGAATCCACCATATTCAAGTTAGGCTATCACACAATAGACCTGAGACTGCTCCTGTCTCCCACAAAGAAACATGCAAATACAATACAGAAGGCAGTCTTTGAATACCTGGACAAAACCAATATCATTGCCAGGATATAGATAGATTCCAATAGAATAGGGAAAGAAATCACCCAAATTTTCTCTAATTCGAGCCCCTGTTGCTAACCACCTACCAAACCCATTTCCCAAAATCCCTGGATCCACATTAATCCCCTACTAAGTGCAATGCTCGTGACAAAAACTCCCATTACCCAGTAAAAGCCCCAGAACCCATCTGTACGACTACAATCTGACTTTCCCTACAGTCATATAAATAACTTTTGTCTATTGACAATAAAGGCTAAAATTAATGTGTATCCAACCTCCTTAACCTCACACCCAGACTTAGTTACCTGGAAACTAGACGAACCATTATAAGGTTCAACACTTTTTCTCCCTAGAAACAACCAAAAGAAACTGCCCTCTTTTCCCAACAATCCACAATAAGAAATAAGCTACAGTCCTCTGGTTTATTAATAATACTCTCCATTTCTTCCCCACCCCCAAATTAATGTGTATCCAACCTCCTTAATCTCACACCAAGGCTTAGTTACCTGGAAACTAAATAAACCATTATAAGGTTCAACTCATTTGCTCCCTAGAAACCGCCAAAAGAAACCGCCGGCCTTTTCGAACTACCCACAATAAGAAATAAGCTACAGTCCCCGTATCTATTAATAATATTTTCCATTTCCCTTCCAAAAAATAATGTGTATCCAACCTCCTTAATCTCACACCCAGGCTTAGTTACCTGGAAACTAAATAAATCATTATAAGGTTCAACTTATTTGCTCCCTAGAAACAGCCAAAAGAAACCGCCGGCCTTTTCGAACAACCCGCAATAAGAAATAAGCTACTGTCCCCATATCTAATAATAATATTCTCCATTTCCCTCCAAAAAAATAATGTTATCCAACCTCCTTAATCTCACACCCAGGCTTAGTTACCTGGAAACCAACTAAACCATTATAAGGTTCATCACATTTGCTCCCTAGAAACAGCCAAAAGAAACCGCCGGCCTTTTCGAACAACCCGCAATAAGAAATAAGCTACTGTCCCCGTATCTATTAATAATATTCTCCATTTCCCCTCCAAAAAATAATGTGTATCCAACCTTCTTAATCTCACACCCAGGCATAGTTACCTGGAAACCAACTGAACCATTATAAGGTTCATCATATTTGCTCCCTAGAAACAGCCAAAAGAAACCGCGGGCCTTTTCGAACAACCCGCAATAAGAAATAAGCTACTGTTCCCATGTCTATTAATAATATTCTCCATTTCCCCTCAAAATAATAATGTGTATCCAACCTCCTTAATCTCACACCCAGACTTAGTTACCTGGAAGCCAACTGAACCATTATAAGGTTCATCACATTTGCTCCCTAGAAACAACCAAAAGAAACCGCCGGCCTTTTCGAACAACCCGCAATAAGCAATAAGCTACTGTCCCCGTATCTATTAATAATATTCTCCATTTCCCTTCCAAAAATAATGTGTATCCAACCTCCTTAATCTCACACCCAGGCTTAGTTACCTGGAAACCAAATGAACCATTATAAGGTTCATCATATTTGCTCCCTAGAAACAGCAAAAAGAAACTGCCATCCCCTCCCAACAATCCACAATAAGAAATTAGCTACAGTCCTGTTGTTGACTAATAGTATTCTCCATTTCCCAAAATATACTAGCCAAAAGTTCTAACCGGCCACTTACATTTTATCAATTTTCTTCGGAGTCCCAAATAATCTTACATTTCTATTTACATCCCCAAATAGGCAGATATGTCAGTCAACTCAGCCACAAAAGGTTTGACAAAACTCTTAACACTACATCCAGGATGTGCCGATGAACAGAAGTACCCCCATTTTTAAAATTCACAAAATTAAGCGTTTGGTTACAATTTGTGAAAAATCAATTTTTGAATTATCCAATTTACGTGAGCAAAACCACTTCATATGTAAGCTAGGTATATGGCAGATGCGGATCAGGCTGTAAAGCCGCGTGTACTTGTGTTTGGACACAGCTTTATTGAAAGACTACGCCGGGATATTTGTAGTGCGAATACTTCTCTTTTGGCGGGACTGGACTTGGAACAATGTGATGTATCATTTGTAGGCTATGGTGGATTAGCTGTTTCGAAGAAAGTAGATTTACTATATGGCAGAGTGAATGAGATATTTCAGTCAAGTCATTATGACATAGTTATTTGCCAAATTGGTGGTAATGACATTAATGCAGGAACTTCACCAGCCAACCTAGCGAGTGCAATAGTGGACTTAGCATCGCACTTTATTAGGCTGAACGTTAGAGTTGTATACATTTGTCAGCTTTTTACCCGCTCAAGGCCACGTTTTATCTCAACAGAAGATTACGAGAGAATTCGAGTCAGGACTAATGAGGAGCTGCAAGTTAGCCTCCAAAAGATTCCAAGTGTCAGATATTGGCCTCACAAAAGGTTTTTCAACAGCCCATTAGACTTATTTTGTCGGGACGGTGTCCACTTGAATGTAGCCGGTACCAAAAAATTCTATAAATCAATTAGACAAGCAGTGATATTTGCTGTGGAGGACCTGAAGAATTTGTAAAGAGGTATGTACGCCAAATTATTGTTCAAAATGTTAAGCCATTTACAGATGGCAGAATTTTTCTCAAAGTTTCGCTTAATGAGGCATGTACTATCATGATATTCCAAAATGGAATTTCGTCCATATCTACAAGTTATTGTACAGCAGGTCAATATTTTCATACTGACAGTCCTTGTTTTGCTTATCAGCAGACTTTGTACTTGAAGTGCAAGAAAATAATAATTTAAAAAAAAAAAAAAAATAATGATTAAAAAGTAAATAAATAAAAGAGGAATGAAATAGTCATACTCATACAAAATGATTGTATTATTACTACTATTATAAGTAGTAATAATAATAATAATAATATATTGATAATAATAGTAAGTGAATGAATAGATAGGGAAAAGGAATTGACATTTTGAGCAGAGAGTCATTCACACTGCTGATTACCCAGTCTTTTGCTCATGCACATGTGCATGGCATTTGTGTTATCGCTGAAAACAAATATTTACTAGCATTCTGCTTCCTGGCAGTCTATTCGGCATTATAATTACTGGCAGTGTATTCTGTCTATGGGTGCAGCTTTATGTTGCTTTTCCCATGTTGTATGCTGGCTTTGTTTATGGGCGGTGCTTTATAAAAATGGATATGTTTATTAGCATTATGTTTACTGGCAGTGTATTCTGTCTATGGGTGCAGCTTCATGTTGCTTTTCCCATGTTGTATGCCGGCTTTGTTTATGGGCACTGCTTTATGCAGTCTATCCCATGTTATATGTTGGCAGACTATTCTGTCTATGGGTACAGCTGCATGCTGTTTATTCCATTTTTATGTTGGCAGAGTTTCTGTCTATGGGTACAGCTTAAAGCTGTTCATCCCATTTCTATGTTGGGATATATTCAGTAATGAAATACTGCATAAGACTATATTGTTTAGTAATAACAAACTTGGCAGTGTATTCTGTCTATGGGTATAGCTCAAGCTATTCATCCCATAATTTTTCTGTATTCTGTCTGGGAGTGAAGCTACGTTCTGTGTTCGCAATGTATGCTGACAATGATGATGAATACTGTGCTGTGTCTGTGCTTTTCATTGCATAATATTTCTGTCTTCAAGTTCTGGCTATAAGCAGCTGAATATTGTTATGCTTATTTGCACGTTGGTTGTGCATTTGTGTTTCTGAGACATAATGATGATATGTATCAAAATCTAGGAATAAACAAATGCGTACAAAGGTCATCAATAATACTTAAGAAACATTTTATCGTCGATGATCATTTTATCGTGGATGATTGTGTAATTGCGATTTTTAATATGATTATGAGTATTAATAGTGATAATGATCAATGGGGTTTGTCAACTATTATAAATATTAAAAAAAAAAAAATAAAAAAATAAATAAATAAATAAATAAAAAAAAAAAAATAAAAATAAAAAAAAAATAAATAAATAAATAAAAAAAAAAAAAAAAAAAAAATAAAAAAAAAAGGAAAAGAATAAATAAATCAGTGCATGAGTACCTTAGCAGGTTTATGAATAATCAGTAACTATATGGATACAGATTACGTAATAAAACTGATAATACATACATAAATGAATAAAAAGTGATAAAGGCTAAGTAAAAAAAAAAAAAAAAAAAAAAAAAAAAAAGGTACTATAGGTGCTGATGGATGCTGATATTAGATTAAACGTTCATATCTGTTTTAAGCCACTCCCATTATAAGTAGAGGAAGTGGAGAACTGTATACATATATTATTGTGATATAATACAAGCTGTTAGATATTTTTGGTTTCTGTAGATCATGATTATTGCTTAAAATGAATTGAATGCTGGCATATGTCAAATGTGTGCAGGAATGTATATTTTATAGGAAATGTGGATAACAGTAGCTGCTGGTGACACTGCACTCATGTTCGATTAATGCTTGGATTATGCGATGTCGTAGGAAATAAGCTGGTTTGTGAGTGATAATACATTAAAAAAAAAAAAAAAAAAAAAAAAAATAAATGAAAAAAAAAAAAAATAAATAAATAAATAAATAAAAAAAAAAAAAAAAAAAGAGGGGAAAGAAATACATAAGATTGAATAGTTAATAACTACATAATGATAGTAATGATACAAGTTTATACGTTATCAAGGGACATCAATCTGGGTCACAGAAAGTTATCAGTTTGGTAGCTTGTATGGGTCTGGTGTCTTCTGTCTTTATTAGACTCTCATTTTCTTTCTATTTCATATTGAACGCTGGGAGGATGCCACCCAAAAGAAAGAGGGGGACGTCCGCGCCCAATACCAGCCAGGGGCGAAAACGGTCAAAATCATCAAACAGCGTGCAAACCTCGCCTGGGCAAAACCAAACATCTGTTAATGTAGATAAATCATTGTCTGTTGAACCGGGACTCAGTCAAACTGCAGATGGTAGAGTAGAGGAGACTCGTGTTTCACATGTGAATATTGACTCTTTAACGGAGTCTATAACCAAGACTGTTACTTCGGCGGTGTTGTCAAATTTGCAGGCTCTTGGGGTTTTGGCGAATAAAATTGCAACTCCATCTGGTTCTACAGTACAGACTGTGCCTCCAGTTTCTTTATCAGAGTCAAACTCAATGGCTTCTCAGCATGTTACTCTGGCAGAGGACTCAGTGTCAGGTACTGCTGTAAATATTTCTCATGGAAATTCAACATCATCGTCTCTTTCCGTCCCTGGTGTGAATAGCTCGGGTTCATCATCCGCTAGTGAAGCATTTGCTGCTCACAAGGCAGCTGCAAAGTCTGGATTTGTCTCTGCTGCCCTGCCTCTGCATTGTAGAGTGCCCATCAAAACAAAAGAAAAAATTTGGGCGGATGAGTATGTCGAGCTTTCCACATTGCAGGAGGAAAACGTCGATGATGTTACTATCAGTGTTAAGTCAGGCCAAATTTCTACAACAAGCTCTACCAAGAAGAAATTTCTGACAATTGAACAATGGACTGATGCGTTTGGTATATTTTCCTCAGTTTATCGTTTGAAATATCCAAGCCAGTCTGAGCAGTTGTCCACCTATATGGGGGTTGTCAGGAAAATTGCAAGTGAAAAAGGTGCATGGCACTATTATGATACAAATTTTCGCAAAATAAGAGCGACATGCAACCTCTCATGGGATCAGATTCATAGTGAGCTGTATGTTACAGCACTGAGTAGGAAGCAAATTCAGCAAACACAGCGCTTTCGGCCTAACCGGGATCTTGCTGCAAGGGAGGGGTCCCGGTATACTATCCCATACACTTGCAACAAGTACAATAAGGGGACATACTGCTCAGGCTGTGACTTCCGTCATGTTTGCAAGTTCAGCAATTGCGGGGGAAAACATCCAGGATATAAATGCTGGAAAAACAATGGCTCCCGAAATGGTGGCAACGCCGGGTCCTATGACCAGGCAAGTCAGTTGCCAGCAAATGGTAAACAACAATCACAATCCAGGTCATCGGCAATTCCCAGACCTTCCAACACCGGTCAAATGGGAAATCCTAAATGAATATTTGGTGGGCTATCCAGATGACCAGCGACAATTCATTGTTGATGGCTTCAGATTTGGTTTTCGGATTAATTTTTCTGGCGAGCGTTGTGGCCAAAATAGTCCGAATCTTAAAAGTGCTTTGCAGAACCCTGATAGATTACAGGAAAAGCTAGATGCTGAGCTGTCCCTTGGAAGAATTGCTGGTCCTTTTGATTCAAGTCCATTTCCAAACTTGAAGATTTCCCCTCTTGGTCTTGTTCCGAAACGACAGGAGGGCCAGTTTCGGCTAATCCATCATTTGTCCTATCCTCGAACTACTGGAACTTCTGTAAATGCTGGTATTGATAAGGAACACACTGCAGTTTCATATGCAGGAATTGAGGACGCTGTTTCGATAATAAGGGCACTTGGAAAAGGATGCTATATGGCTAAAACGGATATCAGGTCAGCTTTTAGAGTATTACCAGTTCACCCAGAGGACTATGCTCTTCTGGGATTCTCTTGGAAAGGGAAATTATACTATGACCGCTGTATGGCAATGGGGTGTGCTTCCAGTTGTTTAACATTTGAAACATTTAGTAAAGCATTGGAATGGGTTGCAATCCAAAAACTTGGGTGTAAAGGTGTCGTCCACATTTTGGACGATTTTCTTTTCCTTGAAAACACATCTGAGCAATGTCAGGAATCTCTGGATCATTTCCTTAGCTTCTGCCTGCATGTAGGCATTCCCATTGCAAGAGAAAAAACATTTTATCCAAGTCAGGTGATGGATTTCGTTGGAATAACCCTGGATTCTGCTGCCATGGAAGCGCGACTTCCATTGGACAAGATTTGCAAATGTAAGTCATTACTTCAGGAATTTATATCAAGGAAATCATGTAAGAGGCGAGAGATGGAGTCCCTGATTGGTTACTTGAATTTTACTTGCTCTGTTGTATTGCCAGGACGTGCTTTTTTGCGAAGGCTCATTTCCTTAATATTAGGTATACGGGAACCTTTTCATTATTTGAGAATCACAGATGAAGCAAAGGCAGATCTTCGAATGTGGAAGTTGTTTGTTGAGGCATTCAATGGCAAATCTATGTTTTTGAATGATCGCTTTCTGTCCAGTGATGTCCTTTCCTTGTATACAGACTCAGCAGCTTCGCTTGGATATGGTGCAATCTATGGCACTTATTGGCTATATGGTTCATTTCCCGAAGCATGTCGCCAGTTGAATATTACTCTGTTGGAATTGTACCCAATAGTAGTAGCTGTTAGTGTGTGGGGACATCTCTTGCGAAACCACTGTGTACGCTTTTTTACTGATAACCTTGCCCTTGTTCACATCCTGAATCGACAGACCTCGAAGGACAAAGACATTATGAAGCTTGTAAGGAAGCTAGTGTTGGTCTGTTTGCAATATAATATTCTGTTCAGATCTGCCCATGTACCTGGTTGTAAAAATATTCTAGCAGATTCTCTTTCTCGACTGCAGGTAGACGAGTTTCGACGGCTCAGCCCAAGTTGCAAGCCACAACCAACTCCAGTCCCAGACGAATTACTTCTTGTGAATTTCTTTCCAGCCTTGACGACTTGATTCAAGCTGCTTTGGCACCATCCACTGTCGCGACGTATAAGAGGGCGTTGCATTCCTATAGCCAGTTCTCACAGGAGTTCTTAGCTGTACCTGCAGTACTCCCACTCTCTGTTTCCCATGTATGTCTTTTTGTAGCATATATGCATCATCAGAAAATGGCTCCAAAGTCTATCTCTACCTGCTTATCAGCTTTGGGTTATGTGCATAAAATACAGGGTTTTCCGGACCCAACATCTGCCTTCTTGATATCAAAGCTAGTGGCTGGTGCTTATCGCCTTAAGCCATCAGTAGATGTTCGGTTACCAATCACTGTACCTATATTGAATAGGCTATTGTCTGCCCTTGAGCATGTCACAGTTTCGTACTATGAAAGATGTCTTTTTCAGGCTATGTTTTTATTGGCTTTCAATGCATTTGCGAGAATTGGTGAAATTACTACTAACAGGATGTCACAAGAATCTAGAGTTCTTCAGTTTTCTGATATAAATCTACATTATGGAAAAGGTCATCCTGTCAGAGTATCTGTTACTTTTCGCTTTTTTAAGCACAATCTGACTGCATCTCCGCACACGATCTCATTTGAACATGGTCCTACTGATATTTCGGCAGCTCTGGCTCTTTTCGAATACTTGCAGATGCGGGGTGAGCATGCAGGTCCTGTGTTCTGTTATGCATGTCGGCGGTCAGTTACACGTTTTTCGTTTGACCGCCTCCTACATAGAGCGTTGCAGTTTTGTAATTTGGATAGTTCCAAGTATAAAGGTCACAGCTTCAGAATTGGCGCTGCAACATACGCAGCTAAATCTAATATGTCTGATTCTCAGATTCGCGCTTTGGGTCGCTGGTCATCTGATGCATTCCGAAAATATATTCGTTTGACTGGATGATTTTTCCCGCCATGTTAGATGATTGCCCTTTGCGTTGCCAGGGGTTTGATAAATGCAGTTTTTCACGGACTTGAATCATTGCATCAACCTTTGCGTTGCCGGGGTTGGTGTGGTTATTTTAGGAGTTCTTGTCTTTAGTCATAAGTGTGTACATGTAGCATGCACCTTGTACTGATACGGGCTCTACACCAGCATCCTCTGCGTTGCCGAGGATGGTGTGGTATACTAAAATCATTTATGTCTTTCTATCATTTCTGTATCGCTGCTGTATGATTTTATGACTTCCTGTGTATTGATTAATGCGCATATTATGTATATGTATATATTTTTTATTTTTACTTATCTTTGGTCTCAAACGTTTGGTATATAGGCTGGCTGGCCACGTAGGATGACTATAGGATTTACTGTTTTAGCGTTGAGCTAGCCTTTGCCATATACTCTGTTCAATTATGTATTTCTAGCTAGTGTTGGGAAAACGTGGAAGACATGCGTAGCCAGCGCATTTTATATGCGTTTTTATTTTCATATTTTTATTCCAACGTCTTTAATGGCACGAAGTATGTCATATGGCATGGCATTATGCAAGTGTTTTCATTTACATGTGTTGCTTATTCTACTCTTTACATTTTCCTTTGTTTGTATGATGCAAACAATAGTATTTTAATAAGCTGTATTAACAGCTTATATGAGCTATCAAGCAAGGTCATGGTTCTGCAATCTCCTCTTCTTCTCTACTTTGTGGGGCAACTAGACGCACAACTTCAGTTGAGCTTCTAGTTTATGGCGGATTTGCCCCACCTTTATACGATATGGACAGGTTTTATTCAATAAGAAAGACTGCATTTGCCTCAATTGTTTGGAGCTTGTACGTGAATTATGACCTTGTTTGATTAATAACATGTATTCTATAATTAGATAGGTTAGTTCATTGTTAGATGTCTAGATGATAAGACTTTGTGTTGCATCAGTCATTTGTATCTTCATATGCAAATAACTATCAGCTTAGTCTAAATAGACTCTTTCAGCATACCTGTATTGTTGTTGTCTATGATTGCTTGTACTACTTGTACAGTGAGGCGATAGCAAGAAATACCTTAGCCTGTTCTAAGGCAAAGGTTTCATATGCTACCTGTTTCTTCAATTATTGGAGAAAGGAGTGGCATAAATATATGCTATGTGCCATAGCAATTTTTATGTAGCGACTTTCACATTGGGTGTTATTTTGGCTTTCTATAGTCTTTAGATTTATTAGCTTTGAGCGAGCTCGGCGTCTCATACTATTGATCACTCTTTCCGCCATATTGATCAGTTTCTGCACGCGTGACAACATAAATTGCTATCGGAAGCGCAAATCATGATTATGCTGCTTTTCTAACCCTCCTCCACCCCTTCTCCTCCTGATTACGCACTTAATTTATTTGGTTTTGTCTCGATAATTGCATAGGCACTTAGTTTATTTGTTTTGTCATGAATATTACATTGTGAATTTTTCTTGCTATTTCCTCATTCTTTTATTGAGTTTGTATGAATCAGATGAGGCTCTTGTTAGGCGGATTTGCCCCACCTTTATACGATATGGACAGGTTTTATTCAATAAGAAAGACTGCATTTGCCTCAATTGTTTGGAGCTTGTACGTGAATTATGACCTTGTTTGATTAATAACATGTATTCTATAATTAGATAGGTTAGTTCATTGTTAGATGTCTAGATGATAAGACTTTGTGTTGCATCAGTCATTTGTATCTTCATATGCAAATAACTATCAGCTTAGTCTAAATAGACTCTTTCAGCATACCTGTATTGTTGTTGTCTATGATTGCTTGTACTACTTGTACAGTGAGGCGATAGCAAGAAATACCTTAGCCTGTTCTAAGGCAAAGGTTTCATATGCTACCTGTTTCTTCAATTATTGGAGAAAGGAGTGGCATAAACAGATTTATGCTGAAATAAACACTCTTCCTGCATGACAGTGGCCGCTTTGGGTCAAAATGTTAAAACTTACCCCACCACTCAATGCAAATTCTTGTTAATTTTGAAAATGGGGGTACCCGCATTCATCTGT
Organism: Ctena decussata; assembly: GCA_963989385.1. Lineage (NCBI taxonomy): Eukaryota > Metazoa > Mollusca > Bivalvia > Lucinida > Lucinidae > Ctena > Ctena decussata. The sequence goes on from OZ022498.1 coordinate 7,201,461, forward strand.
GACTCCTTGATACAGTGAACTGAATAACACTTAACCTTTTAGTGGTATGGTTTACCAACATATTCGCCTATCTGTGGCTGTAAATGGAATTGTGAGATGGCTAAAAGCATTGAAGAAAAATGATAAAAACTAAGTGGTCGGTTAGAACTTTTGACTAGTATATTAGAAGACTCAAAAAACTCCCATGAAAATACAGGCCCCTAAAACTTTAAATATGCAATATATTTTGGAACCAACTAAACCAAGATAAGGTTTAGAACAAATGCTACAGTCCTAGGCCCCAAAAGGAATATTTACCCCGCCTACCTCCCTCCCAACAGAATTAAGCTACGGTCCGCTCTGAGACCAACGGGCGCAATTCATGATGTAACCAGGCAGTCTCAATTACACATGAGGGCCACAAAAACATGAGACAACTGCATCCCAGATCACCCTCAATCTCTTATCCCCCACTGCCCATTGCATTAGTTAATAAGGGAATTTGCTCCCACCTAAGAATTTGCTCCCCATTTCCCCCTAGACCTGCCCTGGGCCCAGCCAGGACAGGGGGCTTGTTCCGATAGAAAACCAAGTTCTTCTTGTAGAGTATCGGGTGGTTCTTTTTCTTGCCGGGGTTCCCGGTTTTCAGTCACGTTGATGATCAGTCAACTCTGGCCCCATATGCTGGAAATTTTTGCAGCATTAAATTGCTTTCTGGAAATCAAGGTTTATCTTGGAATGTACGTATTCTGCATTCAGCCAAAACTACATGCTACAAATGAAATATTCTTAAACTTTATTTTGTTTATTCTGTGTAGAGGATACCTGTTTCGATTCGGCACAGATTGCTCTGCAATAAGGTAATCCGAAGAGAACCCACTTGTCTGTTCAGACTATACCATTTCCAATTCAATGCAAGATACTTCGTAGTAAAATAAATGTTTCCAATTGGGTGCAAGTTACTTGGCAGTAAAGTAAATGCAGCCTGCTCAAATGTTAACATGACCTAAACATGCCTGAGGTCAGTTCAAAAATAAATTTTAATGCGGATTTGCTTCAGTTTACTGTTTAGACAGGACTTTTAATCCGAAGTAAAAGTTAATTCGGATTCGATCCAAGGTACTCTGTAGGATTAGTGTACTCCGAATTAGTTTTTAATTCGAATAAGATTTGCTAGTTTAAACAGTTAATTCAAAGCGAATTCGGATTCGATTCGGATTAAAACTCTAGTCAAACAGGGTTATTGAAGGTATAGAAAATTCACGCATGCGAATGTTTTTACATTGTCTCAAAGGCAAGGACCAGGGGCGGATCCAGAAATTTTTGGAAGGGGGTTCAAATTAGCTGAGGGTGGGGGGGGGGGGGTTCAATTTGTGCAGTTTGACCAATTTTTCCTGAAATTCCCCATGAAAATGAAATAATTAAGACTGAAAAGGGGGTTCGTTTGAACCCCCTCTGGATCCGCCACTGAAGGACAATTGCTTATTTGTGGCCTTGGTTGTGGTTCTGTATGCTGCTGCCGGAGATCGACTGTACATCATACTTGGCTTCAGCCGAGACTGTCCGCGATCTCTTGCCTCCTGCAGAGACTTCTGTCCTAGAAAATCGGCTTCCTGCCAAGACTGTCCACATGACTCTGCTTCCTGCCGAGAGCCTCGGCAGGAAGCATAATCACGTGGACAGTCTCTGCAGGAAGCCATTTATCATGTACAGAAGTCTCGGCAGGAAGCAAGAACTTGCGGACAGTCTCGGCGGAAGCCAAATATGATGTACAGTCTCTGCAGGAAGCGAAAATTAGCGGAATCGATTAAACCCTGTGGTATTGTTCTGTTTGAACATTCAACTCAATATAATAGTCTGGGTCCAAATTTCACTGGTCAGTTTATTCTTAGCGAGGGTTACCGTGTGCCCGGATTTGTCGGTACTGGCCCAGATAAGTTGTGTAATAAGTTGTGACTTTTTTGTTTTTTTGTTTTTTCCTGGGCTTAGAAGTTAAGAAAAATAGAAGTCATGTATAGTTTCTAAGCCTAGAAGTTCTATTATAGAGTTAGTCTAAATAGTAGTTAATGAGTCCCATTGAATTCAGAAATCGAGACGTTACGAGTTTTGTAAAAATTGACCCAGATAATGTGGGACTACTGTATGGTTCCCGCCTTCTGCGCATCGCTTCGGTCAGATTCCCGGTAGAGGGATCGGGACAATATGAACTTAGTAACTTAATATCAGTGAAGAGTTTTATTGTTTCAAGCTATCTTAAAACTATTTTAAATAGGTCAACGTACAATCTGCGGTTGTACGCGTATTGAACAAGTCATGAATATTCATTTTATCATTATTCGCGTCTCCCGCGTCGAGACGCGTCAGGGCGCGTCTAGACGCGTCTGATGCGCGGTTGTAGGTGATACGCACGCAGCACGCGCATGCAACGCGGTACGAACGCGTTTTTGGTGTACAAATACGTGAGCGCCAGTGTATTGAGGAATTCATGATGCATGTCATTCCGAGTAAGACCAATAGATCCGCTTTCAGAAGAAACTGTTATTTTCAGTTTCGCCTCCCTTCTCAATGGGAGTCAGTTCTTTAAGTAAAGAATTTGCTCTTTAAAGAGCAAATTCTTTACTTAAAGAGCAGACCTCACTTTGGAACTGTTTCGGTCTCACGAGAAGCAAACAGAAAGTCACAAAAGTTGTCTTCCTTGGTTAAACTTGCGGAAAAATAAAGGTGTGCCCATTCACCTTAAATCGTATCATGTATGATGAGAATGGGATTTGTTTCAAGAGTACAAAGTAAACGTTATACATCAGGCATTACACAGCAGACAGTACACAGAAAACAGTAAATATTCCGTGTATATTGGTGGGTGGTCTTGCAAATGCGCAAGGTCAGTGTCACCGTCTGCATTAAAAAGTTAGCAGTTAGCATTTAGGCGCAGTGGGCAGAGATAATGTCACACTGACAATACACAGTAAACTTGACGTAGTATGCAAACAACTAAAAGTATTAAGTAAACAGTTAATTTTGCGCATGTTGTTTCATACGTTAGCAAGTTATGAATGCATAGACGTCGCGCACGGTATTGGGGGTACATTCACGGACAGATATGAAATGGGCCCCACGGAAGCAATGCTTTTTCGGATTTTATGCCATAAACTGTTTGAAAATCGTGAATTGGTATTTAATTTATTTTCGGGTCAATAGTATTTGGTTTTGAGACGATGTGAATCCTATTGCGGGCGCAAAACGCTTGATTTTTGCGCTAAAATGCGTGTAACTCTGTAACAAAGTCGGCATGGTGGGCTTACTCGAAGGAATGCTACACAGAAATGTCGATGTGAATTTTTGTGAAAATTTGCTTACGAAAAAGAGGAATTGTTTTTAGATTAACTCCATATTCAGTTTATATAGAGGATCTTACATGGGTGCTCATGTATTATTGAATTTATTAAACGAGTTTGGGAAAAAGATAAGATGCGAGGCTTTGCCGAGCATCTTATCGGTTTTCCCCAACGAGTTTAATAAATTCAGTAATACAGGAGCACGAATGCAAGATTCTATTTATCATATGACACTAAAATCGCATTTTATCAGCAGAATTTGCACTAAAACGTCACGATTTCGCCATTAGAAAACGCGACGTTTTTATGGACGTCAACGTATAACGTAACGACGTAATTTGCATATTTAATCCACTAGTGGATTATCGCATTTAATGCATGGCTTTATTACACTCTCAGATGCGACGTCATATGATAATGTATATTCTTTAACAATCGCCATCTTAAGAATGTATTGTTTAAAGTAAAAGTGTGTAACTCGCGCTCAAATTAACATCAAAATTGCAGGGCTGGTTTCTTCAGAGAGTATTTATTGTATCGGAATAAACAAATTTTGAAAATATACTAAGCACAACTTCTAACCGACCACTTGCTTTGCCTTGAACACTGTCAGCTGAAGATGGTATCCGGGCATAATTTTCTCATATTCTGAACACCCAATTCTTCATGTAAACGTTTCTAAAGATTTTAGCCCAATACCCTTATTTTCCTTTTTCCGGAAGCACAGGGTGCACATGTATCCCCATTTTCTAACTTTGCAAGGATAAGGGCTGTGGTGGGAAAGGTTTTAAAATTGTGACTGAAATTTTTGAATGCTGTGTTAGAATGATGTTTTATGGTGAATTATCATTTACTGAATATTCGTACAGGTGATAAGCATATGCTGATAAGATTCCGAAATGCGGTTCTGTCCGAATCATGACAAATTGCTGAAATGTTGCAATTTTCGGAAACAGGGGTACCATTATCTTTTACTTATTTAATGGTATACTGATAAGATTTTTATTTAGTGTAACCTGATTTATTTTACCAATATACCAATTTAATTCAAGGGGGAAACAGATGTTCGATATTACTTTTTCTTTTTCGGAAAAGAGGACATAAATAAGTGGTCGGTTAGAAGTTGGTTCTAGTATATTTGTATATGATTCAAATGTACTTATGCATCACTTATGAGTTATGTAAAAATAATTACTTTTTCTCTACGGATACGGAAAGAAATTAAAAAATCCGCGGTCTCAATTTTTGTAACAAATTTCAAATTTAACACCAAACTCTTACACCGTTCTGTGTTATTAAGCTAATTTGGACAAAATACTTACAGCAATCTGTGCAAAAAGCAAATTTCCAAAATGTACATTGTCTGTTTGTATTAACTGCTAAATTGGGATTTAAGCTCTTGAACAATAAAATTGTTATGCGCATTTACATCGGTCTTAAATTTTGTGACACGACGACAAATAAAGAAAATCAAACGTTACATGCATATGAAACCTTATAGTTCTAAGCAGCTGTCTAGCAATTTTCAGGTCTGCGTCATTATAGTCCAACACGTCTTAAAGGTCAGCTCCATGAAGCTATTTAAAAGGCAAACATTTCATTTCCAAAATTACCATTTTCTTTGCAAATCGACCTGTATCTAGCAAGCACCTGTCTTAAGCAAGCGGTTTTTGCACCTCCCTTGGGTGCTCGCTTCAGGCAGGTTTGACTATACAGCCATACTTCCTCTTGCCATCGGAGAAAAATTTTCTCCAAGTTTGAAGCCCATAAATATATAAATACATGTATATGATACTTCACCAGAATAAAAACTCTTTCCCGTGACAAGATGACTAGCAGAAAAAAAAAAGAAAAAAAACGGGAAAGGTGACGCTAGAGATATAATTCGTTCTACATGAAAACAGGTGATAGTAAAGTATAACGAAATAAATTATCGTGAAACGGTTAAAAGCTACTAAGCAGGGATATAGTGTGGTTTATATTTGCAGCTTCCGATAGAATTGTACAACAAACTCAATTCATATCGTGTTTATAAATGCAAACAGATCCGTCCTATACTGAAAAAGCAAATGAATAAGCAAAACTGTAAATAAAATCTCACTGATGTCGTCCTTACAAAATGTTTATAAGATCGGACCGGTTTTCTTTTGTTGATGTGGTGGTTTTTTTTTTTTCACTACTGTCGGTATAAGACAGTCTAACCCCGCGGTTAACATTCTCATAAGGCGGAAAAGGTAGCCGCTGACAGTTTGACGTTACGTTTTGTTACCCAATACCGTGCGCGACGTCATAGATTTGACTTGGGCTTTTTAAAGAACTACCCAACGATATAATAAAACTATTTTTTATACTTGTAAAACGTCCGTGTCAATCTTTTTTTAACATAAACCTTTGAAAACAGAGCAGACCCACTCCAGACTCTACAGGACGTTATTGCATCCTGAGGTTGATTACATTTTAAACTACAATTTCTGTACATGAATACAAAAACCTCTTAGACCTACACCTACATGTAAGTAGTAAATAGACTGGTCTAACACTCCATTTCGGGACATTAGACACAAAAATAGTTACAGTGAACAACTTCAGCTTTTAGACTATTACACTCTGCCATTTTCAGTTTACAATCCTTTTGAGGGCTACAAATCAAATGCAAAAGTGAAAACGAAATAAAAAAAATGTCTTTTTAAAGTTCTCAGGACTCTTTTGGTGTTCTTTAATTATCCTGTCGTTAACTACAACAACTAATTTGTTATTAGACTGTGGATGTGTAAGGCCCACCCTTTTACAATTCCCTGATTAGACATAACATTTGTGGTAGATGCGTCTAAACAACTGGTAACAAATATCTCGATCTGATTATTTTATATATTTTAGCACCAGTGCTGACTACACCGCTAGCAAATGGTGTTACGCAAGAAACTGTAACGGAAAACTCTCCGATAGACACGACGGTAGTCACAGTGGCTTCCACGGATGAAGATGGAAATAATCCGAGTTATGAAATAGTATCTCAATCTGCGCCTAACGCTTTCAAATTAGTTGGTTCAGATCTTCTCACGAACGCAGATTTCGATTTTGAGACAGAGCCTAACACTTATGAAGTTATAATCAAGTAAGTATTTTAGGGTAGAGTCGGGTAAGTTCGAGCATATCATTACAAACATTGAAAATCCAGATGAGACGGCTCGTAATAAGCCGTCTCATCAGGATTTTTACTGGTTTCCCAGTCGCTTTTGTTTAAATTCCAAACAACTGACATATAAAGGAAACAATGTCACTGTCCGAATTTACCTGCTGTCCGAAGTTACCCGACTCTACCCTACATTTTCCTTAAGGTAGCGATATTATCAGCATGGAAGTATAAGACAAAAATAAACAAGCTGTCAATAAAATATTTCAACCTGAGATTTTATACTAACATTTACCTAAAGGTAAATCGAGAGGCGGCCATGAACTTGCAAAGACAGTTGTCTTTCAAAGTTCGGGATTTAGCGACACTGAGGAAGTTAAATACAGAAGCGCGCGTCGCACAAAAATTGGTATGGAAACGTTTATATTAGAACCACTAGGCCGGTGTCGCTGCTTGACAAATTGTCCCCGAGGATATCATCAACCCAGTTAGTGTTTCAGTGTTGATTCTGGTTCTCTAGCATTGGGGTCAATACTGAAATACTGATTCAAAGTAACCTTATTCCATTTGATGTATATCTGGTAAAATTTCTAGATTATTCTAAATTATTCTAAGACAAACTTGTCATAGCGACAAGAATCTTAGCTGAGTTTGACTTCCATTCTTTTGAGCTGTTTTGGCTTTTTGTGGGTTCTTGCTGCATCGAACATGTCTTTCCTGATGGCCTTGTCTGTCGCTTTTCTCGAGACACAGGGGCTGAGGTGGCTCGATGGGGGACGCTTGCGCTTGCGAGTTAATACGTAGGCGTCTCTTACCTGATGCCTGCAGCTAATGTGTCCCGCGGAATGCGACAGTAAGTGTGTCTCGGAGAGGGTTGCTCGTTGCCTGCCGAGACCTGCCCATCATCTCTTTTCTTTCAAACTTTGGGGTTGAGCGACATTGAGGAAGTTAAATACAGAAAAACGCGTCTGTCGCATCAAAATTGGTATGGAAACGTTCATATTGTCAGAACATGCAAACATGTTCTTAGCTACTCGTTCAAACTCCCAGAAAAGCAATGGACTGTGTCTAAAACACATTAGATAATTACGGTACGCAGTCCGAAGTCGTGTTGCCCAGAAGGTCAACATTGTCACCAACAGTCTTTAAACGATCTTAAAACTATGCTTTTCCAGAGCAAGTGAAAAGCAAACATTAAATCAGAAACTGCGGGCATATTCTGAGAAAACGAAATCGATAATCAGTTATTACTCCAAGCAAACTTTTTATCGTTTGGTATTTTTTATATACTAGCATTTGAATCGATTTCTTTTTTAAAATTGAAAAAGAAGAATGCATGTTCGCGGCCCTTACCCTTAGACCCACACTTGCCACCAATTGTCACATGGGAGGAGAAAATCGTGGTCCGACGGGGCTCGAACATTGCGAGCACTCTACCAACTGAGCTACCGAGCCACTTGGTCGATCCTTGACAAAAAGGTTACCTTAGGTTGACATTGACCCTTTTTTACGGAAAAATCAAATGTTTTCTTGTGTTTTTGTATTGGAAAATGATAGACCATAAGAGTATTTGGAAACTATGGAAGATTTTGGCCTAGAAGTTGGTAAATGAAGACATGAAAATTTGTGAGTTCAAGAAGTCAAAGTTATTCTTTTACGGTTGACCCAGGTTGCATACATTTCTACAATTTCAAACCTGTGCTAAAAGGCCACCGAGCCATTTGTAACAAAATTTCATATAGCACCTCTAGGGGTTAAGAAAAAAATATTTTTGTCCAGGTAGTCGAGGTCATATTACCGACATGGCCGCTACGCCCAAATATAGTAAAAACCTTTAAATATAAATCTTCTTCTCCAGAGCAAATCGACGGATGACAGTAAAACTTGATATGTGGCATCGAAGACCAGAGTACTACTAAGATCGTTCTTAAATATCCCGAAATCGTCTATGTTTAAATGGCCTACGAGATCTGACTTATGATTTGGGTACTTTGACCACTTTTACTCAAAGCATGACCTTGCGTAGACATTGACTTTTGTGGCAAGGTCAAATTTGCTTTTTGGTGCTTTTATACGGGACAATGCTTACACATTATGTTGTTGTTGTTGTGTTATTGTTTAACGTCCACGGTAAACAGATGTGGTAACCTAACCACACTATTCCTGGGCAGGCTTAGACCTCCTAAGCGGTTAACCAGCACTACGTTCACTAGCTTCCACCAGTAACTGGCAACTGCCCTTCTTGAACCAGCGGAAGGGGAAATGAAAATAAGTGGCCGAACCGGGTATCGAACCCAGGACCCCTTGCTTACAAGTCAGACGCCCTACCGACTGCGCGACGTGGCCCGGCGATTAAACATAATTATTCATGGAACTTGTAGAAGATTTCGGTGGACACTCTGATAAATACAGTAAAATATATGAGTACCTGAACATTTTTTTTTTGCGTAATAGAGGTCAAATTCATTCTTTGACTTTAACCAGTGTCTTTAATAATTTGACATTTTCAAACTATCAGGTTTTGGTCAAATGATGCCCCTAGTTTTTATTCTGTTTTTAACCCGCACCGCGGACTTCCGCCACACATGTAAATATCAAATATGCACGAGAATTTTCCAGAGGAGCCCAGCGCATTATAGGAAGAAGAAGAAGAAGTTTGACCTTTGACCTTTTTACTCAGGTGAGCGAATCAGGACCTCATGACCTTCTTGTTTTCAATTGTTATTCTTAAATACTTCCTGCAGAGCCAATGAACGTTACCGCTCACCCTGTCATTCTCTCACTAAGCCACTCACTTTCAGGGTTACTGATGACAGCAGTCGACAGCTGACGTCAACGGGTACACTTTTCATCAGCGAAGTGGGTGCCAACGAGCATACTCCAGTCTTCGATCCAAATAGTTACGCAGAAACTATAAAGGAACAAATAGGAGGTATGATTGTCTTAACACGTATCTCAGATCAATCACGGGAAATCAAAGAGCAGCGTAGCTCAGTAGGCTGCGCGCTGACCTGCTTACCCGAGTTCGCGAGCCGCTGGCGGCGGAAACCTGCCATTGCACACAGCCTTTCATGATCATCCTCCAATCGCCCTGTTATGACTGAAATACATTTGAAAAGGGCGTAAACCCGCATTCATTCACCAGTCTACGGGAACTCAGCAAATACTAGCGGAAGATACAGTAAAATACTAAGTATTGGGATAAATGCGTCAGCACTAACAGTGCAGACCGAAAGCTGGGTTCGAGTTTATAAAACTTGAGAATTATCTCAAACTCAAAACTCAGGGAGAAGAACTCTATAAGCGTCAAGTTTTCGTTCTAATCCCAGGCCTGTATTGTATACTTTATATGTATGTATGTTACAATTTCTAAAATGAATGAAATATGTTTAAACCAAACTCAAAATAAAGCAACTGATTGGCTGCTTCGGAAGCAGCCAATCAGTGTGCTTGGTTTTGAGTTTGAGAATGTACTCAAGTTTTATAACCTCGGGGCCAGGCTGCTTCTTAGGGGCGGTCTGATCAGGGTCTATACTGTTTGCCATTCCGGACATCTGCTCTTTTGGGTGGATTACTGCATTGTGGAACGAAACTTTTCCATTTTATGGCAATTACCGTTAGTGTTTTCGGCATTCCAATTTTCAGAAATTTACAATATATTTTCGCCAGATATACCAAACGTCGCACATGAGAAGCTTTCTTTTTGTTTGTTCGTTTCCGAAAAGGAATCTGCCGAAAAAATGTTATACTTTGCAAATAGCTAGTAAAAGAATTCTTCATCAATTTCTAGTAACAATGTACACACCAGAATATCCATTCGTAAAGATATTAGTAGAGTAACTGTCATTAGCTAAGTATTTGTAAACGTAAACCATTTCTTTCTTTCTTTTTTTTTTTTTACTTTTCTGTAAGGAACTGCTTTTCCTTCGAACTTTGAAGTCCTTTATTGTCATAGCAGTGTTTTCCTTTCTTTCTTTCTAAATATTTACCGACTTGCAAACTAGAATTCGTTTGCAGGTGCGTAGTACCTGCAATTAAGAGCTCCGTAGGAGCTTTGAAAGAGCGGGAGCTCTATCGTAGAAGACTGGTAAGGCATATGTGCCGCGACACGAGAAAACCAACAATGTGGTTGTGCGCCCAGCGCAGACTCTGATCAGTCTGGGTATCCGCCTGGTCCGCTCAGACTTTTCGCTTAAAGAGTAGCTAAGGGGCTAAGCTACCTCCATGCGGACAGCGAAGACTCTGATCAGACTGGGCGGATGTCCAGGCTGATCTGAGTCTGCGATGGGCGCAAAACCACTTTGTTGGTTTTCTCGTGTCGCGGCTCATATCTTTACCTTAAAATGCAATTGGTTCAATTGAATTTTTCCGTAACGCCACCAAAACGGAAGTTATTAGAAGTAAATTAGACTGGTTTGAACTAGTAGATATCAACAAAACAATAAAAAATGGCGATCGTACAGTGTTCTGTCGCGACGTTACGTAATGACGTCAAACATCCCGTTTGAGAAAACAAGATGATATCAACATTAACCACGTCACTACATGGTCAGTACTTAAAATGCAAGGAGTGTTGGGTGCTATTTGAAGGAAATACATGTAGAAAGCGCCGTAGGAACTGAAAAAAGTATGGTCCGTTCTCCGGGGGACAGTTTACTAAGGGCAAAGCTGTTCTCTGACAGATTCTCATCAGTTTGTCGGAGTTTGCAGCTGTTAAGTGGCAATAATTTTATTACGAATTTCATATCACAAACAAGCGTTGTGAAGTTGAATCCAGTATCGTACAATGAGTAGTCAGATCAGGGTCTGCACTTCGACAACGCAGTTTTGTCCGAAACTTAAGTTAACTTGGTTGCAGCCATACAGAGGTTTTTATCATGCCACCCGCGCATTATAAAGAGTGATGTGCTCGTCTATAGGCAGTGTCTTTTTTCATATCAGAGAAAATGCAAAGTGAGACTCTGTTCTCAAAAAGTTATTAGACTGAAATAATATCATTAAATTTTGATATCGTTTGATGTTTGTATTGAGTTCTGAAAGGACCTCTGATAGTTGTAGTATAAATTTGCCTATAAAAGTGGTTAAAAGGGAACTTTTGGTTTGCTCAAAATTTCCATTGAAATGTATTGAACTGCCTCTCATCGACATAAAAAATACTTCGCGATTACTTAGCACACAAACTTCATTTTTAGTGTCAAAAGAAAGATCTTATAACTTAACGTATAGTAAATAGGTAAAGTTGTGTAAAAAATTGCTTCCCTCCCCCCCCCCCACCCCCCCCCCCTCCCCCCTTTCCCTTCGTGCCTCAACAAGCCACTTGGAATGTACATGTATTCCATCGACATACACATCGCATGTGAACGCCATGTTGAAGCAAAAGGGTGCAGAGATTGTCTACAGCCAAAAAACTAAAAAGTGGGTTAGGTAAGAAATAAGACCTTTTGTGTCATAAGATAAGGCAAGGGCATTTTTATTTAAATACTGCTGCATGCCATTCGCAGATGTAGTGATAACTTTATTTTAAGCGTATTAAAGAAAATAAAAATCAGTAAATACAAAGAGAGAGAGAGATATGTACTTTAGAAAATTACATTTTCCCTTCTAGCCTATGAGCGAGAGTTCGTGTGCAAACGTATTTAGTTTTCAAAATCAACATTTAACACGTGAAACAGCTCATAGTGCATAAATCTACTTTATGAGGTCAAACTACTTTGAGATTTGCTTCCCAAGGAAGCTGCAGTAATTTGTCGAAAAAAAAAGGCAACTTTGCTTTGAAATTGTAAGAGGTCCTATCTCGATCGAATCTTTTTCAGCCCAGTCCAATTTTCTACAAGTAACTGCTACCGATGATGACGACGGAGAAAGTATTACATACAGTATTACAGGTATAGACATTAACTCATTTATGCCTAGCGTCTCCTGTCCCATAAAAATAATATGGGCAAACAGTGCAGACCCAGCTCAGGCACCTCAGAATGTGGTGTCTAATCAGGGTATTCGCTGTTTGCATAAAGGTTGCAGCCATTTATATATAAAACGATCAAAACAAAATACACCAGAAAACCCAAATATGACAGATGAACTCATCCAATTTAAAAGAGTTCAAATGTCTCTAGGCATAACCACGCCGCGAGCAAGGTTCATACTGGCATAGTTTTCGGAACTGTTCGGACACTACATGCAACGAAGCACACACGAATACATTTAGCTGCAGTCAATAAAACAACACAATCGGTGCCCCATTACACGATACCTGCGTTACCCGCTTACATTCACTGGACGTTTTTCAACGCTGTATGCTAGTTTGGAGGATTAAATAAGATATGACTGCAGCTGTAACTACGCTGAATTTAAAAGTAACCAATCCTCCTATTTTGCAAGCAGTTATTATATACTGCTCAAAATAAGAAAGGAATATTAAGACATTTAAGGCCGCAGAAGTAAGAAAAAAAAGTAAATGAAAATTAAACTGTTATAATTAATAAAACAAGTATTCATTAAGGCCCTCAATATGAATATTGAAACGATTAAGCTTGTCAAGTGACCTAGAGTAAATTGGAAGCAGACAAGGGGTCGACACCCAAATTTCACACGAATCCAGCGCAGCAATGACTAATAATTTTTATGCAGACTTTATTAAGACAGACGCCTAATGCCTCCGTTAACAAGATACAGATACTTTTTTCATGCGGTTTTATCAAAGGAGAAAATGATAGCCGTAAAAGATACCATTGTCTGGTGAATTGTCTCACGTATGATGACATTTGTAACAGCCCTACACCTTAAATAACGCAATAAAGCCTATCAAAGTGGTGTTTTCAGTTCGGAAAATTATGGAGAATTTTAATATTCACAGAACCTCAGGGTCCAAAAGAATTTTTTTCGCCGATGTGAAATTGAGGTGTTGACCCCATAGTCCTTTATGTGCTGCTCTAGGTCACATGACCTGCATTGACTGTTTCTGTTTTAGTTGAATATTGTTACTTGAATAATGTTCTGTCAATATACATGTACAACAACAAACTAACCCAGCCATTATTATTACTTTTTGTACACGCTTCTATGTCATAATATCCCCTAGTTTTTGTGAGCAGTTTATATAGCACATTGTGTTAAAGTACGTACTTTGCATCCGCTATAATGCTTTAAAGCTGTTAATTGATCAAAGTAAGTGAAAGTAAACCTGTGCACTAGAGATCGATCTAAGTGGGATCATTGGAGCTGCGACACGAGAAAACCAACAAAGTGGTTGTGCGCCCAGCGCAGTCTCATATCAGCCTGGGCATCCGCCCAGTCTGATCAGAGTCTTCGCTGTCCGCATGGAGGTAGTTTAGATCCTCAGTTACTCTTTCAGCGCTTAGGGAAGAGTCTGATCAGACTGGGCTGACGCCAAGGCTGGATTGAATCTGTGCTGGGCGCACTACCAATTGTTGGTTTTCTCGTGTCGCGGCTGATTTGCATCCTTATTTCCCTTCTCATAGTTGCTTGCTATAAAGTAAGAGCCTACTTTGTAGGGAAAGAGCTTCTTTTCAGTACAGGGGAGCCAATCCTAACAGTTACATGTACGAGAAGGAATTCAAACACCAGGGAAACATACGCTTAACTGCTACAGATGACTGGTTCGAAAGGAAAACAAAGAAATATTCTTTTTGAATATATATAAACACACACATATTTGTTCGTCTTAATTAATAATATTCTCAACTTGAACACATATTTGTTCACACAATAAATGCAAGAAATGACGAAAAAAATTAAATGGATTACCATCGTTTATTTCTAGGCAGTTCTCTATTTGTGATTGATCCCTCAACGGGGTATATATCAACAAACGCCGATTTGGTCTACTCCGATGCAACGTCATATTCTCTCACGGTAACGGCAAGTGACGGTACCAACTCTGCGCAAGCTACTGTCCAGATCACCGTCACAGAAGGTAAGAATTCCATTTCCAGCATAGTGAGAAAAACAGACACTGTATAACATCTGTTTAGTCAAAGTATATACCCAGCAGGCACATGACGTCAGTACGACGTCGTACTGACGTCGATGCGACGTCATTACGTCGCATAGACGTCAGTACGACGCCATTTTAACGCCATGTGCCTGATGGGTAGACTCTGTCTGCGATCAGAACTACACAGGTTCCATGTCAAATGAATAGCTCAGATCAAACCGTTTACGCAAATACAAAGTATACCAAGTGTATTAATGAATGAATTGCGATTTTACGTCCTTTTCATCAGTATTTCAGTCATATCAGGACAATGGAAGGGACGGCCCGATATAGACTGAAATACTGTCTCAAAGAGCCGTTAAACCCAAAACAACCAACGATGGAAAGGCGATTAGACCGTTTACGCAAACACAAACACAGTATACAAAGTGTATTAATAAATAAATTATGATTTTACGCCCCTCTCATCATTATTTCATTCATATCAGGACGATGAATCCCGAGTTTACAAGGGAACCCCGTTAACGGGTGAATGGATTTTCGCCTCCAGCGGGAATCTAACCCGGGACCGCTTCATCAGCCAGTATACCAAGACCAGTTTTGGAAGAAGCAAGGACTGACATGAATATTAGGTGTTAGCGCATCCTGAAAGTATCATTCCTCTTATACTGTAAAAAAAACTAAAATAATCGCCGTAATTACCCTTTAAAAGAGAACAATATGCATTTGAACCTCAACACTATATAACCAAGAAAGTTGTTGTGCGCCCAGTGCAGACTCAGATAAGCTTATGCATCAGCCCAGTCTGATCACACTCTACGCTAGGCGCTTAAAGGGTAGTTAAGTGTCTAAACTGCCTTCATGCGGACAGCGGAGACTCTGATCAGACTGGGCGGATGCCCAGGCTGATCTGAGTCTGCGCTGAGCGCACAACCACTTTGTTGTTTTTGCTCATTTGCAATGCTGTACTGCGTCTGAAAGATGCAGATAGAATGGCAAACAGTTAAGACACTGATTAGACTGAATAGATTTTGCTGCTTCAGGGAGAGGAATTGTTGCAAACATGTATACACATTTGAAAAAACACATTCAAGGTAGCAAGGTTGCACGATTTCTTGTATGTGTTTCTTCAAATTTTGGATGCCACACCGAGTTCTATCATTTAAAACTAACTTCAAAGAGCCTTCCATGGTCATTATTTAAACAATATGACGGAATGATTTAGTTAATGCAAAACAAGGTATATTCTGGGGCCGTATTCATAAAGCCACTTAAGTCGTTGCTATGCGGTTGCTAAGGCTAAATATCTATACAGGAGATTCCCTACAACTATGAAATTTGGTCTGGAGGAACAGTCTTTGTAAGACTGTTCCTCCAGAGCAAATTTCCTAGTTGTAGGGAATCTCCTTCAAAGAAATTTAGCCTTAGCAACAGCATAGCAACCACTTAAGTCGTTTTATGAATATGGCCCCTGGTGATTAAAGTGTTAAGACAAAACGTCAGAATATAATTCTCGCAAAAGAAAATCTAGTATATTTAGTTGCTTGTTTTCATAGCAATAGTATTTATAAAGGTATTGTGACAATGCAAAGATGTTATTTATCTTACATTTGTATTGAAATAAGCATACATGTATATGAAAGGAAGACGCCTTATTTCCGTAGGTTAAGGTGGTGTTTCGTTGTAAATATAAAAATCTAAATACAACTATAGAATATTAACGTATCTTTCGGAATGGTAGCAAATTTCTTATTTTGATTGTTCTCTACAGCTTATGATACCAAAAAAAGAGTGACATGCTGATTGAAAAGCGTTTTATAAGTAAAAACTCAAGGATGATGAGCAGCGCAAATATTCTGAAAACAAATAATATCGATAGTAAAAATGCATTTAGTCTGAATGCACATAAATACTTTGAGACTTTCGTCCTAGCATTTATTGGTACAAGTGTGTCTCATATTGTAAGGAAGAACAGACGAGAAGAGTAGCTTATTCTCAAAAGTTCGACCTTGTATAAGTGCATATTTACTGGATGTCAGCTATATCATCCATGCAGTTTAAAAGCTACAGGCGTATGAGCTAGGCTGATGTGTAAGATAGAGGTATCTTCAGAACAAAATACATTTTAATAACAAAAGTAATATTCTAAAAAAATTCCGCAGCATATTACATTTTAATTTTTTCTTTTATTGCCCCATTTTAACAGCAACAGGTTTGGCGTTATGTGATTTTGAACCGTGAAAAAGAACAAGAAGAAGATATTTGCTAAGCTTTAGGAAAATTATGTTGTGTTTTGAGCAGAAATTCCCTTTTCAGCTCGCCTGTACGAATGTACACGAAGAGCTATTGCACTACACCCGGCGTCTGCGTCAGCCGCGGCGTCGGCGGCGGCGTCGGCGTTTGCAAAATGTTAAAGTTTTACGTTTAAGTTTTTTAGTTGATGGGCAAGGCGCTGTCAGGCGAGCTATCCTGTTCCACTGACAGGTCTTGATATATTCTCCACATAGGAGCGGCGGTAGACTAGTGTAGTAGATAACATACTGGGCTACCAATCCAGGGATCGCAAGATCGATCCCTCGCTTCTTCGGTCTATTTGAGGTACCGCCCTCAAGAAGTACATAACGTTACACGATTTGACTCCAGTTCATAAAGGACACGCACGGTAAACAGTATAAACAGCTCTCTCCTAAATAGGTGGTTATTAAGCACCCCTGATTGAAAACAACAGCAACAGATATTTATACTAATTTTATATTTCAAATACAAAATAAATCCAAAAGAAAATTAAACAGCCATACGGGTTCACCATATTGCCAAAAAATCACTGGCTATCCGACATAAGAACACATAATATCGAGGAGAGGAATCACAACAGAGTACCGACTTTGAACGATAAGTACTTGATTATTGGAGGTCCCAACTTTCAAATGAATATATGTTTAATTTACATTGAAGTTTATACAACGTTTACCACTGAGCTTGAAGGTAAATCTATTAGTCCTTAATATGGAAATCAAAAAGTCGCTTAAAAATCGATACGGCTGCACCCCGAGAGGGACAAAGGTTTCTTAGTCTCATTTGAAAGCTTAGAATGTGCAGATTTCGATTCTGTTTGTCTTCCGCTTGTACATGTGTCCGTTTGCATTTTAGACAACTTGGAACAGACCCACCGTCTTGCCAGAATAAGCGAGTTTGTCAACCATAAAATTGACACTATACCAGGGCAGATATATGAAAACATTGAACATTTATTTGATAAAAGCATGAAGTTTGGCACAGTGATAGACAAAGCTATTGTAAGCATTTTAAATGTGTATACAAAGCTAGAAAAGTTTGTTTATGGCGGCCATCTTGAATTTCAAAATGGCGGCCACTGAAAATGCATTTTATGGCAAACACAACTAAAGATTATCCAAAATGTTAGCTTTATTTTTCTATACATGTTTATATTAGCTTTCAGCATGGTGTACTTAATTCTGTTTGCTATTTCAGCATTTGTGATCTATCTATGCTACTGGGCGTAGACATGACACTGATCAATACTCATCAGTTTTATAGGTATAGATGGTAGTGAATGTCTTTGTCGCTCCACATGGTGGACAAAACTTAAAAAGAAAACACCGTTTTGCAATTACATTGTTTCTACGGTAAAGAACACTTGTTTACAGGATAGTAACAAAAATCGTTTAAGTTGTTTCATTCTATTTGTATAAGATATATCACATGCCTAGGTATATTACATGCCCACAAATTTTAAGGGTTGGTCGGGTCGGGCGATGGAGCTGGGTAAATTTCAATGCCGGTATGTCCTATAAATTTGGATTACTGCAGGACGATGGCCTACTGTGCTTCCAGTTGGTGCAGGTGGGGGTTTTGCATATATTTTCTCTCGTCCATCATCTCTTTTCTTTCTCCCTTTCTTTTTAGAGGCAGTTCAATATAGACTGAAATACTGTCTCAAAGAGTCTTTAAACCAAAACAAACCAACCAACTAACCGAGTCATGAGAGGCAGAAAACATTATTCAGTCCTGTTATATATTGCATTTATTTTAATACATAAAGCAATAAAATGTTTTTAAAAGCAAAAGCAATCATATAAAATGTGTACCGTAGATAACAACGACACAAATACAATTAAACAACCAGAATCTTAATAACTTGTAATTTAAAGTTTATAGTTTAGACTCTCATTGAGCATATACTATCATGCATTTTCAAATCAAACCTTATCGGCAGAACAGATTGACACCTTTTAAATGAGAGTTATGTAGCGCTTGAAAATCAGCTGAATCGAGAATGAAATTTATTTTGTAAGAATTCATACAAATTCATACAAATTCGACGAATGACTGTTAGACACTGATGAAAGTTCAAATTGTCGATAGTGTTTCTTCATTGTGATCATACTTAATCTTAAGTAGCCCAACACAGACGTCACTTTATCGAGCTACGAATTTTATATGTCTTCAAATTATAATAGGAGTTAGATGGATTTTAAATGGAAGTCTAGCAGTAACGTTGAGTAACATAGTTGTAGTCAATACATAATTTAATTTAGCTTCAATGGTCCCAGGATAAAATGTGTAAAATTATGTGTAAAGGGTCATTTGCGGCCCACAATCTACCTTTCAGTGCTTCATTATATACTTAAGATTGGTTGGTTGTCGTCCGTATATATACTAAAGAACTCAAATTCAAATACATGTATTATAATTAGATCTTGAATAATTCAAACATCTTAACAAGACACATGGGGGTCTTTAAAGATGAAGTAGTTTGCTCTTACTCCTTTACAAATGTACCACTATAGCAGCAATACTAAAACAAGCATTTAAAACAAACATTTAAATCAGATTCAGCAAGTATATATATTGGTGCGCATTTAACTGTAGTAAAACGTTTACCTTCTGAGCTGTAATCAACGTTACCTGTTTGTATAGCCCTCGACATTAATATAGCAGCATATAATTGACATTAACCCAGCCAATAGCAAATCTTTTAGATTTGAGGCCTTAAACTTTGAAGCTTAGAACAAAACTTAGAGTTTCCCATAATCCATCTGTTCCCAAGCTCTATTTATCACCATCATATTACCATGTTTTTCCTGACCAGCTTATTTTCATGCCTTTTGCTTATTCCGTTATGCTTTTGGCAGTGCATAAACTTTTATGAAAGACTGATAACATTCAAACAACTTTCAATACATATATTGCTTTATTATTTGTTTTGATACAGCCAAAATGTTGTATCATCTTTATTTGTTATGTTTGGCAAAGGATGGTGTTGATAAACGGTAGGACTTTATAAATAATTCACCCTAAAATGATTGCAACAAAATAGGCTGTTTAAGGTGAGATGATAAAAATAACGTTTTGTATTAATCCCTGATAAGTAAAATTATAAATTACCTATACTATTTGTTTAAGGCTTACTCAAAATGCCATATTACTACACATTTGGTGGGATGTATCAGTGAATTGCTCGACAAAATGGTTATAAACGTTACCCGTTGTGTTTTGCTGCCTTTTCTTCTCTTATCATGCTGCAAAACATTATAGGAGAAATAGACAAATTAGCTTGGCCAATAATAAAGCCCTCATCGTCATTGTCCTAAATTAATATTTCTCTCCTTTTTCGTTTGCAAATACACATTGATTGAACCATTTAAACTAATCCTACTACTGATACTTCAACTTGAAAAAAAAAATAATTAAAAAAACCTTTGTCAATAAAAGAACATAAGGTTTCATGCTTTAACAACTCTTTAAAGTCTGTTGAAAAGTATTTGTTACACGAGAAAAAGCAAAAGTAGTATTACGGGAGTTAAGACAATCATAAAGGGAAATATTTCTCGAGCCCAGCTCTAGCTTGCTGCATAGCAAATTACTCATCTCCTCGCATCACTAGTACAGTAGTTTCAATTTCATGTTTCTAATGTTATACTCCAAAAGTCCTGCTTAACTGAGACATCATCGTTAGGAACATAAATAGACAATTCAATATAATCTTTGACATAATGTAATTATTTCCCGATTTTATCTTAAAAGTTCAGTTTAGCAAGAAAATTTTCCTTCGTAACGTAGACTGTCCCTATAATCTTAACAAAAACAAACGTGCTCAACAAGAAAATGTTAAACTAACATTCAGTCAAAAAGAAAAAAAAACAGTTTTATTGTCAGTTCGCATTTCTCTTTTCAATAATATTTCTCTTTGCATGCTCTTAAAATCCATATTATTTTAATAAACACTATAACAATTTGTACATGTATTGTAGATTACCAGTGAAACTAGGCATTTCTACATGAAAAATTCATGCACAATGCTGATGAAGCAGTTTCCTTACTAGACCAACGGCTTACTGTTTGTCATTTGATTTGATTCATACATGAAAAATGCTGACCTACAACTACAGTGACTTTATGTAATGTATTTGGTTTGTTTTAAGACTTATGTAATGTCTTTGGTTTGTTTTAAGACTAACTAGCAAGTGTCTAGTGCCAAAAGAAAGACAGCAAGTATGCTGAGTTGGGAAAGTACAACAGTAAATTTGTTGATTTATACAGCAAGAATCTAGAATACTACAACAAAACTGATTGTGTTCAGAATTTGTCAGAGTTGCAATCAGTAAAAGATTGGATTATTCTAATTTGTCACGTATAAAACATACACACAGTGACACCGTAAACCTAAATTGTAAAAGTGTCAAAAAGTCTTAAGCAACCACAGTTAATAAAATTGGTCAGAATATAATATGAGAGGTTTTGAAAATATTTGGGAATGTTGATTAGTTTACTAAAATGGAATAATATGAAACATTGTTATTTGCGTGACCTCCATTACAAAAGAAATCAAGCAGATTGTTATTTTTCCAATTCCTTAAGAAAACGCAATGGGCAAATGCTAGCAGGAAACATAACAAACTGATTTAGCGGCTATACCTTAATAGTATGGAAATATTCACAAGTAACATATGTAATTTACAGGCACCAGTCAGAGGGTTAACAGATGTTAGTCAACGCCATTTTGACAGGACTTTCTGCAAATACTACTTACTAGAGCTCCACTTTAGAGAAGGGAATCTGTTACCAGCTCTATACATACATGAAATGGGCTCTGATCAGTATTTACAACATGTAGATATTGGCATTTTAGTTATATTGACAACAAAAAGGTGAGGGAGGTACCTTTACAAAAACGTGTTTAAAACCCAAACGGACACCTCCACAAGTGGAAGACAAGCTGATTCTGAAAGCTTACATTCATACCTTTAAAATGATACCATAAAACCTTTGTCCCTTCTGGGGTGCAGCCAAACGAAAATTTGGCTGGGTCATCTCAAGTCAGCCGTGTGTTCCAGTCCTTTTTACAAAAGGAACTCTACGGCGACTTCCTGTTTACCTTCCTGAAGGACAGAACCCTTCCCGCCATTTTTACAAGGGGAAAGCTATGGTGACCTCCTGTTTGCTTCCCTGAAGGACGAACACCTTCCAAAAGAATGTCTCCTCTGACTGATAGAATTTGCGTCTGGAGAAGCAGCAAATTCTTTCCTTTAACCCTTTTGCAATCAGAACGGCCAAAACTCCATATTTAACCCTGTTGCACTCAGAACGGCCAAAACTCTATGGAGTTTTGGCCGTTCTGAGTGCAAAAGAGTTAAGAGTTGACACCATTTAGAAATGAAAGTGGTCAAAGTACCCAACTGGTAAGTCCGAACTCGTAAGTCCTTTAAACATTGAACATTCCAGAATATTCTAGGTACCCAGACATGGACCCCAAAATACAGCTGTGATCAGGTGCTCGCGAGTAGTAAGCGTCACCTGCATACAAAATATGAAAATGAAAATGCAAAAATGGAATCGGAAGTGTCGCTTTAACTACTGAAAATATTCCTGTTTACCTTAACTGCATTACTCATTTTTTTATACAGAGACAAATCCAGTATTCACAGATCCGTCGGAAGCGGATGGTGCCACAATTTCACTTGCAGAAGATACTGTCACAGATACAGAGATTCGTACCATCTCGGCAACTGATGATGACGGCGACACATTAACATACGTTCTTACTGCAGGCTCGCCCGAATTTAGTTTGGATCCATCGACAAGAGTTGTTACAGTTGCTTCTGCATTAGATTTTGATACACCTCCGACAGTATATGAGATAACATTTGAGTGAGTACATGTATGATCATGTATGCGTGAGATTTTGAATGAATAAGGGTTGGAATTCAAACAATGGTCTGATCATGTGATGAACTTCTGTTTCGGAGCTACATGTATGGTTCGAAAGGCCAAGTTGTTTCCTAAAATTATATATCCCAGCAAGCACACAGTGTTGAATCAACATTTAATCATCTTTGATCCAACATCATTACGTTGAATTTACGTTGATTCAATGATGATTTAACATTGTATTTCCAAAGGGTATGTAAAACGCCTGGGTAAGTAAAGCCAGGTTGCCTACATATGTGGTCTAGTCGTGCCACCAACAGTTCACTATATACAGTACACAATATACACGGTTCTGCAATTATTTTAATGCCTGAGTGTAACAGTTACTTCAGTAGATGTAAATGGAAGTCCCGAAACGTTAGATACCTCGGAAGCACAGAATGCATCGAACAATTGAAAATAGCAGACTTGATTTAGTCGAGTAAGTTAACCCCTAAAGCGTCAAAAATTAAAATAGTCAAATTTACAAACAGTGTAGATCCAAATGAGGTGGCTCATAATGAGCCACCTCATCTGCATCTACCCTGTTTGCCCTCTAGTGTTCGAATTCTCAAAATAACATCGCTTGCACAAAACATTTTCTGCAAACGTAAATTTTGTCGTCTGCTTTTTTGCGCATTAGGGGTTAATGACAATAATGCACTATGTAATACTGGCAACGCCATAAAAAACACTATTTTCATAATGACTTAAAATGCAATCAGTGATCACAAAGGATAAAAGGGTTTATATAAGAATAGTTCATAGGGTAATTTTGTATGCAAAAATAAAAAAAACACACCATAGTTATTAAAAATGTAATAAGCTCTGAAGGTTCTTTAAAGGATTATGGAGAGCGCCCTAGCAGTAACTTTTTCCAAATTGTTTCACAAATTATCATGCTGGGCAGATAAAAAATGGTGCAATCAGTGTCCAATATATATCCCAGCAGCCACACAATGTTAGATCAACATTGAATCATCGTTGATTCAACGTCAATACGTTGAATTTACGTTGATTCAATGATGATTCAACATTGGATTCCGAAAGGGTATGTAAAAAAGCTCGGGTGTTTAAAGCCAAGTTGCGTACATGTTCACATTTAGTGGAGCAAATATGTTGGGCTATCTTTCAAGGGGGTGGTCTACGGAGTGTAACATTTGTTTTTGTATATCAAAATGATCGCATAGGTCTATAGTTATCAAATTCAGCGTTTGCCACTTTGGCAAACCTTGCATAACTCCGCAGTGGCCAGTTATTTACGTTACCCCATTAGATTTTAAATATCAAACATATTTATTGAAGTCAATAAGAAATGTGTTTAAACAATATAAATGTATCAAATATTAATATTTTTGCAGAATGATTAATATGCTTTAAATAAGGCTGCTTAGAAAACAGCTAAGAGCTTATGTGCTGTTATTTTCGTTACAATGTATTATGTACCCCTAAAAAATTTAAAATGTAACTTAGGTTGTTGCATTTACAAACAATTTGTGATAAAACAGCCCAAAGTTCTTCCATTTTCTAATTGTCTCTTAAAATACCTTTCTAACAAAACAAATTTGAGACCTCTAGCTTCTATACTTTGTCAAATATATACTGTTGAACATGATTACACCTATTCCCTGTTGACGGCTGCAAAGCCATTTTCCCACAATTGTTCGTACAAAAATTGGCTAATAAGTTATTTTAAACTGACAAATTGGCCCTTATGAAATAAGATCATGTAATACATGATATAAATCAGCAGTTCACATTTTTGTTATGACATTGCAATACATATTTTAACCACAGTAACGTACTCAACAGATTAAAATGTCTGATTAAAGCATAGATCATTCACACCACAAATATATCTTTTTGAAATTCTTGAGTTTTAAACAGCAAAGTTGTGATGACAATACATGTAGTTGTTATTTATTGTAAAATAAGAGTTTCACTGGCTACTTTGACACAAAACAGTGTTATTTACATGACTTGCAAAGCTGAGATTGTCCTGAGGTTCAAATGAAGCATTTGTGAATTAATCTGTACATGGAATATATTAATATATATATTTTTTCATTAATAGCCAAATGACATATAAACAAAACCAAAAGTGTCAAACCAGCTCATCATAGCCTACGGCTTTGTACTCAGGAAGGTAACGTTAATAACCTTTATTTCCAAACAGCCCCTGAGATTAAATATTACTACAACCAAATATGTGTAAGCTTTATTATTTTAAGCTGAAATAAAAACATTTTTAAAGGCACATTAGACCAGTTTAATGCAACCCAATGTAACTCATTACTGACAGCTCCAAGTCGGAGCATCAGTTGTGGTGTACCGATGCCATCGTTTGTGTTGTCCTCTTATCTGTAATCTTCAAAAATCAGTTTATTTCATCGGCATATTTGCCATTTGTGTGACTAATAATGTTTAGTTAAGGCTCTGTTTGTGATAATTTTATGGAATGGCTGGATGTTTATTTGGCTAGTATCGTCTAACTACTTGTCTTATAACTTTATGCTGCTATTTTCAATTTGGTATCGCGAGTGGAGTGTTTCACAGAAAGAAACAATTCCTGATTGCTGCCCTTTACACTACTGTCTCTGCGTTAACCTTTCTTAAAAAGCAATATAATATAAAACCAACTTTTAAGTTTTTTGGCATAAAAGCATACATTTTCATCAAAGTAACGTATATAACAGGTTAAAAAGTATGAGTTATTTTATTCTACTGCAGCAAGTGTAAAGTTCCGTGTGCTTGCCATGAAAAGTTCGTACCTCATCTTATTTAAAAAATTATGTTTGGGATAATCTAGGCTCTTTCTGAGTCAGTTTGAAGAAAGAAATAGCTGCAGCTGATGCCAGGGGTGGGGAAAGGGGTATTGGCATTGTTACAAAATTACATTGCTGGACACACACTCAGCTTACCCAAGGTTGCTAATTTTGTTTTCTCCGATGCATTCCTTGCTGCCAGAGAACCTTCCTTCATAATTTTGCTAAGCTTTTATCATTCCACCAAACTTTAAGGTGAATGGATATTATGTGAAATGAAATAACTATGACTATCTTGGCCTCAATGTCTAATGGGGGTAACTTTATTACTATGAAATCATCATCAAAATGACATTTAATTCGAGTCAGAGATAATTCACTAACTTCGACTCTTTGGTTAGGTGGTCAAAAAGGTAACGTATACAGCATTCAACAGCAAACAAGTTGTCAAATTACCCTTTTACTGTTAAGAATTTTTCATACTAATGGTAGAGTAACAAGGTGCTGAAGGTAACCGCCCTCAAGTATAATGCATATGTTGAAAGCGAATATTGAGGTGCCGAATGTAAACCTAACAGCAGTATCGCCATACATCTCTGAAGGGATTTGTATATTTGATACAGTTGTATTAAATAATTATAGTCTAAAAGAAAGGGCTAAGACAGATACATAATTACCCACAATTTTTTTCTATATAATTCATAGTTTGTATTACTATTATGCCTGTTTTAGATGTTTTACTTAAAGGCGGTTATTTTCTGCACCCAGTCACTTAAGCATTAATATGAAACCTGTTCACAGTAAAGAGTCCCAAGAACTGGGGAACTTTTGATGCTTCGTCTTACTGCATCTCATCAAACAGATAATATCGTAAAGAATCATAATTCCTATCTGACAAATCATTTACATTTGAATGTGGTATACGTTACCTTTTAAATACCAAAACAAGGAGTCAAAGTAAGTGGATCGTCATTGACTCAATTAAAAGGTCATTTTTCAAATGATTTAAAGGTAATAACAATATGTCATCATCAGATTATCCGTGAAAGATCTTGAAAGGAATCCATTAACCGAGTCTGCTATGTTCTTTCTCGTGTGTGTTCCTTGCTTCCACATGATTTTCTGGTATATTTTGGAAATAATACTGTATAAATTTGAATGGACACACCTCAATTTGTTATGCTTCCGTAGATGCTTCCTATTTTGTTCTGTGGATAATGTAACCTCAAAAATTGTCTACTCTTAATGGAAATACATGTACTTTTCTTATACAGTAGACAATTCTTTCCTTTTAGAGTTTACTCTCATTAAGAAGAAGGGCGAAAGTAAAATATGCAGAATTATTTCATGTGATAGTATATCCAAGCAACTTAAACTCTTGGACTGATTAGTTTAATTAAAAAAGAAAGATTTCCTGGAAACAAGGAATGGACCACAAACAAAACAATAAATAAATAAATAAAACAAACAAAACAACAACCCCGGTTTTACTAAGTTTACGCTCAGGAATGTAATGTTGCAACACTTCCAATGCAACCTAGCACCAGCTTCAGCTAAATTCCTTTTTTTATGTTCAAATCGACTCGGAATGAGTCCAGATAATCCCAAATGACCAGATGATACTTAATTTCCATTTAAATGAAGTACAACGAAGTGTTTCACGGTAGCCACAATTTACACTGAAGTAAATTAACTATTACTTTTTAACCTGTTATGTACGTTACTTTAGTTAAATTATATGCTGTATGGCCAAAATAGTTGAACTACGGTTAGATATATTGCTTTTATAGAAAACGGTCAAAACAGATAAACAATGTAAAAGGTCTCCGATCAGGAATTGATTCAACTAGTGGCATGATTCTCCCACACCACCAAACTGAAAATAGTAACATAAAGTAATAACACATGTGCTCAAAGGAAACTAACGGGTGGCCAAATAAACATCCAGCTCATTCCATGCACATGACCACAAAGCTAGCCTTAATCAAACATACCCTGGAACACAAATTGTCTATTTTCACCGATTTTCTAATTGTTTCTATATACATCAGACTGACGGCCAATAAACAGACAAGAAAAACAATTTTTTGAAGGCTACTGGTAAGTGGACAACTTAAACTATAACATCAATAGACCAAAACGGATGCACCGCCGTGGAAATGTCACGGATAAATTACATGGGGTGGGTTTAAGCCAGTCGAACATGCTGCATTGAAAATATTTTAACTTAAACTAATAAGGCTTAGGCATATTTGGCTGTAGCAACAGTTAATCTCATGGATTGTTTTCAAATAACGGTTACTAACGTTACCTTTCTGAATACAAAACAGTATGGTATGATCAGTTATTTTGCTAAGGTGGATGATTTTAATGTGTTTCGGATATTAATGAGAGTGTTCCATGCACAGGTTAATTCACGACGGCTTATTTCTAATTGTAGGACAATCTCATCTTCGCATGTCATGTAAATAACACTCATCTGTTTGCAGCCTGAGTAGCCAACGTCACCACGCAAAAATTTCATTTAACGATAACTAAAACACATAGTTATCAAAATTTGGCTGTTTAAAAGCCAGAGTTTCAAAACAGTTTTTTCCTGGCCGGAATGATAGATGTTTTATGCAAACATTAACAATCTGTTACGTATGTTACTTTGGTTAAAATATGTGTTGTAAGGTCAAAAAAAATTTTAAACACTTGCTTTATATCATGTTTAATATGATCTTATTGCAACAGACCAAATTTGTCAGTTTAAAATAGTTTTAAATAGCTTATTAGCTTTCTTTTGTACGAATAATTGTGTGAAAATGACTTTTCAGCCTCCATTAGGGAATATGTGTTACCACGTTCTACAGTACACAGTTGACAAACTAAAAATGCTAGAGGTCTCAATTTTGGTTTGCTAGAAATGTACTGAAAGTTGCTAGTTAGACAATTAGAAAAATATAACAGTTTGGGCTGTTTTGTAACAGAGTTTTCGTACAATGCAACGATTTAAGTTAGTATTTTAAATTTTCAAGGGGTACATTATATATTGTCACGAAAATAACAACATAAAAGTTCGGAATTGTTTCCAAAGTAGTTTAAGTTATAGTAAATCAATCATTCCTTCAAAAAATATGGACATTTGATACATTTATAATGTTTAAGCATCCTTCCCATTGACTTCAATAAATATTTTTGATATTCAAAATTTAATAGGGTAACGTAAATAACTGGCCACTACAGAGTTATGCAAAGTTTGCCAAGGTGGCAAACGCTGAATTTTCAAACTACAGACCAGGGCGATCATTTTGATATATGAAAACAAATGTTACACTCCGTAGACCACCATCTCCCTTTTCTAGGCCACTTACGCAATCATATTTGCTCCACTACTTATCTAGTCGTGCCTCCAGCAGTTCAGTTTAAACAGTACACAATATACACAGTTCTGCATATTTTTTTTGCCTGAGTGGAACAGCTACTTCAGTAGGTGTAAATGTAAGTCCCGAAAAGTTAGATACCTCGGAAGCACAGAATACATCGAACAATTGAAAATAGCAGACTTGATTTGGTCGAGTAATAACACTTAAAGCGCCAAAAATTGAAATAGTTAAATTTACAAACAGTGTATATCCAAATGAGGTGGCTCATAATGAGCCACCTCATCTGAATCTACACTGTTTGCCCTCTGGAGTTCGAATTCTCAATATAATATCCCTTGAACAAAACATTTTTTTGTAATTCTGCAGACGTAAATTTTGTCATCTGGTTTTTGGCGCATTAAGGGTTTATGACAATAATGCACTGTGTAATACCGACAACGCCACGGACAAACCACTATTTCCATAATGACTTTAAATGCAATCAGTGATCACAAAGGATAAGAAATTATATTATGTGTACTATGATTAAGTACGGCGTGACGTTTTATGAACACAACTTGGCACTGAGCACCAGTTGCAGTAAAGTTAAATACGCTCTGAACAGTCGGATTCCTTTGAAGCAAAGTTAACATCAAATAATGAAGGAAATAGAAGGCTCGCTTAAATTCAGTCGAGGTGAATGCCCACTAGTGCCTACTGTTGCTAAAACATGTGACGCTCTGACGCCTAGCACTGCAGGCCATCATTGAGTACCGATGTACAAACGATGCTTTTGAATAATTCATTGCATTAGACATGTACATGTACCCTATAATGGCGGGTACATATCTTGACACAAATTGAAATAATCTATGTTTGATTTCCTAGATGAGTCAGCATCGTCGAATCAGCAAATATTTGGCTTATATGTGGTTGACAAAGCCGTCTGTTTTGATTAGTATACGCATACAAAAGATAAAGATGTAGTTTGGTGGAATGGATTGTGCTAGACTTTAATTTTGCACGTTTATCCTTTGCTTCCATTTTACAGGGCTCGAGATGAGAACGACGCAACATCAACTGCGACCTTGACGGTGAGTCTGACTGACGTCAACGATAATGCTCCGGTGTTTACTGGGACCCCTTACACTGCTGAGGCACAGGAAGGACAAGCTAGTTGTAAGCATACCATAAAAAAACATTAACTGAAGACTGAAAATACTAGCCTTAGATTTCTATTAGTTTATTGTCTAGTTATCAAAATCAAATAGACCACACTATCTTCTCTGGGCTGTTCCCCACTGAAACATATTTATTTGATCTTAGTAATCTTGATTTGAATTGATTATGGTAACCTTGATTTTAATTCCAATGCCACTATTCTGATGACAATTTACTACCCAGTAAACGCGTGAAGTCGTAATTACGAAATACCCATAGACATAAGTATGGCGTCATTCCGACGTCATGCGCCTATGCATAGGCGTCAATTCAACATCAGTACGACGTCATGTGCATGCTGGGTAACTGTACATTTTTTTGGACAGGAGAAACACTTGTATTAGTGTCATTTAGTTCTTTTTCAAGGTATCAACTCTTACCAGCTATACATTGTAGAATTAGTGGCACAGTACAAAATGTTTGATTATAGTGACCGGATTTTGTTTTCTTTTTCAATGTAGATTTTTAATGTAGTCCTTTATACTCAATACGCACATGCTCTAGGTCATCGTGTCACATCGTGAGGCTCAAATGACCCACGACATGCTAAAACGGTGACTTAGGTTTCGAATGCGAACAGAGAAGACTAAAACCAGCATGTGAAATAGTGCAGTCTATGCAGAACTTTTCATTGTTTAGGATATATACCTTGTGTGTGCGAGCAGCAAAAGCTGTGATCGGACAACACTAATACGTACACTGGCCGTCGCCCTTGATGGGCGCACGTGCGATAAGCACCATTTTTGCCATGTTAAGGTTAATTGTATTGCCCTATCTATTTTAGACACACTATTTTAGTTACAAATGGTCAAAAATTCATGTACATTGGCTGTAGAAGTTATATGATTAATGGTAAAACCATGAAATTTGCAGTAAATTACTTCTCTTTTTTTTAAATGTAGTGATATAATAAACTGATTGCTCAAACTTCGGAAAACAAACTATACATGTATCTCAATCGTCGGTACCCCAGGTTTAACCAAACCTACTAGGACCCCTCGGTACATTAAAAATTTCGTTACTGTTGATCAGTCTGATAGGCTCCGTTACAGTAAGTGAGAAATATGTCACTCCGCCTGTAGGACTATTTTCATTTTAGTTTTGACAGACTCAAACATACTAAAACACAATTATTACCACAGATTGATTGTTAGGAAACTTTCTTTATAAAATAAACCTAACTCAAAATTTTCTGAGCAAGTAAATACAAAAAACATTTGAGCTGCGACACAAAAAAACAACAAAGTGGCCAAAACTCAGATCAGTCTGGGCATCCACTCAGTCTGATCAGTGTCTTTGTTGTCCGCATGGAGCTAGCTTTGATCCTTAGCTACATTAAAGCGGAAACTCTGATCAGACTGAGTGGATGTGCATCAGTGGCCTGATAAAAGCATTGCAGAGCATGGAAAATCATGTTCGTTTGGAATTGTTTGCTTGTCTTTGTTAAATCATGTTTATAGCAGAATAGACTATACTCAGAGACAAAGACAGTAAAACCATCCCACTGGCCACACAACGTTGAATCAACATTGAATCAACGTTGATTCAACGTCATGACGTTGAATCAACGTTGATTCAACGTTTATTCAATATTGTGTGCTTGCTGGGATACGCTTTTATTTTCAAATGCGTTTACACGTGTTATTTTTGCACTTGCCTATTTTTACTTAGAATACAATAATGTGGTTTAGTAAATTACTTAATAAAACGCTTGACTAGTGACACTTTACGTACCTGCCGATATTTTGCCTTTCCACATATACTCGGTTTGCAAATAACGCCAAACACAAAATTCGTTTGACAAGTACTAACTTCCGTATACAATTGTAATGATTATCATGATTTAAAAAACAAAGCAAATTATCATGATTTAAAATCTTGGCAAATTTTCATTGACCAGAATACAGGTGTAAGGGAATATATCAAAACTCGTATCCAATTAAGAAAGGGGACTTCTTCTTAAAGGTATACATGCACTCCAAGAGAAACGCTTGCAACGAGAATATATTTTGGAAACATACAAAAGTACGGTTGCAAATGGACATAGCGTCAGACAACATCGATGAGCGTCTCAGCGTATGTTGTGCCGCTTAATACAATCCCGTCGCTTAGTCTGTAAGTGTGAGCGTTGTGGTTACACTGAGGCCGTTATATATCCATCCACATCTAATACAAAATGATGGGAAACACGTATTTAGCACTGAAATTCCATTAAAAATTTTCATAAAACAGCTTAAAGATATTTTCTAAAACGCAAGTATAGTAATTTTTCAGTTCTCGCGGTAAGCTGATTATTTTTTTAAGCTCATGTCCACTGTATCTTTATCAGTTCTTATAATATTTATAAACATTTCCTGATTCATTCGATATGACAGGACTACTAAATATTCTCTTGAAGGTCGCAATAGGTAAAAAAAAATCAATAGTTTTATGAAAAACGGGTATCGTACAGGGAAGTTTACATAAATACGTTTTCATTGTTTTTTAAGCGACACAGATTATCCAGGTTGCAGCGAATGATGCGGACAGTAGCCTTAACGATTATAATACAATACAGTTTTCTATTCAAAGTAAGTAGTTTGAAGATGAATTTCATTTTCAGATCATACAAGCTACTGCTGTTTTACATTGTAACCATGTCTGTATCAATGTGTTAATGTGGTACATATTTCATCGTGTTCATGATCTAACACTTTCTGCCAGAGTTGCAGCTCTTTATCGCTTAAGTCGTGGTTAGATCTTGTGTCCGCAGCTCCTCCTTCGTTCTCAGCCGATTTTCATAAATTATAGGACACTGATATCATCATTTGTCGTCGATCATATTTTATCATATTTTATTCTGGTTATCGACCGTTTTTGTCTGAGTAAAACCCTTGAATCTGTTCGGTGATGCAAATTTTGTTGCCACCGATTTTGGCCTAAAATTGGCATAAACAGTCATCTTAATGAGTACCTGAAAGTTTGTGAGTCGAGAGGTCAAGGTCATTCTTTGACCTTTGACCCAGGTCTCTCATGTTTCGACAATTTCAAACATCTCCTCAATAGCCACTGAGCCAATGTAACCAAAATTAATATAGAGCAATCCGGGCATGGGGGAATGAAAAATTGCTCAAACGGTCCTGGTCACATGACCAACATGGCCACCACGTCCATATATGATAAAAAAACCCTTACAAATCTTTTCCAGAAACAATTGGCCGATGGATTTAAAACTTGCTTTGTAGCATCGGGTACTACCAAAACCATTCAAATGATAATCTTGGTTTGCTGATTATCTTTTTACTCGGCGAGGTCGAATTGGCTTTCTAGTGCTATTATATGGAAAATGCTACAACATAAGAAGTTTTGGAAATTATAGAAGATTTTGGTATAAAGCGGTACATAGAGTCATCTTCATTAGTACATCACAGTGAAGATTTGTGAGTACAAGGGGTGAAGGACATTATTGGATCAAAAGATAAGGGTCATTCCTTGACCTTTGACCAGGGTCTTTCATATTTCGACATTTTCAAATAAGTCCTCAAAATCTACTTGGCCAATTGTAATCAAATTTAATATAGAGATGTCAGAGCTTGCGGGAACAGAAATTTGTTTAAGCGGCTCTGGTCACATGACCAACATGAACACCACGTCCATGTGGTACAAAAATTTCTTCTCCAGGACCAATTGATGTATGGCCTTGAAACGTGGTATTTTGTATTTGAGACCCGAGTACTACCAAACTATTGTTCAAAAGATGGCCTTGGGCTGACTTTGCTCTCTGGTGCTTTTATATGTGACAGTGTCTGGCATTTTGAACCTTATGGAGCGAAAATTCGAAATTTTGTTTTTCACATTTTCATATTCATTATTGCTTCCAGAATAGATTTCGAGAAGCACGAAACAATAGTGCTAAGGGATACTGCAAAAGCAAACGGAATTCACACCAACCCGAATTCTTGTTTCCTTTCACTGATTGGATACAATCTACATACTAGCTGGATAAACTTTTATAACTCAGGTTCGTGACATCGCTTTTCAAAGATCTACAAGGCGAACATTCTTAAAAGAGTGTAGATGAAGAAAATTAAAGACTACTATAGAAATGTTGAATCACTCTTTTCATGTGACGCTTTGAAATTTATTAGTCAATGCGCGAAAATCCAATTAACTTAACGTGCAAATTTTATGACGTCACTCATTTCACGTTTCGTGACGTCAACGTTGCACCTCCACAAGGCTCAAAATCGCAGGCACTGTCACATATGGGAAAATGCTTAAACATAAGAGTTCATAAAACTTGTTGAAGACTTTGGTGGAAAAATGATAAATACATGAAAAATGATACATACATGAATAAGTGAACATTTTTGAGTAATAGAGGTCAAGGTCATTCTTTCATCTTCAATCAACGTCTGTCATACTTTGACAGTTTCAAACTGTTAGTTATTTTTCTTCAATGATGGCCCTAGATTGACCTTTGACCTTTTTTACTCAGGTGAGCTATTTAGAGCTATTTAGGGCTTCGTGATCCTCTTGTTTCATTCTGGAATGGCCACAAACATCTTAATCCGTCCTACGACATGCAGCTATATAATGGGTTTTCCTTCCAAAGCTATCCCGATAATTTAGACCCGTCTTGAAAGACTGAGCTAGATTGTTGGAATTCGTAAAAAGAGAGAACAAAAATATTATATATGATAAAATACAGTATAAATTTACCTTGTTGCTGCTGAAAACATTTAACCATTTGATTTTGTTTACTTATTCCTTATTTAGATCGACAAATTAAGAAGAATAACTTTTGATGCTTCCTTCACTTTTTTTTGAAAAGAATCACAGATTTTTCACCATATAGAGGGTCAACAGATGAATTTTTGTGAAACGCTTTTTACACTGCGCTTTACTTCGAAAATGCTTCTTGATTGAGATTTGCCTTTTGTTTCCTGAAAAGAAAAAAACAGTATATAGTATATTTTGCCGCACCTGCTTTGGCAAGGTGAGATATAGGCGTCCGGCTTTTAGCTCACCTGAGCCAGCGGCTCCGGGGAGCTTTATGAAAGGCAGGCTCCGTCGTCCGTCCGTCGTCAACAACGTCCGTCGATATTTTCAAACAAATATATCTCTAAAGCTACTAAGCCAATCTTAAGCCAATCTCAAGCAAATTTCATATGTAACATTGATGGGCAGGGGGAAAGGCTGCAATAGGTTTTTGGGCATGTCTGGCTGAAACTGTGTTTACCATGGCAACCAATAGCTCCTATTGACTTATTTTGGAAAAAATGGTGTCTCCAGGTTTTCTCTGCTATTTTGGTCGGGTTTTTTTTTCAGACTTGCAGGGAACGAGGACAGGAACAACAACTCGGACAAGTTCGAAAATCAGCCGGATTCGATTTTCCATCGCGGAGTTAGTTGCCATTGAGCGACCCTATAGACTTTGTATGGGGAAAATCGTGTCTCACCATATTGTCACTCATTTTTTATTAATCAGATGCTGCAGGCAGCATCGAGGAAACCTGCCCACTCTAATTTGTTAAAATCAGGAACGCCTTTATCCATTTGCCCCCGAGGCAGGGTCGTGAACTTTGTAAACATCAGGATTGAAAATCCCATGACTTAAAATGGGAAATTTTGTTAACTTTCAAATGATATTTAATCTGAAAAGAATTGTCGGATCAAAGTGAAATTTTATGTGGAGACTTCTGGTATAGCGGGAACAATAATATGTATCTTGGTCATAATCAGTCATCTACGCTCGGAGCTAGGGTAGATAACTCTGTTTAAGCAATAAAATGAAACCAGATATGCGAACGAGCCTAAATTATGTTTAGCAATGCAGGTCAAGGTCGTTCTTTGACATTTAACTAATGTCTGTCATATGTTGACAGTAAAACTACATAGTGTATCTGGTTTGTTCAATTGATGACCCTAGGTTGACAATTGACCTTTTAAGCCCACCTGAGCCGTACGCTCACAAGGTGAGCTTATAGTGCAGGGAGGCATTGTCGTCCGTCGTCGTCCGTTCACATTTTCGAACAAGAATATCTCCATAACCACCTGGCCAATCTTGATCAAGTTTTATGCGCAGCATTGTTGGGGTGGGGGATTGACTACATAAGGTTTATGGCAGATCGGATTGGAACTCTGGTTGCCATGGCAACATATAGCTTCCATAGACTTATAATGGGAAAACTTCAAAAATCTTCTTCTCTGAAACCATAAGGCCCAGAGCTCATGTATTTAGTATGTAACAACGTGTAGTGATCCCCAACAAAAATCCTGCAAATTAAGTCCCTGGGGTCCAAACTGACCACACCCCAGGGGGTCATTTATTTATATAGAGCTTTATAGCTAAAGAACCTGCAAAAATCTTCTCCTCTGAAACCATGAGACCTAAAGCTAAGATAAATACAATGTAGCAACATTTAGTGGTCTTCTACATAAATCCTGCCAACCATGTCCCTGTAGTCCAAAATGGCCACACGCTGGGGGTCATTAGCTGACATAGACTTATAATGGAAAAAACTTAAAAAATCTTCTACTCTGAAATTATTAGGACCAGGGTCATTTGTTTATATAGAGCTGTACAGTTGAAGGACCTTCAGAAATCTTTTTCTCTGAAACCATAAGACGTAGAGCTAGGACATTTAGTATGTAGCAATGTTCAGTAGTCCTCTATTTAAATCCTGCCAACCATGCCCCAGGGGTCCAAATTGGCCACATCCCGGTGGTCATTAGCTGCCATAGACTTATAATGGGAAAAACTTCAAAAATCATCTTCTCTAAAATCATGAGGCCCAGAGCTTATATATTTAGTATGTAAATCCTGCCAATCAAGCCCCTGGGGTCCAAATTGACCACACCCCAGGGGGTCATTTGTCTATATAGAGCTATATAGCTAAAGAACTTCCAAAAATCTTCTCCTCTGAAACCATTAGGCCGAGAGCTAAGACATTTAGTATGTAGCAATACTAAGTGTTCCTCTACATAAATCCTGCCAACCATGCCCCTGGAGTCCAAATTGGCCACAGCCCGGGGGCCATTAGCTGTCATAAACTTATAATGGGGAAAAAATCAAAATCTTTTTATCTGACTATTAGTCCCAGAGCTTATATATATAGTATGTAACAATGTTTAGTGGTCCCCCACATAAATCCTGCCAATCAAGCCCCTGGTGTCCAAACTGGCCGCGCCCCATGGGTCGTTTGTTTGTATAGAGATATATAGCTAGAAAAACTTCAAAAATCTTCTTCTCGGAAATAATGAGGCCAAGAGCTAAGATATTTATAGTGTGATATTAAGTGGTCCTGTACTTGGGGTCCAGACTGGCCCTGTCCCCGGGTCATTTATTAATATGGAGCTATATAGCCCAAAACGTAAGTTTTCTTCTCTGAGACCAAAAGGCCCTGAGCATAAATATTTATTATGTAGCAATGTTGAGTGTTCTCCTGCAATAATCCGTGGATTATGCCCCCTTTGTCAAAACTTGTCTCGCCAGAGGGGGTTGGTGGATGGGGGTAGGTGTTGGGTCAGATAGTTACTCAGATGAGCGATTCAGGGCCTCATTGCCCTCTTGTTACTCAGGTGATCGACTCAGGGCCTCATGGCCCTCTTGCTTAAACTTCAGGCCCAATTCAATTAATTGATTGGCGTTGCATGAACAAAGTGCTTGAACTGAAGTATGAGCAGACAGGAAAGACTCAGAACAGCCTGTACATTCGCCGAATCTGATCAGAGCCCTTATTTTACTCAGTCACAAAATGAATTCTAGGCAGCGGAAAAAGTGGCATGTGCGCCAAGCAAAGACTCAGATCAGCCCGGGCAAAAGCCCAGTCTGATCAGAGTCTGTGTTGTGCGCTTAAACTATAGATTAAGATCTAAGCTAGCTCCACGCGGACGGCGAAGACTCTGGTCAGACTGGGCGGATGCCCAGGTTGATCTAAGTCTTTGCTAGGCGCACATGCCACTTTATTTGTTTTGTCAGGTCGCGGCTCATAAGGCTTGTATATTTTTAGGTGGGAATACTGACAATAAATTTACAATAGACGATGCCTCTGGATGGGTATCGGCTAGTAATTTAGACTATGGAACTCTTGACACGTACACTTTGGTTATAGCAGCAAAAGATCTTAATGGTGCAAACGGTGCTCAAGAAACAACCGTTAATGTAGAAGTTGCCGTTGTCACAGGTTTGTATATTTGCCATAATATACAAAACAGAAAAATGAGTCACTGAATGATTAACCCTGTGCAGTGGGAAAAAAGCCACACATCATAGTCATTTTAGTTTAGGAAACAATGGCATTCTCTGATATAACAGTCACAAACCAATCAAGGCCATTCAGAAGAAAGAAAAGCAATATTGAAGCTACTTCAAATGTCACCAGGTTACTTGTGACTTTTTCTGTTTTCCATGTTCAAAACCAGATAATTACCGAATTTGAATTGAATAAAATCTGAATAAATGATAATTTTCTTAATGACAAGGTCTTTCCATTATCGAATTCAATCTGTATTGAGTCTTTAGCTAAAATTATGTCAATGCACGATCGAATAGGAGGCCGTGAAGTGTCAGCAGAAAACTGCAATTCAATTCATAATAAAGTTATAAATTTCATTTCAAATGGAGCTTCCATTACAGTTTAAAATGTTTAGGGCATTTTAGAATGAGGCTTTCCCTTTTATAGAACATTTCAAACAAATTTAATAGTGAAAACGTTGAGTTTGCAAGACAATAAACCAAATCTCGAAGAAAAAATGAAAATAAAAACGTATGGCATGTGAACAATCTCTATATGTTATAATTGTTGGGAGATAATTTGAAAGAGTTTTGAATGCTTAAATATCATCTTCAGAGGCGATTACAATTGAAATAAGCGTTTTAGTGTTAACTTGCGTACTGAAACAATTGCTTTTTGTGTACAAGAACACTTTCTTCTGCACATGTGCATATTAAAGTTACGGTCTAATTTATTAAAACAATAAGTAAGATAACTCTGAGCTGGACAAATAACCATGATTTAAGTAAACAGACCTCTGTTCAACTCGAAATATCCATGTTTACATTAAAAATTGGCTAGGTTGGCCGAATATTATGAAAAAGCAAAATATCAAGTTTCTATTATTTTTCAGTATATGTTATTGAGTAATACATTTCCTGTGAAATTGCTACATCATTCCTATTTAACTCAACTAAATAACAGTAGATTTTTACATATGTAGCATTAGATCGCAGCAAAAACAACGTCGAAAGTTAAAAAGCTATTAATGAGCCAGACACGTTATACCCTGTTGCATGCATGTAAGATTCACCTATTAGCTCACTATTTAGCTGGTAATATATTTGGACGTTGCTTTTATGGCACTTTCAGGAACATTTCACTTATGTCGAGCCATTCATTCGTTAAGCAAAGGTGGGCCACAACCGGAGCAGAAGTTGGATTTCTCACTGGTCGAGGCTTGAACTCACAGCGGTGAAAACCCTAATGTTAAAGAGTCAGTAGCTCTAATCCCTTATGCCACGGATGCCCTGACAATGAACTTCAGAGTGTCTGTCTAGTAACTCTGGGACCTGTTGTTCAAAACATCGTTGGATCAACGTGGTCCTTAGTCCAGGATTCGTTAAGCAAACCACTACACATGAAAATCAAGTGTCAAGCACACTACATATAAAATCAAGTGTGCTTGACACTTGATTTTCATGTGTAGTGGTATGCTTAACGAATCCTGGACTAGGAACCTTGTTAATCTAACGATGTTGTTTGCTGAAACAAAACCACCAGAGCAGTTCACAGCAAAAGCTCCTCACAATATTTCATTAAAAACGGCATTGTTTTTGCACACAATACGTTAGATATTTAACGTCTCGTAAAATAAAGACGTCGAAAGTTTTGAACCTGACACATATTTGTATGTGTTTCCCCACTGGGCACACAACGTTGAATCACATTAAATCAACGTCCGTTCAACGTCATGACGTGTGTCCGTTGAGATCTGTATGCCATTACAAGAAAGAGGGAAAGACAAACAGTATTTTGATATATTTGTAGCACCCGTTTTGACCACGCCCACTGCTAATGGTGTTACGCAAGAAACTGTAAGTGAAGATGCTGAAATAGGTGATATCGTTGTTCCACTGGCTTCAACAGACGAGGATGGAAACACTCCATTGTACGAGATAGTGTCCCAAACTACGCCTGACGCTTTCGAAATCGTCGGCTCAAACCTTGTCACTAAAACACAATTTGATTTTGAGACGGAACCGAACACATATGAGGTTGTAATAAAGTAAGTAAGGGAAGTTCGTTGTTTTACATTTATTTTGACGAGGAAGAATAACTTTCTACTGCAAGCAAAAATACACAGGAATATCTAAAATCTTACAAAGTTCCTTCAAGAGCACAGAATACATACAGAAGCAGGAACATGGGCCAGACTACGTAGTTTCGGCTAATAAAGCCTCGTCAGTGATCCTGACAATATCTGGTGACGAAACCAGAAAAACGCATACTGTACTTTCTAAGCAGCCCAGCCAAAGGATAAAGTTTCATAGAAATGCAATGGCTCGAACAGGCTTGGGACCATTCAAATTAGTTCCTCTCAAAGGTCGTTCTAGCTATCTAGGGTTATTTTCCATATAAACTAAATTCTAGGGACCCAAGAATGAGTTCTAGCCAGGCATTGTATACGGGCCATCAGGGTTTGAGCCATTGAAGTTCTACTGTATATGCAAATACGCAGGCGTGAATGGACATCTAGCCAGCTCTATTAGAATACATCTCACCATCTGCATGTTGAAATTTGAGAAATTAGACAGCATTTTAGAATCAGTTGCATACAGGCACGACAGTATCGTAGAAGATAAACCGCCGAACTTTCTGTATCAAGAACTGGGGCCATATTCATAAAGCCACTTAAGTCGTTGCTATGCGGTTGCCAAGGTTAAATATCTATAAAGGAGATTCCCGACAACTATGAAATTTGGTCTGGAGGAACAGTCTTATAAAGACTGTTCCTCCAGACCAAATTTAATAGTTATAGAAAATCTCCTCTAAAGAAATTTAGCCTTAGCAACAGCATAGCAACCACTTAAGTCGTTTTATGAATACGGCCCCTGGTTCTCAGCCGAACTAATTGTTTCATTTAAGTATTGAACTGAGTTGAGAAGAATAACACAAGGAAAATGATTGAGTTGTTTATCTTAAAAGTATATTAATTTACCTTAATTGGACAGCTAGACATTCTTCTTGCCTATAAACAGGGAAATTTCTATCTTAAAATAAGAAAGCCAGTATCAAAGCGGTTTCTTAAAACAGTCAAGGTCTTTTTAATATGCAACCCTTTCTTGTCTGTTACAGAGCATGGCAATGCACCGTTTAGAATTATTAGTAAAATGAGCCGCGACTCGACAAACCCAACAAAGTGGCATGTGCGCCCAACGAAGACTCAGATCAGCCTCGGCATTCGCCCAGCCTGATCAGAGTCTTAGCTGTGCGCTGAAAATGTAGCTAAGGTCTAAGTTAGCTTCATGTGGACAGCGAAGACTCTGATCAGACTGAGAGGATGCCCAGGCTGATCTGAGTCTTCGCTGTATGCATATGTCACTTTGTCGGTTTTGTCGTGTCGCAGCTCAAATGATTTAACTGGAATACTCACTGAACTCTCGCGATGTTGTTACACGTAGAACCTCATCAAATTCCAGCAGTCTTTGCTGATGAACTCTTGTCTACTGTGTAGATGTGGCACTCATTTTCTGATTTCTGTATTGTCTTGCAGTTCATACATCGACATATTAGCTGCTACTACTTTGAATATAAATTTGCACTATCTTTCAGGGTTACAGATAACAGCGGTCTGCAACTGACGTCAACCGGAACACTTTCTATCACTGAAGAGGGTGTCAATGAACATACTCCTGTTTTCAGTCCAACTACGTACACTGCAACTATAAAGGAACAAACAGGAGGTACATTTTCGTATCATATTTGCTTAAAGTGATTTGGAAAACTTTCAGAACAAGCGAATCTGACATAGTCTGTTTTGAATCTTTTCTTAATAGGGTAAAGTAAAAAGATTAAGAAATCGCTCACCTAGAGTCATATTCCTATCCTTTAAAGACAAATATCCTTGATATCCTTGTTTATTTGGGTGTCACCATCTTAATATGCAACAGTCCAGTGATCCTGGTATTTCATCAAAGCAAATGCCCGATCTCACATAGGCAATGGCATAACAGGGTAATACAACCATTAAAGACTCGGGTGTGTTCTATATAGCAGAGAATATTTGTCTTTATATAGAACATGCCCGAGTCTTTTATGGTAAACACCAATTGGAAGGGCTTAAACCAACAGAGAAGACGTAATGTCCATTTTCCGAACATTTCGATTTTGGAATAACTTTCTCGTCATGGTGATGCTTCCGTTTTAACGTTTCCACTCTTCAACAGGCTAGGGCTCTGGGATGTACACCAATATGTAAAGGCTGCTTTTTTCTGGTTTCGTCACCTGATATTGTCAGGGTCACTGACGAGTTTATTAGCCGAAACTACGTAGTCTGGCCCATGTTCCTACTTCTGTATGTATTCTCTGCTCTTGAAGGAGCTTTTTTAAGATTTTAATTTTACCTGTTGCCACTTATGTTTGCAAGCAACAGACCAACATACGCAAGATACATGTGGTATCACATTCTTCCAATGTAATTTATTCTTTGAAATGTGAACAGTAGTTTATAAGAAAGGCTTGTTTGCTGCAAAACTGTCAGAGGATAAGTTTAATTCTGTCTGGACTGACTATGTACTCGAAGCAACAGATTAACCCTCAAAGGCAACGTACTGGCTAGGCGGTTCTTAGCAAGGCCCATGACTGCCAAGTACTCGATGACGTTCCATAACTATGTCTGTCAAATTGCAGCAGAATCAAACCAGAGAGAAGTTTCAGATCATTCAAATAAAAAGGTAGCAGAGACAAGTTACAAATCTGACGTAAAGAAGATGACCGAGATGTATGTATCCCTTTGACATAACAGATCCTTCAACACATCTTACATATTTTGCAGCAGGTTTTGTTACGTCCAGTTCAATACAAAATAGCATTGGACAAAGGTGGAAAAGAATTCATCAAAGTTTGAAGGACAAGAGCAACCTCAGACATGCAAAAGACAGTAAAAGTTAAGGGAAAAATGCAGTCATAAAAGGGAATGTGGTGTATTTTCATTTGTTGGCAGTTACTTTTTCAAAATAGTACGGCTGAAAAGAGTATTTGCTTTGAGAATGCACCAGTATTTTAAGCATTTTTAATGAAGATGGCTCTCTGACCGCATATGTAAAATCGGATTTCATGCAGAAGCTTGATTGCAATTGTCAAAACCAAAGTGACAATAATGGAGACGGCAGACTGCATTATCTTCAATGTAATGGCTGTATTACAGATGCTGCCAATACCATCTAAACCTCGTAAACGTAGCATTTGTTGACATGGCTGGCCTATTCCGTGACGGTATAATTCGGAATAGTCATATCTATGCTTTTGTCTCACATATAGCCAACATATTGTATATATTGGTGTAATTTAAAAAGTCTAAGACAGTGCCTGGCGATTTATATAAAACCAGATCTGACAGTACCCAGGGAATGACAAAGAATCTTATCCAGAGGTTAAAATAAGGAAAATGTTCCACCTTATTACACCAACTTATAGTTGAAACAGCAGGAACGAAAGAGGCCGTCTTCGTTAGCGATTGACTGAAGGACATAGCCATCAAAGTTTCCAAGGGTGAGTATATGGATGTCTCTGAGTTGCAATGTTGCTGTTGCTAGGACACAAGAGTAGTGCTACATGCATCAGTTACTGCAAAGCAGGGTGGGGGCGGGGG
This sequence comes from Ctena decussata, assembly GCA_963989385.1. Taxonomy (NCBI): domain Eukaryota; kingdom Metazoa; phylum Mollusca; class Bivalvia; order Lucinida; family Lucinidae; genus Ctena; species Ctena decussata. The sequence goes on from OZ022498.1 coordinate 7,245,260, forward strand.
GGGGGGAAGAGTGGTGATCACAGATTTTGTAACAGATGTCCTTGTTCTTCTTCTACACCATAGATCGAAAATTGTTACAAAGGAGATTTTCTTTTCTCACTGGACGAATGGGCACACATGTTGACATGAAACGCTAAAAATTTGTTCATATTATTATCCGCTGTCTTGCAGAGGCACAATTATTGTGCCTTACTGCTCACTATGTACTGCCTGACTGGATGTGACACATGCAATGCTTTCTTTGGGATTGGTATAATGTCAGTTTTAAAACTCATGATACAGAGTGCATTGAAATTTCGGGAACTAACAGCTCTTGGCACTGCGCTCTTGTCAAAGTGTCTAAAGCTTGTCCATACTCACTTTGTTGGAGCTCTGTATGGCAAACCAGATTGCGCATCCCTAAATGAGATAAGATGTACAAAGGCAGCAAAAAAGGCTCATCGGAAAAAACTTCCTCCAACAAACAATAGTTACTGTTTGCATCTTCTACATTGCACCTAATAGCTTATAGTCTTGAAAGGTTGCTAAGAAACAACAAATGTGCGCCCCAACCGATTATGGCCAGGAGATGTTTGAAACACTGATGGTACTCTCTGCATGCATCTCTAGATTATGAGGCGTCATCAGCCGCTCTGGAACTTTTAGATTACCTATTGTAAATGCGTATTTGCCATGCAGGGGATTAAAGCTATCAGATGAACGTTTCGGTGAAACCCTGGAGGAATTAAGAGAAATTATAGTTAAATATTCAGAAAGTTCAAACATAATCTTAGCTGGAGACTTAAACGCTTCCCTACACAGAGACCAGCCATTGGCAAGAGATCAGAAATTAAAGGCTCTACTTGAAGATACACATATGTTGCTGAGTGACTCATATCCTACTGAACATACATATATACATGGTAAAGGAAAATCTGTGATAGACTATATAATAGTCTCGAGTAAGGAAGTGGTTAGTAATGTATGTGTACAAACGGATAGTAGCTTAAACACATCCCCCCACCATGCAGTAGCGGCAGATATGTTCGGTATACCAACTTGTGAAGTTTTACTGGAGGAGGTAAAACCAACTACAAGGAGAGTAAATTGGAAGAAACTTGATAGTGATAAGTATGAATCATTACTAGCAAAACGGTTGCCAGTAGTAGAGAACAGTACAGATATAAATGAAAAAATAGGACAGATAACAGACATTGTTACTTCCACAGCAGTGGAATGTGCACTATTGAAGAAACAAAAACCTAAAAATTGTAAGAAATTCTGGTGTCCAGAGCTTGCAAAACTATCAAAGGAAAGTAAGAAAGCATTCAGTGACTGGAAAAAAGGAGGTCGCCCTGCAGATCCTCACTGCAATCTAGTGCTTGAAAAAAATGTGGCTAAAAAGGAGTTACGTAGACGACAGAGGCAAATAACGGCTGAAAACAGAACAAAAATGTATAAAGAAATAACTACAGCTCACTCAGGAAATGATGTCCTATTTTATAAACTCATAAATAAACAGCGACAGACGGGTAGGGAAAGATTAAATGAACTGATTATAAACGGTGAACATCTGTCAGATCCTGACAGGATTAGAGAGGGATGGTCAGAATACTTTAAATCTCTAGCAACTCCAATTGAAAGTGAGAACTTTGATGAAAACTATAGGAATCATATAGAACTGAGAAAACATTTAATTCAAAATATGTGTGAAAATGCTCAAGCGGAAGTTCATATTAGTAGTTCCGAAGTGCAGAAAGTGATAGATTCTCTGAAAAATGGTAAGGCTGCAGATAAAGAGGGGTTAACTGCAGAACATTTTAAATATGGTGGTGAGCAGCTTTTAGAAGTAGTAACTGGTACAGTGAATATCATTATGAATAGTGGTGAAATTCCTAGAGTTTTTAAAGAAGGACTCATTACTCCAGTTTATAAAAAACAAGGAAAGCCAGTATCTGATCCAAATTCGTACAGACGAATCACTATAACAAGTATATTGGGGAAAATTGTCGAAAAAGTACATTTAAACTTGGTTCAGAATATGCTAGATAACGCCCAAAATAAGCTGCAAAGAGGTTTCACAAAAGACACATCTCCTGCGTGTGGGTCGTTATTGCTTGCAGAAGCAATAGCCGAATCAGCAGACCTTGGAAAACCATTATACACAGCTTTCATCGACGCTAGTAAAGCATTTGATGTGGTTTGGCATGATTCGATGCTTGTAAAATTGTACGATGTTGGATTAAATGGTCAGATGTGGAACTTTCTAAAGAACTGGTATACTGGCCTTCAATCTTCAGTCAAGTGGGAGGGAGCAAATTCATTGCCATTCTCTGAGAGTCAAGGAGTGCATCAAGGAGGAATTTGGTCACCAACAGGATATAAGCATTTCCTGAACCCATTATTGGACTGTTTTACTGAGCATAAAGTTGGTCTATGCATTGGCTCGATATACCTTGGAGTTGTTGGTGTAGCAGATGATTTGCTGTTTATGGCTGACACACCGGAAGAATTACAGTGCCAGTTAAATCTCCAGTGGTCCTATGCGGGCAAGGAAAGATACCAAGTTAGTGATACCAAGACAAAAACTATGCAACATAATGTAAAAAAACAGGTGAAAGCAGATTTTTCATTTTGTGATAAGAAGTTGGATGATGTACAGAGCTACAAACATCTAGGTCTAATACGGGAATCAAACAACAACCTTTCAAATAACCTACTGATTGAGGATAGAGTAAAGACAGCTAGAAATACAGCTTATGCCCTTATGGGTGCAGGTTTTCACGGTCTTAATGGAGTGAACCCAGAGGTATCAATGCATATTTGGCAAATATATGTTAGACCGAGACTTCTGTATGGACTTGAAAGTATAAATTTGAAGAAAAGTGACAAAAACTGGAAACATATCAAAGGTCTCTTCTCAGACAAATCTTACATTTACCTGAAAGAGTTGCTTCAAGTGCTATTTATGTTTTGTCCGGTCAATTGCCTGTAGAAGCAGAAATTCATAAGAGAAGACTCTCTCTGTATGGGAATATTGTGAGAAAGGACTGTATAGAAAGAGAATTGGCATATAGACAGTTAGCACTAAAGGATAGTGCATCAAAGAGTTGGTTTGTGTCATTACAAGAGGTCCTGCACAGATATGGTCTTCCTAATGCTCAAAAGCTTTTGGACAGTCCACCAGAGAAATTAGGCTGGAAGGTGAAGGTCAGACAACATGTAAATGAATATTGGAGAAAAAGCATCATAGAGGAAGCTGAAAAAAAGTCAACTCTAGAATACCTGAATATTGCGTCTTATACACCTGGAAAAGTTCACCCAGTATGAACACATTGTAAATACAATTCAAACAGTCTGTTAAAAGCATACGTACAGGTTAAACTGTCATGTAGGACATATATTCTTCAAAGCATAAGGGCTAAGTTTAACCAGTATCAAGTCTCCAGGCTATGTCCACTGTGTAAAGAGTCGGACGAGACCCTAGAACACTTCATTCTTCATTGTGGTGCACTACAGCCGACAAGACAGTTTTTTACTGATGCGTTGCATGAATTGGTTAAATGTGCCAATGATGAGGAGTTGTTGAGATTAATACTGGATCCATCAATGACATGCATGTGCACTGAAAACAGAGATGAGTCAAGGTCAACCCGTATTTATCTGCTAACTCGAAGTCTGTGTTATGCCCTGCATGTACAGAGAAATACCCTGCTTGGTAGCTGATAGAAAAGTGCAGTGTTGTAGACTTTCTAACATACTAAACCTGATTGTAACGTCACCTGTATAGACGTATATGCATATCCATTGTCCATGTGTGTGGTCAAGTGATGATGATCTTTTTAGACTGTATATAATAATGGTGATGGGTCCTAGCACACATGCACAATCCAAATTTCTTAAGACATTTGAGGAGCTTTTAAACAGTGGGGAACGATCAGAAAAAACTTTTACCAATACCAACGTTTTTATCAACGCTGAGAGGCGGTTCTCCTAATCAGAGGAGGAAGTTATCGACAAGAAACAAGAAACAAGAAACCTAGCATGCAGCTGCGAGAAAATCTTTGTGATAATAATTGCACGTTTTCGCATTGAACAACCGTGTACACTAGCATGGTTTTGAAAAGCAGCAGTCCACTGGGATTTCGAGGATGAAACTGGTTATGCACAAACATTTACACTACGGGCATTGCAAAATACAGGTGGTTCTTAAAGTGAATCAGAGTAGCTATATAGCAGCTATAGTTATGCCATGACGTGGTAATATTTAGACTGAAAAGAAAATAATCCATCTTTTAAATCTGATAAGATATACCTATATGTAACACTTATAAAGAAGCTGGAGAGAAAGATGCATATAGACGTATTCTTGACCTACATCAATTATGTCTATATTGGTACTGAATTGTGATAATTTCTACAAACAGTTTTCTGTGATTGTTTGTGGAATCAAGATTTAACTTTGCCTTTAATAGGCATTGGTAGATTATCTTGCATTGGCTTTTAAGACTGGGACGAACAGAAAATCACTGTAGATCCACCTTGTTTTATGATGTTATATTAAATCAGTCTAAGAACAAGAGACGCCTTGCTCAAGTAGTTATAGCGACTCGGTTATGGTGCAGAATCGCTGGAAGCTCGTGAGTTTGAACCCGGGCTTGGCCATCTGAAGACTGAACGGTTCTCTCTGTCAACCCAACAGTAAAGGGGTACCTGTTTCGAATCAGGGAAGGAAAAGGCAGGGAAAGGCGAGGGATATGCTCCGTCTCTCATATGCTGAGCCCAAGATACAGTGGGCCTCTAAACCCCACTGTCCCTGTGGCTACTAGGCTATTGGAAAACAAGAGCAAAAGGTATAAGTTACGCTAAATTAGCTACTTGAAAAAAATAATGAAAAAAGGTGAACAGGATTAATTGTTATTGCTCCTATTTGTATATCATTCCTATGTCATGGGTTTTCGTGACTTTGTACTCAGCGACCTCATAAATAGATCGAACAAGGGACTACATGTTTTCATTCAAATTTCAATATTTCATATTCCTTCGTTTTTCCCACTCTAAAGAGAATTTAGAGCATTTGATATGCATATACTAGGAATATATCAGCATAGAAAACCACCGTGAGCAAATGCTGTTCATAGAGGGTACACAGTTTTGAAGGGTCGTAAAACAGTTTACACAAAATTTTGGAAATGGCATCATGTGATTCGAAATAAGCAGACTCTAAGCTTTTATTTGGTATATAGGAGTATTTGTTACCCTCCTGGTATGGGTACCTCCAAAAATATGCTACTTATTGCTACAGAGCTGCAGAAGTATCCAGCCTTACACTGTTGTATTTGCTTTTGGGTTCTTATCATCTATTATATCAGTATTTAATCTTGATATAAATGTTTGCTTTTTTGATCCACTGGTGAGCAAGAATTTCTTCAAACACCCAAAATTGCTTGTATGCAAATGAACCACATCATCTAGGACAAGACATACATTGATGAATGAGCCGTGACACGACAAAACCAACAAACTGGCAGGTAAACATTTCGAAGACTCAGATCAGCCTGGACATCCGCTCAGTCTTCGCTGTCCGCATTGGGCTAGCTTAGACCCTTAGCTACTGTTTAAGTACGAAGCGAAGACTATTATCGGACAAAATAGATGCCCAGGCTGATCTGAGTGTTCGATGGGCGCACATGCTACTTTGTTTGTTTAGTCGCGTCGCGGCTTATATATGCATGTAAACCGGTCTCAGCCCACAGTCTTTAGGGCTAATTGGGCTCATTTTGTGCCAGTCTGAAAATAGAGTTCCGCTGAGCGGCGTGGGCAGTGTAGCTACAGTGACCTCAATTACGTAAATAGTGCATTCAAATGTTTTAATTCATGTAATTCGGCCCATGTACATGCAAACAGCTGAGTTTTAGCTCACCTGAACCTTAGTCTTCGAGGGAGCTTATAGGACAGGCAGGCCCCGTCGTCCGCCCGACCACAGTTTCAAACGACTTCTCCTTTGAAAGCACTGGGCCGATTGGGGTCAGGGAAGCAAAACGTTGTTTAAACGGTCATGGTCACATGACCAACGTGACCGCGACACTCATAGCTGGCAAAAAAACTTTTAAAATCTTCTCCAGAGCCAATATGCTGGGGGCCTTGAACCTTTGTATGTAGCATCAGGTTCAAGAATACTACTATAAAAATTCAAATGATGACCTTAGATTGATCGTGACCTGTTTTACGGCAAGGTCAAATTTGCTTTCTGGTGCTTTTACATAGGAACATGAGATTTCATGGAAACTATATAAGATGTTGGTCTAAAAATTGTATACATTCGGTATATAGAGTGTATCTACCAATATGCTAGCATAAACAATTCTGAAAGAAAATTCTTCCTGCCTACTGAGTATAATCCAAAATTCTTAGACTAACGTCATCATTATCTGACAATCACGTTGCACTTCACTACAGGAACGTCATATTTGAATTCATCATGATGTGGTCTTTAAGTTTAGACGTCAATGACGCATGGTAAGATATGCCAGTGGTTAAGCATAATTACGTCTTTCACACAATCAATAGCTTTGGCAAAAAAAAGGGCATGAAAATGAAAAGAAAGACTGTAAAAAACACGTGCTGGACATTTTTGCGTTGCTTTTAATGGGTGCGAATTTTGGCTACTGACCCCATCCGCGCTGATAGCTTTTCCCGAATATTAATTTCTAAGATGACTCCTGTTTTTCCATGGTATCTTAAGCTCCAAATACGGTTCCCTTCCTTGCAATTTTATTCTGCTCAGTGTTGCACTTGAATGATGAGAAAAATTGCAAAACACAAAAAATTGCTAAATATATTTTGCATAGTATATTATAACAATTTCAAACGTCTTTTACAAAGGAACTTGGCCAATTGTAACAACGCCACGCCAATAAATGGTAAAAACCTTTAAAACTCAATCCTCTCCAGAACCAATCCACCATAGGCCTTGACATTTGTATAAAGAATAGAGTACTCGGGTACTACCAAGATTGTTCAAATGATGACCTTGGGTTGACCTTGACAGTTTTCACAATAAGGTCAAATTTAAAGAGTAACTACACTTCAGGAACTGACTGAATCAGATCCCAAACCCTATTCTGAACATCAAGTTTGCTTCTTGGTGCTTTTATATGGAAGAAAGCTTATAGATAAGTGTTCATGGAACTTGTAGAAGATTTTGGTACATAAGTTAATAATAGCAGTAAAATAAATGAGAATATCAACATTTTTAGCAATAAAGGTTGAGGTCATTCTTTGACCTTTAACCAATACCGTTTATAGTTTGACAGTTTCAAACTGTAAGGTTCGTTCAAACAATGACCCTAGTTTGACTTTTGACCTTTCTACACAGATGAGTGGTTCAGGATCCCATGGCACTCTTGTTTATATAATATTTTACTGCGCAAAACATTTTCATTACAAAATGAAAATGTGAATGTGTAACCTGATGGTATGCGTTATTTCAGAAATATAAGAATATGCTGAGAACTTGCCGTCAGTGGGAAAAAAGGGCATATTTGGGCTTTCGTATTTTCACAGTTCACCCAATTAAGGACAATTGGTGCACTTCCGTGTTTTCATTTCACAACTTTAGTGACTTTATGATTGTTTCCCTTAAACACGATACCCTTTCTAAATGGAGTCTACCCTTAAACGAAAGAATTTGCTCCCGCGGAGCAAATTCTTTCTTTTAAGAGTTGACATCCATTAAGTCCAAGAAAGGGCATAGTGGCTTCCCCTTATGGTCTAAACATTCACCTTAAATGCCATGCGGCGACGTTATAATGTTTCAACATTACCTGTAGATGACATATAATTTCAAGACATTTAGATGAGATATAATTTTAAGACAGAGATTCAGAAAGAAGGCAAAATCAAGATAGTGTTTGAGCGTATTCCATTGCTTTGATATATACTGGACAAAATGTGAGGATGTACATTATTTGTCCATTAAAATGCTTTAATCCGCCAATTTAAGCGAAAAAGTTAGAAACAGACTTAATACAGGTAATTTGCATGGTTGCATGCTGGTAATGAGGCCAGATTTGACGCTTTTCCATAGAAATACGAGGCGACAGTGGGCAACAGGTAACGCATATTGGCAGCTGGGTTATTGGACCTAATTTCTTTTTACGGATGAGTCCAGATCGTGCATAGATATCCATGTTGATAGGAGAATGATGTGATGCCTGTCAGGTGTACGTCATGTCGACCATAAATTAAATTGTCATGTGGAATAAGGCATGTCTCGTTGAGGGTGAGTCATAGTATGAGCCGGCATCTGGCAGCTGGCAGCTGCGTTGACTTGCCCATGCCAGACAGAGGCGCTCGGATTGGTGTTCGAGTCAGGAATGACATGTTTTATCCAATTACGAGGACGTTAGCTGCAGTTTTTGGTGATAGCATCATGAGAAAGAAACAATCGTCTTCACTGACGTTTCAGTTCAATCACAGGCTTTAAATCCGACTGAAATGCTTCAGACATGTTACTTCGTCAATTCTAATCAGCAGAGGTTACTATGCCAATTCTAATCAGCAGAGGTTCGCCAATTCTAATCAGCAGAGGTTACTTCGCCAATTCTAATCAGCAGAGGTTACTTCGCCAATTCTAATCAGCAGAGGTTTCCTGAAACACATGGAGAGCCAATTTAGGCCTTTAGTGAAAATGGCAAACGAGTCCCTAAATAGGCCTCTTAAAATTTACCAGAAGCATATCGAGTAGCTATCATGCAGTTTGTGAGGCCCTCAGAGATCACACAAGGTACAGAAAATGATTTTGTATGGATGGAGCCGAAAAATAAGGGACTTTCAGTTTTATGGTAATGCCAGTTTTCATTTTGATTTTATGGGTTTGCCTGTTTATTCATATCTGCCGGTGTGTCACGTGATCAGATTCCAATATCAAACATGCAGTTTTGTGCAGCCATTATAGATGTAAATGTTTGATGCGTTACTTCTTTGGTCCAGTGTATTTCAAATAGTTCAACTTGTGGTATATTTAATGGGAAGACCAATGATTCCAGTTGTGCTATTTCTTCACTCTTTGTTCGGATACATTCCGGCGTTTGCTGGCCCCCACAAGCTAGGATCTAAAGGTGTAAAAAGTAAATCTCACTGTTTTGAAACAGAATAAACCATGATAGCGATGTAGCAGTGAATCACAACTGGTTTTGTATATAATAATGAGCCGCGACATGACAAAACAAACAAAGTAGCATTTGCACCCAGTCTATTCAGAGACTTCTCTAGCCGCACGGAACTAGCTTAGACACCTAGCTACCCTTTATGAAGACTTTGATCAGACTCGGCGGATGTCGAGACTGATCTGAGTCTTTGCGTGACGCACACAACACTTTGTTTGTTTGGTCGTGTGGCGGCTCATATGCTGTACAGTCATAATATAATGTGCTTTTTGATATTTTTTTTTATTATTTCAGCCCAGTCTAGTTTTCTCCAAGTAACTGCAACTGATGATGATGACGGGGAAAGTATCACATACAGCATAACAGGTACGCATATACTCTTTGTTGTAATAATTCAAGTTGTTTCCAGTGGAGCATTTTTATCGGAACATTTTTCCTTTAAGGATTAATTCCCACTGAAAAAAGGAGAGGAGAGGTGGGGAAAGAGGTGGGTGGGGTAGGGCGGGGGTATGCATCCCCCAAAAAGGCAGAATTGCTTCCTCTAAAAGTGTACCTATTCTCTTTGAGAAGATTTTTGCCCTAGCTTCCTCGTATGAGTATTTTGTTTTCTTTAACAACTTTATTTATTATGCTATTCTGTGGTTTCAATTATTGATGCAACGCTTCTTAAAAAAACCTTGTATGCCTAACGAAATGGCCCTTTTGTGCAAAATATAGCTTTGAGCCGTATAGTAGTTTCAGAACTAATTCCCGTTGATATTTCAAGGTAAAGCACTTCATGATATTAGGTTCAACTGAATAAAGGACTTGTTCTACGTTTTCTTGAACTAAACTGAAGCTCACTCATATTTTATAATTACCATCATAAACCAGGCAGACACATTCTGCAGAATTTATAAAATATTATGTTCCTCATATTGAGTAGACAGCAAAGCTCCTTAAAGCATATTTATTGATAGTAAGACAAATAGCTTATAGCGCCATCCAAAAAATTTCAACTTATAAATGAAATTCGATATAAGGAACCCAAAAAATAATTGGTTCGTAGCTGGGTTCATGCTAGGCTTAAATGAAATGCTTTACACTGTAAAGAGCTTCTGACGAATTATTGGTGTTCAATTTTGTACCTACTGCTCAGTTGGTAAGATTATAAGTGTATACCATTTACAAGACAGACAGTCATATATGCTATTATTATGCCTTTTTCGTACATTTAAATGCCCAGGATGCACAGGTAGCATCTGCGAATGAACAACGCTTTCGAGAGGCCGTGAATTAGTATTTCATGGGTAATTTTGAAATTTGTTCAAAATATATTAGACCATTTCGGCTTGCTCACATGAACATTAAGAAAGAAAATAGTCTAAACAGATGTAATATAAGCATCGTGATCTTTTCTTGTTTCGCCATGTAAATGCTCATTTTGAACATATTTGCATCGCACTGATAGTTGTACAATAGTAGAAGCAGTTGCTGATAATATTACGATAGAAGAAACAGTTGCTGATAATTGTATGATTGCAGAAATAGTTGCTTAATGTTTTACGATAGTTAAAGTAGTTGCTGAGGATTGTACGATAGTAGAAGCATTTGCTGATGATTGTACTATATTAGAAGTAGGTGCTGATGATTGTACGATAGTAGAAGCAGGTGATGATAATTGCTCGATAGTAGAAGTAGTTGCTGATGATTGCACCACAGTAGAAGCAGTTGATGATGATTGTACAATAATAGTAGAAGTAGTTGCTGATGATTGTACCATAGTAGAAGCAGTTGATGATGATTGTACTATATTAGAAGTAGGTGCTGATGATTGTACGATAGTAGAAGTAGGTGATGTTAATTGCTCGATAGTAGAAGAAGTTGCTGATGATTGTACCATAGTAGAAGCAGTTGATGATGATTGTACGATAGTAGAAGTAGCTGCTAATAATTATACGATGGCAGAAGCAGGTGCTGATAATTGTACGATAGTAGAATTAAAAGCTTAAAGAGTTCCTTGAAGAGCAGGGAATACACTCAGAAGAAGGAACATGGACCAGACTACTTAGTTTCAGCTATTAAAAGCAGTTGTGGATGATTTTACTTTAGTAGAAGCAGTTGCAAATAATCGTACGATTGGAGAAGCAGTTGCCCATAATTTTACGATAGTACAAACAGTTGTTGATGATTGTATTTTGGAAGAAGCAGTTGCTTATAAATGTACGATAGAAGCAGTTACTGATAATTGTACGATTGGAGAAGTAGTTTCTCATAATTGTACGATAGTAGAAGCAGTTACTGATAATTGTATGATTGGAGAAGTAGTTGCTGATAATTGTACGATAGTAGAAACAGTTGTTGATAATTGTATGATTGGAGAAATGGTTGCTGATAATGGCACGATAGTAGAAGTAGTTGCTGACAATCAAACGATAGTAGAAGTAGTTGCTGATAATTGCTTGATAGTAGAAGTAGTTGCTGATAATGGCACAATAGTAGAAGTAGTTGCTGATAATTGTACGATAGTAGAAGCAATTACTGATAATTGTACGATAGTAGAAGCAGTTGCTGATAAATGTACGATAGTAGAAGCAGTTGCTTATAAATGTACGATAGTAGAAGCAATTGCTGATAATTGTACGATAGCAGAAGCAGTTGCTGATAATTGTACGATAGTAGAAGCAATTGCTGATAATTGTACGATAGCAGAAACAGTTGCTGATAATTGTACGATAGTAGAAGCAATTGCTGATAATTGTACGATAGCAGAAGCAGTTGCTGATAATTGTACGATAGTAGAAGCAGTTGCTGATAATTGTACGATAGTAGAAGTAGTTGCTGATAATTGTACGATAGTAGAAGGAGTTGCTGATAATTGTACGATAACAGATGCAGTTGCTGATAATTGTACGATAGTAGAAGGAGTTGCTGATAATTGTACGATAGTAGAAGGAGTTGCTGAATATTTGTACGATAGTAGAAGGAGTTGCTGATAATTGTACGATAACAGATGCAGTTGCTGATGACTGCACGATAATAGAAGCAGTCGTTGATGATTGTACTAGAGTGTAAGCAGTTTCTCATAATTGTACGATAGTAAAAGCAGTGGCTGATAATTATACGATAGTAGAAGCAGTTGCTGATTATTGCACGATAGTAGAAGGAGTTGCTATTTATTGCACTATAGTAGAAGTAGGTGTGAGGTATTTCACTTTTCAAATTAAAAAAAATAAAAAATAAAAATAGACGTCAAGATAAGTGACAGTCCGAAGCAGTTTGCCTATGCAGTGCATTAATAATGCTTTCAAAAGATACAGATGAGACAGTAAACCGTGTAGACCTTGATCAAACTGTTCTTCGGATCTACACTTTTTGTTCACGCCTGTCTGTCACAGTACTTAGAAATATTATGGTAACAATTATTTTTCTAAGTTTTGGACAGTCAGTAAATTTATAAAAATATAAAAGTTACCAACTCCAATCAAAAGGAATCGAATAACAAGAATTACAAACTTGTGAAGATTTGAATTTAAATTTGTGAAGAAAAAGTTAAACGCATCTCTTACACGTACTTTATTATCTAATGTGTTACAGGTACAGCAATTATCCCATGATTGTACTGCAACCTATATTAGCCGCGACACGAGAAAAAAAGTGGTTCTGCATCCAGCGCAGACTCAGATCATCCTGGGCTTCCGCCCAGTCTGATCAGACGCCTCGCTAAGCGCTTAAAGGGTAACTAAGGTCTTAGCTACCTCCTTGCGGACAGCGAAGACTCTGATCAGCGTGGACGGATGCCAAAACTGATCTGAGTCTGCGCTGAGCGCACTGAGTACTTCCATTCTCATTGTAGACATCCTTCCAGGAAAAATACTCAGGAAAAAAAACAACATGTGAGCCGCGACACGATAAAACCAACAAAGTGGCATGTGCGACTAGCAAAGACATAGACCAGCCTGGGTAGCCTCTAAATCTAATTAGATCCTTGGATGTGGGCCTAAATGCTAGCGAAGTGTCTAAACTAGCTCCATGCGGACAGCGAAGACTCAGATCATACTGGACAGATCCCCAGGTCGATCATAGTCTTCGATGTGTACACATGCCACTGAGTTAATTTTGTTCCCATAAGGAATCGAATTCGTCCAGTTTCATAGAGCAGACTGTTATAAGATTGGATTGAAAAAAAAGGAAACATTTTTTCTCGTGAGGGTACTTTTGTTTGAAAAGGGACGACAAACATGTCAGCGTAGACTGCTCTGCCTTTGATGTAAAAGTGAAGGGGTTCAGTTTTCTGTAAAGAAGCCCCCTGTAGTATTAATATTTGCCCCCTTGTCAGTGGGCTATAAAACAAACAGCAAATTTGCTCCCTTGTGGCGAATCCATACTTTTAAATGCAGATTCCGTTTTGGAAGGCCATCATTCTGTACACATTCAGTCAAATCTCGATATCTCGAACACTTATATCTCAAAGAACCCTCTTATATCAAAGAATACAGTTTTCCAAAATTTGAGATCGATTTAGACTATTATTCTAGATCATCGTCTTTTATACTATTTGGATCCTTTTGAAATTAATCAGTCTTTGAATCGACTGCCCAATTAAAATTAAGAAATTACAGTATGCTTTTTTCTGGTTTCGTCACCAGATATTGTCAGGGTCACTGACGAGGCTTTATTAGCCGAAACTACGTAGTCTGGCCCATGTTCCTACTTCTGTATGTATTCTCTGCTCTTGAAGGAACTTTTTTAGATTTTAATTGACACATTTTCTAATTTTTATCTAAAATTCAACTCCTGTAATCTCAAACTACTGATATTTCAAAATAATTTTTCTGGAACCGGAAAATTTACTTTTAGATATCAGTAGTTTGTAATAATAAATGACTCTGAGATATCGAGAGTTAACTTTCAATGTAATGTATGTGCATTAAAAACAACTTAGCTACAAACTGTCTCTCTAAATTTCTAGGCAGCTCTTTGTTTGAGATTGATGCCTCCACGGGGTATATATCAACCAACGACGATTTGGTGCACGCCACGGCAGCCTCAATATCTCTAACAGTGACAGCGAGCGACGGTACAAATACTGCGGACGCTACTGTGGACGTTACCGTTACACAACGTAAGTTTTACAAGAATAAGAATAATCGGTGAAACAAAACATACTGTGTTCTCTTCCAATCCTGGTTTATAATCCACGAATCATGAACCACATTCTCGTTTCTCGACTACATTATAAGGATCAAACATGGTTTCTCATGGCAGTAACATTTGTCAGGTCCCCCAGGGGCTGTTGAAAACTGATAATAAGTACTTCACCTGAATAAAATAAAGAGATAGGCAATGAATAGGAATTTATACAATCAAATCCCTAATCCCGCTCTCAAAACCAATAGGGAAAGAAGCACACACACACATGGATAAAAACTGACACAAGTTCATAAAGACACGCACGGTAAACCGAATGAGCAGCTCTTTCCCAAACAAGTGGTCGTTCAGCTACTCTAATCAAAAACAAACAGGCATGTTTCACAGGACCAAAATAAACAGCCATGTTTACAAGGAGGGTCTATCTTTTCGCATTTACGACCAACTCAGCATTTTTTTAAACATTTACAACCATCTGCGCAACAAAACAGAGTTAAGGTATATCAACAAAGGATCGATTGACTTCAAAACGTCTGCCTGGCAGTGTCTGTTGTGGCTGAGGACCCTATAATCATCTTGCAAGCCCGACCCTTCCTCATGATAATAAAAAAAACTCACTCAAAAGATTTTCGATCATCTTATAACCGTTACATTCGTAACATTTCGGCAACGCGGCAACACTGGGTCTTGTAACGCTTTACTGCATAACTAGACTGAGGAGAAAGCATGACTGAATGCAAAACTTCCAAGTATGAATGATTTAAAGTGATATGGGATGCAACTTTTAACAATTTATTTTTGGAATAATTGTTTATAATTTTCAAAAATACAATAATTGAGCCCAGATGGCCAGGAAACACTCATTAAAAGAACATACCTAGGCCGGTTACTGCTACAAAAACAACAGTAATTTAGGTAAACTATTAGCTGTCTAGAATTTCATTCGGTCCGAACTAAATTATTTGAAAGCTAAAGGCTCCTGTTTACCCAAAGGTTATCATAGTTTTCATGCATTTTCAGGGGGAATGAATAGATTTATGATAAAAACTTACTTTCACTCAGCTTTTACAATAGGTAAAAATAATTGCGTAAAAGTTGTCAAAATGATTAAAAGTTGCAGACAATATAACAAAAGTTATGTCGTTAGTCATGCAAACAAATTTGTTTTGTTGCGCAGATGCTCGTATTTGTTAATTTGAAACGAATGCTTAGATTGCTGTAAATGCGAACAGGTACACTGGCGCTCACGTACATGTATTTGTACACCAAAAACGCGTTCGTACCGCGTTGCATGCGCGTGCTGCGTGCGTATCACCTAGAACCGCGCATCAGACGCGTCTAGACGCGCCCTGACGCGTCTCGACGCGGGAGACGCAAACGATCATAACATGAATATTCATGACTTGTTCAATACGCGTACAACCGCAGATTGTACGTTGGCCTAATTAAAATAGTTTTAAGATAGCTTAAAACAATATAAGTTACTAAGTTAATTAAATATTGTATCGATCTCTCTACCGGGAATCTGACCGAATCGATGCGCAGAAGACGGGAACCATAAAGTAGTCCCACATTATCTGGGTCAATTTTTACATAATAACTCGTAACGTCTCGATTTCTGAATTCAATGAGACTCATTAACTACTATTTAGACTAACTCTATAATAGAACTTCTAGGCTTAGAAACTATACATAACTTCTATTTTTCTTAACTTTTAAGCCCAGAAAACAAACAAACAAACAAAAAAAGTCACAACTTATCTGGGCCAGAACACACACGGTAACCCTCGCTAAGAATTAAACTGACCAGTGAAATTTATATTGAGTTAAACAATACCACAGGGTATAGTCGATTCCTCTAATTTTCGCTTCCTGCAGAGACTGTACATCATATTTGGCTTCTGCCGAGACTGTCCGCGAGTTCTTGCTTCCTGCCGAGACTTCTGTACATGATAAATGGCTTCCTGCAGAGACTGTCCGCGTGATTCTGCTTCCTGTCGAGCCTCTCGGCAGGAAGCAGAGTCACGCGGACAGTCTCGGCAGGAAGCCAATTATCATGTACAGAAGTCTCTGCAGGAAGCAAGAACTCGCGGACAGTCTCGGCGGACTTCACATCATATTTGGCTTCTGCAGAGACTGTCCGCGATCTCTTGCTTCCTGCAGAGGCTTCTGTCCTCGAAAATTGGCTTCCTACCGAGACTGTCCACGTGACTCTGCTTCCTGCGGCAGGAAGCAGAATCACTCGGACAGTCTCTGCAGGAAGGTTGGTGGTATTCTTCAGGTACTCCAGTTTTCTCCACAACCAAGGCCACAAATAAGCAATTATCCTTGCCTTTGATGCAATGTAAAAACATTCGCATGCCTGAATTTTCTATACCTTCCTGTTTAGACTAGAGTTTTAATCCGAATCGAACCAGAATTTGCTTTGAATTAGCTGTTTAGACTAGCAAATCTTATTCGAATTAAAAACTAATTCGGAATAATTAAACTAATCCTACAGAGTACCTTGGATCCAATCCGAATTAACTTTTACTTCGGATTAAAAGTCCTGTCTAAACAGCAAACCGAAGCAAAGCCGCATTAAAATTTATTTTTGAACTGACCTCGGGCATGTTTAGGTCATGTTAACATTTGAGCAGGCTGCATTTACTTTACTGCAAAGTAACTTGGACCCAATCAAAAACATTATTTTACAACGAAGTAACTTGCATTAAATTGGACATGGTATAGTCTGAACAGACAAAAGGGTTCTCTTTGGATTACCTTATTGCAGAGCAATCTGTGCGGAATCGAAACAGATATCCTTTACACAGAGTAAAAGTAAACAAAATAAAGTTTAAGAATATTTCATTTGCAGCATGTAGTTTTGGCTGAAGGCAGAATAGTAACCTACATTCCAAGATAAACCTTGATTTCCAGAAAGCAATTTAATGCTGCAAAAATTTTCAGCATATGGGGCCAGAGATGAATGATCATCAAGGTGACTGAAAACCGAGAACCCCGGCAAGAAAAAACACCTGACTCTCTACAAGAAGAACTTGGTTTTCTAAGCTGGAACAAGCCCCCCTGTCCTGGCTAGGTCCAAGGCAATTCTATGGAGGAAAAAAGGGGGAGGAGGAGGAGGGAACAAGGAGCAAATTCTTGGATGGGATGCAAATTCTTTGGTGGGGAGGGTGGCGGGTGCAAAAGACTGCCCAGATTCATGTGTTAGTTGGGTTGCACCGAAGTGGACCTGGGCAGGTGATGTCTCAGAAAAAGGGAGAAGCAAAATCTTTGGTGGGGAGCAAAAACTTCCAGAAACATTAAGTAGCAATGGGATAGAACCCAAATGGACTTGTGCACAGATCCACATAAATCACTTCCCATGCACACAGCCCTCGCGACCCACTGTGGGTTGGCTTTAGCAATACAATTCAGGGCTTCTGGAAACGCATGGCATGAGAGGCAAGCAATAATGCATCTTCCCCGAACTGCAGGCCTCCATCAGACTTCACTTTGCTAGTTCTGCTGGAACAAGCCCCCTGTCCTGGCTGGGCCCAGGGCAGGTCTAGAGGGGGAAATGGGGAGCTGCTTCATTTATTAGGGGATAAACGTCCAGTTTTGAGGGTTTGGTATGGTTGTAAGTGCCGATGGTCAATAATTGACAACTGCCTTTCTTGAATCAGCGGAAGGAGAAACGAAGTATGTGGCCCAACCGGGTTCTCGAACCCAAGACCTCTGGCATGAGTCAGGTGCCCTATCGATTGTGCTACGCTGCCCGGCACCTTCAGCTGTAGGAGTTTAATTCCACATTCAACTTCTAAAGCATTAATAGGGGCGGAGTGGTATGCCCTCGTAGCAATACGGAGTGCTAAGTTGCTTTGGATGAGGTCTTGAGCTTTGAGAGTAGATGTTTGGGAGCCGAGTTATAAGCTTGCGCACCATAATCAACTTTTACTGAGGATTAGGGCCTTATATAATGTCAATAGGATTTTTTATCTGCTTCATAGGAGGTGCCTGAAACCGTCCTCATGAGGTTTAGGTCTTTATTACATTTTTCAATCAGATTTTTAATATGCTGACCCCATATGTTAGTTTCTATCTAGGATCATACCCAGGAAGGTGATATGGTCACAAAATTCTTTTTCTGTCCCAAAAAGGGAGAGTTTTTAAAGTGATTCAATATTAAGTCTTTTTTTAAGGGAAAATTATAGCCTTTGTCTTAATAGTGGGTATTTTGAAGCCCAGAGCGTGGACCATATCTCGATTGTCAGGAGGGCTGACTGGAGTTTTACGACAGCATGTTTGGGAGAGGATTGGTAGGTCCAGATAGCACTGTCATCTGCAAACTGAGAAAGACCCCCCCTCCCCCGCCACCCAGCATCATCAAGGGTATTTATTATTACAATGAATAGGATAGGGCTGAGGACACTGCCCTGGAGACAACCGTTTCCAAGTCATGTTGATCAGAGCAGTGACCTACCACTCCTCTCCCAAACATGCTCTCGTAAAAACTCCAATCAGCCCTCCAGGTCACTGCTATTTATAGGTCACTGATCAGAGGTTTTTATCCCCCCACCCTGACTTGAATTCTTTAAGATTCAAAGTGACTGCCGCCTGGCACTTATTTTCCATAAAGACCATATTAATTTCAGATTCCACGATTTTAATTTCTGATACGAAAGGAATTTATGGCTGAAGAGTGCGATTTAGGCTATTTCCACTTCAATGGCGAAGTGTCATGGGACTGTCCCAGTCGCATTTAGTTTTGAGTTGCCGGTCGAGTTTCTAGGCTTCTTTTTTTTTTTTTTCTTTCCCGTTATGGTTCAAGTAAGACCAAATGAGCATTCGACATCAAGCTTGATGTAGACTAATGGCTCTTTCTTTCACATGATTTACTTCAAGTTGACCTCCCTAAAATGCGCATTCAATACGCGATTTTGATTGGTTCCCGTAGACGCAAAGGACTACGTCACTACCCGTATCATGTGCGCAATTTTGATTGGGTCCATAAAATTTGCATAAAATACGCGTTGCACGCGTCGCTTCGCGGTATACGCAAAACTGAGAACGAATTTTCATTGGCTACTAAAATATTCGCGTTCATAATTACCGCGTATCCCGCGCGCTTCAACTGCGTCCCCGACGCGTTTTGAATGTGTACAAATACGTGAGCGCCAGTGTAGATCCCTCTTGTGAAACATTGCTGTTTATTTTTGTAGAGTATAAAGTTGGAATCTGATTCAGCCGTGGTTGTTACGAGCACTTAATATGCCACTCGCTGATGTATACAGCTAAGCATATGATAAATGAGCCGCGACACGAGAAAACCAACAAAGTGGCTGTGCGCCCAGCGCAGACTCTGATCATCCTTGGCATCTGCCCAGTCCGAGCAGGTTCTTCGCTTTGCATTTAAAGGTCAGCGGATGGTCTTAGCTACCTCCATGCGGACAGCGAAGACTCGGATCAGACCAGGCG
The DNA here is from genome assembly GCA_963989385.1 of Ctena decussata. NCBI lineage: Eukaryota > Metazoa > Mollusca > Bivalvia > Lucinida > Lucinidae > Ctena > Ctena decussata. The sequence continues at coordinate 7,264,996 of OZ022498.1, forward strand.
GAAGCTCAGGCGATCTGAGTCTGCACTGGGTGCACAACCACTTTGTATGTTTTCTCGTGTTGCGGTTCAAATGAACAAAGACTGTACATGCTTGTTTCTGAGGAGTGAGTGAGTGAATGAACTCGGGTTTAACTTCCCACCAACAACGAGGTCATATGGAGACGGGACCTCGGTTTAAAGTCTCATCCGAAAGACCGGAGAAGCGGGGGATCGATCTTGCGATCCCTGGATTGGTAGTCCGGAGTGCTATCCACTACACTACAGCCGCTCCTGTGTTTCTGAGGAAATAACAGAAAACAAAAAGAAAAAAAAAAAAAAAAAACAATCTGCATGTTTTTCTAAAAAAACAGGCTTAACACGGTTGGTGTAACGGAAACACCTAAAAGTTTCTAGAAAGAAAAATATTCCCAGACTGATTATGAAAGAGATATGTGGTATTTGTTGTCAGTGTAGATGTATTTAAGAAAATCTATTAGAAAAAAGTTGTTGGCCTGCCACGCGCAGTTTCCAGCAATGTCTCGGAACGAATACTTTCGTGTACGTAAATATGCCTACATACCGTGAAGTGCTAAAATGTCGGTTCACATGCTATAATAACCGCCTTTCGTGCACGTAAATTTGCCTGCATACCGTTTTTTTGTCGTTAAAACATGCCTGTATATAGCCTGTGGCACTAGTATTTATGCAATTATATACATTATGTTCAATCTGCTTGAATGTATGCATAGGCTAAGTCTTACAGTTAATTTCCTTTCCTCTGTCTGACAAGTAAAACGATGTATTTCTTTACACCAGTCTAGTGGGCACACAGCGTTTAATCAGTATTAATCAGTATTGAATCAACGTTGATACAACGTTATAACGTTGAATCAAAATTGATTCAATGCTTATTTAATGTCATCTGTCTGCAGGATTGCGCATATACTATGTTGACCTTAACCATTTGCTCAGAATTGTCTGATGAAAAAGTTCTGTTTTTATCCAGTTATAGAGAATACCATGTTAGTGTCTTTTGATATCAAGTTTATCAGGCGAGACCAGAAACAGCGTAGGAATGGCGAGGCTTGCCGAGCCAGTCCGACGTGTTTCTGGTCGAGCCTGATAATCTTGATATCAAAAGATACTTACGTGGTTTTCTAATTATCATGCATCATGAAGATTTTACGGCGTAAAGAGCGGCAAACAAATGATAAGCAAACGCAATTTTATTCGAACTTGCTGACCTGGCGAATGCGTTATGACGTAAGTCGGTGACGTCAATTAGCCAATTGAACGCTGATATCACGGCCAACGTCAGTGTTTAGCCAATCGTCTCCAGAGATCGATTTTTAAGGCATGACCTGATAACATTCGCGCAAGCGCAGTTCTATAGTGACATGATATCACATCATGTTATCATACCCCTGTTATCAAGTGAATTATGCAGCAGTTGCATGATAAATTCAAAATGAACACTGACTGTTTGCCTACAATTTTTCAAATTTTTGCTCAAAAACCCTCGTTTCGGGGTTATTGGCAGTGTATGTAGACAGATAAACAGGACGAAATGACTTGTCTAACCAGTACGCGCATTCCCTTGTAACTAGAAACGATGGAATGACTCCATCCCCGTGGTAACTGTCGGGTTTATGCGAAGCGTTTATTTAGTATCCACATGTAACTGTGGGATCCCAGTGGGAGTATAACACTGAAACAACATTGTGTCAGCGTTGAATCAGCCACATGACATTGAATCAATGCTGTTTCGGTGTTGAGTTCCAGCTAAAATGTCTATAGGGGAGAGTCGGGTAACTTCGGACAAGCGGGTAATTGCAAACAGTGAAAATCCAGATGTGACGGCTCTTCAGCCGTCTTATCAGGATTTTCTCTGTTTGGCTAGTTAATTTTTGTTTTAGTTCCAAACAACTGACATATAAAGGAAACTATGCCAGTGTCCGAATTTACACGCTGTCCGAAATTACCCGACTCTCCCCTATAGCTGCCTGTTTTCTTATATAGAGTCAGTTCCAGTTTTCACACTTCCGCCGGAAGCAAGTGGTGCCACGATTCCAGTAGCAGAAGACTCTGGCCTAAATACAGAGGTTTATACCATATCCGCTACGGATGCTGACGGCGACACGTTGACATATGTTCGTACTGCAGGACCGCCAGAATTCAGTTTCGACCCAGCGACAAGAGTTGTCAAAGTAGCCGCTGCCTTAGATTACGACACAGATCCGAAACAATATGAAATTACATTCGAGTAAGTCCATGCATATAATTATTATAAGTGTGTTTTTGAACCTATCCTTGTTGAGTGATGATATCGGGTTGATGATTTTATCTTTCAAAACACAATGCTTGCGCGGTTTTGATTGAAACAAATTTTTAACAAGGGCTTCCAAAGAACATGCTCCCCAAAACCAGCATGCGTTCACTATAGATACACAGTCTGATCATATTTTTCGCAACTCTTAACATAGTCTAATAACCCAGTATTTTTTAGATGCTGTGTACATTTTCAAACGAAGATAATTGTTTTCACGTGACGGCACGAAATAGAAGATTGTCAGTTAAGACGCCCCGGTTGCTCATAACAAGGCTTGTCTCCAGACTGGCCCCGAGGTTATAAAATTTTTTTCATGCTCAACTCAGCTGAGCTTGAAACTTTCTCTGCTGATAAATATGAAAATGCCAACTAATGTTGGCATTTTCATATTCATAAGCAGAGAAAATTTCATACTCAGCTAAACTGAGCATGAATACAACTGTTCTTATCAGTAATTTACTATTTATTAGGAGGTAAAATTTCATGCTCAGCTGAGTTGAGCATGGAAAAAGTTTCATAACCTCAGGGCCTGGCTTCATACCCATGATGCCTCTGCCGCTTACGTTCGAACCTGATGTTGCCAAGTAGGAATAGTTGGCTGACCCCTTCGGGGATGCGGTGGCTTCACAAAGTACTTCCCAACCCTGTTCCAGCAGAGAACTACTTCTGGCGTCCATTCACCACAGAACAAGCCTCTGACATATGATCGAATCACAGTACGCAGAGAAAAAAGGCATAGATTGTCTGTAAAAGACAGAATTAAGTGGCTTAGCTCAGTACTGGATGAACGCACTGTGCCTCGTACTGTTGTCATAGATCCGTTCCTGCTGAGGTACAGGGATGAGGGGGAACATCATTACGACAAGTGAAATACACACACACGCACACGCACGCACACGCACGCACGCGCGCGCCTTTCTCAGTATTTCTCTGGACACCAAATAATAAACATCTCAAGGCCCCGAGGTTATAAAACTTTTTTCATGCTCAACTCAGCTGAGCATGAAATTTAAAATGCCCATTAATATAAAAATACCAAGAAATTCAGCATTTTTCAGGCTCAGACAAGCCAAGAAGGCTATTTTTTCTACTCATAAATATTAAAATGCCAACAATTGTTGGCATTTTAAAATTTATGAGCAGAAAAAATTTCATGCTCAGCTGAGTTGAGCATGAAAAAAGTTTTATAACCTCGGGGCCAGGTCATAAACTCCAATAACTGAGCCGCGACACGAGAAAACCAACAAAGTAGTTGTGCGCCCAGCGCAAACTCAGATCGATCAGCCTTGGAGGCCACCGAGTCTGATCAGAGTCTTTGCTAAGTGCTTAAAGGGTAGCTAAAGGGTAGACTGGGAGGATGCCCAGGCTGATCTGAGTCTGCGCTGGGCACACAACCATTTTGTTGGTTTTCTCGTGGCTCAGTTACTGATCTGACTGGTTGCTGCATTTGCCAAAAAGCATTTAATGGGAAACGACTGAGAGTTTCATTGACTCAGTGACCAAAAACTTTGGGCCTTAGAATAAGTTGTTATCAGTCTAAACAGTATAAACTTCATAATAGCTCCAACCGCTTACAGTCTCAATCAAGTACAGTACTGTAAAACACTTAACATTTGCGGTATCAAAATTTCGCGTTTTAAAGAAAATAACATAGTGGCGCATGTTAATTTTGGCGGTTTGGCGGTCTTTGGCGAGGTTTGGGCCCAGCAAACTAAGTTAACCCCCCCCCCGCCCCCGACCCAAAGAAAAAAAAACTGCTGACCTTTCCAAGACGGCACTTCTGTTGTGGTTCCATGATGCTACATTGTGCAATGTCCACTTTTCTATATTCTTTGGCTGTTTGGTCACCTGTTTTGCTACTCATTCTGCCTTTTGTTTGTTTTGCTTTGTAAGTTAAAAATAAAATAGATGAAAATAGATGTTGATGTTTTTTTTTTTGTTTTTTTGTTGTTTTTTTTTAAATGGCTAATTGGGAAAGAGCTGCTCAGTCGGTTTACTGTGTGTGTCTTTCGTAAACTTGTGTCAGTTTTTCCGTGTGTTTGCTTCATTCCCCATTGGTTTTGAAAGCGGGATGTTGGATTTGATTGAATTTATTCCTATCATTGCCTATCTTTGTACTTTGGCGTACCATGGCTCCAGATAATAAAGAAAAACTGATGTAAATTTGTGACAATTTGTTTTACTTTTCTATTTAACTATACACTGTGGCATCTATTAGAAACGCTTCATCGAGGCGATTCTAATGGGATGTCACACTGTTTAATTTAATGGAAAGGTATAACCAAATTCTTAAATACTCATCAACTGAACCTCCGTTATGCTCTGCATATGTATGAGTATTATGTAATGTTGGCGGACCTATATTTTAGCGTTCTTTGCCTTGACAGCCAATATCGCCAAAATTCACTAACCGCCAAAACTAAGTGTGTAACAGTATCTAAGTCCAGGATCTAGGCCTTTAAATCACTTTATTATGAAAATGGCATATTCAAATGAGAGTCAGTTACTTATAAGTAATATGCAAAATAGTCCTGTTTTGTCAAAACTCGCCAGCCATTAGAAAACAAAAAGGCTAGACGAATTGTAAATGATAAATAATAATAGAAAAGCTGAATGGTTGGATATTCCGAAGTTGTCAGTGTTTGGGTGACTTGCCGGTTAGGACTTGTGGCTTGGGTGCTTTGGTCCCTTTCGTTTGAAATTAATTTCTAGCTTATAAAAGTAGTATGTTCCTAGTCCTTGGTAAATGAGAAATTGTAGGTACAGTTAAAGAAAACATAAAGGGCTGATTTACATCTTCTTTACAGAGCCCGAGATGAGAACGACGCAACATCAACTGCGACTTTGACGGTGAGTCTGACTGACGTCAACGATAATGCCCCGGTGTTTACTGGGACCCCATACACTGCTGAGGCACTGGAAGGACAAGCTAGTTGTAAGCATACCATAAATATATAACTGAAAACTGAAACTATTCTAGTAATTAGTTTATTGTCTAGTTATCAAATCAAATCGACCACACTATCTTCTCAGGGCCGTTCCCCACTGAAACTTTTCAATTTGAACTTAAAACTCTGGATTTAGATTGATCATGTTAACCTTGATTTTAATTTAAAGGCCAAAGTTCTAGCTGTAAGCTGTTTATTGTTAAGCTCATGTACACGTATCTTCATCAGTCTATATAATATTTATAAACATTTTCCCTAATTAATTCTATGTGACAAGACTACTAATATAAGTATCTCCTTGAAAGTTGCAATTATAGGTAACAAAATTTCGAGGGTTATCAATTGGAACGCAGCTCCAAGGAGTAGGGATATAATCAAACACATAGCAACGGATTTTTGTTCGAAATTGTCGCCATCAAAATGGCTATCGACGAACCCCATAGTACTTTAACACCACCATACAGATTAATCAAATCGCCCCACCGGTTGAAATTTTAAGAACACTTTTCTGACTTCCATTATCGAATATTTATGTTAAAATAATTCCAGGACATCCTTTTCCGCCCGTGTAATTATTGACGAAACAGTGCCCTTTACGTCAGCGTCAAACATGTGAACAAAAAATTACGATTAATAGCGTATTTGACTTTCTCCAGGTCGCAGACCTATGCCATGAAAAACATTGAACTATACTCTACTATTATGTGAAATTTCAGAAAATTTGGTTTTGGAACATTTTAAAATTGCAAAATAATATATGCCTACCCAGTTTGTAAACAAACCAAAGAAAATGGCGTCGAAATCATGCCAGCCTTAGCGCCTACGTGACATCGCACGAATTGTTCATTGCCAAAATAACAAACTCACAAATCGGCCTGTTCGTAGAAACCTTACCACCTAACACTAATTAATTTTCGACCAAGACAGAATAAAACCGTCAAGCAAATATATTTTATACATCATTTATTGAGAGATAGAATAATGTCAACTCTTACCTCGATACTGTAGCAATTTGTAAACACGACACTTACTGACAAACTTATGACGTAACTTTGTATGGGATGCCGTTTTACTATTTAGGGACGAGTCATTTATCAGGTGGGGGCCGGGTACATTTTCATATGAATCACCATAATTTTCCGACCCACTCAGTCTCAACAAAATTATTTTTCCGCCACCCCCCCACCCCCCTCCCCCCAGATAGGCGACAAAAAAAAATATGACCCGCCCCATCCCCCAATCCCAATCCCAGCTACCCCCCCCCCCAACACACACACCATTTTACCTATTTTATGTCAGACTGACCTCAATCAAAAGCTGTATTAAATACAAAGAACATTTTCTTATTCTAGTAGGTTAATTAATCATGGTCTGTTTAAACTTTGTCTGCATTTCTTTCACTTTCTTCTGCACGTGACCATCCAGAAATCTGTTGTTGAATGCTTGATAATTATAACTGTTGATAATAGCCTATTAATTGGGCCTCTGGGTGGCGGGGGTCTGGGGGAGCCACAGTGGTTTTGCTGATGAAAAGGCACCTGGACAGCTGATATTATCACAAATGTAGGCATTAAAATTAATAACAAAATCATCTACTTGATATGAATTTATAGACACTTTCATACTGTTCTTCTAGCAAATCAATGAAAAGATCCGTTTTAGATATGAAGCTGCCCCCCCCCCCTCCACCACCACCACCACCACCAAATGTCTTAAAGTTTTGAGTTGAAAGGAATGAGTCTGAAATTTGAGGGGTAATAAAATTTTAGGGTAAAAATGAAGGCTGATAGAATAACTCTGACCCCCCCCCCACACACACACAGACACTCATACAACATGCCTCATAAAATATATGACCCCCCGCCTGCTCCGAGGCTTATTGATTTCCGACCCGCCCCCGCCCCCTCCAGTTCATCACCCTCCCCCTCCCCCACCTGGTATTAAATGACTCGTCCCTTATCATGTTTATTCCTTACTTATATCCTAAATCCATAATTAATTTACGGATATCCGGAAACACGCGAATAAAGAAATCACAACAACGGAAATGTTTGTCAGATTTTGGACCTGCAGGTTTGCTAGAATTTAAAATCTTATGGTGGCACGGTGGGTATGCCTCCATGTATTTCCGACTGCCATTTGTACAAATGGGGAACCGGCGTCCATTTCTACAAAGGGGAACAACTTTATTGACTTCCACATAGTTTTCCTGTACCGGAAAATTCTTCAAAAAAACACTTTGCCTCCAAAGAGCAAATGCTTTTCTAAAAGAGTTGACTCCCTTTGGACAGGTAGGTATAAATCAAAATTGCCAAGATGCTTCCACATGAAATGTACCCAGTCTCCTTAAGCGCGCACATTTACATACATGTACGCTCTAAATTTCTTTTCGGTTCATTCTTCATTTGTGTTCCAATTAGAACTTAAACTGAAATTGTGTGGTCTTATCTTTCTTTGACTAGCAGTCCCAGGTATCTTAAAGGTCACCAGAAAATTTGATATTTTTGCATTCACAAATCTTCCTGAAGGCAAACGTAAAGGGCAATCCGGTACACTTTATGCTCAACTCTGGGTTTATTCTTCATACTCTGTGTCCTGAAAGTAAACTCTTGGACAGTCGATTTCCGAATCGAATCAAATAACAGTTGAAACACATTCATTAGGCAGTGATAGAAATCGAGCCAGCGGCCTCCAGATTCGCATCTAACACTGGTGAAGTGCGGGAAGGTTTCACTTTTTTATTGTATGAGGGTCAGAAAGTTTACGGGTGATAAGATGAACATCTTGCATTTGTGCATTCTAGTTTGAATTTTTGGTGGTAGTTTTTATATTCATGTTCAGTTTGCTGTTGGTTGAATAATTCAGAATAAATATACAAAGTAAGTGCGTATCTTAACAGTTCCTCACACCTCTTCTGTTTTCAACTTTCAAGCAGACTGTTTAAGTACACAGTCAAAGGTCTTAACAATTATTCAAGGTATGGAGTTTGCCGAAGTTTAGCGATTCATATACAGTTTAAGTATATATGTACAGTATTATGGCTGTTTTTTGTGCCACGCGCCAAACGTCGGATGGCACGTACATGTAGCAAGCCTCCAATTTTCCCCACACATCCCCCCTCGCCCACCCACTCACCCATGCACCCCGACACCCTTTTCAGGTTCATCGTCGAACTTCGTAGTCGCCAGACTATTTCAGAATGGAAAGGTATTCTTGCAAGCCAACCAGTCAATCAGGATTTTGCTGTTCGCTGATATAAACAGCTAGTCGTCAGACTAAGCACGTTTTTGCTGTTGTCACTTGCGACAAAGAGTCTTCTTTTAAATTAAAAAAGAGTCCTCTTTGAAGATTCAAATGTTATAAACCTCAGTGTGTGTAACAACAATGTAGCCAAAACTCTTCTATTGAATTGACAGAGAGAGAGAGAGAGAGAGAGAGAGAGAGAGAGAGAGCAACGACTGTTCAGTATTCAAGTCATGTTTGGATGTTTGGTACCAAAACATCACTACAGGCGTCATTCCAGACTAAATTAATATTATACCAATGTATAACAACACATCTTCGTCTCATTTGTAGATAATAGATATATCTGTGATTAAATAGGGATTCGTTAGTCCAAATATGATTTAGTAAGTGCTACTCGCCCCACCCACCCCCCTTTCCCCATTCCGCGGCCGCCCAACCTCCTTCTATCCCCGCTCGGCTTGTTTCTTTCTCACATAACTATATACCACTGGTAATTGTTGAGCAAATTATAAAATCAGTTTGTAAGTTATTTCGAAAACTACCCCCCCCCCCCTCCCGCCCATTCTCCTTCCATCCCCGCTCGGCTTGTTTCTTGTTTCTTTTTCACTTAAGTATATACCACTGGTAATTGTTGAGCAAATTATAAAATCAGATTATAAATTATTTCGAAAACTAGACAAACAAAATGACAAGAAAGAAAACAAAAACTCTCTTACTTCGTACCGGGTTCTAATGAAATTATCTTGTTAATTCATATTCGACGTATTATACGTTTACATGGCATGCCGGCTGGCTATAGTTCTAGGTAATATGAATACGTCATCATTTTCAACAATGACGTAACGACGAAGTGACCTAATAAATTATTTGACAGATAACAGATGACTGTTTGAAAGATAAATAAAGTTTGAAAAGGATATTATTGTCATAAATTGGAGTGGCAGGTCAAATTTGTACAATGCCAATCAGACCTGAAGTCGGGTGAGCCCTCGGTGAGGTACGTTCTACCAGTTTGTAGTCTATTTTAGCTCACTAAACTCCGTACTTTTTCTCCTCTTCAAGTTTTTTAAGCAATTTGAGCTCATGTTTGACTAGCTGTCGACCTTAATTTTCTGTCTAAATTGTGGCTGTCCGGCAAGCATTGCTGGTGCTCGTATCACGTGCAAGACCGTTTCTTGAGCGTTAAAACCACTGATGCCATCTTTCATTTTGCAATTTAAAAATGTTCCAAAACGATATTGCTTGAAATTTCACATGCACAAAGAAGAAATAATAAATTTTTCGATGGCATGGGCGTGCGCATTGGAGAAAGTCCCGTCTTTCTGTAAATTATGTTTTTTGTTGATGCAAGTTTTCGGTAGAATCAATTAATGTATTGTACTTTGACGATGAATATTTTAGCATTTCGAGCAATTTTGGCCCTCAATTTTGTTGAGAAAGCCTGCTTAGTTAACAAAGCAATTTTCTGTGTTGAATCATTTTAATATAGCCAATACCTCTAAATGCATTGGAGAATAATGGGAAATTTCGTCAAGAACCATGTTCGCCATTTTTAGGGCCTAGTTTTTATGTGGAAGAATCCACCGTTGTAAATACAATCACCGCTTTTCGAGGGTTTGCGTTCCAACTGTATATGAAAAACACGTATCTTACAGAGAAGTTTATATAAATACGTTTTCATTGTTTTTTTAAGCGACACAGATTATCCAAGTTGAAGCAAATGATGCGGACAGTAGCCTTAACGATTATAATACAATACATTTTTCTATTCAAAGTAAGTATATAGTTTGAAGATAAATATCATTTTCAGGTCATACAAGCTACTGCTGTCATAACCATGTCTGTATCAATGTGGCAATGTGGTTCATATTTTATCGGGGTCATAATCGGACACTCTCTACCATATTTGCAGCTCTATATCGCTTAAGCTGTGGTCAGATCTTGTGTCCGCAGCTCCTCATTTGGTTCTCAGCCGATTTATATAAATTTTTAGGATACTGATATCATCATTTGTCGTCGATTATGTTATGATTGACCCTGTTTGTCCGAGTAAAACCTTGATCTGTTCGGTGATGCAAATTTTGCTGCCACAGATTTTGGCCTAAAAATTGGTATATACAGTCATTTTAATGAGTACATGAAAATTTGTGAGTCCAGAGGTCAAAGTCATGTTTTGAACTTTGTCCCAGGTCTCTCATATTTCGACAATTTCATACATTTCTCCAAAAGCAACTAAGCCAATGTAACCAAAATTTATATAGAGCCTTCCGGGGTTGAAGGAACAAAAAAATTTTCAAACGGTGCATGTCACATTACAAACACGACCGTCAAGCCAATGTATGAAAAAAAAAAAACAGATAAAAATCTTATAGATAAATGCCCTGCAGCATCGAATAACTGATTACTACAAAGATTATACCTTGACCGCTTTAAGGCAAAATTAATTTTGCTCCTTGTACTTTATGAAAGAACAAAAGAATTCATGGAAATTGTTGAACATTTTGGCCTAAAATTTAGAACAGTCATCTTAATGGGTACATGAAAATTTTTCAGTGCAAGAGGTCTAGATCATTCTTTGACATTTTAGCCAAGTCTCTCATAACATGGCCGCCTAGTCCATATAAGGTAAAAACCTTAAAAATCTTCTCCAGAACCGATTTACCGATTGATTTTAAACCTAATTTGTAGTTTTGACCAGGGTCTTTCATATATCGACACTTTTGAAATAAGTCCCCAACATACTTGGCCAATTGTATCCAAATTTGATAAAGAGCTTTCACGGCTTGCGGGAACAAAACGTTGTTCAAGTGGTCCAGGTCACATGACCAACATGAACGCCGAGCCCATGTATGGTAAAAAAACCTTCTTCTCCAGAACCAATAATTGATGTATGGCCTTGAAACATGGTTTGTTGCGTTGGAGTACTACAAAAAATGTTCAAAAGACGACCTTGGGCTGACTTTGCTTTCTGGTGCTTTTATATGGGAAAATGCTTTAACATAAGAGTTTACAAAAGTTGTTGAAGACTTTGTTAGAAAAAAATGATTAATACAGTCAACTATATGAATAAATGAACATTTTTGACTAATAGAGGTCAAGGTTATTCTTTGATCTTCAACCATACTTTGGCAGTTTCAAACTTTCAGGTGTTTTTCAAATGATGACCCTATTTTGAACTTTGACGTTTTTATTCAGCTGAGCTATTTAGGGCCTTGTGATCTTCTTGTGTTACTCTAGAATGACTACAAATATCTTAATCCGTCTTCCGAAATGCAGCTTTATAATGGGATTTTCCTTCCAAAGCTACCCCGATAATCTAGACCCGTCTTCAAAGACAGATCTAGATTGTTGGAAGTCGTTTGGAAAATATTATAAATGATAAAATACAGAATGAATTTCCTTTGTTGCTGCTGAAAACATTTAACCATTTGCTTTTGTTTACTTATCAATTTTTAGATCGACATAGAAAGAAAAATAACTTTTGAGGCTTTCGTTACTTTTTTGTATATGTTTGTCGCACCTGCTTTAGCAAGGGCAGATAAAAGCGTCCGGTTTGAGCTCACCCGAGCCAGCGGCTCTGGGGGAGCTTATAGGAGAGGCAGGATCCATCGTCCGTAGTCCGTCCGTCGTCAAACAACAATATAGCTACTAGGCGAATCGCCATTAAATGTCATGTGTAGCATTATTAGGCAGGGAGAAAGGCTTCATTTGGCTTTGGGGCATTGAGGTTACCATCGTAACCAATAGCTCCCAGTGACTTATATTGGGAAAAAGGTGTCTCCAGTGTTTTCCGGCTATTTTTGATCGGTTCTTTTTTCAGACTTCCTGGGAGCGAGGACAGGCACAGGAACTCGGACAAGTTCGTAATTCAGCCAGATCCGATTTTCCTTCGAAGAGTTAGTTGCCCTTGAGCGATCCTATAAACTTGGTATGGGGAAAATAGCGTCTCCACATTTTTTCACTCATTTTAATCGGTTAATTCAGGGAATCCTGCCCACTCAAATTTGTTAAAATCAGGAACGCTTTTTAGCTCACCCATCCGTCGTCTGTCCACAAATTCAAACGACTTCTCTGAAACAACTAGGCCGATTGTTACCAAATTTCAGATGTGATCTTCTCGGGTTATTGAAAACTTGTTCAAATGGCCTAGGTCACATGACGAACATGGCCGCCATGCCCATAAATGGTAAAATCTTAAAAAATCTTCTTCTCCAAAGCCAAAAAGCCGATGGCCTTGAAACTTCGTATGTAGAATCGAGTACGTGAGTACAACCAAGATTGTTCAAATGATGACCTTACATTAAGGTCGAATTTGGTCTATGGTGCTTTTATATGGGAAAATGCGGGACATACAATTTCTTGAAATTGTTGGCCTAAAATTGGTAAAAACAACCATATTTATGAGAACATGAAGATTTGTGACCACAAGAGGTCCAAGTCATCCTTTGACCTTTGACCCAGGTCTCTCTTATTTCGACAATTTCAAACAACCTTCTCAAAAGCCATAGGGTCAGTTGTAACCGAATTTCACATCATACTTTCAGGGACTGAGGGAATGAAAATGGGTTACAATGGTGGGTCACTTTTCCAGTATGGCCGCCACGCCTATATATGATAAAACAATTGAAAATCTTCTTCTACAGAATCAGTTGATGGATGACCTTGAAACCTGGTATGTAACATTGGGTTGTTCAAGTGATGACCTTGGGTTGACTTTGACCTTTTTTACGGCAATGTCAAATAGAGGAAAATGCCAGAACATAACATTTCATGGAAAGTTTTGACGATACAGGCCTAAAAATTGGTATTTACAGTCATCTTAAAGACAAATATTCTTGTGTAGTATGCAACAATCCAGTGACACTGCCATTTCATCATAGGAAATATCCCATCTTACATAGGTAATGACATAACAGGGTCATAAAACCAATAAATATACTGGGATGTGTTCTGTATAGTAGAGAATATTTGTCTTTAATGAGTACATGAAAATCTATGAATACCAGAGGTCAAAGTCATTCTTTGACCTTTGACCCTGAATTCTCATATTTTGATATATCAACCTTCTTCTCAATAGTTACGGGCCAATTGTAACCAAATATCATATAGAGCCTACAGGGGTTGAGGGAACCAAAATTTCTTCAACTAGTCTGGGTCACATGATCAACATGACCGTAACACCCATAAGGTAAAGACTTTTAGAAATCTTCTTCTTCAGAACCAATAGACCAATGGCCTTGAAACTTGGTATGTACCATCGGGTACTCAAGTGCTATCAAGATTGTTGAAATGATGACATTGTGTTGACCTTGAGCTTTTCAACGGCTTGTCAAATATTGGAAAATGCTAGATTACAATATTCCTTGGAAAATGTCAAAGATTAAGGCCTAAAATCTGGTATATACAGCCATCTTAATGAGAACATGAGGATTAGAGAGTACAATAGGTCAAGGCCATTCTGTGACCTTTGACCCAGGACGCTCATATTTTGAGAATGTTAAACATCTCCACAAAAGCCACAAGGCAATTTGTACCCAAATTTAATGGAGAACCTCCAGGGGCTTAGGAACTTGGATAATTTTTGATAAGGTTGATTTGGCCTTATGGTGCATTCATATGGGAAAAGGTTAAATATAAGAGTTTATGGAACTTGCAGAAAATTTGGGTGCAGAAGTTAATAAATACAGTCAAATAAATGAGTACTTGAACATTTTAGCAATAGAGGTCAAGGCTTTATTTTGAGCTTGAAACCTGGTATGTACTTTTGTTGCGGTTGCATTTGTTTTATGTTCGGTGCTGTTTAATTTATTGTGTTCTCAGTTTAATCCTTCTATCATAAAAATAGAAAATAGGTAAAAATAATTGTTAAATGTTTTTCATATAATTTGCTTAGTCCGTTGTAACCCGTCTGTTGGTCTAAATTATTTAGTTCAATAAAGATAGCTGAGTTGCCATCTATTTGGGAAAGAGCTGCTGACTCGGCTTATCACTTGTAATTTATTGTTTGTTGGGATGTCTTTGTCAATCTTTCCCTTTGATGTTGGGGATAGGGTTTGGGATCGAATTCAGTCAGTTCCTGAAGGGTAGTTACTCTTTAAATTTGAATCAATGTCGCTCTTATTTTGACAGTTTAAACTATCAGGTTTGCTCAAATGATGACCCTAGTTTGATCATTGGTCTTTTTACTCAGGTGAGCGATTCAGGGCCTCATGACCCTTTTGTTTCCGTATGCCCCCGAGGCAAGGTCGTGAACTTTTAAAAAGAATCACATAGACTTACAAACGGAAAATTTGTAAAGTGTCAAATAATATTTTATCTGAAAGCAATTGGCGGACCAAAATGAAATTTTATGTGGAAACGTATTGTATAGAGGGAACAGTTGTACGAGTATGCATCTTTGTTCATGATCATGGGTCTACGCTCGGAGCTAGGATAAATATCTCTGTATAAGCACTAAAATCGTATCCGACACCAAAAATGAGAACGGGCTTCAATTTTGTTTAGCTATAGAGGTCAAGGTCGTTATTTTACCATTAACCAATGTTTGTCCTATTTTGACAGTATCAAACTATCTGGTTTGTTCAAATGATAACCTTAGTTTGTCATTTGACCTTTTTATTCAGGTGAGCTATTCAGGGCCTCATGGCCCTCTTGTTTAAACTTAATGCCCAATTCCATTAATTAATTGGCTTCGCATGAACAAAAGTGCCTTACCTGAAGTATGGACAGACAGGAAAGACTCAGAGCAGGCTGTACATTCGCCGAATCTGATTAGAGCCTTTATTTTACTCAGTGACAAAAATGAATTCTAGTGCATGGAAAAAGTGAAAGAACCGGCTCTGAAAAGTCTGAGGTGATCATAATTATTCGGGCCGCGACACGAGAAAAACCAACAAAGTGGCATGTGCTCCAAGCCAAGACTCAGAATAGCCAGAGCATCCGCCTAGTTTGATCAAAGTCTGTGTTGTGCTCTTACGGTGTAGATTAAGGTCTAAGCTTACTCAGTGCTGTGGCTGGGCAGGCTGATCTGAGTCTTCGCTGGGCTCACATACTACTTGGATGGTTTTCTGGTGTCACGGCAAATTGTATATTTTGTAGGTGGGAATACTGACAATAAATTTACAATAGATGCTACCACTGGATGGATCTCGGCTAGTAATTTAGACTATGGAACTCAAGCTCAAAACACTTACACTTTGGTTGTAGCAGCAAAAGATCTTAATGGTGCAAACGGTGCTCAAGAAACAACGGTTAATGTAAATGTTGGTGTTGTCACAGGTATGTATTACTGAATCACCAGGGACAATATTTATAAACGACTTAAAGGGTTGCTATGCGGTTGCTGTTGCTAAGGCTAATTTTCTATG
Organism: Ctena decussata; assembly: GCA_963989385.1. NCBI lineage: Eukaryota > Metazoa > Mollusca > Bivalvia > Lucinida > Lucinidae > Ctena > Ctena decussata. Next base: position 7,280,865 of record OZ022498.1, read on the forward strand.
AAGGAGATTCTCTACGACTATGAAATTTGCTTTTCAGACTGTTCCTCCAGGGCAAATTTCGTAGTTGTAGGAAATCTCCTTCATAGAAATTTAGCCTTAGCAACAGCATAGCAACGACTTAAGAGGTTTTATGAATACGGCCCCAGATATCAATCCTTAATCTTCATATTGATTTTCACAGACAAATTCAGATCCTAGGTTGTTCCTGATAATAATTGTACATGAAACCTTTTTGGCAAACGCTAATATTCAAAAGGAAACCAAAAGAAAAAACAAAAAAACAAAAAAAACAACTAATACTAATGAAAATTAATGAATAACACCATCCTTTAAAAGAAAAGTATATATAACAAACACTGTTCGTTAAAACAGAGTTTGAAATATTCCTGACACCATGGATCTAGGCTCCCATATCGGCCTGAAGCTACATTCACAACAAAACAGTAATGTAGTGTTATTAACCAGGAAATTTCGTACTATTCGCATAACCTTACAAAGTTTCGTTGTCTTGTAACATTGGAGAATGTATGGCTTACAAATAGTTTAATAGTTTACTAACAGTGCACTTCAGTGCCACCCGTTTTGTTCTTCGGTTCCGGGCGTAAAATATGATTTTCTGAGATGATAGGCAATGGACACCATATAATATTTAGTGATCTGAATTGGAAACAAAATGAGCTGTAATCATAATAGGTCATTTTAAGAAATTTTGTTACGGTACAGTAACGCTGCGTTTCAGATAAGTGCAAAATTAAACTAAACGTTTGATCATCTTTGTTGTCTTGGTTTGAGTTGTAACTGTCGCCTTCCTTTAGTAATTTGGTAACTATAACAATAATTAAGCCGCGACACGACAAAACAAACAGTGGATTTGGCGCCCAGCGAAAACACAGATCAGCATGGGCGTCCGCCCATCTGTTTAGTGTCTTCGCTGTCTGCATGGACCCTTAGTTACCGTTTAAGTGCAAAGCAAAGACTGATCAGACTGGGCGGATACCTAGGCTGATCTGAGTCTGCAGATGACGCACAACCATTTTGTTGGTTTTCTCGTGTCGCGGCTCAATTATGTATTCTTATCGTAGCGCCAGTGTGGTCAACACCAGATGCAGACAACCACCAGGTCAACATGGACGAAGACATTGCTGCCGGTGGGTCAGTATATAGTCCATTGCTTGCAACCGATGAAGACGGAGACACAGTTTCTTACTCCATCGAATCTCAGAATCCCGCATCACCAGCCAATGCATTTGCGATTGATGGACCAGGTGCACAAATTATAGCTGGGACAACAGCATTTGACGCGGACGCAGAAGATGCTACAACGACATATACGCTAACATTGAGGTTGGTGTTTGCAGTGATTTGTTCACAAATGAGCCGCGACGCGACAAAACCAACAATGTGGTACTGCGCCCAGTGCAGACTCAGATCAGCCTGGCCATCCGTCCAGTTTTACCAGACTATTCGTTTAATGCTCAAAGGATGGCTAAGGGTCTAAGCGACCGCCATGCGGACAGCGAAGACTCTGATCAGACTGGGCGGATGCCCAGGCTGATCTGAGTCTGCGCTGGGCGCGCCACCACATTGTTGGTTTTGTCGTGTCGCGGCTCAAATGTTTCTTTGCACCCCGGGACCCACTAGGCCAGAAATCTTTTCATCCCAAGCTCAAGATTGTGCATGTCTTCATGGATGCATTGATCATTGAGATTTTGCATCTCCAATCTTGCAGCTTCAAAACCCATTCATAGATTCCAATTTGTATCAAAACCACAGAAACTGAGATTAGATACCCAGTGATGCTTTTACAATTTTACTTCAGTAAGTCCCAGGACGCATGAGGCCAGAAATCTTTGCATCTCAAACTCAGGGGCTCTTAAAATGCTGACAAAAACAACTGTGCAGCCAAATTCATTCAGTACCGAAAAAGTAAAAATATAGGCAATGATCAGGAATTAATACAATCAAACCACACACCCAGCCCTCAAAACCAACTCGGAAAGAAGCATACATTCATGGAAAACTTGACAGAAGTTCACGAAAGACACGCACGGTAAACCGAATAAGCAGCTCTTTCCCAAACAGGTGAAAGCCAGATAAACTAGTATCATATCAACGGAATAGCTGTTACAGGCAATTCTTTCCTCCAAATCTTTGCATTTGAAAGATGGATGCACATCTTTTAAAGAGTTGCATCTTTATCAAGTACATAGAAACAATAAACATTCTAAAATTAAGCGCATGTGAGTGATTGTTGAAAACAAATATCATATTGATTTGGTTAAGTAAATAAAATATATTTTGAAGGCAGCGGCTTTTAATTCTTATAAACACAACATTTAGAAAAGAAAAAGATAGACAATGAGAATCAAATCAGACGTATAACCCTCAAAACCATAACGGAAAGAAGCAAACACACATAGTGAGCAGGTTAAATTTGAGAGAAACCTTGTGTACACTCTAGAGAGCACAGTTTTTATCCGATCTTCATAAAACATTGCCAGAATGTTTATCTGCATATTAAGCTCTAGGCCAAGTTTTAGACTGGGTCATGTCGGGTTAAATCCTAGTTCACTAGTTTTAATCTGAGAAAACCTATATATGAGCCGCGACACAAGAAAACCAACAATGTGGTTGTGCGCCCAGTGAAGACTCAGATCAGCCTGGGCATCCGCCCAGTCTGATCAGAGTCTTCGCTGTCCGCATGAAGGTAGCTTAGACCCTCAGCTACCCTTTTAGCACCTAACAAATAGTCTGATCATACTGGGTGGATGCTCAGGCTGATCTGAGTCTGTGCTGGGCGCACAACCACATTGTTGGTTTTGTCGTGTCGCGGCTCATATTTTACACTCTAGAGAGCACATTTTAAATCCAATCTTCATGATACTTTACCAAAATGTTCATCTCTGTGAAATTTAGGCAAAGTTCGAAACTGGGTTATGTTGGGTCTAAAACCAAATCACTAGGTCAAATCTTAGCAAAGATCTTGTTTACAATATAGCGGGCACAGTTTTGATCCAATTTTCATGAATCATTGTCAGAATGTTTATCTCTGTGTAATCTAGGCCAAGTTTGAAAATGGGTCATCTTGAGTCAAAACTAGGGGACAAGTTTGAATCTTAGAAAACCTTTTGTACTCCCTAAAGGGCACAGTTTTGATCTAATCCACATGAAAGTTTGTCAGAATATTTTGTCTCCCTATTAAACTGGCAGTTTTTAGTTACCTCCCCTTTGTTGGCAATATTACCTCAGATCTCATAAATAAAGCGTTTTAGCTTATATACAATGATATTTTATGTACAAGTTGTTTATGAGAATTACAGAAACTGATTAACTTTTGGGCAATTCTTTCAAATAGTACTTTTTTGGTTTGAATTTAGCACTTTCCCTGCCATCAGACTTAGATATAGGCAAAAACTTGTGAAATGTTTATGGAATTCCTATAAAAAGAAACAAAACCGTGTTTTTTTCAGTCTTAGACATCTCAAATTTGACACGTGTAGTGGCAAGCATATGGTTGGGGACCATCAAGACATATTGTATCACAAGAACAGTTCCTAGTTGACTTTGTTCCTCGTACATTTATATTTTTATCGAAACTGTATCAAACGTGTCTATAACTAGGACAGGAATAAAACCTCAGATTGCCGTATTATAGAATTTTCCTTAGAGTTACTTGCCGCTGTGCACTTAAATATCCCATGTTTTACTTCGTCTTGGGCATAATGCATGCTAGAACTCATGTGGGCGATGGTTGCCCATTGGGCGACTAGTTAATGCTAATACTCTTTACGAACCTAGATGCATTCACATTACAAAATGATAACTGAGCGGTGTAAAAACATGAAATAATTTCTGAAGAAAAGTCCTAAGGAATCAAACAACACAAAATGTTAAGTTTCAACACTACCCACGCTCCTTGCACCGCATAAGAAGTTCATTTTCAAATTTACTTAGAGTGAGCACAAAGATTTCAAAGGACCAGAAAATTGTTAACCTTGAATATGATGATTTATGGTGGGTTTTAATTGACTGTGAGTAAGAACAGTTCATATGAGGACAGATGTAAATGCCGAAAATAATTTACGTTATGGAGAGCACAAGTAATTTTATTTCTGCCAAAATTCAACTGGCGTTGATCCCCTTCCCCTTCCCCCTCCCGCCACACTCAATAGACATACACACGCATTAAGTCGGTATTGATAGAAGGTTCGAGGGGCGCTGTGGTCGAGTGGTTGGAGACGCTCAGTTATGGTGCGGAAGGTCGTGAGTTCGAATCTCTTGTTTCCCATACATCATCAAAGTGCAAATTATATTTTCTGGTCCTTTGGGATCATTGAGTTCATTTAAGATTATTTTGAATATAGAGTTCTACTTAAGTTGGTATTAGGTGCTTTGTGGTTTTGCACATATAATTACTGGTCATGAACAGACTCAATTAAACTGAGTCTGCTACTTTCATTTCTAAAGTATAATCATTGCCTCCAAAGGATATAAGTATTTAGAACTTGGATCAGCTCGCGACTGTAAAACCCTATCAACCGAGCAGGAAATGGGTACCTTTTTCGAATAAGGGACGAATAAGGCAGCGAAAGGAGAAGGATGGGCTCCGCCTTTCGTATGCTCTGCCAAAAATACAGTTGGCCTCTAAGTAAAAAGATAGGCAATGATCAGGCTTTAATACAATCAAATCCCACATCCCGTTTTCAAAACAAGTAGGGAAAGAAGCACACACACACACACTCACGGAAAATTTGGCACAAGTTCACGAAAGACACGCACGGTCAACCGAATGAGCAGCTCTTTCCCAAGCAGGTGGTCATTCAGCTGCCCTAATCAAAAACAGCATCAACATGTATTTTATCTATTCTATTTTTAACTTAAAAACAAAAAGGCAGATTGGGTGGCAAAACGGGTGTCCAAACCGCCAGAGAACATAGACAAGCAGACCTAGCCCAATGTAACATCAAGAAATAACATCGAAAGTACCGCTTTGGAACGGTCAGCAAAAGATTACTGGGGGGGGGGGGGGGCTTAAACATGTTTTACTGATACCAAACCTCGCCCTCTGCCTCCGCAGTGGTTCGAAACATTTAGTTAGCTGTTTGTTCCGCACGAAGGTTTCCTAACCCACCAACATCATCGGAAACAAACAAATAACGTATAAGACCTATGATGAATCAGATGAGGATTCGATGGAAATAAAGTAGTGCAACACCAGGAGACCCCGGGGAAGTCAAACAACACCACTGAAATACATGAGCAAAACAAAATCATCAGTTAGACGACCCAGAATAACCAAGGAACAGACAAGGCTAACTTCAGCCCCAACCAACTAAACTAAGGAGCTTTATTTCGGGCCGAACAATGAGTATGATAACTGACCAACCGGCTCTAGGACACGGTCCGATATATGCTAAAATACTGTCTCAAAGGGCTGTTCAACTCAAAACAATCAATCAATCAACCAATCAACCAATATATGTGATATCTAATATTTTAGTGTTATGCATGCTCAACATTTTGGGTTTGCAAAAAATAGCTTGTTAGTGTTTAAGACATTTTATTCGTGGAGACGTAAATGACACAACCCCCAAACACTAGAACGTCTTTTTGGTATATATCATATATATTTATATGTGCCTGCACATATAAGTTAATCTTTCACATTATTGCTGTTTGTTACAGAGCATCAGACGGAACGTACCACACAGACAGAATCATAGTCATCAACGTGGTTGATGTAAACGACAACAGTCCCTCATTTGATCCAGCATCATACACGACGCCGTTATGGGACGGAGAAGATGTAGGTAAGTTTGTCATGTGCCAAACTACCTCGCAAAATATGAGCCGCGACACGAGAAAACCAACCATTAGGTTATGCGCCAAGCGCAGACACATCAGCCTGGGCATCCACCCAGTTTGACCAGACTCTTCGTTATTTGCTCAAAGGGTTGCTAAGAGTCTAAGCTACCTCAATGCGGACAGCGAAGACTCTGATCAGACTGGACGGATGCCCGGGCTGATCTGAGTCTGCACTGGGCGCACAACCACTTTGTTGGTTTTCTCGTGTCGCGGCTCATATCTAAAGATACATGAAATAGAAAAAGATGTTCGTATTGTAATGATCCGTTTTAAAGAGTTTGATTTCATGAATAGCAGACTGGCGGTTTAGGCTTAAGACCCTATTGCTGACGGTCCCAAGGCTGTAATTTTGTTGTGGCTTATTATTGATATCATCGCCGGCTGTCTATCAGTATTTGATGTTTTATTTAAAACATAAACATAAAGCTTTGCGGCTATCTGCAGGGACAGAGTTGACATCTTGTCTTGATTTTTTTTGCTGTGAGTGCCTTCCTATCAATGTTTCTTTCACATTTTGTGTTTTGGGCAGGATTTACACTGCGATTTTATTGATTCCTGATTATTGTCTTCTCATCTACGATTCAGCTGAAGTCAGTGTTTCTATTACCAGTATTTTGCTTTTTCCCTACTTTGCGAACGGGCTTGTAGCCACCGCACGTGCAATTCATAGGGTAAATACGGTGTTTAAATCGCCGTTTTGAATCTTTGTTACAGTTGTCAGTATGTGTTAAAATGAAGAGAGAAGGTAGTATAAAGAGGCAGTGTTTGGGAACTGATAGCGTCAACTTCCACATCCCACTTGCGCAAACCACAAGGAGCAAGTAGCAATATAATACGAGTGGATAACAAGCTTCTTCTTCTTCTTCTTCTTTATTAATATAATGCCATTGTTCTGCTGGCTATGGCTACGTGTGCTGTATACTCTGCTTTGTGCTCTCCTCTATGTGCCTTTACACTTGATGTAGAATAATTTGCCCATGCGTAAATTAAAGATTAAAAGAAACATTAAAGAAATCCCTATCTATTTGTAAAATCTGCCTGTCTGTTTGATGTATTGTAGTGTGGCCTCAATGAGTTGCATTCCTGCATCTGAATTGACGTCTTCCAGATTTCCGGAAAGCACTTTCATATCAACATCTCCACATGTGATTCCTTCAGCATTCAGCACTCTTAGTACTTCATTCTTCAATTCTCTTCTGGAAGCACTGTATTCATCACACTCAAGAAGGAAGAGTTCTAATGACTCTGTAAGACCACAGTAGTCCACTGTTTTGTCTGATTTTTATCTACAGAAGATCTGTGGTCATCTAGCAGTGTATGACCACAGATCAAACGATTTAAAATTCTGTAGGCTCTCCTGTCATCCTCTCCAGTTTTTGACCTTTTCCCAATTCTGTCTATACTAAATACCTCTTCACTTTTTCCAGCACTATCAGAATGAACAAATGGTCTCCTCCACTTTTCTATGACCTGCTCTTTCATCCGGTTGGTAACATCCTTTTTGGTGAACCTGTCTAAACTGTTGGGTAAATTGATAGCTTCTGATGCTGCTGCTTTGGCATATTTGTCTGCTAACTCATTGCCAACAATCTGTTTGTGTCCAGGACACAAATGCACATGCAACTGAAAACCGTTTTGTATTACCTTACCTACTAATATCTGCATGCCTACTATCAGTTCTATATTGCTTTCAGGAATTGACTGTTGGAAAACTGATGTTATAGCGGGCTGACAGTCTGTGAAGAAATGCACTGCTCTATTTCCTTCAGCATCAATGTTGTCCTCCGACAGGAAATTCAGGCCTATAATTCTATACCCACCAATTCTCCAACAAAATTATTGCTGCTGCTGCTAACACTTTTCTTTAAACAAACTGGATCAGTGTTTAGTCCATTTAAGAAAATCACGGCACTCCCACCAGTTGGGCCTGGATTGCAGAGTGCTAATCCATCTGTAAAAATGATAATGTCTTCATCAGTCATGTTACTAAGTACCTTTTGATGTTTTCTGTTTGAATATTTGTTGTTGTTTTTTCTCTCTTCAATGACAGTTCCATACAATCTTGGTTAATCTTTTTCAATTTGGTCTAGGTTTATATCTCCCTTAATTTCATTATATCTGGTCAAAAGCATCTTAAACAAATTTGGTTTGTTGACGAGGTCACTGTTGTTGGCTACCCAAGCATCAAACTCTTCCTTCAATGAGTCTTTTTCATCTTTGGCCACAATTCTAACCAGCTCCTGTGATGCACAGAAGCTGATGAAGATGAAGGCCCATAGGTGTGATGAAGATGAAGGCCCATAGGTGTCAGATGAAGGCCCATAGGTGTGCAGTTTGTCAACACCTGAAGTGCATCTGTGCTAGTTGATGATAGACATCCTGATGCTCTCAACATGGCTGCTCTCTGGACCTTCCCAAATTCTCTTTCACTTTCATCATAACTAAGAACTATATGAGGAATTCTATTTTTCGAGTAGCGAGTTTCGAGTAAGAGAAGTGAGTTTCGAGTTAAAAAAAAAGCGAGTTTCGATTAAGAAAAGTGAGTTTCGAGTCAAAAAAGTGAGTTTCGAGTTAAAACAAAGTGAGTTTCGAGTAACAAAAGCGAGTTTCGAGTAAGGAATGAGTTTCGAGTTAAAAAAGTGAGTTTCGAGTAACAAATGTGAGTTTCGAATTTAAAAAGTGAGTTTCGAGTAAGAAAAGTGAATTTCGAGTAACAAATGCAAGTTTTGAGTAAAAAAGCAAGTTTCGAGTAAAAAAAGTGAGTTTCGAGTAAGGAAAGTGAGCTTCGAGTAAAAACAGTGAGTTTCAATTAAGAAAAGCGAGTTTCGAGTAAAAAAGCGAATTTCGAATAAGGAAAGCGAGTTTTGAGTAAGGAAGACGAATTTTAAGTTAAAAAGTGAGTTGAAAAACTTTCCGAGAAGATCTACATGTATGAGAGTGCAATTTGTATCATATCTTGAAAACTATTCTCGTTACTTGAAAGTCTATTGTTGAAAAATAAGTGGCATGGTGCCCCCCTCTACACAGAATTGGAATATGTAATAACTGTACATATAGAGGATCTTATATGAGTGCCCATGTATAATTGAATATTAAACGAGTTCGGGAAAAAGATAAGACGAGAAGCTATGCCGACTTATCGGATTTTCCCAACGAGTTTAATACAGTTCATAATACAGGAGCACGAATGCAAGATTCTATGTATCATATGACACTAAAATCGCAATTTATTAGTAAATTTTGCTAACACGGATACCAAGTCATATCGTTACGACGTTATTTGCATATTTAATCTACTAGTTGATTATCGTTTTTTAATGCATGGCTTTATTACACTCTCAGATGCAACGTCATATAATAAATGTATTTATACGTTACTTTGTTCCACATAAAATCGAGCTCGTTTGTAAAAGATTGCTTTATATATTATGCTTTCTAGTGTAATTGTTTGTACCATGTATCTATTTAAATTACCCTTTATACATGTGTTGTCAGGTCAAGTCGTCAAATCAAGTAAAGTTTGGTCAGTCTTAACATTTCTACCGAGGATAATAAAGCCTTCTTGTTTAACTTAATTTTATCGCTGAACGATTGTTTGTGAAAGAATGCAGTATAAGACTCGTTAATTTTTATTATCAATTACAATCAGTTACAGTAACATGTAACACAAAGTTTCATTGCCAATTTTAGAAGGAAGAACAGTCTGATCAGGGTATGTACTGTTCGCAATTATGTTTGCATCTTTCTTACTAAAAGTGAAACACAAGAACTATAGCTGAAGCAGCATAGTCCAGAAGAGGAAGAACCAGTGACTTATAAAGCTTCATGAAAACAGACTGTGAGCACCCCTTGAAATCTTTAGTAAATATTTATAGTTTCTTAAGGGACCGGAAGACTGCTTTTGTCTTTTCTGCTATATGCTTTTTGAAGGTCAAGCTGTTATCAAATGTAACTTCTAACACCTTTTCTCTGTGACTTCTCTCATGAATCTACCCCCAAACACTTGTACTTGCACTTTCTTTGCCTTTCGGAACAATTTTCATGAACTCTGTTTTATCAGGCTCCACTGCCATATTCCACTTCTGACACCATGAAATTACCTTTGATATGTCATGATTGATATCTAATTCAGCATCCAACACATTCCCGTTACTTGCCCAAACACAACTATCATCTGCAAATTCAGTGTGCCCTAACCTCTTTCATAGAATCATGTGTATATAAGTTGCACAAAACGGGGCTAATAACCGATCCCTGTGGAAACTAAATGAGCCGCGCCACGAGAAAACCAACAATGTGGTTCTGCGCCCAGCGCTGACTCAGATCAGCCTGGGTATCCGCCAAGTCTGATCAGAGTCTTTGCTGTCCACATGAAGGTAGCTTAGACCATTAGCTACCTTTAAAGCGCTGAGGGAAGACTCTGATCAGACTGGGCGGATACTCAGGCTGATCTGTGTCAGCGCAGAACCACATTGTTGGTTTTCTCATGTCGCGGCTCAAATGGCTTTTTCCCAAGAAGGTCATCACAAAGCTACCCTAAATAAAACACACATATTTTTTTTCACGCTGTCTCATTTTGTATACATAAAACACACAAAAGAATGAAAAAATACAGACAAATTAAACTGATTTGCCGAGCGGACAGATAATTAAAGCCTATAGAGCACCTTCAACAGAAGAACACATTTGAAAGAAGGAACGTGGACCATACTTTGAAGTTTCGGCGTCTCAAGCCCGGTCAGTTACCCTGAAAATATCTAACGACGAAAGCCAGAGAAAATCATACTGTAATTTCTTAATTTTTAAAAAGCAGTCTATGCAAAGACTGATTATATCAAAAAGGTCTAAAAGATTAAAAGCAGAAACAAAATACAATAACAGAGATAATCTAGCATGAAATAAATTATCGCCTTGAAATAGTCGGTAATAAATTACTGGGCTAAGGGAGACTGAAGTTGGTTTTACAGAGCCCCATCTCCCGCCGCTCATTATATTGCGAATCATTTGACACCTATAAAAAGCATCACTGCAAAGCACGTGCTCCTCAAGTAAAGATATATTTGAGCTGCGACACGATAAAACCAACAAAGTGGTAATTGAGACGTTCTCAGTTAAGCTGGGCCATTAGCTATTAATTTTGTCCTTCGTATTGCCTTTCTTTAAATTACAAAATAACGGTCCTGTTTACCCTCTGACAAGTTGCCCTCTGTCTAAAGTAGTAGATAAAAGTACCAAGACATGCATGCGTTTTGTTAGACATTGTTAACACTGGTTCGAATAATGATACCCTGGTTTAAAATGCGACGTTTTTAAATGTCGCAATATTTCCGTTGCATAGATATGAACGCCGCATGGCTAAAGAATATAAATCAACGCTGAAAATCGAAATCCGTTATTAAATTCAGGTGATTTCTTACAAAATTACCCGCTTAAACAATATCTAAAGGGTAGTTTTTGCTTCGCAATGAGACTGGAAACTAATGTCGCAAATTTTATGTAACTTACGTCACAGTGGTAAATTCGTGATACATGTATTAACTAAAATGGCCCGGCATCATAAAACTTACAAGATCACACGAAGAAATATGTGTTCCTCAATATCTTATATCATTTGTGCAAATTTGCTCAATTTTGTACATTTTACTCGACTTCAAAATACCCTACCCCAGCATTTTTCTGTAAGAATGTAACCTTACGTCACGGGCTTTTCTTAAAACTGAGCAAAGCAATCGCTCTGAAACTCATGTGCAAAATCCTGCCTAGTACCAGCTACAAGATGTTGTGCTTAGATTTCATGTACTGAAACATTAAATGGTATAAAAACGTTAAAAAGTGTGCACTGTAACCTACGTCACACGTAACCTACGTCACAACGTCACTAAAACCACGTTTTGAAAGCGTTGACGTCATTTGATTAAGCAGCGCTTCATAGAAAACCCCTTTCTTCCAAAAAAGAAAAACAAAGAAAAACAGTTTAAATTGAAACCAGCCAAAATATTCAAATGTCAGTAGATTAGTAAATGTGCAATGCTACGCATGTCAAAGAAATCGTATGCGACATCGTCTTTCAACGTATCTTAATAACGTCATAAAATACGCCGTTTCTAATTGTTAGGGTAATGTCTCTAAATATGGTTGGTATTCCATAATCTAAAACTATTATCTGAAAATATTTTAAAGATTTGAAGCAGATATAATGAGCATTATGGTCGTAATTTTTTTTTGAATTCTGGAATGGTTGTATATATGGCCATTTTTGTCCGCGAATGGCCCAGCTTAACTGAGAACGTCTCAATTGCGTCAGCAAAGACTCAGAACAGCCTGGGCAATAGCCTGGTCTGATGAGACTCTTGTCTAAGCGCTTAAATGATAGATAAGAGTCTCAACTACCACCTACGGACAGCGAAGACTCTGATCGGACTGGGCGGATGCCCAGGCTGATCTGAGTCTGAGCTTTGCGCACAACCACTTTGTTGGATTTCTTGTGTCGCGGCTCAATTATCATAAGCAATAAAAACAAAACAAAACGGACACCCCATATTATCATATGCACCCCCACTACACACACACTTTACATGTTCAGCAAGAGAAAATGAATGTGAAATGGCTAGAGGAAATCTAGTTTCCCGACGTAATAGTCAGCGTTCTAAGATAGACGCCTTATAATTGCCAAAAAACTTAAAGAAAGCAGATAAATTGAGTTTGTAGAAGCGAGTTTGATTGCACTCATAAAAACAAAAAATGTATTTTGAAATCTTAGTCAGCAGTTTCGATTAAGCCAGCTTTCTTTACTGACTATTGATGGGCGGGTTGCATCTTAGAAGCATTGCTTATTGACATTTTTTTCATTCGACAGAGAATCTACTCCTGTTTTGTTTTTCACATGCGATTTATTTTCCATAATTAATTTTTACGGATGCGTGTTCCAGTGGAGATCTCATAGAGTATTTTCTATGTTGGTAGGCAGACAGAAAGTGGCTTGGCCTTCAATCCTTATTGTGTCACAGAATTTTAGCAGATGTATGAAGATGTTTCAGTGAAGAGTTAGATAAATCTGTCATATTAATTGCATGTTCATGCCAAACTGCAGATTGCTAAACTTTATATAAAAATGAAATGCGGTTATCAAGCAATACTAGATATTTCGTTTATCTGTTCACTAACTCTCAGCTGGTATTCAGAAAATAGTAGACCGATAACACTACCATGCTATTGCAGGTATTTTAACAGATATGCCGGCGGTAGCTTAGACCTTTAGCTACTCTTTAAGCGCATAACAAAGAGGCTGGTAAGACCAAGCAAATTCCTAGGCTGATCAGAGTCTGCGCTCGGCGCACAACCACTTTGTTGTTTTTTTCGTGTTGCGGCTCAAACGCATATCCGACTGCACCAAAAGTGCATAGTACATGTCTGCGATGCAGTCTTAACTGGTATGCATTATTTACCAGCTGGTTTGTTTTTCCATATAAGGATGAAAAAGTATATCCATAACTTGCTAAGAAGCCCTAATATCCATGTGGAACATGTTAAACTTACAGGAAATGTGTTCTTATACAGGTACTTCTGTGGTGACTGTAACAGCAACAGATGAGGATGCTCACTCTGACTTTAACACTGTGTCATACTCCATAACAGGTATGTACATGCTACATATACATGACTGAGCCGCGACACGAGAAAACCAACAATGTGGTTGTGCGCCCAGCGCAGACTCAGATCAGTCTGGGCATCCGCCCAGTCTGCTCAGTCTCTTCGCAAAGGGCTTACAGGGTAGCTAAGGGACTGAGCTATCTCCATGCGGACAGCGAAGACTCTGATCAGACTGGGCGGATGCCCAGGCTGATCTGAGTCTGTGCTGGGCGCACAACCACATTGTTGGTTTTGTCGTGTCGCGGCTCGTGTATGCTTATTCATCGGGCCAGTGTTTGTGATCACTAAAGAAACTCATACAAAATAGCAGAACGTGAATACTTTTAGACAAATATGACGATATGATAAAAATTTTCTTTAAAAGTCTCCATAGTCCTATCCTGGGTAAAAAATGTATAAACACAAGTCTTTACGAAAACAGATTCAACCTACACGTTTGTTACTGAAATGTGGCTAGCTATGTCTATACTGAGTCATACACCAAGCAAAAGGTGGAGATAATAGGTTTTCGAAAATGACAATTCACTCCACAAAATACAACTGTCCTCTTCTGGTTTCTCGTTAGATTATGGTATATAATTATAGGAAGCATAGTGAATGAGTTTCCATGCCTTTACATTGTATTTTTACCATTTTATTCATGTTTACCAACTCGAAAGTAGGTCATATTTGTTGCGAAGTGAAATTACACTGATCAATTTTCAAAACCATTTTATGTAAGCTTGAGGATATTATATATTTAATTTAAGTATGCTAATCACGTTCGTTTACTATGACGCAACTGCAGTGAGAAGCTTGCAGCGATACCTCATGATAAAATTCTTCATCACAGATAGAGCAATGGAGCCTTTAATAAAATTTATATGGTCCAGTTTCGAAATAACTTCTTTGCATTTTAAGATATATTGAACACTCTTTTCAGCTGGAAACGATGATGAGGCATTTGTACTGGACGGCGATCAAATCAATGTTGCTGCAGCGCTTGATTATGGGACCAAGGCATCCTACTCTTTGACAGTGCAAGCTTCTGATGGAACAAACGCTGTAGATGCTACAGTAACAATAAATTTGTACTCAAGTAATTTTTGCAGATACTTCATAGTTTTCACCCAAACTATATAAAACAACTATAAAATTATCGAGAATTGCAACTTTTACAATCTATTAAGTTTGAGGTTTCAATCTTTCCCTTTGATGTTGGGGATAGGGTTTGGGATCTGATTCAGTCAGTTCCTGAAGTGTAGTTACTCTTTAAATTTCAATACACCATTGCCATCGTGGTAAATTAAAATAAGAGTGTTTTAAATGATAGATAGCAATATTATTTCGTTTGATTAGAAATATTTGGTAATTTATGACGATTTGTTGGACAAACACGTTTAAAAGACTATTACTTTTGAAAGCGTCTCTTAAGTATAAGCCTGATGAAAGACAAAATGAATGTAACAACAATGATCATCAACCGACTCAAATATTTAGCGCATCCTATCCTCAACATCAAATGGGAAAGGAAATGATATGAGCCGCGGCATGAGAAAACCAACAATGTGGTTATGCGACCAGTGCAGACTCAGATCAGCCTGGGCATCTGGATAGTTTGAGCAGACTCTTCGCTAAGTGCTCAAAGGGCAGCTAAGGGTCTAGGCTACTTCCATGCGGACAGCGAAGACTCTGATCAGACTGGGCAAAATACATGTGTAGGAACACTTTGTCCACCCGTCTCTTACCTCCTGTTTTCCACATGTCAGTGTCAAAATGCCGTAAAAAGGATTCTTTCAACAGCTCTCAAATAGGATAAACAGGCATTCTATTAATAAAATGTCTAAAGCAAAGCCTAACCGTTTCAGCAACAGGACCTTTACTAATTGTCTCCAAAGAAGGTCCCATCTGGGTTTTTTAAAGGGTAAATATTTTCACGCTGAAAGGAAATATTTGGAGTTTCATTAAATATAACATGTTTGAATATTTGTTATTGAAATGTCGATCTCAGTTTTCCATCACCATATCTCTGTACACCGCGGAAACGACTTTTGCGTGGAAGAGTTTCAGCACTTGTCAATATAGTTAAGACAATTTTGAAAGGTTGCAAAATCGCTTCTCTTCATTTATTCCCCAATAGTAAGTGTAAGATTTTTTTGACAACAAAGACATTCAGCTGCAGCTAGAAAGCAAGTGGGGGTATGCTAAGACTTATGGAAAAAATGCATAGGTATAAAATTAATGCTTTGTGTTCATGATCTTTCTACCTTAACCTTGACTAATTTTGTTGTCGCACCAACTTTAGCAAGGTGCGATATAGGCGTCCGGTTTTCTGTCCGTCATTCCGTCCGTCTGTCCGTCCGTCCGTCAGTCCGTTCACATTTACGTCAACTCTGGCGCTAAAATTTGTACAGTTCATTTCTTCAAAACCACTGCAGCCATGGTTCTCAAATTTTATATGGAGCATGATCTGACTACACACCTTCAGTTTAAAGAAATTCAGCCTGGTCGAGAAATCAAGATGGCCGTTGTTAGTAAATATAGCAAAACAACATAATTAACATTTTCTCTAGAACCACTTGGTATATTTGGCTGAAACTTTGCATTGAACATCAATAGCAGAAAATTAAGAAATCTGTAGCGGACTTAGGTCACAGTGACCTACTTTTCGTTTACGAGTCTGAATTTTGCACGAATGCCGATAAATCGATAAACACTGAGTGGATTTTGCTCAGATTTAATCAGAATGATTTTTGAAAGAAGTTTTTCTTTTTTTCTCACATTTATGGGGATGTACCATCCAAGATGGCCACCACTGTCGTTACTAAAAATAGCAAAGACATAAAAATGACTATATTTCAGGAACCCCTGAATGGATTTGGACCAGTGTTGTGTCAGAATGATCCTTGCATATAGCTATTCTGGTTTTTGGCAAATTGGCCATCCAAGATGGCTGCCATCCACAGTTACTAAAAATAGCACAAACATGGAAATGATAGTAGCTTAAGAACTATTGGGCGGATTTTGACAAAATTTATGCCAGAAAAATGCGTGAAACTATTTCAATTTCTTTTAATTTTCAATTTTTGCTTTCATTTTTTCCTCAACATATCTCTGCTACTATGGAAATGCAGTGCAGGTGCGACATAGCATTCCGCGGAATTCTTGTCTGTATTATACTTCCTAAAACAACAGCATATTGATCAGTTCTGTGATGCATTTTAACATATGTAAATTTAAAGTAAGTCTTCATAATGTTAAATAACTTTTATAAACACAACTGGAATTTGAGTTTGGCGCTTCCATCGAAAATATTCACAAAGTTTTGACTCTGCAAACTTATGGAAATAATGAAAAGACGATTTAACAAGAGTGACCATTTAGTCTGATTTCACGTTACATAAAATTCATACGTGTTTGCAGTTGTATAGTTATTATTACCTGTCATTCAATGACTACATGTAGACGCCAACCCAGCAGAAAGTAGACCATTTATTTGGAATTTGTTGAACATTTGAAAACTTTCTATTTGTTTAATACCACATATTTCTATTATTCTAAAGGTGGCATATTTCTTTTTTAGTTGAAGGCAGTGTTGTTTCTGTGTTCACAAAATAAATTCTAATATATTTTGATTCTCCGGCATATTCTGCTGGATATTTCATTTCGAAGTTTTTCTTATTTGACAATTTAGATCAAATAATGCGCTTGATTTAGTGATGGGTAAAGGTGATCCACATCATTCAGATGATTGGCAAATATCAAACCAGTCAGATTGATATAAAATAATTATACTACAACAATGTATCAAAGTAGTGTGGTTTATATCATATAGAGTTAAAACATACTGGGTGAAATTTGGTAAACGTTCTCGTTAATTTCCATTTTTACTACATACATAAGGGTTTGACTCAAGTAGTTCCTGGTAAAACACTCTGAATAAAATATAAGTACATAAGACTTTGGCAAATACATCATACATAATAATACTAAAGTACTTAAATATCATTATACTTTTGTCCCATGTATTATACTGTAATTATACATACATCTTTCTTAAACAATAGAAGCTCATAGGAGGATATAAAGCTAGAACCCAGTAAACCTGAATTAAAGTTATCACTCTTTTTCGCCGAAATAATGGTAATTCAAATGACCATTTTGCGGTTTCGCCATAATGCTATTATTGTAGTATACGTATTTGTACAGTCTGGTCAAAAAACTATGCAACCAATACCCTTGATTAGAAGTTGGTTAACTGTTACGATAAGGGTGTGTGGCGTTGCAAAGGCTCTGGTAAGACTTCACGTAAGTGCTTTCACTAGTCACATCATCCTTCTATGTAATTGCCCAACATCGTACAGCCAACAGTGAGGCCTCTATTGACCCATTACAAACATTAAGGGTGATATGAATATCACGTCATAAAACTGCCATTTGTTAATTGCAGAGCCGAAATGGAGCGCTCCTCCGTCATCAGACTTTGCTGTTGACATGAATGAAGATATAGCTTCGGGCGGGCCTGTGTATACTTTGGCGGCAACGGACGCAGACGGTGGTCAGGTTACATACTCTATCGAATCACAGACCCCTGCAAGTATGTTTGAACTTGATGGTGCACAGATAAATGCTGGCTCTACGGCTTTCGATGTTGATGTTGCGAATCCAGTGACGACATATACTTTGCAAGTCAGGTATGTAATCTAAAATTATATCAAATGACTATTGCCATGATAAGTTTACATTAAAGCGTTTGTAACAACGCTGACATTGTCTTGCATTTTCTCTAAATGATCATTGACAAGCTGTTGGGTTTACGTCCAAAAGAGACACTTTTCAGACTTTAGGAAAGGATTAAGTCAAGATTCCATTATTGGCATGTGGCATAAGGCGGAGATCTTTTAGGTGGAGGCTCGTTCGTACTTCGGTTAGAAAACTGCTTACGATAACAATATTTTATAATTGCAAAACAATATCTGAGCCACGACGCGAGAAAACCAACAATGTGGTTGTGCACCCAGCGCAGACTCAGATCAGCCTGGGCATCCGCCCAGTCTGATCAGAGTGTTCGCTGTCCGCATGGAAGTTGCTTAGACTCTAAGCTAGCCTTTAAGCCCTAAGCGAAGTCTCTGATCAGACTGGGTGGATGCCCAGGCTGATCTGAGTCTGCGCTGGGCGCACAACCACATTGTTGGTTTTGTCGTGTTGCGGCTCAATTATCTATATCATGAGGTTTTGAAATAAGCACCAAGAAAAGAAACTCTCCGACAGTAGTATGGTGAATTATTCACATTTTACTTCCAAACGATTTAATGAAACGTGAAATTTCCAGAGGAGATATATTAAGAGTTCATAAAGCAGTTTCAGTCGCAAAAAAACTTAGATAAGTAGCCGTTCGACAAAAGTTTGACATAATTTTCAGCTTATTATTATACACAGTTCAGTCATTATCTTCTGTCTGAAAACAAAAACATTCTCTGTTCACAGTCAACTTTCAGCTTGTAAAATCGAAACAGCTTTAATAAAGAAAATGATTACAGATATTTATATTCATAATATTTCAAATGTTGAGGGACGAAACAGAAACGTTGTATTCACCAAACCCGTTTTTGTTGTCACAGTTTCTATAATGAAACATTTCTGCCCCCCCCCCTCCCCCCCCTCCCCCCCATCCCACTCCACCATTCCTCTCCAGCCCTCCTTCCCCCGCCCCCACGAAGAATAGATTATCTTGGATATTTTGGCCGTTCTCAGTCAAACATATTTCAAACGGAGCGTAAAGGTTACCGTAGCCTTGCGGAGGCAGGAACATTGTGTATTAGAGACCGGCTCAACATGTAAAAGACGGAGCCTGTCTTTCTCCTTTCACAGCCTTAATCTTTCTCAAATTGTTTAGAAAAAAAGGATATTCATTTACTGCTGGATCGACAAAGAGTTGCTGGTCGGTCCGTTAGAGATCTGAACCTGCACCCTTCCGCGACAAAGTCAAGCACCACTAACTTCTCGACCACTGCGTTTCTTTGTTTTACAGATCTTAAATTTAGCTTTTGATGATTGAAAAAAAGAAACATAAAAGAGCTCCTATATGAAAACATTTATAAGACTAAATGTTAGTCAGTCTACATAGTTTGGCAAATAAAAACTCATCAGTAACATGTATTAATTTGGCATCGAAAGCGAGAAGTAAAAACATACTGCAACTTTATAAATTTTAAATACGCAGCCATTTTTTTTTACTGTTATAAGCCATAAAGTGGTATCAGATAAGTAAAATAATCCGTCGGGAATATGAGTATAGACCAATTATTAATAATTCCGAATTCTCAGAATAATTCCGCTGATCGAAAGGGATCAAAACTAGAACATACATTGGGTTACGAGTACCTTTCGACAGAAATGGGTCGTTTTGAATTCTAATAATCTAAGTACATTTAAATGCACAAGATTTGGCATAACAGTGCTTTTGCAGTGATTTAGAATTGAAAAAAGGAACACCATTTGATATTTCTTCAATTAGCTATTGCTTTCTACTAATCAGCTCGCTGTTATTTTCATCGAATAAAATAAATTGTAAAATGTGTTTTGAAGTTTTAAGTAATGTCGTTTCATATGCAATGCTAATATGTGAATTGCAAACAGTAAACAAAATTGAACTAGATGGATGAACTTGCATTTACACTTGTTCGGGGCTATTGGGCCAGTACAAGCAAGTGTTGCAGAATATTTTGTTCAGTGTCACATTAGAATTGGAAGTTTTTAATCACAAAAAGTCTTTATTTTCGTCAGCAGATAGAATGACGCATGCATTTAGTAGGGTATCTGGCAGACAATATGCAGTCTAGATAACCTTGCATTCACAGGAAATTTGTTAGGTAATGCAGTGCAAGTTTTTTATGCCCCAGCCATACTCAATGAGGGCATACAGTATCACCGCTGTCCACACGTATGTCTCGTCCGTACGTATGAAAAATAGTTTTCGTTCGTTATCTTTTGGAAGGATGAGTGTATTTGATTCAATTTTATACGCAAGTATATAATCAAAAAATATAGCTCAAGTTCAATTTAGGATAAAATCCACTAATTCTTTTTTACGGGGATTGTTACCCTTTTTCAACCTATTTTTGTGCAAAAAATGGTTTCCGTCCGTTATAATTTGAAAAGATTACTGTATTAGAGTCATATTTCATGCACAATGACATAATCATAAAATATAGGCAAAGTTCATCCCCAACTTCAGTTTGCGACAAAAATGGTTTCATTCTTTATTTGTTTAACAGTTCTGTGTATTAGATTCATATTGAATAGACAGATATATGATTATAGAATATAGGTCAAGTTCAAGTTAGGGTAAAATCAATCAATTACTATGGGAGTTATAGCCCGTATTCAATGTTATTTTGAGCAAAACGCTTGAAAGTTTCATGGATTGGATTCTGATTTGATATATAGATATACATTCAAAAATTATAGGTCAACTTTAATTTGAGATTTAATCCACCAATTATTATGTGAGTTATCGCCCATTTTCAACTTCTTTTTTGGCTAAATGCTTGGTTCAAAGCTATATCTCTTGAAAAATTTCTTGTTTCCGGGCTATATCTCTTGGAAAGTTGTTTGGAATCCATTTCTATGGTAGGATACAAAATTTTATCTTTATCACAGAACCGTCCTCTTCCCTGCTCTTGATCCACGCAAGACACATCTGCCAAAAGAAATCAAGAAAACAAGGATCTGCTCACTATTTTTTTCTAATTAAAAGTTTGCCTCTATGAACCTAGTTATCAAGTGCCACACGAAGTGCCAGGACATTAATAAAGGGACATCTTACTCAAGGCACTAGACGTGGGCATCTGTGTCCTATGGTCACATTTTTAGTAGTATCAAGAAAAGTACTAGACGTGGGCATCCGTGTCCTATGGTCACATTTTTAGTAGTATCAAGAAAAGTAGGTAGGTTTGTACTAAGTCTCTTCCTCATGGTGCCAAGTGTTTGCTGTGTCTCTTAATGTGGCAACTTCTGGTCGACTTCAATTAGATTTTTCATGCCATGCCTATTGCGAGTGTCCCGCGTAGAGGCCCTAAAAGTCTTCTTGTGCATTTAGAAATATTTAGTTTCTTTCTCCCATTTAATTTTTTGGACTGTTCCTCATGGTACCGCTAGTAGGTTATTTCTTTAAGAATTTCTTTATTCATGTGAAATATGCCAAGAAATCTTTAATATCTAGGTTGTTAATATTCGTATTTGGATGCTGCCTTTGACAAATGAGCCGCGACACGACAAAACCCAACAATGTGGTTGTGCGCGCAGCGCAGACTCAGATCAGCCTGGGCATCCGCCCAGTCTGATCAGAATCTTCGCTGTCCGCATGAAGGTAGCTTAGACCCTTCGCTACCCTTTAAGCGCTTCGCAAAGAGTCTGATCAGTCTGGGCGGATGCCCAGGTTGATCTGAGTCTGTGCTGGGCGCAAATGAGTGAGTGAACTCGGGTTAACGTCCCACCAACAACGAGGTCATATGGAGACGTGACCTCGGTTTAAAGTCTCATCCGAAAGACCGGAGAAGCGGAGGATCGATCTTGCGACCCCTGGATTGGTAGTCTGGAGTGTTATCTACTACACTACAGCCGCTCCTACAAAACAACATTGTTGGTTTTCTCGTGTCGTGGCTCAATTGAAGGTTGCCTTTGTTTTAAGACATTTTGTGTCATTCTGATGAACAGTTGTATTATGCAAATTTCCAGCTAGTTTCTCTTTCGTCTTCTTTTCATACATCTGCATGTAACCCGAAATTCAGTGTTTCATCGTATTGCTGTTTGTTACAGAGCATCAGACGGAACATACCAAACAGACAGCAGTATAGTGGTCACAGTTGTCGATGTAAATGACGTTAGTCCTGTATTTGAACCAGCTTCATACTCACAGCAGATATGGGATGGAGAAGCTGTAGGCAAGTGTGATATGTCTCAGACTACGAAAACATATTTCTCCTACTTTCACAAATACAATATAGGCTTTCAGCCCATATAAGAAACGTCTTTATTTCATTAGCAACATCTTACCTATATTAGCAATGGGACTTTTTGAATGTTTGACTACTTTTTCAAATTTAAATGATCAAATTGAACAAATAGGTGATTAGGAAAAGGTTTGACAGCAGATCATAGGTTTGCGACGTCCCTGAATTTTAACAACGTCACTAAAACCGGTCATGAAACGTTGCTAACACCTGGACACGCGCGGCTTGAGAGGCTTAGTGACATTTTGTTCTTGTCCTGCGGAAGATATTGCGTTCCCCATCTATTTGAAGATGCAGACAACGTTTACAAACACATTTAATGACCCGATATACACACTGGGCTACTCGAAATTTACTTAAGTTCACTGGTTGAAAAGTTGAAATTTTCCTGTTTGAAAGCGCCATCCGATTGGAGGTTTTAAGTTCGCTTAAAGTGGGAGTAAATAATCCACCATGAGCCAGTCCATATAGGATAGGTGAATCTTAGCCTCGTGGTCGGAATATCGAGCAGGGTCTCGGCAAGTCTCGTCCCGGGTAGAAATTCCAGCTCCTCGGGGAGATTTCCCTCTTCCACATGGACACTCATGACGGATTGTTATAATCGTAAAGCACATATAAGAATAGAAAAATAAACCTGTTTAAGTGATCATTTCTTTACCTTGGTATTCCCTTAAAGGATGGCTACAAAGAATTTCAGTATATTAACATCTTTATTAGTATTATTATGTTTGTATGTGTATTCAATGTTGCAAAATCCTATAATATTATTACCGGTATTTTATACGCAAGCTGCAAGTCCCTTCACCTCATAAATTCAATTATGGTATTGTCACAAAAGCAAAGTTTTTTTTTCTAAACCAGTCATTAAAATTAATGACGACAGCATGTCTGGACTTGTAGAAATGATATCTTTTATCCCCAAAATATCATCACACAATCATATACATCAAATTTGATTCACGTGCAGGACTTGTATAATTCTGCTTTCAATATAACACTAATCACTGCCTAGATTAACTGTATTCGTTTTGCAAGAATATTAGTAGTGGATTGTGAATTGACCCTGCTGCACGCAAAACAGCCAAGACTCAATAGACATTTGGTCTATCTAAGTGCAATTAGAGTTAAGTCAAAGACTTTGTTCATTTTGCAACTTCGAAAGCCGAAAAATAGTGAAACGGCTGATAAAAAATGTTGTCAAGCTGTCAAACAATACAAGGAATTTCAGTTGCCTGTTATCTCACAACACTCAGCTTATATTTAGGATAACACATTTTAGCAGTACCATGTTATGCAAAGACCCGGGCCAAAAATGCTAGCCTTAGGGCAAAATAAATGCGCATCAGTCCGTATCAATAGCGCCAATAGCGCAGACAGCATGTCTAAGGTACAAGCTGACAAGGACTGCAGTATTTGCGAACAGGTAACTATGTAGAATTTCTTGCATTTCTTATGATTGAAACTGAATAAGCACTTTCATAGACTTACATGAAATTCATTCTTATACAGGTACTTCTGTAGTGACTGTTACAGCAACAGATGGTGATGCTCACACTGATTTTAACACTGTATCATACTCAATAACAGGTAAGTATATGCTACGTATACACATACATATTTAAATTCATCGGGTCAGTGTTTATGATCTCTAAGGAAACTCTACAGCATATCAGAACATGAATACTTTGTGGGGTACCTGACAATATGCCGAAGGTTCTGTTTTAATAAAGTTTATATATGGCTTTTCTAAATTACTTTGCATGTAAGCATCAACTGTGTAAAACATATTTTACACTCTTTTCAGCTGGAAACGATGGTAATGCGTTTGTGCTTGACAATGTTGACGTGGATCAAATCAATGTTGCCGCAGCTCTTGATTATGGGACCCAGAGCTCCTACTCCTTGACAGTACAGGCTTCTGATGGAACAAATACTGCAGACACTACAGTAACAATTACCTTGTACTCAAGTAATCTTTACAAATATTCCACCTTTTTTTCATTGAGTATATACACATTATTATGATAGTCACTCGTTCTGGCGTACTGTATCACGTCGAGTTGATGCGCTCATACATTCGAATCAGCCGATTCGCTTGCGTCGAGTGTGATTTGATGGTATGACCTCATCTACAAGACGTGATACAGTGCGCCAGATCAAGTTACTATATTAATAATTTGTTTATTATATACCTTAGGGAAAGCCAACCATTCATATTTGCCTGCGCTAATGCATCGACCCGGATTCGAACCTGCGCGGCAGAGGTATGTAACTAGTCGTTGGCCAACGCTACCGACTGAGCAGTCGAGGCGCGCCATTTTTACATGTTTGTTGACGTTACGTCGCTAGTCCCGTTTCTCTGGCTCTCGATCCTATGATGCACGTTAAAAATGACGCGCCTGAAGCTGGAACTCAGACATAGCCTCGTTTTAAGGGATAGTGTTACGGATTCAGAAAACGTCAGTTTGATACGGCGTTCTGTATCAAATGACCAGGAAACAGGCAGCGCAAAGGGTGTATCATTGATATAATAAATAGTAAGATCATTTTGTTGAGAATTGCAATTTTCACAATATATTGAGTATTCCATTGTGGAAAATTGAAATAAGATTGTAATAAATGATACATAGCAGTAGTATTTTGTTAAACCCCCGCAAACTGTGTTTGTGGGGGTGGGGGTATACCGTTTTCACGTTGTCTGTCAGTCCGTCCATCCATCTGTCCGACATGCTAATGGTTTCCGCTCAATAACATACGTTTGAATGATCTAGTTTTTTTTAAAAAAAAACTTATATGGTACTTGACCATCAACAAAATACAGGTTGAGTTTAAAAGAAAAAAGAGGTTGTGCCTCAATTTGTGCAAAAGTTATGGCCCCTCATAGACGTGAAAATTTGTAAATTTTAGGTTTCCGCTCAATAACTTCATTTTGAATGAGTGTATTTTTCTTTTATATTTATGTGGTACATGACCATCAACATAATGCAGGTTGAGTTCAAAAAAAGGTAGTGCATGGATTCCGACAGGAGTTATGACCCCTTATAAGTAAGAAACATGGAAAATTTGGTTTCCGACCAATAACTTAAATTTCAATGATCCAATTTAGTTGAAATTTATATGATACATGACTATAAGCAAAATACAGTTTGAGTTCGAAAAAGGGGGTTAGGCTTTAATTTGTACAAAAGTTATGGCCCCTCATAGACATGAAAATTTGCAAATGTTTGGTTTCCGCTCAATAACATTAGTTTAAATGAATGGATTTCATTTACATTTCTGTGGTACATGACCATCAAAATAACACAGGTTGAGTTTGAAAAGGAAGTTTCTTCATTGATGCCGACAAGAGTTATGGCCCCTGAGGTCAGAAAATAGAAAATATTTGGTTTCAGACCAATAACTTAAGTTTAATTGATCCGACTTTGTTGAAATTTCAAAGGTACTTGACCATCAACAAAACACAGGTTGAGTTTAAAGAAAAGCTTGTGCCTCGATTTAAACTAAATGTCTGGCCCCTCACATATGTGAAAATTTGCCATTTTTTTCTGTTTCCGCTCAATAACTTGAGTTTAAATAACTGGATTTTTAAAAAATTATGTGGTATATGACTATCAACAAACAATAGATTGAGTTCGAAAAAGGAGGTTATGCATCAATTCTAATAGGAGTAATGGCCCCTGGTAGGTCTGAAAAATGGAAAATAATTGATTTCCGCTCAATATCTTCCAATTAAATGAATGGATCTTTTTAAATGTATATGGTACATGACAATACGTAAATAACAGTTTGAGTTCGAAAAAGGAGGTTATGCATCGATTCCCACAGGAGTTCTGGCCCCTGATGTCTCCAAAATGGAAAATAATTGGTTTCCAAACAATAACATAGGTTTGAATGATCCGATTTTGTTGAAATTTATATGGTATTTGACCATCAGCAAAAATCAGCTTCAGTTTGAAAAAGAGGTTGTGTTTCAATTTACACAAAAGTTATTGCCCCTCATAGACTTGAAAAATTGAAATTTTTAGTTTACGCTCAATAATTTCAGTTTAAATGAATGGATTCCTTAAATTTATTTGGTACTTGACCATCAACTAAATACAGGTTGAGTTCGAAAAGGGAGGTTAATGATCTATTCTGAAAGGAGTTATGGCTCCTGATAGGTCTGAAAAATTAAAAATATTTGGTTTCCGCTCAATAACTTGAGTTTAAATAAATGGATTTTTTAAAAATTATGTGGGATATGACTATCAACAAACAATAGATTGAGTTCGAAAAAGGAGGTTATGCATCAATTCTAATAGGAGTTATGGCCCCTGGTAGGTCTGAAAAATGGAAAATAATTGATTTCCGCTCAATATCTTCCAATTAAATGAATGGATTTTTTTAAATGTATATGGTACATGACAATACGTTAATTACAGGTTGAGTTCGAAAAAGGAGGTTATGCATCGATTCCCACAGGAGTTCTGGCCCCTGATGTCTCCAAAATGGAAAATAATTGGTTTTCAAACAATAACATAGGATTGAATGATCCGATTTGTTGAAATTTATATGGTATTTGACCATCAGCAAAAATCAGCTTCAGTTTGAAAAAGGAGGTTGTGTTTCAATTTACACAAAAGTTATTGCCCCTCATAGACTTGAAAAATTGAAACTTTTAGTTTACGCTCA
The DNA here is from genome assembly GCA_963989385.1 of Ctena decussata. Classification (NCBI taxonomy): domain Eukaryota; kingdom Metazoa; phylum Mollusca; class Bivalvia; order Lucinida; family Lucinidae; genus Ctena; species Ctena decussata. The sequence goes on from OZ022498.1 coordinate 7,308,044, forward strand.
ATAATTTCAGTTTAAATGAATGGATTTCTTAAATTTATTTGGTACTTGACCATCAATTAAATACAGGTTGAGTTCGAAAAGGGAGGTTAATGATCTATTCTGAAAGGAGTTATGGCTCCTGATAGGTCTGAAAAAAATAAAAATATTTGGTTTCCGCTCAATAACTTCAGTTTAAATAAATGGATTTCTTTGAATTTTATATGGTACATGACAATAAGTAAATAGCAGGTTGAGTTCGAAAAAGGAGGTTATGGATCGATTCCGACAGGTGTTATGGCACCTGATAGGTCCGAAAAATAAAAAATATTTTGTTTCCAACCAATAACTTAAGTTATAACGATCTAATATTGTTTAAATTTAAATGGTACTTGACCATCAAAATATAAAAACACGCGTTAAGTATGAAAAATGAGATTTCTTTTACATTTATGTGGTACATGACCATCATCTAAATACAGGTTGAGTTTGATAAGGAAGTTTCTTCATTGATGCCGACAAGAATGAAATGTAAATGGTAAATAACTATAAGTAAAATACATGTTGAGTTTGAAAAGAGAGGTTATATGTAAATTTTTGCAGGAGCTCCCTAAAAGTGGAAAACAATTTGGTTTCTGCTCGATAAAGTGCACGATTTACTGGTGATGTTTATGTTTTCTATGATGGCTATTGGGATCAGTGTTGGCTCTAAACTATGTTACAGATGGACTTTGTGGGGGTATCTGCCATTTCTAGTTTGACTAGCATTTTCAGTAAATTATGCCGATTTGTTGGACAAACACATGAAAAAGAAAATGGGTTTTTGAAGCATCTCAAAAGTATGAAACGACAATGATCAAGAACCGATTCAGTTATTCAGCTCATCCTGCCCTTAACATCAAATGAGCCGAGAAAACCAACAAAGTGGTTGTGCGCCCAGCACAGACTCAGATCAGCCTGGGCATCCGCCCAGTCTGATCAGAGTCTTGGCTGCCTGCATTGAGGTAGCTTAGGCCCTTAGCTACCCTATAAGTGCCTAGTGAAGAATCTGATCAGAGTGGGCTAATGCCTAGGCTGACCTGAGTCTTCGCTGGGCGCACAACCACTTTGTTGGTTTTCTCATGTCGCGGCTAAAATGTAAAAGGATATAATATAAAGAGTATACAAAGCCAACAAGAGGACCAAACGGTCAGCTGTTGTCTGGTAGATGGCCCTGAGGCTATTCTAAATGAGCCGTGACACGAGAAATCCAACAGTGTGGTTATGCGCCCTGCACGGACTCAGATCAGCCTGAGCATCCACCAAGTCGGACCAGAATCTTCGCTGAGCGCTTAGAGGGTAGCTAAGGTTCTACGCTACCTCCATGTTGACAGCGAAGACTCTGGTCAGAATGGGCGGATGCCCAGGCGGATCTGAGTCTGCGCTGGGCGCACAACCACATTGTTGGTTTTGTCGTGTCGCGACTCAAATAATGCACAAAAAGTCAACAACTAATAGAAATAACACAAAACAACACAAGAAGCACCGCCTTTAAAAGGTCTTGAATACATGTACCATAATAAGGGTCTTCAACCGGTTATAAACTCGCGTTACCCTCAAAGTGGAATTATAAGAACATTAAATGGATCTACGGGGAAACGTTTTAGGACCACAACACGGCACAACCATAACAGATCTGATATGCAAAGCAACCCAGCTTAAGACTTTTTCATTCTGTCTCGTATTGTACTCCTTAAAACAACAGCATTTTGGTTCATACTGTCATACCCAATAACATATTATATGAAAATAGGCACTGCCTTTAGGCGAGCACATCGCTTTTTACAATGTATGGGTGGTCTGATAAAGCCTCTTTGGCTGTTGCCATGTTAACACTAAAGTTTCGGACAAAAGCGCATAGTCGAAGTGTAGACAATGGTCTGACTACTCACTGTACGATTCTGGGTTCAATCTCAAAGGTTGTCGTTTGAAATTTTTAATAAAATTATTGCAACTCGACAACTGCGAACTCCGTCTGACAAACGGATGAGAAACTGACCGAGATCAGCTTTCCTCACCTAATCTTTCCTCTCAGAAAACTGGCTATATTTGTTTTTAATTTTCTTCTCTGCGGCGCTTTCTATTTCCTTCAAACTTCACCCACAGCTCAGTCTCCCTGCATTTTGTGAATCACCATACAGTGATCTTCGCACAAAAGCGGTAAACGTTGACGCCATTTTGATATTTTGGAACGGAACGTTTAGCATCATTACGTAACGTAGCGACAGAAATACGTCACTTCCGTTTGGTGTCGCTACGAAAGAAATTCCATTGAAAGTAATGTATTTTAAAGGCAAAAATATGCTTTACCAATCCTCTACCATAGACATCCCGCACTTTCAAAGCTCCTTCGGAGCTTTGAATTGCTGGCGCTACGCGCCTGCAAGCGAATGCTCGCTATAAGTCTAGCGCCTGCAAGTGAATGCTCGCTATAAGTCTTGAGATTGTTACATTAGTTTTGTTAAATAACCGGAATTTGAGTTTGGTGCTTCAATTGTTAAATCTCATATATAACTGACTCTGCAAAATTCAAAACACATAGTGAAATGACTATTTTACAAGGGTTATCTTATAGTCTGATTTCATAGTCTTTAACTGGAAGTTGGAGATTTTTATCTTATAATCCATCATACCTATTTGAGCCGCGACATGACAAACCAACAAAGTGGCATGTTGTCCCATCGAAGACTCAGCTCATCCTGGGCATCTGCCCAACCTGATCAGGCTGTTTGCTGTGAGCTTAAAGGGTAGCTAAGTGTCTGAGCTAGCTCCATGCGGACAGCAAAGACTCTGGAGAGACTGGGCGCACACGCCAGTTAGTTTTTTTTCTAGTCGCTGCTCAATTATTATAAGAACAACATATAATTGTAGACCAGTTCAAGCTGTTTCATTAACTATTATAATTTCTGACAAACAAGTTGGTAACATTAAGTGACTTAACACAATGTGGCATTGGTGACAACTTAGGTCTCAGTGCAGCCCGAGCTAAGCCATCACTAGTCACAACTTCCATCTATAGGAATGACCAAAATCATACAGACAAAAGTGAGGCCTCTATTTACCCGCTTTAAACGATAAGGGGATCCGAATATCACACGAAAAAGTGCCATTTGCTGGAAGTCAGATAATGCAGGCTGCAGCTCAGTTGTTCTATATTGCAGAGCCGAAATGGAGTAAACCTCCGTCATCGGACTTTGCGGTTGACATGAATGAAGACATAGCTTCGGGCGAGTCTGTGTATACTTTGGCGGCAATGGACGCAGACGGCGGTCACGTTACATACTCTATCGAATCACAGACCCCTGCAAGTATGTTTGAACTTGATGGTGCACAGATAAATGCTGGCTCTACGGCTTTCGATGTGGATGTAGACAATCCTGTGACGACATATACTTTGCAAGTCAGGTATGGTATCCACAATAATTATCTTATTTATAACATACTCGGGTTTGAAGATCCAGACATTTCATTGGTAAGAAACAAAAGCAACTTTGCACCGCCTAAAGGAAGAAATCAAGCAATTGACGATTTTATACGTTCTGTAGCTAATATACCTTTCGATAAAGCATCAGAGCCTGTAAAAGATAATATAACAAAACATGAAAGAGAAGCAGTTGTTATAAAGGAAGCAAATAAAGGCGGTTCTGTCGTCGTCATAGGTACAGAGCATTACAAAACTATGATTAAAGAGTTATTATACCCCCGCTTTGTAAAAGTTGGGATATACTGATTTACATCTGTCCGTAGTTCCGTCCGTCCTTCCGTAATTCCGTAACACTTTTTCATCAAGATATCTCAAGAACCGTATAAGATAGAAACTTTATATTTGGTATACAGGATGACAACCACAAGTTGTATCGTCGGATTGAGAATGGGCCCTCTCCTGCTTGTACTTCCCTGTATTTGTTCACTTTTCTTTCTCTCCATTTATTTTCGTCAAAGATATCTCCGCAACGGCATAAGATAGAAAGTTAATATTTGGTATACTGGTTAACGATAATAAGTTGTATCGTAGGATAGAGAACCTACCTTCTCCTATTTGTTCTTTCCTGTATTTGTTCACTTTTCCTTCTCTCCAAGCGGTCAGTTTTGTAATTTTTGTTAAAGATTTCTCAGCAACTGTTCAAGATGGAAGGTTTATATTTGTTAAATGAGTTGACAATGACTTGTTGTATTGTGGGATTTAGAACGGGTTTTCTCCTGCTTGTTTTTCCTTGTATTTGTTCACTTTTCTTTCTCTCCACTTATTTTCGTCAAAGATAGTTCCGCAACGGTATAAGATAGAAAGTCAGTATTTGGTATACAGATAAGCAACTACAAGTTGTATTGTGGGATGGAGATCCGGCCTTCTCCTATTCGTTCTTTCCTGTATTTGTTCACTTTTCTTTCTCTACATACATTCAGTACTGTAATTTTTCATAAAAGATTTCTCAGCAACTGTTCAAGGTGGAAGGTTTATATTTGTTATATGAGTTAACAATGACTTGTTGTATTGTGGGATTGAGAATGGGCCTTCTCCTCTTTGTTTTCCCCTGTATTTGTTATTATTTATCTCGTTTCACACTTTTAAGCTCACCTGAACCATAGGCTCAGGGTGAGCTATTGTGATCACCCAGTGTCCGTTGTGCGTCGTCAACAATTTGCTTTAAATGACTTCTTCTCTGAAATCGCTAGGTCGAGGGCTTTGATATTTGGTATGGAGCATTGTCTAGTGAAGCCTTCACCAAGTTTGTTCAAATGGTGGCCCAGGGTCCAAAATGGCCCTGGGGCAGGGAGTCTTGGGTTCAAAACTAAAATATACTTAAAGATGTTCTTCTCCAGAACTGCTTGGCTCAGATGCTTGAACTTTGGTATGTAGCCTAGTGTTCCTCTACAAAGTTGTTCAAATGGTGACACGAGGGTCCGAAATGGCCCCGGGGCAGGGAGTCCCAGTTTGAACCATAGAAATACATAGAAAATATTCAAAAATGTTCTCCTTCAGAACTGCAAGGGTCAAATGCTTTTGAAATTTGGTATGTAGCATTGCCTAGTGGACCTCTACCAAGTTTGTTCAAATGGTGGCCCCAGGCTCCAAAATGGCCCAGGGGCAGGGAGTCCTTTGTTTGAACCACAGAAATACATAGAAAAATATTCAAAAATCTTCTTCTTCAGAACCACTTGGCTCAGATGCTTGAAATTTTGTATGAAGCATTGCCTTATAATCCTTTATAAAGTTTGTCTAAATGATGGTCCCAGGGTCCAAAATGGCGCCGCACCAGGAAGTCCTGAGTTTGAAACATAGAAATACATAGAAAAATATTCAAACATCTCCTTCTTCAGAACCACTTGGCTCAGATGCTTGAACTTTGCTATGATGCATTGCCTGGTAGACTCCTACAAAGTTTTTGTAAATGGTGGCCCTGGGATCCGAAATGGCCCAGGGGCGGGAAGTCTTGGGTTTGAAATAAAATATACTTAAAAATCTTCTTCTCCAGAACTTCTTGGCTCAGATGCTTGAAATTGGGTATGATGCATTGCCTATTGATTCTTTTAGCAAGTTTATTCAAATGATGGCGTTGGGATTAAAAGTGGCCCCGCCCCAGGGGGTCCTGGGTTTTAACCATAGAAATACATAGAAAAATATTCGAAAATCTTCTTCTTCAGAATCACTTGGCTCAGATGCTTGGAATTTAGTATGTAGCATTGCCTAGTGGTCCTTTACCAAGATTATTCAAATGATGGTCCCAGGGTCCAAAATGGCCTTGTCTCAGGAGGTCCTGGGTTTGAACCAAAGCAATACATAAAAAATATTCAAAAATCTTCCTCTTTAGAACCAATTGGAAATTGTTGCAAACTTTCAGGTTTTTTCAAATGATGAACCTAGTTTGGCCTTTAACCTTTCTGCTCAGGTGAGCGATTCAGAGCCTCTTGGCCCGCTTGTTTGTCAAAGTTATCTCAGCAGTATTATAAGGTAGAAAGTTCAGTTTGGTTAACAGGTTGATATCAAGTTATATTATGGGTTTGAGAATGGGCCTCCTTCTCTTAGTTTTTCCCTGGCTTGTTTCCCTTTTCTTTCTCTTCAAACTTATTTGTCAAAGATATCTCCGCAACAGTATGAGAAAGAAAGTTGATATTTGGTATACAGGTTGACAATGACAAGTTGTATCATGCGACAGAGAACCAGCCTTCTTCTGTTTGCTTTTCCCTATATTTATTCACTTTTCTTTCTCTGTATGCATTCAGTACTGCTACTTTTTTTGAAAGATTTCTCAGCAGATTTGCAGGATCATATTTGGTGAATGACATGTCAATGACTTATAACACTTTTCAGAGCAGAGTTCTCAGCAACTGTTCAGCATAGACTGCTCATACATATTAGATTTGTTTTCTTTCGTGTTTTGTTTTCCCCATACAGGCCATATACATCGGAAGCGCTACAGCGGGGGTATAGTCATATTTTCTGACAGTTCTAGTTGGAGGATGACTCCTATTAAATGACATTAGACACTGAACGTTAAAAAACAAAATCGCCTTAAATATAATAGAATGCTAAAAAAAGTATGAACACTGCCTGACAAGAAAAGAAACAGATTATTTAACTCAATTTTCAAACTGACCCAGAAAGACTGATATGAGGACAAAGGTATGGACTATAGAGAATAAAGCTTTGTCCTTGTTGTTTAAGAAATGTTAAAATACACCTACATTTATTTGCCGTTATAAAACTCTCCATTACTCTGATAAAATCAATATCACAGTGAATACAGACAAAACAGAATTTATCTTCATGTACATGAGTAAAATACAAATTGCCTTTTAATTTACAACATCTTTTTGTTGATGTATATTGTAAGTAGAGCAAGTCCTTGTATCTATTCATATCTGAAAAATAATGGGCATCATCTCCATTATTTTTCAGGAATGGATAGATACTCGGACTTTCTTTTGTAACAGCCGCGAAATGAGAAAAGCAACAAAGTGGTTGTATACCCAGCACAGACTCAGATCAGCCTGGGCATCCGCTAAGTCCAATCAAACTTGGCTTAGCGCTTAAAAGGTAACTAAGGGTCTAGGCTACCCCCATGCGGACAGCAAAGACTCTGATCAGACTGGGTGGATGCCCAGGCTGTTTAGAGTCTGTGCTGGGCACACAACCCCTGTGTTGGTTTTCCTGCTCGTGTCGCGGCTCATATATATTGCATACAAATATTGTGTTTTATCATTGTAAGCATTCGAAAAACAAACAAACAGATGTTTGAGTATATATACAATTTTTAAACATAGATATATTTAGCTTGACCTGTTTGAAAGAAAACCGACAAAATAAATGCTGAATGTATGTTTCCTTCATATTTTATTTTAAAAGGGCACCTAAAATCATGAAGAATGAGTCCATGACGTGTGTGAGCTGAGGATAAATAGATGCGAACCTCGAGACCACTCGGTCTCATGATAACTAACAGTTATCCTTGGAAAGGTTTTTGTAGTTTGTTCCTCATATCCTAACGCTCCTTACATGCCCAGTTCTTCAAGTTGGTTATATGTCAAAAGTACATATTATATGTGTGACTAACTCAGCGCTACATATTAGGTAAGGATAGATGGACAAAGTTCCTGTAGAACATAATTTCAATTTCAGAGCGTCCAGTGACGGAGATGATGTTGACAGCAGTATAGTGATAACAGTTGTTGATGTTAATGAAAGCCCGGTCTTTAGTAGTGCCACTTATGCAAAATCACTCTGGGAGGGAGAACCCATAGGTTAGTAAGTTTATGATAAGATTAAGAGTGTGTATCTTGGAAGCAAAACACTATCAGCTACTCAGCCTGAATTTCATAAGATTTACTTCAAAAAATTAAGACAGCCCGGTAATCACACCGCGTTGAAATAACGTTGAATCAACATTGTTTGACGTTTGTCTACTGGGATTTCGTCTGCGCATTTCTGCACTTTCCTGTGAATACAATTAGTCGGTTTGTTGTTACATATGGTAAACCCTAAACCGTAGAGGAGAGTCGGGTAACTTCGGACAGCGGGTAAATTCAGACAGTGACATTGTTTCCTTTATATGACAGTTGCTTGAAACTAAGACAAAAATAACTTGCCAAACAGTCAAAATCCTGATGAGCCGTCTCATCAGGATTTTCACTGTTTGCAATGGTATGTCCGAATTTACCCCTATGTGCGAAGTTACCTGGCTCTCCCCTAGTGTTAGGTCGTTTTTTCAGGATCGATTCAGGGCACTTGTAATCGCTTTGTAGCCAATGGCCTAACTGGTCCTCAATACCACCCGTGGTTAACTTTGTTTATACCAGGGCTGTTACGAAACGTTAAAAACTGTTACGAAATGAAAGAGAGTCATAGTTACCAAACGACCTGATGACAACGAGTCATAGTTACCAAACGACCTGGTCATGATGTCATTTGGTAACTATGACTCTTTCATGTTTCGTAACAGCTCTTTTTCGTTTCTATACATCCTTGAAAACATAGTTAACCTGGAGCGAATACTTGCAGTTCAATCAGGTCATGCGTTACACAACATGCCACGGCTAGTTATTGGAGTGTATCGGTTAACCTAGCAGCGTAAAGAAACTAATGATTGAAATCGCGTAGAATGGAACCATGACGTTGAAATGACGTCCATATTTACGTCGATGCGACGGCATATGCTTTCTGGGATGAGTGTATTGTAAACCCTCAAATGAGCATTTACATTTGCAATAACTGACCAGAGTATCAACTTTGCCAGTATAAGATTCCCCAGGATTCATTAATAAGTGTATGCAAGGACTCTACAGATGTGGATGCACAGGTTGATCTGAGTCATCCTTGTTTCCATGCTTGAAAGTACTTTTTATACACCGCCACACGACAGTGGCGTGATATAATGTTTTTACGTTGGCCGTCTGTGTGTCCGTCCGTGTGTCCGTCTGTCCGCTTGTCTGTCCGTCCGTCCGTCGTACGTACGTCCGTCTGTCCACACTTCCTTTCCGTTCTATAACTTAAGTAATTATATACGGATTTAGTTTAAATTTTGCATATGCATTTATATCAAGAATGTCTCGCTTGGGATTGTTAATGGGCAAATTTCGATGATTTCTGACAGGAGATATGGCACTCGTCAATGTACAAAAAATTGTTTTTGGCCTGTAGTTCCTTCACTTTTTGGAATATCATAGTGAAACTTCACAAAAATGATCAAAGCAACAACAACTATGTGTTACCATAGCAATTTTGTCCTCAGGGTTTATCTGCCTCTACCCTGGGGCTATACACATGTACAAATCGTAAACAAATCAATATAAAATCAGGGTTTGAAGCATTTTTTTCTGAAATTTACAGCAAACGATCAGAATAATGAACGCCTTCTGTGATGCTCAAAATTTACCCCATGTGGATTTTCTGTTTCGCCCCGGGCTATGAAGATGCACAAAATGATAAAAAAAACTTATATAAGATTATAATTGAAATAGATTTTTCTGAAACTTGCACCTATTGATAGAAGTAATGAAAGTCTCCTGAGATTATCAAAATTTGGCTCATTGGGGCTATCTGTCCATGCCCCATGGCCACAAGCATGTATAAAATAAATAAATAAGCAAAAATGGACGAGTGAAATTGCTTTACGGTGGCGGGGTATCACGCAGTCGTTTTCGGTGATTTTATTTAATTATTAATATAAGACCGATATGAAAATAAAAGTGATCAGACTGTAATCACTTCTTTGCCTTGTTATCGAAATCTTTCATTTCATTTGTTAAGAAAAGAGAAAGGGAGTATTTTCCCAATTATTTACATGCTCTTTACATTCAAATATAAGCAGAGCCTAATAACGTCACCCATGATACGATACTAGTGAGTTTGAAGAGAATTTCTTATATGTTTAGATATTCGATGATCAGATTTGCACTAAGGGTAAAAAATATAGAGGTTGCTCTTTAACCAGACTGACCTCAGTAGTAAAAATCAAATTTCATATTTGAATGTATAGAATGTTTTAGCACAATCTCTGATTTTTTAGGTACCTCAGTGACGACAGTATTAGCAACTGATCCGGATACCAATCCAAGTTACAATTCTCTCGGTTATACTATAACAGGTATGTTTGCATATATTACCCAAAACAAAGGGGAAATTTTAGATAGTACCTTCCCACGGTTATGTATATTCATTAAAATCTTAAAGAGTTCCGTTAAGAGCAGAGAATACATTCAGAAGAAGGAACGTAGGTCAGACTACGTAGTCTCGGCTAATAAAGCCGATTAAGTACATTACTACTACTACAGATAAATCATAAAAATGATATATTTTTATTTTAAATTCGAAAGAACAAGTTGGTTGGTTGGTTGTATTTAGCGCAAGTGAGCCATAGGCTCAAGCTGACCTATCGGGTCAGTCAGTGTCGGTCGTGCGTCGCACGTCGTGCGTCGTCAACAATTTGCTTTAAGGTCAAGAATGCGTAAATGACTGGCGAAATTAATTTCGTTTGTTGGGAAGGACGTTACGTCACGAAGTACTTCCTAGTCAATGTTATTTTCAATATGGCGGCCCCAATCGGACATTTAGTACAAGAATCAAACATGTAAAAACACGGAGTTTGGTTGGTTGGTTGATTTGATGCTTAACGTCCACGGTAAACAACCTCCTAAGCGGTTAACCAGTAATAAGTGCACATACTTTCGCCAGTAACTGACAACTGACCTTCTTGAATCAGCGGAAGGTGTGTTCTTGAATCAGCGGAATTGTGTGTAACAATTTAAGGTTGGCCGCAATACATGTTCCCTCCCTACTTTCAGGGCTCACAGGACTTTTCAGACATACATTTGAAAGGCGGAGCACATAATTCTCCTTTCGCTGCATTATCATTCCCTGATTCGAAAAAGTTACCCATTTACTGCTGGTTCGACAAAGAGACTTTTTCAGTCGCTGGCTGGCCGAACCCGGATACGAACCGGCAGCCCTCTGCGTTATAATCGAATGTCTCTTATCACTCTTTTGCGGTGCTGGTGGAATTGCGGCGTATCCGAAATAATTAATTAACCAAGTAAATGTGTGCCAGCTGATGTTAGAGCTTTATGGGATCGGATTGTAACGTTAATATTTATTATAAAGCCGCTATTTGCGATTTTAACTTATCTTTCACAAATACGAGTGAATATTTCTTCCACTTGTTGTATGGCTTTACTGCTACTGATAACTGATCTAAGCTTCCGCTGACCGTTCATGCCCCAAGGACCCACTTTATCAAGGCACTCGCATTTTGTGATTTGATATTACCATGTTAGGGTACCACAGTTTTTTAAGATGAATTTCGGTTAACTCATAGGACTTTTCTTTTTTCGTTGCGCGGCTCATTTTGTGTCGGCTGCAGTAACCATATTACTAGTCTAGAAGTTTGTTTTCGAGTTTTATTACTTTTCGTTATCACTTAAGCATTCATCATGAGAACCCTATTATTCGCCATCTTTCGGTATTCTCATAACGGTCTTAGCATGTCTCTTAACGTCGCCCGTAAACGATTGCAACGCCGCTTATGAATGACGTCAATTATTTGCAAAAATTTATACATACCTATGCTTGATTATCAAGCGCTACTAGAAACACGAACCTGGTAGTATGGGACTATCTTTACCTTATTTTAATCGACAGATCCTACATGTATGACATAAAATATCAGTTTTTGAAAAAAAATCTATGTAGTGGTAAATAAGCTGTGTACGTTTTAGTTTTAAAATCTGAGTATTTTCATCGCTTTCCCATTGCCGTCAATGTAAACAGCCTCAATTTTCACGTTTTTCAATCTGATCTAGCGATTAAACAAACTCGGTGACCTATTATTTTATTGCACATTTCGATGTTACACACAAAATTGCACTCCTGTGCAAAATTTAAAAAAATTCTATGCATGTGCCAGTTACATAATAATTATTCTTGAACTAAATGACATCTTCTATGCTACCGCTAGTCCTAGGGCTTTGATATTTGGTATGAAGCATTGTCTAGTAGATCTGTACCAAGTTTGTTCAAACACTGGCCCTGAGATCTAATATTGCCCTGCGGCGCGGGAGGGGGGGGGGGGGTTCTTTGGTTTGAAATTAAAAAATAATGAAACATCTTCTTTTCCAAATACCGCAAGGTGCAGATGCTTGAAATTTGGTATGTAGCATTGCCTGATGGTCCTTTACCAAGTTTGTTCAAATGATGGCCCTAGGTCTAAACTGGCCCCGCCCCAGGAAGGTCCTTGGTTTGAATCATAGAAATACATAGTAAAGAAATCTTCTTCTTCTGAACCACTGGACTGAGTTGCTTGAAATTTGGTATGTAGCATTTATTAGATTTCGTTTACCAGGTTTGTTTAAATGGAGGTCCAAAGTGGTCCTACCCAAGGGGGTTCTAAGTTTGAACCTTATAAATACATAGAAAAATATTCCTGTTTTTTCTTCATAACCGCTTTGCTCAGATGCTTGAGTTTTGGTATGAAGCATTGCCTGGTCGACCTTTAAGACAAAAAAATTTGTTCAAATGGTGGCCTCAGAGTCGAAAATGGCCCTGCCCCAGGGGGTCCTTGGTTGGAACTGTTTAGATACATAGAAAAAATACTCAAACTTCTTATTCAGAATCACGGAGCTGAGATGCTTGTTATTTGGTACATAACATGGCCTGGAGGTCGTTTACCAAGTTTGTTTGATGGTGGTCCCAGGTCCAAAATGGACCTGCCTAAGAGGTTTTGAGTCTGAACCATAGAAATACATAGAAAAAATATGCTTTCTTGTGTTTTTATATGAGAAAATGCTTAAACATAAGAGTTCATGGAAATTAAAGAAGACATAGCATGGCCAACTGATACAAATGCTACTATAAAATTGCTCTATGCAGAGAGATGTGGTTTTGCCTTCACATTTGTTTTTTTTTTTTTTTTTTGTTCATATAAGGACATTTCTCAGGACAGCCAACAGAGGCACTAAATGGCTAAAAAAATGCATGTTCGGAAATCCTGACACAAAATATGCATGATACGTGGCAGTCAAAAATTTATAGACGGTGACATTCAGACAAGCGGAACACAATTTATTTTTACCTATCTAGACAGCATATATGGTACCATTGTTGCCTGATTCGGAACCTTAATATCAAAGAGCCGTCAATGCCAAAACAACCAGCCAACCTATTAATAACAGCTTTATTGTCACTGATGTGATACAAGGTTGAGCGTGGGCGGATTAGAAACCGTCTATTTTGCATTTTCCATAAAGGTGATGCAAAGTCATGCGCATTGTCGTCTCGTAGGGATGTTAAATCACCCGGAACAACCCACGTCATCAGAACATGGGTCACAACATCAGATCTTTACTGTAAATCGTGCAAAGGATTCACAAACCCACTGGGTGCACAAGATCTGTTAATAACAGGGTAGTCGTACTAGGGTCGAGTCGGGTAACTTTGGACAGTGGGTAAATTCGGACATATCATTGCAAACAGTGAAAATCCAGATGAGACGGCTTTAGACTTTTATTCTAGATCATTGTCTTTTATATTATTTGGATCCTTTTGAAACGAATCAGTCTTTGAATCGACTGTCCCATTAAGATTTAGAAATTACTGTATGCTTTTTTCTGGTTTCGTCACCAGATATTGTCAGGGTCACTGACGAGGCTTTAATAGCCGAAACTACGTAGTCTGGCCCATGTTCCTACTTCAGTATGTATTCTCTGCTCTTGAAGGAACTTTTTAAGATTTTAATTGTACCTCACTGCAGCTGGTGTTGTGCCGTGTGGCGGCCGTAAAACGTCTCCCCGTACATCATCCATAGTGCGGATTATATTTTATTTACATCCTTCGGGAACAGAGGATAGATTCTGAGAAACCTAATATTTGAGATCGATTTAGACTTTTATTCTAGATCATTGTCTTTTATATTATTTGGATCCTTTTGAAACGAATCAGTCTTTGAATCGACTGCCCCATTAAGATTTAGAAATTACTGTATGCTTTTTTCTGGTTTCGTCACCAGATATTGTCAGGGTCACTGACGAGGCTTTAATAGCCGAAACTACGTAGTCTGGCCCATGTTCCTACTTCAGTATGTATTCTCTGCTCTTGAAGGAACTTTTTAAGATTTTAATCATAATGAGCCGTCTTATCAGGATTTCACTGTTTGTCCAGTTAATTTTGTTTTAATTCCAAACGGCTGACATATAGAGGAAACAATGTCACTGTCCAAATTAACCTGCATGCACCTCAACCAAACTCGCTTCGCTTTATACTGTAGTCTGTTTGGTTAAAATGTTGAAACAGCTACTCTGTTTTAATAGTAATCTATAGCAAAATATTGTTCTTTTGTAACTACTTTTTATGTATGTATATTTTCTGATAAGTTATTAATAGATTTCGTTCATTTTCAAATGAACAGTAGTCCGAAATGGTAAGCTCGCATTGATTTGTCATATGCCAAAGAATGCAGATCATCTGCCGAATGATAAAGGTTGTTGGCCTTATATAAAAGACCTGCCTTAATCTGGCTTGCATACCTTTCCCTCAATAGCTGTCCATTCGGCTTTCTGTTTCGTCTTGATCTAGCGGTACTGTGTTTGATCCCCGCTGGAGGCGGGAGTTTTTCCCGTTGTAAACGGGGCTACATTGCACATAACCTTTCATTAATACCCTCCCATCGTCCTGATATGACTGAAATACTGTTGAAAAAGACGTAAACGTCTAAGTCATCTATCATCCATCTATTCTGTTTTGTTTTTTTGGTAATGTAAATAAAAATAGGTAAACATAGATGTTGCTATTATCAATTTGGGTAGCCGAATGACCGTCTGTTTGGGAAAGAGCTGTTCATTTTGTTTACCGTGTGTGTCTTTCGTGAACCTTTGTCAGTTTGTGCGTGTGTCCTTCTTTCTCATTTGGTGTTGAGGGCGGTATGTTGGAGTTGATTGTACTAATTCCTCATCATTGCCTACCTTTTTACATTTTTATTCTCGGCGAATAGCTTTCGTGCCAAGAAACAGCAATAGCTGTATCAATAGAAGAAATATTGATTGTGTTTAAGTGTTAAATTCGGATAGCATGAACCCATTCAGGCCTACATCTTTTGCACTGAAATGATAATACATAAGTGAGCCGCAATACGACAAAACAAACAAAATGGAGTGTGCGCCCAGCGAAGACGCAGAGTGGTAATCCACCAAGTCTGACCAGAGTCTTCGCTGTCTGCATCGAGCTGGCTTAGAAATTTAACTACCCTTTAAGCGCACCGCGAAGAGTCTGATCAGACATGCCACATTGTTTGTTTTGTCATGTCGCGGCTCAAATTTTGTTTTCAGCTGGTAATACAGGTACCGCGTTCACGATGGATGGCAATCAGATCAATACAGCGGCTGCACTTGATCATGGAACAGTAGCTACTTACACCCTTACTGTGCAAGTGTCAGATGGAACAAACACGGCAGATGCTACAGTGACCGTCAGTGTGAAGACGAGTAATAATATTATATTACATTCGACTCGAATGAGCTTTATCGCACGTATTCTATAATTGTGACCACATAAACCGTTACGCGCAATTGCATACAATTTCTTTTTCTTTAAGAGTAGCTCAGTTTGGGACGGGCCTCGTCGTCCCGGAAAGCAGATAGGAACAGAGCTGTCCCATTTTAACGTTGGGGTAGACCCATTCATCTTAAGATAATTGCGCAATATTAGTTATGTATGTACCAGTCCATTTTCCCTTGTTGTTTAATCGTAATATGATTGGTTAATGTAAAGCAACGACACAATTTCATTCGTTATATGAAACACTTTTACCAAATGCTGGTTGAATTACTCTATTCATTCTGTATTTTTAATATATTCAGCAGGAGAGCAATGGGAATGCTGATGAGTCATTCAATAGACAAACATAATAACCGAAATAATAAATAAATAAAATATAACTGAAACGTCGTTCCTGGCTTGAAATACAGATGACTCTTTGAGATTTTTTCAGCTTAAGATTTTATTTTCGAAACATTTGATCATTATTGCAGGGCCAGTATTTACCTTGCCACCGGTAGGTGGTGCCGCTGAAAACGTTGCAGAAAACATTAACACAGCATTCGTCATATACACTATAGAAGTGGCTGATGAAGACAGTGAACCAGTTACAACGACCATGACACAAAGTCCGGGAGCAAAATTTAAATTAAGCGGAAATTCTGTCACGTTGAACACCGGACAAACATTAGACTTCGAAAGCGATCCTAGCGAATATACGCTAAGCTTCACGTAAGTCTCATCGCAAAGAACCTGATATGAGAAAATGAATTTTGTGGGAATATACGGCTTTTTCAACAGAGTTTCAGTTATTTGGATGCATTAGGGAATGGATGAGGTAAGAAGCAGACTGAACAAATGTAGAAGCTAAACGACTTATTCCAGACTCAAACCCAAATTTCTTGGTTTTGAGTTGAGAGCGTCAAAGTTTCGGTCAACATGACCAATGTACTGGGTGAAACATTTTGCACATCGTATAGTCATGTAGTCTTTGACCAAAGACAAGATCAGAGTGGGCATGTTGTTCATTTAAGAGCTGGGTCTGAGCTATTTGTCATACCTTCAGCACTTGAAACACCTTGTTGAATAACGAAAATATCATATTCGGACTCCCATGATTTTTAATTCGGACGAAATATTAATTAGTAGTTCTATCAATATTTTGAACTTTAAAATATTGTGCAGCATGTGTGGCAGTACCCGAACAAGACTTGTTGAAAGACAATGAAGCACGGCTTTGCGGTCGCTTGACTTCAAAAGCGCAAGTTTAAAATGGACAATACCGGCCAAGTGAAATGAGGGCAACTGCAGTGTCAGAATAAGCAGTTCTTCTAAAATTAATTCAAACCTCTAATTTCAATGAACAGTGACATTTAGGTGACAGGGACCTAAAAGTAACACGAGGTCAATCACTATATGGGTTTGTACCGTTACTCAAAGTATAACAGACTTCAATGGAATAGTTTAAGAGATATTATCATAAATCACTGGTCCATGAAATATAGGTCACTCTGACCTACAATTAGTATTAGGTCAATCTTAGTGGCATCCAAAACCATGAACGGAAATAAAATGTTAATCCGTAAAAATAGTGTTAGAAATATAATGCCCCAGTCACACACACACAAATTGCGAACTGGGCAGATAGTCGCGGACTTTAAATCCACTCACTTTGTTGGCGTGGTCTCTCTCCATATCGAATTCGTTTCATATCCGTATGGTATCCGCAAGGTCCGCAGGATATGCCACCAAACTTCAAAAAGTTTAAATATTCAGGCGCGGACGAGTTTACCATAATGATCCGTAACTGAAGGCATTTATCCGCATATCCGTATCTAATCCGTATCTCGACCCATCGTTCCGTGGTCCACCAAACATTTGTGGACAGATACGGTTTCATGCGGATTGTTACGATTAGTTACGGTTCTCGTTCTGCATATTGTTACGGACTAATGCCCCAGTCAGATTAGCTATTCGCAATTATCCTCACCAATACATATCTGTCATTATCGGTATAGAAACGTATCCGAAGGTAAAAGTCCTTAAAAACACTCCGAACGAGACCCGTAACAAACCGCAATTGAAGGCAACAATCTGCGCTAAACCGTATTAGTCAACAACTTGGGGTGGGCCGCGGAATGATAGGTTTATTATACGGATTAGATACGGATAAGATACGGATTATATAAGGATTATATATGGATAAATTCGGGTGAATGCCTTCAGTTACCTTTTGTTACGGATCAATACGGTTAACTCGTCCGCGCCTGAATTTTGAAAATTTTCTAAATTTGGAATCGGATCCTGTGGACCCTACGGATACAACAAGGACAGTTACAGACTCTGCGGATGCGATATGGACCTTTACGAATAACACCGGACAGATACGGATGGGCCATCCGTAGATGCGATACGGACCATTACGAATAAAATCGGACATATACGAACGGGCCATCAATAGCATCAACAACATCTTTCCGCATCCGTAATGGAAGGTAGGTAGTACGTATACATTCGTATCATCCCTCATCATATTGATTCAAAGAGAAAATATCTGACCGCTGACATCCGCATTTATCCTTATCATTATTTAACCTATCATGCGCATCTATAGGTAACTGCATCCGTAAATTAATAAAAAAAATAGGCCACGCCTACAAATTCTGCGGATTACTGTGGAATTTTATCCACAACTATCTGCCAAATCCGTAATGTGTGTGTGAGACTGGGGCATAAGGCAAAATCAATGAGCCATAAATAGGGGCCACACTGACCTACAATCAGTATAAGGTCACTCACAGTGTTAGCCCCAACCTTCAAGAAAGGTTTAAGTTTAGTCCTTAATATAATGTTAGAAATATGAGCAAAACTCACTAGACCCCGCCATTAAGGTCAATGGGACCTACTGCTAGTCTGAGGTCAACTATTCGGTCATACTAAGTCATTATCAGAAGCAATTACGTTCTTACATCTAAACGTCTTCAAGAAAAAAGGCAAAACCATTGAGCCGCGAAATATAGGTCACTAGACGCACTGTTTGCGTCAAACTTTGGTTAATACTGGCTCATTATCAGAAGAATTATGTTTGTATAATATAAGACAAAATTACTGGACCATGAAATATATGTCACTTTGACCTTCTGTTAGTTTGAGTTCAAACATCCGGTCATACTGAGTCATTATTGCGAGAATTATGCTCGTACATCTAACTGTCTTTAAGAACTAAAGCAAAACCACTGAACCATAAAATAAAGGTCACTGTGACCTTCCGTTTGTTTGAGAACATACTTTGGGTGATATTGAGTCATAATCAGACGCAATCATGTTCGTACATAAAGTAGTCTTTAAAATGCAGGACACACTCACCGGACTATGCCATAAAGATCAATGTGACCCACTTTAAATTGGGATCAAACCTTTTGTCCTCCTGAGTCATTATTCCAAGTAATCATGGTCGTGCATCAAATAGTCTTCAAGATATTGGGCAAAATTACTGGACCATGAAATAAGGGTCGAAGTGTCCTAATATTTTAAGATAAAACTGTAGGTCATAAAGACCCATTATCCCACGCTATTATGTACAAACATCAAACAGCCTCCAAGATATTACGTAAAATGACTTAAACATGAAATATAGGTCACTGTGACGTACTGTTAGTTCGAGGTCAAACATCTGGTCAAACTGAGTCATAATGAGAAGCAATCATGTTCGTGCATCAAAATAGTCTTCAAGATACATGTATAAGGCAAAATCACTGGACCATGAAATAAAGGTCAATGTGGCCTACTGTTAGTTTAAGGTCAAACATCCGGTCATACTGGGTCATTATCAGAAGCAATCATGTTTGTGCATCAAATTGTCTTCAATATGTAACGCAAAATCCCCGGACCATGAACATTTGCTCAATGTAACCTTCTGTTACTTTGAGGTGAAACATTCGGTCGTACTGAGTCATTATCGCGAGCTATCATGTTCGTACATCAAGTAGTATTCAAAATAGAGGATAAATCACTGCAGCATGAAATATATATATATATAGTACGGTTTTGTGTATGTTACAGGGCAACAGATGAAACGGGAAACGAGGTTACAAGTGATAATGTTGTGCTAACACTAACAGATGAAAACGATAATACACCGACATTTACGGCTGAATTGTTTTCTAAGAAAGTGAAAACAACAGCGACAGCTGGTATGAATTTTATAGCAACGAGTTTCTATGTACTATGAAAATGTTAAAATCCTCTATAATTAATTGTACATATACCAGTCACGAGGGTCAGCATTAAGTTTCACTAGCATTCTTAAGAAATGTTGATATAGTGCTAATTATGTTTATGTCATTCATTCTAAAATTGTTTTAAAGACGACAAGGCAGCGAAATGAGAGGGATTGATTCCGCCTTTCATATGCTGCGCCATAGATACGGTGGGCCTCTAACTCCAAAAGTCCCTACGGTACCTAGGCTAGAGGAAACCGTTAGTTTAAACATATTTTATTGCCTAAATAGCATAGCAAAGGGGTCGGGCTACAAGTGCTCACAACATTAGTTACAGCCCTTCCCCTACAACAATAGAATACATATCAACATGGCAGGTAATTTTCTAATGACAGAACTATAATAACAATGCAAACTATGCTACTGAGGAGCTCCAAAACGCCATCTATATATATGCTTCCAACTTCGACCACAGCCCCGCTCCGACAGCCGTAACAGAGAAAATCGCAAAATACAAACATCGTTATCATAGTAACAAATGTAAATCAACACAAGACAACATTTTGTCGGAACCAGGCGGTAGTCGATAACTACAAGGTAAAACGCACACCTGCTATTAGCGTCTTTAAGCCACTCAGCAGACAAGTGATTACATTATTAAAATTAATATCGGTGAAAATCAACTAATTAAGAAGAAGAAAAAAAAAATAAACAAACAAAAAACAAACAAAAACAAAGAAAGTACAATGTGTGTGCTGCGAACACCTGAGTGGGACTCGTATCCTACTATAGCAGGAAACCGTTACCCTGTATTTAAAGATTATGAGACCAACTTAGCATTCAGTGCCTTTCAAATTTTACTGAAAATATGTGATTTCTAAATGGTTACATTTGCCATTGTTTCTTGAATCTACTTTCTGTAACATACGTTTCCTAACTTGAAAAAGATATTTTTTAAGTGACCAGATATACCATTTTCCATTTTCATGAAATAATTGCTAAATCTCTTCTTATTTAGGTTCCGCTGTAATAACAATACCTGCAACTGATGACGACAGCTCAGCTAATCAAAACAATGAAATTACCTATTCAATCAACGGTAAGTCAACTGTGAGATCCACATTTGCGCTTATTGGTAATACATATTCACAGATATTTCAAAACATTTGCGCGGCGGATTGGAGGGCTGTTTTACACAGTCAACCTTATATTCACAACACGGAATTAATTGATTGGAGAATAATGATTTGGTTGAGGAAATCTGAAGTTTCTTTGAAAGAATTTCAGTTTGTAATGCCATTGAAAATTTGGCGGAGCATGGCGTACACTGTTTGCCATGGTCCTGAACCAATGATGTCATATATATGTTACAACAGCAACTAATATTTCATATTTATATCTAAGTGACGTCATCGAGACGTCATCATTGCAAGGCACTTAGCACAACAGTTGCGTGTTCCATAGTTGCTATGGTAACAAGTTTATGGCATATCTCACATTTAATCCGAAAGGAGCATGGCGTACAGTGTATTGAATTTTAAGTGAAATTTATACACTAGAAAACTATGAGTTTTGCAACCCTATAATTCATGCTCAAATAATTTAATTCTCTGTTTGAAGTGTTTTACCCTACATACTTACGTGCACTCCGAATACCTAGAAGATACTGTTAAATGGACACCAAGACTTTGAATTTTGAAATTAAAAAAAAAAACAAGAAAAAAAACATGTCATTTAATTGATCGTTTTGATATTACGACAGTGACCAATTTGACTGTTTGACAATGTTACATGCTGAAAATACATAGGCAGTACTTTAGAATCTATCTCGTTACTAAAGCATCTATTTTTAAGCGTTTGTAGATGGTCGACGTCATATAC
This sequence comes from Ctena decussata, assembly GCA_963989385.1. NCBI lineage: Eukaryota > Metazoa > Mollusca > Bivalvia > Lucinida > Lucinidae > Ctena > Ctena decussata. The sequence goes on from OZ022498.1 coordinate 7,329,677, forward strand.
GTTACTATTGCCTTCAACATTTTTCGTCGTTGTGATAATTTTACTTCAGGAAACCTACTCGTCATATACGGTGCGAATAATGTTGAGCTGCTAGATTCTTGTTATGACATCAAAATGAATAAAACAATAAACACATTACAAGGTGAAAGCAAATGTTGAATGGTAACTGGATTTAAACTGAATGAATTATACGTAATAAGGCAACATACTTTAATTTAAAAATTGTTACCTCTGCTAGTTATGTCTGAAAGAAGATAAGAGTTCCCAAAACTTTGCCTACGTTACTTTGGTGTTTGAAGATTTGCCGAGTTATAAAACTAGAGATCAATCCCGTTAATCAGCTTGGCTATTAGAGGACACATTCCGTTTTATGCATTGCTAAAATCACAATGATATCATTGTCGAGTTTCTATTTTATCCCCTTAAAACTTAGCCCAAAACTATTAACACAGATTATACCCTTGTTCATATTTTTTATTTATATCAGAAAGGTTGGCGCCCATGTACTTCAGACGGGAACACTGTCCTTTGAACTGAAATAGCAATACATTGTTCAGCATAAGACAGCTGAACCGAAATAGATCCCAATGACCTACCCTGACACATGACGCAGGCAAATAAATGCTTCCGCTAAACATATTGGATGCATAAACTGATTCGGAAAATAATGCTTGGAAAACTTTTAATATAGGTAGAATTATATTGCCATTTGCAATATAACTGCGCTCACAACTGCGTTACTGCTTACTTGGAGGCATGGCGGGATTAAATGCCTTAACCAGCATACCCCAGGGAATTAACTGTTTTACAAAAAGGGGGATATAGAGATACCTTCAGGAAAGAAGACTATTGAAACCTCCCTTCCCCCTTGCAAAATGGTTGTTTTGTTTATTTTTATCTAATAAGTGATGCTTTTATTGTTTTTACCTATTCTCTTGTTTCATTTTTTCCAGCTGGAAATCCAGCTTCTGACTTTGCAATATCTGCTTCCGGTGAAGTAACACTATCAAATCAGCTGACGATGTCAACTCCGGACTACAATCTTGAGATATATGCAGTCGATGGTGGCACACCTGCGAACACTGGTTCCACAACGCTCACAGTTACAGTGACTGAACGTATGTGCCGTAAAAATGATAAAATAAGGACATCTAGAATAATTACCATACTTTTCATAGAATGACACGGTTTTGTTTGACAATGCATTATGCGTCCAAGTAATGCATACGAAATGACAAACGGTGTAGACCCTTTAGAAACTGCTACTGTAGTATCAGTTCGATTTAGGTATCCACGATATGCCTAAACCTATCTGTCCTAGTACATGCACTAAAATTCTATCAGCTTGTAAAGGCTTTGACGGGTGTACACTTCTATGTATGCCATTAATTGTCGAAATCGGCATCCTGATTATTGTTGAATTTCAAAGGCTTATTACAGTGTATATGCACCAATAACAGGAAATTGACACTACATGCAAAACAGAGACTCTATCCAAGACAAATATATGTCAAATCTCGACGAATGATGTAGGGACCACTTATAATTTACGGCTTTTTATGCCCCCGCCACGAAGTGGGGAGAGGCATATAGTTTTGCCCTTGTCTGTACGTACGTCCGTCCGTCCGTCCATACGTACGTATGTCACACTTTGTAGTGTTGTTCTTGTCTCCACAACTCCTCCTACAGTATTTAACGCAGGGAGTTGATACTTACAACAAAGTTTAGACATGCATTGAGCATGTGCATGAGGAAAACAGAACTTTGGTTTAGGTCTTTATTAAAGAATTATGTCCCCTTGAATAACATACATATTTTGACCATATTTCACATTTGTAGTACTGTTCTTGTCTCCGCAACTCCTCCTACAGTATTTGACGCAGGGAGTTGAAACTTACAACACAGTTCAGACATGCATCGAACATGTGCATAAAGGAAACAAAACTTTGATTTAGGTCTTTATTGCAGAATTATGTCCCCTTGAACAACATACATATTTTGACCATATTTCACAAATGTAGTGCTGTTTGTGTCTCCACAACTCCTTCTACAGTATTTGATGCAGAGAGTTGAAACTTGCAACACAGTTCAGACATGCATCGAACATGTGCATAAAAGAGAACTTTGATCTAGGTCATTATGGCAGAATTATATCCCCTTGAATGACATACATATTTTGACTGTATGTCACACTTTGTAGTACTGTTCTTGTCTCTGCAACTCCTCCAATAGTATTTGATGTTGGGATTTGGAACTTGCAACACAGTTCAGACATGCATTGAACATTTGCATAAAGGAAACACAACCTTGATTTAGGTCTTTATTGCAGAATTATGTCCCCTTGAATGACATACATATTTTTACCATATTTACATGGCTCATATACAAGCTCACCTATCGTCATCGTTCTAATGGCCTCATTTATCAACCAATTTTGGTGTTACATCACAGCTATATTAAGTATGGCAATACCTCAAACATTTTTGCGTTTCAAGTTGGTAGGATTAAGGTCAAGGTCACAGTTGCTATTTTCAGAAAAACTTGGGCATCGCTCTAGCGCTTTTATTTATGGATCGATATTGATATAACTTCACATTAATGTTTTGTATAATAGTATCTTGAATAAATTACCGTTTCAGCTCAGAGATCCAATTCAAGGTCACATTTGCTATTTTTAGAAAAAACTGTATCATCCCTCTAGTCTCTTTATTTATTGACAATTTTGATGTAACTTCACCCAAACGTTTACTGTGACAATATCTTGGACAGGTTCGCGATCCAGAATTTGAGGGTCAATGTCAGATTTGCTTTTTTAGAAAATATGTTGTCATCCCTCTGGAATGATTTTGACAGAACTTGACACAAATATTTAGCATGACAATATCTTTGACAAATTCATGTTTCAGCATTGTAGGTCCAAGGTCAAGGTCTCATATGTTATTATAGGTACATGTAAATCTTTGTCATGATTCTAGCGCCTTTATTTGTTAATTGATTTTGATATAACTTCACACAAATATTAAGTATAACAATATCTTGGATAAATTTTCCTTTCAGGGTTGATTAATATAAAAGAATATTCTATCACTTATGCGATAGAACGCGCGAAAAATCGAAACAAGTATATTGAACAATTGAAAAATAAACTTAACTCATTAAACGATGACTCAAAACTAACGAGCGATACACTCGAGCAGAAACGAGAACTTGAAAACCTAATTGATAAATATTACGAAGAAAAAACGAGGGGAAATTTTATCCGTTCCAAAGCAAAATGGGCCGAACAAGGCGAGCGCAGCACAAGTTATTTTCTACGTTTAGAAAATAAACGGCAGTCGGTTAATGTAATACGATCATTGAAACAAATAGATAAAACGGTCACCAGCGATGAAGAAATATTAGAAACTGCATCAGATTATTACAAAGAACTCTATTCTTCCCGATTTGTTGACCCGAACGAAATTGAACTTTATTTGAATAATACGGATATTTCAATAAAACTAACAGATGCTGATCGGAACTTTTGCGACAAACAAATAAATCTGTCGGAATTATCTGAAATCGTAAGTGCCTTAACCGTAGGAAAATCTCCAGGTAGCGATGGCTTGACAGCCACATTTTATAAAGAAATGTGGAATGATATAAAATATTTGTATTTTGATATGATTAAAGAAACAATTGCTGTCGGTGAACTTCGGGTACGGCGAGACGCGCTATAATATCACTGATATATAAAAAGGTGACTGTGAACAATTAAGTAACTACAGACCGATAAGTCTTACTAATTGCGACTACAAAATTTTAGCATTCACGTTATCTAAACGCTTGCAAAATGTAATACGGAAGATCGTCTCTAATGATCAAACTGGCTATATTAAAAAACGCTTTATCAGTTGTAATGCAAGGCTAGTGAACGACATTATAACGTACACGAGCGAGCAAAACATACCCGGTGCTTTATTATATTTAGATTTCGAGAAAGCGTTTGATTCCGTCGAGTGGAATTTCATTATTTAAAGTGATGGAAAAATTTAACTTTGGACCTTATTTTTCCAATTTAATTTTTGGGAAATGTTTGGTAATCAAATCTTTAGCAATTTCGAAGCTAAATCTGTTATTCAGTGTTTTGACAGTTCCAGTGATATTGAAAGAGCTTCAGACGCTGTTTTATGAATTCATTTGGGGGAAAAAAAGATAAAATTAAACGCATAACATTGATCGGAAAACCACTAAACGGTGGAATAAGTAAGATCGATGTTGAAAGTTACATTATAGCAGTTAAGGCTGCATGGATACCCCGTTTAATTACCATGGAAGGCAACTGGATAGCAATTCCAGTTTATACCTTTTATATTGAGTGTATAGCGGCGTTCAATAAGTGTAAATGTTCCAATTTGAATAAAGAAACTGAAGAATTACTATCTGAGTGCATCTGGCTTAACGATAAATTTAAATTTAGAAACAGTTATCTGTATATTAAAAGTTGGATAGATAGTGGCTTTATATATTTGAAAGATATTTTAGATTACGAAGGTAAATTACTGTCTACTACTCAAATAAAAGAAAAACTCAACGATAAAAGAAATTGGATTGCGGACACACATAAGATATGAATGGCTATTAGACCTTATTTAAAATTATTTAATCGTCCCATGCAAAATATGTAAATATTCCAAACACCGTAATCTTAAAGACTAGACATCGCGTCCTTGTAATTCGCGATCAAAAAACTAAAATCTAAATTTTTCTATGATTTACTTATTGAAAAAAAGTTCCAAAGGCCATCAATAGAAAAGTTTTGGGAGCGCAAATTTGAGATTAAGTTACAAAAATGTGAATGGCAAGAAATATACTGTAATAAACTATACCGAATACCTGAGAGAAAAATCGCGCAGGTTAGTTACAAACTCTTATTTCGAATCTTACCTTGTAATTTCTGGCTTAAGAAATGTAAGCTAAAAGAGAGCGACCTATGTGACGTATTTGGTCAGGTTGAAACGATTGAACATTTATTCTACGAATGCGAGAGAGTTAGTATAATATGGTCTCTGATAGAAGCTCATTTTAGAGTGAAAATTAAATTAAAGCATCTGGTGCTAGGCTATTACAGCCAAATGAACAATTTCACAATATCATTAAATAATATAATAGCGATCGTACTTTTCACGATATATAAACACTGGTGTATTAACAGAGAAAATGAAAAAAAATTCTCAAATTGTCTACTTAAAAAAGAAATTAAAACCGAATTATCGTTAAGAGGTGAAATGCAAAAGTATTCACATTCCTCTAATAGTTTGTTATTGGCTAATGTGGCATCGATTCTTTAAAGAATAAGAATATTTGTATTATACATGTATATATTCGTAGATTGTTTTGATACTTCCCGACAGACATGTGGCCCCATGGCGACGTCGTACTGACGTCGATACGATAAAACGACGTCTTATCGACGTCAATGTGACGTCGTTTCAACGTCATGTGCCCGCAGGGTAATTATATGTGGGTACAGTAATACCTAGTATTAATACAAAGAGCAAACTGATCGCAAATTATGCAGATCGATAGTTTGAAAAGAAAATTCTGTAGATATGTATAGAGAGATACTTTTTCAATCATAGAACTATGATGATCATAGAATGAGTACAAGGAACAACATATAGCTGATGATCAAAAAATATATATTTATCATACCGGCTCCATAAGACTGACAGCCTGCAGTCCTGGTCTAGACTACCCTGCATGATGTCGGTCTCATGAGAGCCTATGTCAGCATTAATTGGTTGTACTCTAGTTGTACAGTGTATGTGTTTGTAGGTGTATTGTGTTTACTATAATTATGCTGTAAATAATGTATATGTTAACTAAAAAAAGAAAAACGGAAAAAAAAACAAGAGGGCCATGAGGCCCTGATCCGGTCACCTGAGTATAGTGGCCATGTAGGTCATGTGACCTAGACCACTTGATAAATTTTCGTTCCATCAGCCCCTAGAGGCTGTGTATGATATTTGGTTACAATTAGCCCTGTGGCTTTAGAGGAGACATCTTAAATTGTCAAAATATGAGAGACATGGGTCAGAGGTCAAAGGATGACCTTGACCTCTTGTACCCGCAATTCTTCCATGTACTAACTAAGATGACTGTATATACCGATTTTTAGGCCAAAATCTTCTAAACTTGCCATGAACTATTATGTTCTACCATTTTCCCATACTTGACCTTGCTTTGTAAAAGGTCAAGGTCAGCCCAAGGTCATCATTTGAACAATCTTGATAGTACTCAAGTACCTGATGCTATATACCAAGTTTCAAGGCCATTGATCACTTGGTTCTTGAGGAGATTTGTAAAGGTTTTTGCCATATATGGGCATGGTGGCCATGTTGGGCATGTGACCAAGACCTTTGAACAAATTTTCATTCCTTCAGCCCATTGAGGCTCCATATGAAATTTGATTACAATTGGCCCAGTGAATTTCGAGGAGATATGTGTAATTGTCAAAATATGAGAGACCAAGGTCAAAGGTCAGACAATGACCTTGACCTCTTGTACACATTAATTTTCATGTATTCATTAAGGTGACTGTATATACCAAATTTCAGGTCAAAATCTTCAACAGTTTCCAAGAAATCTTATGTTCTGGCATTTTCCCATATAAAGGCTGGAGAAAGCAAATTTGACCTTACCGTAAAAAAGGTCAAGGTCAACCCAAGGTCATAATTTGAACAGTATTGGTAGTACTGATGAACATGATGCTACATACCAAGTTTCAAGGCCATTGGCCTTTTGGTTCTGGAGAAGAAGATTTTGGAAGGTTTTTACCATATATGGGCATGGCGGCCATGTTGGTCATGTGGCCCAGTCCATTTGAACAAATTCTCGTTCCTCTGTCCACTCGAGGCTCTGTATGAAATTTGGTTACAATTGGCCCAGTGGCTTTTGAGGAAATGTGTGAAATTGTCAAAATATGAGAGACCAGGGTCAAAGGTCAAACGATGACCTTGACCTCTTCTACGCATTAGTTTTCGTGCACTCATTCAGATGACTGTATATACCAATTTTCAGGTCTAAATCTTAAACAGTTTCCAAGAAATCTTATGTTCTAGCATGTTCGCATATAAAAGCTACAGAGTGCAAATTTGACCTTACCGTAAAAAAGTTCAAGGTCAACCCAAGGTCATAATTTGAACAATCTTGGTAGTATTTGAGTACCCGATGCTACAGACCAAGTTTCAAGGCCATTGGCCTATTGGTTCTGGAGAAGAAGATTTTTCTAGGTTTTTACCATATATAGGTGTGGTGGCCATGTTGGTCATGTGACCAGGACCGTTTGAACTACTTTTCGTTCCTAAGTCCCCTAGAGGCTACATTTGAAATTTGGTTACAATTGGCCCAGCGGTTTCAGAGGAGAAGTTGTTTGAAATTGTTGACGGACGGACGACGGACGACGGAGCCTTACCATCCTATAAGCTCCCCCGGAGCCGCTGGCTCAGGTGAGGTAAAAAAAAAAACTATCAGGGTTGTAGATCCAAGGTCAAGGTTACAGTTGCTATTTTAGAAAAAACTTTGTCATCCCTTTAGTACCTTTGACAGATTTTGATGTAACTTCACACAAATATGTTTTAACACATTACTCATCTAGTGAGGCATATGGCGGGGGCATTCATCACCTTTAGTGATTGCCTAGTTTTAATAGTGTTTCAGTCATACAAAGACAATGGGATGGTGATAATGAAAGACTGTGTGTATTGGGACCCCGTTTACAATCCAAGAGTCATAGCGAGAATCAAACGTGGACCGCTAGCTCAGCAGGCCGGTGGTTACTTTCAAATCTCCAAAAATAAGCTTCTGTAAGGAGTATTAATTGCTTACGTTAGAGAATCTAAAGTCTGCAAAATTGCGTTTACCTATTGCACTCAGAAGAGCCAAAGCTTCAAAGAGTTTTTGCCGCTCTGAATGCAACAGGATTAATTTAGGGTTAATTTAGAAGCTTGTATATGCTTCATAAATGGCATACACGTCTTTCTAGTTCGGATCGGCTCTTATTAAACTTATTAGATAAAAGGTCTGCTAAAAGAATGCTTTTTAAGCTTAAAGATGCATGGATACACCTGCAAGTTTTTATTTTGCCTTTTGTCAGATGATAGCAGCTTTTGTGACTTTCGTTTGCTTCCATGGACTACGAAACCATTGGCTACAGATACTTTTTGTTACTCCTTTGAATAAAATAGGCCCCACTTTAAGGATTCTGTGTCCAAGCAAGCAGACAGAAAGTCTGAATACTTGTTCCCATCGCAAAAAAAGAAGAGAAAATATGGAGGCGTACTGGTATATCCTTATTTAATTTTCATATTGTGCCGCCATTTCTTCAAAGGCGGCTTTCATGATGAAGTATTTTCTGTCTTTTCTTTTTGCAAAAGGGACAACTCAAAATCAATAAAAAATAATATCTGAGTGCTCCTCCGGGATCAAATACTTTCCTTAAGACATGACCCTCATCGAGAAAAGAGATAAAATGAAAAAAGCACTGTCATTTTTTCATGAAAGTGTATCCTTACACCTCAAAAGACCTAGTTCGCTGATCTAGCTCTTCACTAGTATGTATTCTTTTCAGCTTCAGACCCGGTTATAACAGTCCCAGCTGCCGGTGGAGCTACTCTCAGCATTCCAGAGAATCAAGCTGTTAATTCCGTGGTTTACACAGTGGAAGCGAACGATGATGATGGTGATACATTGTTGTACAGCATAAAGACAATCACACCCAGTTCAAATCCAAAGTTTGCACTCTCCGGGGCAGATCTTCAGGTGTCCGAAGCACTGGATTATGAATCAGTGACATCTTACACCATAACGTTCGAGTATGTCATCCTTTCATAGCTCTTTTGAGCTGTAAACATTAGTGCACGGTTTGCGCGATACGTTTTATTGTTTTCAATAGAATAAACGATCGGAAGTAGAGACAAATGTAGCCATTTATAAGACATTATAATGTTTGTGCATTGAACAGTGCGAATGACTTTTATACACATAACGCAAAGTCCTTTATGCAACATGACGCACTGACCTTTACACAGCATAATACTCAGATCTGTATTATATACTGAATAAAAGTGAAAACCCTATAAGTGATTTGTCTTCAAAATTTCTGTTTTGTGGTAACAGAAACGGTTCATGAATAAGAAAGTACGTGTATTTTAAAGTTTAATGCATGTGTAAGGCTATGATACCTGTGGATATCTGTAAATGCCATTTCTTATTTAACAAACACAGTTCAAGTTGCAACAGGAGTCCGATTTTCTGCTGTGCAAATGCGGAACAGTCGATCACTCATTCTTAAATTGATCAAAAAAAGTAGTTCATGACACAGATGTCCTTTTTTGCCTTAGGTAAACAACCAGTGTACCAAACATGTCACAAGAGAAAGAACAAAACAATATGTGTTTTCATGTCTTTTAAAATCAGTGAAATATTGCTGTTTCTTCGAAACCAGAATAGAGCCATGGAAATTCCCATAAGAAATTAGTTAAAAAAAGAATTTGTGGTATCCTCACATATTGTCATAATTTTGCTTGACATTAACGATAGGTAAAGTGCATTATTTATTGCACTACAAGAGCGAGAAAAAAGTTGCTCACAAAAAACGATACACCAAAGGACAACCGAAAATTGAAATTTGCCATAGTTAAAATGCAAAGGGAGATAATTCATGATTTTAAAAAATAAAGCTTCAATTTCATTGTTTTTCTAAATATCAATTATGAGTTATTTCTTGCTTTTTCTATCACTCTGGGTGTAACACTTTAGGTCAGCAAGGAAATGTGCATCTGCGCATTCGCAAATTTATGTATTACAAACTATGCTAAAATTAAGATAAAGATAAAGTTATTCTGTCACGAACAGCATCAGATTTAGAATATTATAGTCATTCTCTTGCTGGATGCCTTGCACGACTTAGCTGTTTATATTTAGGCAAAATTCTATCATTTTGTTAGTTACAATCTGTCTTTAATAGTGTAATGTTTCCACTTTTGTTCAGTATCCTATATAATGCACCTACTTTTGAAGAAGATAATATGCGAGCGTGAAGCACTATAATGCAAAGACATTTATACGCCATAATGCACACATCTTCGGGCACAATAAAGCACACATCATTATACGCAATCATGCACAGATGTTTATACCATATAATGCACAGGCCTTTACAAACACCTTAACGCGTTTGTCTTTTACAGCAGCATCATGACAAAATACTAAGACACGTATACAACAGCATATTATTTTGCCTTGACACGATAAAATCAACAAAGTGGAACATACGCCGCCAAGACTCAGATCAGCCTATGCATCCGCCCAGTATGACCAGAATCTAAAGGCTAGTCAGTGATCTTAACCATGTGGGCAGCGAAAACCGATCAGACTGTGCGGACGCCGAGGCTAATCTGAGTAATCGCTGGGCGCACATGACATTTAGGGTGGGTTTGTCGGTCTCGCAGCTCATTTATATTTTTGCAGCAAAATACCGATAGACTTTAAACATACCGTAAAAAATCTAATTATAAGTGTCTGGAGCAGTCTGAACAGGGTCTGCTTGTTATACAGTATTAAAAGCGTCATTGCAAATTGTAAAACCAAACTCCTCCATTTATGACAATTACGATATTTTTAGTTCTTCCTGTACTATTTAATAAGAAATTGGAACAAAAATTATTGTTTCATTTTTTAGAGTTGACGATGACGATGGTAATACTGCAAATAAGGTGACAAGTCCAACTTTGACTATTACTATCACAGATGTTAATGAACATACTCCAGCATTTTCCCAGACAAGCTATGAAAAAACTGTCACTGAAAAAATCAGTTCAGGTAATAACAAGAACAACTGAAAGATTATATTCGGCTTATTTGCTTCTACATTTCGTGAAAACTTATGAGGAATTGATGGTGTCGACGACTCACGAATTTACGTCTTTTTTAACAGTATTTCAGTTATGCAAGGGAGATGGTGTGTGTCGGCGTTGAATAAACGTTGATTCAATGTTGTGTGCGTACTGGGTTCTTTGCTGGTTGTGGTGACCGTGAAGATAAGCAGCCGTGTAGCGGTGACGAAGAAGAAAATTCCGCCTAAACCTTTTTTCAGTGCATTCATATATTATACGAACGCCAAAATTAATTTGACAAATTCAACGCTGAATGTTATGCTGCAGATATTTTGCTTTACTGCAGTATGTTACTGACTGAAGGTCTAATTTTACTCGACTTCGCTCTTTTTTATTGATACATTGTTTCATAACTTTTTTGTTATTTCTAATGTGACCGGTTATGAAGAAATGTGTCTTAACGAAAGAATGGTCGAGTCAGGTCTTTGATGCTATTCACTGCCACTGGTTGTTATTGGTCATCGCATTTCAAGATAACTGAGCTCCTGTGCGAGGCGGTGTGCATAACTACACAGAAGTGTGTAACTAGGAGCGAGTTGTAGCTAAGCAATATCATGTAACAGTTAAGTAAACTGATAAATATAATCTTCAATGAATTATGATATAAACATATCTGTTAGTATAAAAATCTGTATTTTTGTCCTAAAAACGTTATCTTTCTGAACTCCTTCATACCGTGTGTTTCTGCTACTAGTGGGTTGAGGGACACAGCTTGACTCAGTGTTTCACGTCAACCTACAACATGCAGAAGAACGTAACAGAGAAAAACAACGGAGTGGCTATTTACAGTTAACCGTAAATAACCAAATAACGTTAATTTGGCTATTTACAGTTAACTTTAAATAGCCATATTAACGTTATTTGGCTACTTACAGATACATGACTGTAAATAGTCATATTAAAACGTTATTTGGCTATTTACAGTTAACTGTAAACTGTACAGTTAACTGTAAATAGCCAAATAACGTTAATATGGCTATTTACAGTTAGGTTTTCTCAAATTTATTTCAAAAAACTGTCATTTTCATTTGTAGGTGACCTTGTTATCACGGTGTCTGCCACTGATGGTGATGGTGCCCAGGTAACATACAGCATTACTGGTGAGTTATCAGATAAATTTCTAGTAGGATCAAGTCAGGTACATTCGGACAGCAGACTAATTCGGACAGTGACGTTTCCTTTTTATGCAATTTGATCTGAATTAAAACAAAATCAACTGGACAATTATGAAAATCCTGATGAGACGGCTCATTATGAGCCGTCGCATCTAGATCTTTACTGTTCGCAGTGGTAGGTCCGAATTTACCCGCTGTCCGAAGTTACCCGACTCGACCCTATATGAGTTGTTCTTTAAAAACTTTGCCTTTCGTTATGTATCGTTCATGTATATTTTGAAGTGAAGTCACTCTGATATTTTAATATTTGCTTCTTTCTCGGTGTAGTGTAGGTCTACTCTTAAAGAAAAGGATTTGCTCCCTAAGGAGCAAATTCTTGCCTTTAAAAGCAGTTCGTCTTAAAGAAAAGGATTTCCTCTTTCCGGAGCAAATTCTTGTCTTCAAGAGTAGTTCACCTTTTCGTCAAGAGAAGCAAACAGATAGTCTAATAAGTTGTTGTCCAGTTTGAAAATAGCGGAACAACAGAGAGGCTTTTACCTGTTTACCTCAAGTTGTTATATACATTTTCATGCTTTCAAACTTTGCAGATAGACATTTTAAGGAAATACGTGCACCAGGTTTTTTTCAAAAGAAGAAGGATCAGTATGCATCACGGGCGATATGCACTTAGTTAGTAAGCACCTGACAGTGTGTATCGTGTGCCGATTTACGAGCATTTTGTTTTCTATATGTATTCTCGTTTACATTGAATTGGTGCTGGATTTTTGTTAGGCTACATGTAGCTGCTGGTCCGATAATGAATCTCCATCCAAAAGTAAAAATAAATAACACTTTTTCATCCAGCCAATAAAATATGATTTTGTTCCCTCCATGATATGAAGCTGAGCCAAAGTTCGTAAACTAGCTGCAAATACTGAGCTTAGATAATAATTATAAAAATGGATTTACTTTTTCACCTTGTGGCTGACGCCAGGACGTCTATGGCGTTCATCCCAACAAACATACAGTTAGTTAGTGAGTGATACGGGTTTTACGGCACACCAGCACTAGAAAGCTAATCCGCACCCAAGTACAAACATACACCTGAATCCGTTCAGTATGGTAAGATTGTACTGATCATATGAGGTAATGTTGTTTTCCATATCTTAACAGGTGGAAACGGCGATGGTTACTTTTCCATTGCTGCCTCCGGAACATCTGCAGGAGAAATCACAACAACAACAGAATGGCCACCAGATGATGCTGATGATGAAGCCAACCTCACAGTCCAAGCCTCAGACGGGTCTTTATCAAGCACTGTTAATGTTAAAGTAAAATATAATATCGCCGCACGTGCCTCTATAACCTTATGGATGCTCATTCTTTCATTAACTTTTTATCATATTTTTGTAAGTCTTTAATTTCAGTTTATGCTTGTTTAATATTCTACGGATTCCAACATTTTTGCAGAGATTGCTTTTCCATGGCGATGACATCTTTTTTGTTCTTACATAGGCCTTGTGCTCAAGAAGTAATAATGAGTAATTACTCTTTTGAAGAGAAATATATTTAAGGATAAACAATAAATAAAACTGTACGTCGGATTACATTACTGCAATAAAATCGAAACTACTCATGAGGGAGGATTCATACGGCATTTATGAACAGCTAAGGCTCAGACTACTGCATCGTTCTAGACCAGTTTACAAAAGGGAAACAGTTTTTGTCGTACCTGTGTTAGCTGGGGTGATATAGGTTTGCAAGTTTCCGTCCGTTCGTCCGTCCCTCCGTTCGTCCGTTCGTCAACAATTCACAGTGGATGTCTTGTGAGCGCAACTCCTCCTACACTTTTTGGTCAATCAGTTTGAAACTTCACAGATGTTTTGGCCATGGTCTGTAATTGTGCATATTATTTGCATATAATTCCCAGGTTAATTTTTGCCACTTTTCACATGTTTAACTTAGTCATATTTTTACACAATATACCTGCCATAGTGGGTGTCTTGTGAGCGCAACTCTATCTACACTTTTTGGCTAGTTATTTTGAAACTGTAAAGATGTTTGGCCATAGTCTGTAGATGTGCATATTGTTTGCACATAATTCCCAGATTAATTTTGCCACTCTTTTCACATGTTTAACTTAGTCAATTTTTTGCACAATACCTTCCATTGTGGGTGTCTTGTGAGAACAACTCCTACATTTGTTGTACAGATTTAAAGAGTAACTACACTTCAGGAACTGACTGAATCAGATCCCAAACCCTATCCCCAACATCAAAGGGAAAGATTGACAAAGACATCCCAACAAACAATAATTTACAAGTGATAAGCCGAGTCAGCAGCTCTTTCCCTTTACAACTTCTCAGCTGCCTTGGCCATGGCCTGTAGATGTGCATATTATTTATGTATCATTTCCAAATTATTTATTGGCACTTTTTTTTCACGTGTTTACTTAGTAATTTTTTTCACACAATACCTTCCATAGTGAGTGTCTTGTGAGCACAACTCTTCTGCATTTGTTGGACAATCCCTTTGAGGCTTCACAGATGTTTTGGTAATGGTCTGAAAATGTGCATATTGTTTGCACATAATTCCCAGATGAACGTTTGTTGCCCTTTTTACATGATTAACTTTGTCATTTTTATCACGCCTGCTTTTGTCACACCTGCGTTAGCATGGGCTATATAGTTTTCAATATCAATTGGAACTCGTGTGACCTAGTCCCCCCAGGTGCGACACCACTTTCCACGGATGTCTTGTTATGACTTTCTGCTGTTGTTTTTTTTCTGAACGACAAAAGCCTGCCAACAAAGGATCTACTTTTAAAGAAAAAATACCCAAGCCATTCAGAGTAGACACCATTTGGAAGGGTTCTGTCGCTCATGGAAGTAAACAAAAACTCCAGAAAATCTTCTCCCTTTGTAAAAATGGAAGAAAAGCATAAGGAGGTGATTCCATATAATAATGAGCCGCGACACGACACAACCAACAATATGGCATGTTCGCCTATCGGACACTTGGATCAGCCTGGGCATCCACCAAGTCTGATCAGTCTTTATTGTCCGCATAGAGGTAGTTTAGACCCTTAGCTACCATTTAAGCGCACAGCAAAGACTTTAATCAGAATTGGCGTCTGCTCAGGCTGATCTGAGTGTTCGCTGCGCACACTTGCCACTTTGTTGGTTTTATTATGTCGCGGCTAAAGTAACTTAAAGTATTGTTTTCTTGTGACATAACTCATTTACATTCTAAACTTAGGCATATATGAAATAAAAATCACAAATATTTTCGCGATTATAATTTTAATACCTCTGACATGGTGCTTTGTGGGGTATACTCAAAAGTGCATACAGCTCCTAACAGAGCGATGCGTTTCCTCTTAGTGTTGTAAATGTGTGATGTCAAAAATACGTTATAGAGGCTTGCAAACAAAATTATACAAATAATGCGCTAGCATTTTTCATTCGAGAAATGCGAGAAACTGTTATATCTTTATGCGTTTGTGTCTAAGGTCAAAAGGACAATAAAGAATGAGAGAACAGTCGTAAAATAGCATGCTTTATGGTCAGGCCATTTATTGACTGAAATGAAAAAAAAAATATATAGTTCGCCACATTTTTAAGTTTAGGAATTATTCGTTACATCTATTTTTTGTGTAATTGAGGGCACTCTGAAACGCTGACTGAAATGATTTTTTTATTACCGGTTATTTTGACCTTGCAAACAAACCTGCGGTAAAATTATGCTGATTGTATACAATTTTTTGAATTATTTGAACAGTAATCCAAAAACATTGAAAAAAGGACGAGTTTTACTTTAATTATACACGAGGCAGCCCTCGAATATTGCTTTATACTACAGCTATGTGGTAGTTTTGCGTCCTTATGAATGAGAAACAGTGAAATGCATGAATCTGTTACAAGTTTTAATACTCGAAAGGTTGCTGAACCCCGTTTACTCATTCTGTGTTTCGGAATGGGTTATCCGCCTAAACGTAGTTGCTGCAACCTTAAAGCTGAACAATCGCAGCCACTTATATGTGTATCATACATAATACAGAAGGTGTTAGATAAAGTTTGCAGTGGTATATAAAACGCAAATTACACCACTGAAGTGGTGATGGCGGCTTTAACGAGAATTAACACACTGTACTGGAAGTCAACACATTTTTAGCTCACCTGAGCACGAAGTGCTCAGGGTGAGCTTTTGGGATACCGTGATGTCCGTCGTCCGTCGTACGTGTGGACGGACGTCCGTCAACTTTTGCTTGTGTACACTCTAGCGGGCACAGTTTTGATCCAATCTTTATGAAACTTTGTGAGAATGTTTTTTCTCCATAAACTCTAGGACAAGTTCGAAACTTGGTCATGTCGGGTCAAAAACTAGGTCACTAGGTCAAATCTTAGAAAAACCTTGTGTACGCTCTAGAAGGCACAGTTTTCATCCAAAGTTCATGAAACTTTGTCAGAATGTTTATCCTCATAATATCTAGAACGGGTTTGAAACTGGGTCATGTCTGGTCAAAAACTAGGTCACTAGGTCAAATCATAGAAAAAACTTTGTGTACGCTTTAGTGGACACAGCTTTGATCAAATTTTTCTAAAACTTTGTCAGAATGTTTATCTCCATGAATTCTAGGCTAAATTCGAAACTGGGTCACGTCGGGTCAAAAACTAGGTCACTAGGTCAAATCTTAGAAAAACCTTGTGTACGCTCTAGAAGGCACAGTTTTCATCCAAAGATAATGAAACTTTGTCAGAATGTTTATCCTCATAATATCTAGGACAAGTTCGAAACTGGGTCATGTCTGGTCAAAAACTAGGTCACTTGGTCAAATCATAGAATAACCTTGTGTACGCTCTAGAGGACACAGTTTTAACCCAATCTTTCTGAAACTTTGTCAGAATGTTTATCTACATACACTCTAGGCAAAGTTCGAAACTGGGTCATGTTGGGTCATGAATTTTTGTCCAAATTAATATCCTCATAATAGCCAGGACAAATTCAAAACTGGGTCATGTCGGGGCAAAAACTAGGTCACTAGGTCAAATCATAGAAAAACTTTGTGTATGCTCTAGAGGACACAGTTGTAATTCAATCTTTATGAAACTTTGTCAGAATGTTTATCTCCATAAACTCTAGTCCAAGTTCGAAACTGGGTCATGTTGGGTCAAAAACTAGGTCACTAGGTCAAATCTTAGAAAAACCTTGTGTACACTCTAGAAGGCACAGTTTTGATCCAAAGTTCATGAAACTTTGTCAGAATGCTTATCCTCATAATGTGTAGGACGAGTTTGAAACTGGGTCATGTCAGGTCAAAAAATAGATTATTAGGTTAAATCATAGAAAAACCTTGTGTACGCTCTGGAGGACACAGTTTTGATCCAATCTTTATCAAAATTTGTCAGAATGTTTATCTTCATTAAATCTAGGCGAAGTTTGAAAGTAGGTCATGTCGGGTCAAAAACTAGGTCATTAGGTCAAATCTTATAAAAAATCTTGTGTACGCACTAGAAGGCATAGTTTTGATCCAATCTTCATGAAACTATGTCAAAATGTTTATTGTCCATGGTATTTGTAAGCCCCCTATGAAACTGAGTAACATCAGGTCAAAAACTAGGTCACTAGGTCAAATCTTAGAAAACTTTGGTGTACACCGTAGAGGACACAGTTTTGATCCAGTCTTCATGAAACTCTGTCAGAATATTTGGCTTTATGAAATCTAGGTAAAGTTTGAAACTGGGTTGTGTCGGGTCAAAAACTAGGCCACTAGGTCAAATATAAGAACGACCTTGTATACGCTCCAGAGGGCACAGTTTTGATCCAATATCAATGAATTTTGTCGGAATGTTTATTCTTACAATATCCAGGCCAATTTTGAAACTGTGTCATGTCGGTTCCAAAAGTAGGTCAAATATTAGGAAAACCTTGTGAATATTCTAGAGGTCACAGTTTTGATCCAAACCTATTGAAATTTTGTCAGAATGTTTATCCTCACAATATCTAGGCCAAGTTTGAAACTGTGTCATGTCGGGTCAAAAACTAGGTCAGATCTTAGAAAAACCTTGTGTACGCTCTAGAGGACACAGTTTTGATACAATCTTCAGGAACCTTTGTCAGAATGTTTATCCTCACAATATCCAGGCCAAGTTTGAAACTGGGTCATGTCAGGTCAAAAACTAGGTCACTAGGTCAAATCTTAGAAAAACTTTGTGCACACCTAAGAGGGCACAGTTTTGATCCAATCTTCATGAAACTTTGTCAGAATGTTTATCTCCCTAAAATCTAGGTCAAGTTTGAAACTGGGTCATGTCGGGTCAAAAGCTAGGTCACTAGCTCAAATCTATATTAAGTTATGCTGCAAGAATCAGAACTAACATTGCAATGATGCCAGCCACAAACTCCTTGGAATACATTAGTTTCATCACAGTGAGATAATGATACTACCATTCTATCATCTGTGTTTGCCTAGTTCAGTCTAGTTCAAATCCATCAACATGAACAGGAACTTTTCGGAGAAGCGACTCTGCCATTTTCAGCTCACCTGAGCCTTACAGTATTAGTGTTAGCTGCCTCTGTCATCCGTCCATACCATTTTCAAACATCTCTGAAACCACTGGGCAGACTAAACTCGAATTTCATTTGGAGCCTGCATATGGGTCAAAGGATTGAAAGTTCTTCAAATGATATTGGTCACATGACCAAGGTGGCCGCCATTCCCATGTATGGTTAAACTCTTTTAAATCTTCACCAGAGCCAGTGAACTGATAAATGCTCAGGTGAGCGATTCAGGGCCACCATGGCCCTCTTGTTTCTTTTACTTCCATTTCAAAAGGGGTCAAACACGCTTTAAGGTAAACATAGTCGTTTATGAGCAGTTTGGCCTTTCAGAGTGGGTTCGTTTTGGGAATATGGGACTCGTATCACAAGAAAGCCAATACTAAGCCTTGAAATCAATCGAATCCCATTGAACGTTTTTTTCCTGTCGAACTAAATTTGATAAAGATCCCTTAAAGTGTCCGAAATGAAAATAGCTTAGTTTGCAACCACCGTAGATCCAGATGACCTGCTTGATCTGGTTATGCACTGTTTGTGCTCTAGTGTTGGAGTCCAAGTTAAAAAATAGCTAGGACGAAACTTTATTTTATTTTTGTTGTTGAAATTTTGCAGACGCACCTGTTTATACGCCCGATTGAGAAACGGGACGTATTATGTTATGGCGCTGGCGTCCGTCTGTCCGTTGTTAATTTTTCGATAACTCCTCCTACAGGTTACATCCGATTGAGCTGAAACTTGGCATATAGTAAGACTATGAGATGGACCAGCGCATATTATTCGGAGGTTACGCTCCAATGATTTTTAGCGGGGTTACAGCCCTTTACGTATTTTTATGGGGTGTTCGTTTTCGGAAAACTCTTTCTACACTTTTCATCCAATTAAGATGAAACTTTGTAAATAGTAAGACCACGATGAGGAGTAGCGCATATTGTTTGCAGATTACGCTCCAATTTTTTTTACAGAGTTACAACCATTTGATAAAAGCTCGACTATGGCAGTTTGTATGGCAATTCTTGTGCGTTCCATAACCAGGTTATTCTTTGGAATATCTTGATGCAACTATATATATATGAGGTTAAGACAACGCGTCACAGACAAGAATAGTTACTCCCCTATACTTGGTTTTTGAGTTACATCCTTTTGATTGTTTTGTTAGACTATATTTGTACACCGCATAACTAGGTAACCCTTTGGACTGTTGTGATGAAACATAATTGTAATGTATATTAGGTTGACACGGTATGTCACATATAAGAATGATTGCCTCCCCTTACTTATTTTTGGGGTTACCTCCCTTTGAATAATTTCTAAGGCTCTTCTTGTGTAGGCCATAAATAGGCAACTGTATGGACTAACTTAATGAAAATTTATAGCAATGTGAATTAGCTTTGGGTGGTGAGTCTTATATAAGAATAATTGCTCCCCTTCCTTATTTTTGTAGTAACGTCTCTTTGATTAATTTCTGTGGATTTTCTTTTGCAAGTGATTACTAGGCAACTGTATGGAATATCTTAATAAAATTAATAGCAATGTGTATAAGGTTGAGACAGAATGTCTAATGAAAGAATAATAACTTCTCTTCCCTAAGTTTTGGAGTTGTATCCCTTTGATTACTATTTAAATTTAAAGAGTAACTACACTTCAGGAACTAACTGAATCAGATCCCAAACCCTATCCCCAACATTAAGGCTATTCTTGTGAGAACCCTAATGTTTGGAATATCTTGATAAACTTGATAGCAATGTAGACGAGGATGAAATGGTGTGTGTCATATATTTATTTTTCTAGGTACAGACGAATTATGTCCCTTTTACTATTTCTTAGACTATTTTTGTGGGTGCCATTACTATATATTTGTTTGGGATATCTTTGTGGCACTCTATAGCTATGTGCGATAGCTTGATACTGAGTGTTCAGTATGGGAATGGTTTCTTCCCCTAACTTAGTTTTGGAGTAAGTATTTACAGACTTCTTATGCACAAATTCATACCTTTTTGTGGCTGATTGTCAGGGATATAGATCTGTCCAAGGTACTGACGGGGCCCAAACTCACTCAGAAACGGGCGTATATTGCCCCGCTTGCAGTGCTCTGGTTTCCTCTGCTCTTCATGCTTTACGGTTTAGGTTTGAAATTCCGCATGCTTATTTCACTCAAGGTGGATTAGTGAGGTATAATTAAATGACGTTTGACATGCCGGTTTTGCACGTTTTCCACGTGCAGCAAAAATAGACAATATAATTTTGCTGTTCATCTTCAGAAATTTCGGGCGTTTTTCTAAATAAGCCACAACGTTTTGCGTTTTATTTGCTCGATGAAAAGGCTCCTTGTGGCAAGCACGATTCATACACGAAGAGGCAAAAGAAAGTATACTTTTCTTTAAGCCCGAATTTTTTTTTTCACTGTTCAGGTCCATTATTCTACACGATGTTTCTCTTTTCAAAGTACAATTATGTGATAATAATGACTCGCTTGACTAGCAACACTATACGTACATTTTGGTTTTGTCCTTGTTGCACGTGCATCATAGAAAACGATACGATTTTGCTGCAAAATCAGTATGTAATTGCATTTTTAGTTGTTTTTCTGAACAAGCCACAATGTATGCGTTTCATTTACATGACGTCAATGCTTTTGGTGCAGACAGAAGTCATAACAGGCTGACCGCTTAGAACGGTTCGTGACTGGCTTAATAAAATACACTAGAGTCACGACTGATTGGCGATGAAGTGTATACTTTCTTTTTCCTCTGACTACTTTTTCCTCTGCGTGTATGAATTTTGTCTGCCATAGAGAGCCTTGCCATCGTGCAAATGAAACGCAAACGTTGTGGTTTGTTCAGAAAAACATCCGAAATTTCAAATTCAGATTTACAGCAAACTCGCATTGTCCGTTTTGCTGCACGTAGAAAAAAATGCAAGACCGGCATGTACGTTCAGTGCTGCTAGTCAAGCGTTTCAATAAGTAATTTTACTACACCAGATCAATGTACCTTGTGTAAGTAACCCATGCAAAATTTCAGGCATGAGCCAAGAGAAATGAGTAAAATATATGCATTTAATAAGTGTATGCTTTTCTTCGCCTCTCAGTATATTTGGATAGACTAGTTAAGGCTATTTTTATCCATGTCGACAGAATGTCACGTAATTAACCTGTTCATATTGTATATTCGATGATGTACAGTACTGTAACATTGTTTTTGTAGTATAATACGTTATCAGAAAGAATTTTCCAAGCGGCTACACAACGTTGAAACATTGTCGTATCAGTTTCTAATCAATGTTGATTAAATGTCATGAAGTGGATGCACGCTAATGCAACGTTGTGTACCTGCTGGATTATTTTGTTGTTTTGTGTTTGTATCTGTTGTTGTATTTTTTCCCTTTGCAAAATATGATGACGAATCAGTAAATTTGCCATTACATGTATTTTCCTACAGCTCTGTTCTTGAAACCAGCAAAACAAAGGCGAATACTTTTAATCTGAAATTGTACACTTTAAGTGGCAGTAACTCTACCATTTTCATTCATGCCTCTTCGCAATGGGAGTCAACTCTAAAAGAAATTGAATTCTTTTCCTGTAGAGCAGTCCTCGTTTTCGGAGAGGGTTTATCATCTCTTCTTTAAGAGTTGACCCCCTTAATGACTTCGCTAAATTTTAAAGTGGGAAATGACACGCTACGGCATATTTTACTGATGATATGATTTTTAATTGTATGTTATGTCGAACCATTCTTATCATTCGAACAGAACCCGAGTTAACATCACTGTTTGCTGTTTTATCGAAAGTTTTAGAAAACCAGAGGCATTACAAATATCTCAGTAAGTCTGAAAACTTAAAATATCTTCTCTGTAATCAAGGGGCCCAGAGCTTATATATTCAGTATATAGCAATGTTTAATGGTCCTCTAGATAAATCCTGTCAAACAAGCCCCGGGGGTCGGGGTGGGGTTTGGTGCCATTTGTTAATAAGAGCTATGTAGCTATAGCTTTAAAAATCTTCTTCTCTGACACTACGAGGCCCAGAGCTTAGATATTTAGCGTGTAGCAATGTTTAGTAGTACCCAACATAAATCCTGCCAACCATGCCTTTAAGTGGGTTGGGTTCACTTTCAGGGCAAGCAACTCTGTCATTTTCATTTCTGCTGCTCGTCTAAATGGAATTAACTCTTAATGGGAAGAGTTGCCTCCCATACCTCTTTTTAGAAAGGTTTTATTGCCCGGAAAATATCCAACAAGAAGGCACAGAAGTTGCTCCCCTTTGACCACTTACAGAAAACTAGGCATGTCCAGATCCACATCGGAGTATCTCCATGTGAGGAAGGATACAAATAACGTCGAGTAGTTCTTAAAGAACAAATTCGCAAAACTTCAATTTCACACAAATTTCTCAACACAAGTTTTTTTGTTTTTTTTTTTGGATTGATATTTATATTGATATTATGTTTTTATGACAGCCTTTTCATAAAATAAAGTATCATTATCTTCAAGTTTACTTTATGCCGTCCAGAGTAAAAGAGGCCTTACATATTGTTTTTCAATATTTCTGTCATGTTAGTGCGAGGAAGTAATTTCACATAACATTCCTCTCTTTATCTCAAACTCTAATATCTCTTGGTAGCCTCTTAAATTAAAAATTACAGGAAGGACACTTTTTACCTTTACATGTCAACCCTTGTTATCTAAAACTACTTTTATCTGAAAGTAATTTTTCTGGGACCAGAAAAGTTACTTTGAGATATCCGTATTTTGATATGATTTTCACTTTTGAGATATCGAAAGTTGACTGTATTAGTCAGCACGCCTGGTAAAAGCGCGATTCCGTTCTAATCAGGAAATAAAAGTTAAAATTTTTGCAAATATTAAGCCAGAATATGGCAATGTTGTTTGAGTCATCTGTATGAAAAAGCATTATTTTGTGTTCTAAGATTTGATCCGAAGCAAAATTTGCGGACCCCTGATAGTCGCAGAACCGAAATTTCGGGTTGGCCTTTAGTTGGTAATTTCGTGATCACTTCACCACTTATGTTTTACAGACGTGAAAATTCATACTTATATACTTTACATATGATTATCTACCGGTAATAGTAAGTGAGAGGTAGGACTCTGTAAGTAAGAAGAGGAAGTGAGATGTATGAAGTGAGAATTTCCAATTTTCTACTTCTCACTCTCTACTTCTCACTTTCTATTTCTAACTTCCTAGCCCTAACTTATGACAACATAATATTATTATGTGCACTGAATATAAAACTAAGAACTAGGAGGTCAGGAGTGTTAAGAAGGAAGTGAGAACATAATTATTATGTGCACATTATGTGCACTGAATATAAAACTAAGAACTAGGGAGTGTTAAGTAGGAAGTGAGAACTATGAAATGAGAACTTCTGAGTTCGTTCTTTTCTCGCCCAGCTTCTGTTGCACTTTCGGCTTCCAACTTCCCAGTTCATGCTTTTCCATTCCTACTTGTCATTTCCTTCAATATGTTATCTGCAGTGAATTTTAGCTTAGAGCTAGAGAGAGTGAAGTACGAAATCAGAGGTAGAAAAGTGGGTACCACGAAATAAGAAGTGGAAAAAGAGAAGAAGGAAATGTGAACTGACACTTGTTTATTCGTACAAAAATAGCATTATATGACAATACAGAGGAAATGTGCATAACACGTAGTGATATCTAAGTTGTTGATTTGTGTATTGTACCTGGTTTGTATGAATAGTTGCAATAATTTGACTCTTTCTGCTTGCGAGTCCGGCAACTGTTAGTCCAACAGCTTTTTTCACAATATGTTTTAACAGAATCAAATAAATACAAGCAAACTCTCCTGTTTCATTCTGCTGCCTTTCTTCATGGAAAATTTTGTCCAAAGAGATATACTTCGAAATTTTATTTGCTTTTTTTTCCGAAACTGTTGGAAGTATACTTATATTGAAGGTAACGTAATTTTCTTTCATTCCAGTTTTTAAATTTGAGCCGCGACACGGGAAAACAAACAAAGTGGTTGTGCGCCCAGCGCAGACTCAGATCAACCTGGGCATCCGCCCAGTCTGATCAAAGTCTTCACTATCCGCATGGAGGTAGCTTAGACCCTTTGCTACCCTTAGGGCCCTGAACGAAGAGTCTGATCAAACTGGGCAGATGCCCAGGCTGATCTGAGTTTGCGCTGGGCGCACAACCACATTGTTTTTGTTTTTTTTTTCGTGTCGCGGCTCATTCATAGTTTGTTTTACTCCAGAAGTTTGAAACCAGTTGCTGGACTTACTCGCAAACAATCCAACAGACTCAAAATGTAAAACAAACTTGTGTTAATGCATTGTGCCTGCTGGGAGAGCAGTGAGAACAATTGTTGTTCAATAATAGAGGAGACTTTATTAATATTTATAGAATGTTATGTTATTCAAACACATATCACTTGTTTACATATCATTGTTTTAAATAGATTGTAAGTATATTAAAAGATGTGTGTAAGGGTGTGTTTGTAATTCCATAAATGTATCAGTAGTTGTAATAACAAAAATGAATAGGATTTCATATCTACTTAATATACTAGTTGAAACGGGGCGCTATTGGCCGGGCTTAGTTACAAACGTACGTAGTGTAAACACGTGTTGGCTGGCACCTGCAAGTTTGTGAAGCGTAGCTGTCCATTTGTTATAATTTAAGGCGAATGGGTAGACCAACTTCAAGTTTTTCTGTCATTTTTACAACTGAAAAGAGCTTGTTTGGAATCCTGTTTGCTTCTCTGGATGGCAAAGCCCTTCTAAAATAAGTCAATGTTTAAAAGGACATAGCTTTCTCGCCCAAGAGCAAATACCTTATTATAAGAGTTGACTTCCATTTATAAGTGAGGCAAAAATAAATAAAGATTGTAGTGGCTTTCAAGAGTGTATCCAGTCGCCGAGCAACGTCTTGCACATGCAGCTGAACTCGCCTGCTAATCAGTTTAAGGTGTGAGCGACCAGGAGTGTTGCTTTGGGATCTTCAGCCTTTCGAGACAATACATGAATTTTAATCTATATCGAGCCTTCTGCCAGAGAAAGAGAGAAAGATTAGAAATAAAGGATGGATGAAAAAATATAAGCCAAACCGACCTCCTCACCTACTGCAAGCATACTAGTCATGTACCCTACTTAAAGACAGTATAAGTAGGATACCCCTGGTCCAATATAAAAAACCGCGGCATGAAACAAAAGAAGAATAGGCGTTCAGGTGCTTGTTAGATTAAAATGAAGGGCATACAGTCAATCCCCAATGTCTCGGACACTGATATCACAAATTATCTCTTATCAAAGACTATAGTTTTGACACATTCCCGATTTTTATTTACATTTCAACTCTTGCTACCTTAAACTACTGATATTTCAAAGTAAATTTTCCATGACCAGAGATATCAGAAGTTTGGGATGACTTTTGACCCCGAGATATCTCGAGTTGACTGTATTTCTAGTTTGAAATAAGTCTCGTTCTATTCCTCCTCATTCCTCTATTAGACAGTTTGAAGAATGATAAGCTATATATAGATGTAATGTCTTTCTGAGACTGAGTTGTAATAGTGAGCGAAATATTCTGAGAAATAAATGTTTAATTGTTCACGGCTAATTTGTCTGTTATTATACCCCTACTGTAAAAAAATGGGAAGAGAAAGGTGACGTATATGCTGGTTTATCTCTGTCCTTTTATCTTTCAATGCTGCAAAAGATAAAATGTTGAAACATATCATTTTGTCACGTATGTAACTCGTCCTGCTCTTGATAATAATAACAAAGTTTCAGCTGCTGTTGAAGATAGAGGTTGATATTTTGCGTATGAATTGACAATGGCGTGTTTTATTGTGGAATGATGAACATGCTTATTGTCATTGTTATAAACTCTGAAGGAAGATCCTCCAGCAGAAAGGAACGCACGTTTGTGTTCAGTTTTATTTCTGAAAGTGATGTACATATGAGCCGCGACACGACAAAACAAACAATGTGGTTATGCGCCCAACGCAGACTCTGATCAGCCTGGGCATCCGCCCAGTCTGATCAGAGTCTTCGCTGACCGCATGGAGGTAGCTTAGGCCCTTAGCTACCCTTTAAGCGCTTAGCAAAGAGTCTGATGAAGCTGGGCGGATGCCCAGGCTGATCTGAGTCTGCGCTGGGCGCACAACCACATTGCTGGTTTTCTCGTGTCGCAGCTCAATTATTTTTTTTTCATAACAGATTCCTAAGGCTCAACTGTGTCAGTTCCTGATCATGGCATTATCGTCTAATTGGTTACATTTGAGCTGAGAAAGTTAGACCTTGTTTTAATCTAAGATCGCAAGTTTTGGAGATAAAGTATTTAGAGATTTGTTACTTTGGTTTTCATGAGTAGAGGACTCCTTCATAAGTTATTATCACAGTAAGACTCGCCAGTCCTTCAAGTATGAAGCTAGAGGAGTACATAAGGCACCATCATGGCTGTTGTTTGTCAGATAGGGTAATCTCACAGTAGGGGTCAAATGTTAACTAGGGACGAGGCTTGCTGGGCCTCTTGTTGAAATTCTGACCCCCGAGGATGAGACTGTTAATTTAATAACGTACATGGAAAGGCTGGTGATGGATTATTTTCGCCCCAAAAGACAATCAAACTCCACTTTAAACGGATATTATACAATTTTCTCTAATTAAAATACGGTTTTCATCTATGAAAATAAATAGGAATAACTCCAGTGTGGCCTCATGGAGCGTTTTTATGCAGAAAATAAAGATCAGACTATATCTGGGTCTGTTGGGTACACTTACCATTTTTGTCTGTTGTGTACTTACAATGGAGAAACCCTTAGGTCTGCTGAGTATATTTCCTGTTTTCTTTTTTAAGTTTAATTTCAACCATCTAGTATGAGGACAGCTCATTTCCGTGGGTATTCAATCAGATTTGTCATCTATTGACATGACAACATAAAGGCTGGGAAATAATGACAAAATCAAGCAAAAAAGGGGTGAGAAATAATGACAAAACCCAGCAAAGAAAAAAAATCAGGGGTGACGTTTCTGGTGTAACAACATACACTGAAGGACTTTAAAAACGCAAAAATTAAAATTCATAAAAATTACTAATTTCTAGTGTACTAATTTAATTGAAATTTGGCAACGATGACCATCAATATGTCAGCAAAACATGTTCAAAATTTCATATAAAAATAATGAGTAATATTAGCGCAACAGTCTATCAAATAGCAATACCCTTAGATTCTAAAGTTGCAAGTACTATCTCAATCAGTGACATGTCTAGAGACAAAGGCGACCAGTCAAACTTTGCTGCCATAATACTGACGGTGAGGCGGGCAGTATGGACTAGGGCATTGTCTTGTTGGTATAAAAATTTTTCCTCTCTTATAATTTTGACGCACAAAGAGTATTACCACAGGACGAAGAACATTGTTATTGTAGCGTCTTGACGTCGGCCCGTAATGCTTCGGTGTCAACCTTTACTGTCCCAGTAGCCTGGTAACGATTTCTAAGGCGCTGAACAGTCAACAGATTGCAATTACAATGTCATGTGACGTCAGAAACACACAGCCCGTCTTGTAACATTCCGATTTTGCCAAATCGTTCATGTTTGGACAAGCGTGGCGAGATTAATAATGTTGTAGAACTAAAGCTTAAGTGTTTTTTAGACATGTATAACTACAAGCTACAAGTGAAATGGTAATTTGTTTTTCCTCATTCATTCGTGGGTACACCACGTGCAAAAAATTGTAAAACAATGATGCATAGCTAGAGGTGGCCAGTGCATTTAAAAATGCCGGTTTTAGATATAGATAGAAGCAGAGTATCGTTACCAGCCGATTTTATCTGTTAAAGAAGACAAAAAATATTCTGGGTGCAAGAAAAAACGATTTTCATTTTTTTGCGTTTTTAAAGTCCTTCAGTGTACTTGGGCAGGACAATGGTTGACGTTTATCTTCTAGTATTTCTTAATTTCAGTTTATACGGCTGATCTTAGTGCTGTGGGTAATAGGTGGTCACATGTTTTACTTTTATTTCCTCCCGTATGTCGATTCTTTAAAACCAATGACAGTAGAGTGACGTTCGAATCTTATTTCATCGTAATGAATTTGGCTGTGTGGATTTCTTTTTATGGCGATATGATAGGCCACCAACCCTCCAGCAACAGTAACAAGGGGTGAATTCCCACCATTTGGAATTAAAAGTGTTACCCTGCTATAAAAAGAGGCATTTTGGATGTTTATATAGTCTGGTATTTGGATTTTATAAAACGTATAAACATCATACGAATAGTACGTTTTCATATTTTAACGATAGGAAGATTGTCCGGAAACAATAACATTTAGCCGCGACAAGATAAAACCAACAAAGTGGCATATGTGCCCAGCGAAGACGGATCGGCCTGGACATCCGCACAGTCTGATACGACTCTCGCTATGCGCTCTAAGGGTAACTTAGGGTCTAAGCTACCTTCATGCAGAAAGCGAAGACTCTGATCAGACCGGGCGGATGCCCACGCTGGTCTGAGTCTTTCCTGGACGCACATGCCACTTTGTTGGTTATGGCGTGTCGAGGCTCATGATAAATGTATACACTGATCTTAAGTACCTCTCTTGAAACAATACTTGACACTTAATACGATATGTACGAATGTCACCAAATTCGTATCTCTCATATTAAATTCTTTCCTAATGACCTCTAGCAGCTCTAGCAAATATTGTTACAAATGGACAATAACAGCTTAGTTATATTTGTACGTTCCCAATATTGTCTGAAACAATATTTAATGGACAAATTTCTTTTTTTCGTTTGAAATTGATAAATGAGCAAACAAAATAGTCCGTTTAATGAATTAATACAGATTCTGAGATTGCTGACGGATGTAATATATATCTGCACACTCTGTTGTTTCAAATTATACCTTGCTGATAGAGGCTTTCAAAAAAAAAATTGATTTTGAAATTGAATTTATATCAAGCGTTATTTTAATACGTTTAAGATTGCATATTAATAGCATATACTCCAAAACGATTATTATATTTATGTTATTTTACTATTTCCGATTGACTGTGTGTTGTCAAATTCTGTTGAAACATATAAAAATTACTCTCTGTACTTGGATATACTTTACATTTCAACTCTCGTACAAAACGGAAGAATTCAAATTATTTGTTTAGCATATTTTAGATATTACATTTAATGGGCCCACCTTTTTGCTTTCCCGCTAACTTTCCCGTTAATTTTACGAACAACTTTCGTGACTATCTAAACGACTGAACCCGTCTATGAGTGGCCTACTCCTAGAGGAGCTCATTTATTCCTTTTCAGCATTGGTCCCAATTGAAAAAAAGAGCAAAAAATGAAAGAAGTTGTAGATTACCCTGAAAGGGAACCCATCTATCTGAATGTTAAATGTGAACTAAACGCTCTTGCATTCAGCTGATTTTTAGTTACCTATAGACATGCGAAATCACAACTGGGAACGGCGCTTAACGTTTGACGATGTGTGTGTCTCTGTATTTTGTGACAGCATGTATAGCTTTAATCGGCACTTGACAGTCACAGCAAATGTTGCCACAATTTTAGTGTCACATGGACTAATTATGGCGTTTTCTTTGTTTGCTGCTCGCTTGTTTTCACTCCTGGTTTATATCTCTTTTTCTACCGGAGAGGAACCAGATGGATTCTGTTCAAGGTAGGACGGATAACCGGAAAACTGCGTAACTCATCTAGCATCATAGTGTTTTAATTTATAACATGATGTGGAATTTAATTAGCTGATTCTACATCGCGAGCCGGTTGATATATGTTTTGTAATATTGAGCGTTTGGTCAATAAAATATAACAATATATGCCTTTGTTGGAAACAGGAAACTCTATTTCCCCCCCCCCCCCCCCCCCCCCCGAGTGGTTGAAGACCAAGGCATTATCGCATGAAACCGCCATGCCGAGGGTGATTGTGCATTGGGTCGTCCACAACCTAGAGGCGCGATATATGACTGTTGCTTGTAAAAGGCAGTTAATATGGATAAGCCCACAAATGTAAAACCTTGTTTTCATTTCCTGGAAGTGCCAGTTCAGAGCATGACATGAGACAGTCATAATATACATGTATTACTCACTTCTTTTGCATTCTGTCTCAAGGGGAAAACCCAGCGTCACGGCAGAGTCAATCACGTACATCCTCATACACTCAGTACGTGCGTCGGGTGTCAATTGCGGTACAGCCTCTCTTCAGTTATTAGACTAACTATAAAGACGGTACCGAGACGCAACACCGAGTCAGAGATGCAACCAAGGAAGCTGTGGGACTCCCGGTATGATAAGGTCTCCTTCTTATTGATCCCCACAATCACAAGTAACTAAATTTCTTAATTCCATTTATACGTTCAACATAAAACAAGAAACATATAAACACAAACTGTTTCTACTGTGAGTTACAATGGCGATCGAGTCCATAATCAGAAGAACTGCAACTTAAATTAAGTCAACAATGCTTCTGAAACTAGAGCCCGATTGCCACCACAAAACCTACAGTAGAAGCAGGAAGACCGTCAATAAATACAGATATTAACATTCACTTCTTAGTCTCCATCATCAGAATCACCGCCATCATAACTTGACTTTTTGCTGCTCTAACCCTCTTCATCACACTTTGGCTGATCCCCTGCAACACAATACTCGTAGAAATGTCTGTCATACCCTTGTCAACATAGGTCCTACGCCAATTGACACTCGACGTACGGACTGTACGAGTGTATAAGGTCGTAACAGGTGCGCTTTATGAGAAACGCGAAAAACAAAATATCTTTGGGTGACAGTAGTTCGTGGTTCTGAGGTATTACTTAATATCGTATTGCTTTAACCACATGAATTCATTAAAGGATACAGTCAGCTCCCGATATTGCGAACATTGCTATCTCCAAGTATTTTCTTGTATCAAAGAATATATTTCCTATTTTTATTTACATTTCAACTCCTGTTATCTCAAACTACTGATATCTCAAAGTAAATTTTCTGGTATCAGAAAATTTACTTTGAGATATTAGTAGTTTGGGCTGAAATTTGACTTCGAGATATCGAGAGTTGACTGTACATGCATTTCACATTTTAAGATTACGCTTACACTAGAAATGGATTAATCCAAACTGTGCAGCATTTACTTAGAATTAGTTGGTCAAAAGAGATAGGCAGATGTCTTGCTTTGAATCCTACCATTTTAAATTCCAGGTTCCAGTGCGAGTATAAAATATTCCAGCAGCTCGCAAAACTTGAAAACTCACATGATGAGCTTAACACAAAGTATAAAGACATCCAAGCAACAAGCCTTGCCCAATCACAACAGATTGACCAAATGTCAACAGAAATACAGGAACTGAAAGCCAGGACATCCGCTGTTGCCTTTAAAGTACGATTGTCAAAAGATTTTAAGATAAATGTAGGTCAAAGACTGATATATGATCATGTGGTAACAAATGTTGGCAACGCATTTATTGCTTCATCTGGCACGTTTCGAGTTCCCAGAAATGGCACCTTCTTATTCAGTGTAACAGCCTGTTCGAAAGGTGATGACTGGGGTGTACTTGATATCGTTAGTGATGGAATCACTATTGGACAAGTACGGTCCGGAAACAATGGTGGGTATTATGATTGCAATTCTGAAGTAGCAGTAGCATTTTTGGAGGAAGGAACATCAGTATGGATCGAGCGCTCGGAGGGAGGTAGCGGTGTTCAGAACGCTTTCCACTGGAACTCCTTTACAGCAGTACTTATAAACTAAGTTCGGTAAACTGGTACAAGAGAAGCAGCTGTGCAATATTCTTTTTTGTCTCCCCGAAGTGTGGACTGCCTGTGTAGTACCCCATTACCTGATCTAAATGGACTGATATTAGTCCGGACTAAGTATGCTGACATTGGGTTTATACTGGGTCAAGAATATTGTCTATGAGCCGTTGAATATACATACACGTAAAACAATGAATGGAATCTTTTGCAAAACTATATAATTGATATTACCTTTGGATACCGTTTTTTTTTTTTTTGTATTATAGTACTATTACTAAAGTTAAGCGAAATTCTGAACGTCGCTTAAAAAAATACAAAAGTATATAAACTTCATGAATAGAATTATTCACAATGCTTATCAGCATACAAGTAGAATAGCCATGTTTTATTTTGGCTGACTATTTGCAGAAGCCTGACCTTTTTGCCATATGATAATGGAATTGCTGGTTCATCAAAGGTTTCTGCACTCGAGAATGGGACATGCACAGTTAGATTACCATAGCAGGTAGCGTTTTAACGCTCGACATTTATGTTAGTTTCCAAAGCATTTTTAACCTTCTAGAGATTAAAAACATGTGAGCTCGACACGACAAAACCAGCAAAGTGACATGTACTCCACGCGAAGATTCACATCCACCTAGCTTGATCAGAGTCTTCGCTGCCGGCATGGAGGTCGCCTTAGCTGCCCTTTGAGTGCGCAGACAGGGAAGACTCTGATCAGACGGCGGATGTCCAAGCTTATCCGAGTCTTCGCTGGACGTACTGGCGACTTTGTTGATTTTGTCGTGTAGCGACTTTATTTTCACAACTGAACTGTATGCACCTGAAAACAAGGCAGTGGATTAATAACATTTAACCCTTAATGCGCCAAAAAAGCAGACGACAAAATTTAATTCTGCAGAAATTTAAAAAAAGGATTTGTCCAAGCTATATCATATTGAGAATTTAAAGACTATAGGGCAAACAGTGTAGATCCAAATGAGGTGGCTCATGATGAGCCATTTCATCTGGATTTACACTGTTTGCTAATTAAACAATTTTTCATTTTTGCGTTTTAAGGGTTAACGTTTGCTCTGACATACTTTTTTATGATTTTATTCATTGCTCCAAGTATATCTACAATACATAATGAGTGATCTTTATTGTCACCCGACGTAGGCGGAGGGGGACTATAGAAATGACCCTCGTCCGTCCGTGTGTGCGTCCGTCCGTCCGTCCGTCCTTCCGTCCGTCCTTCCGTCCGTCCGTCCGTCCGTCCGTCCGAAATCTTGTCCCCGCAACTCCTCCTACGTCTTTCATCGGATTGATTTGAAATTTTACAGATTGTATTCTTATGATATGAAGATGTGCATGTGGTTTTCGATTTTTGTTTCGGCCATTTTTGATGGAGTTACAGCCCTTGCTGACTCAGATCTTCCGAAATCTTGTCCCCGCAACTCCTCCTACATCTTTCATCGGATTGATTTGAAATTTTACAGATTGTATTCTTACGATATGAAGATGTGCATGTGGTTTTTTATTTTTGTTTCGGCCATTTTTAATGGAGTTACGGCCCTTGCTGACTTAGACCTTGTCCCCGCAACTCCTGCAACATCTTGTATCAGATTGACTTGAAATTGTGCAGAATGTTTCATCATGATCTGAAGATGTGCATGTGATTTTGGAATTTCAATTGTCCTATTTTTCACAAAGTTATGGCCTTTTGTCGTTTTTTGATATTTTTCCAACTTTTGAACCGTTTGACTGAGAGAGCTGAAATTTGGTATGCTATTAGCATTTGGTAAATTGATTATTCTGATTATTGTTAGGATGTGCTAAATTATAAGTGACAGAGTTATTCCCCTTTCATAGATAATAGACTTTCACTTAGAGGTAAAGGGATAACTCCAGAACTATTCATATTAATGGGCTGAATTTTCATAAATGCATTGTTCATTTTTCATCAGATTCATATAAGCAGGATTATGGCTCTTGTTTTTTTGTTACTGGGTATACAGTCTTGATGTTTTGGTCATTTTGTAAGGGCCTATAGTTTCAGTAACCTGATTTTACACATATATGCCCCGTTCTGAACTTAAGTATTTTATAAAGAGGCCCAGTAATTGTGTATATGTCTTTGCTTATGTTCAGTTATCATTTGCTCACCAGGTTCTGTAATATATGTATTTTCTGTTTTTGGCCATACATTTACTCTGAAACAGAATAAAGGGCTGAAGTTTGTGACACATTTCAAACGTCGGGTGACACTTGGCCGATGGCCTTTTATTTGTATAGTTTACATTAATGTTTTCTGTCTATATGCCATAGTGAAGGTGCTAGGGCATAGATCTTTCCACCCAGGGCCCTTTCTGATTCCTTTTGGAGTTTATCGCCCACTGAGGCAGTATTTCACTCTTTATCGAGCCACCGAGACGTTCGCAAGCACGAGGGAGAGGGATGTTGAAGAGTAAGAAAGGACGGATGAGATAAAAAAAAA
The DNA here is from genome assembly GCA_963989385.1 of Ctena decussata. Taxonomy (NCBI): domain Eukaryota; kingdom Metazoa; phylum Mollusca; class Bivalvia; order Lucinida; family Lucinidae; genus Ctena; species Ctena decussata. The sequence continues at coordinate 7,364,490 of OZ022498.1, forward strand.
AAACTCTAAGCAACCTAAATTCGCACCTACTGAAAGCACAGCAGGCCCTTGTGCTGGCTTTATCCAAAAAACAGTAAAAAGCCCAAGCACCAAAAGTTTCACATGGTAGCACAAGGTATGGCACGGTAGCACAAGGTGCGGCAAGGTAGGCACAAGGTGGTACAGAAAGGATAGAACAAAACTGTTAAATGATTGAACGCACTAAATAGTGAGAAATAGTTACATTAATAAGTATCTTTAATCACTTACTAGTCAGAGCTAACACTGAAAGGCCATTATGGGGTAACGAAAAATAACAATTTAGGATTTAAGCTTCTTAGAGAACACCAGACTTTCTATGCATAAAAGGTAAAACCGATTGTGTATCGTGCTCTGCATGTCATCTATGGATCCATGCTGATTGTATTTCAATAAAGGTCAAAGTCTTAGGAAAACTTAATGTGGTCGAGATCTGAAATTCAACTGCCATCGCTGTTGCTTTACTGATCGAAAGTTTTACTCTCAAAAGTTTTACTCTCAATGAAGTCAAGAAAGGTATACAAAGTCTAATGTTTTCTATTAAAATATCTCCTAGTTACATATTATAACCTGGTACTGTTGTTTCCACGAATGACAGGTATTCAGTAAACAGTACAAAAACCATTCCTAAACTCAAGGCAAGGTAAGCGTACCAAAGCCGTGAGAACGAGTAAAACGAGTAGAAATGCTAAAATAAAATAGGTACGGAACTGGTTGACTATTATGCATTATTCCCTGCACCAACTTATGCCTGCCTTGTGCCACCTTGCGGTACCTTGTGCTACATTGCGGTACTTTGCTGTTTTTAGTACGACCGCTTCGCCGAACCCCACCGGGCAAATGGCATTGTTCATAATATGATTTCTTACAATGCGATTCGAAACTGTGCAGATAAAGGGGCGTAAACTATATTTTTAGTGTGTATATCTTGATTTCTTAATTGCTCTGTTGGCTATTTCTGTTGCGTCCCATGAATGTTAAACGTTCCTATGTCCGCTTGCCTGTGGTCTTCTAGTAATTCGCATACCTGTATAGATTTTAAAGAGTAACTACACTTCAGGAACTGACTGAATCAGATCCCAAACCCTATGCCCAACATCAAAGGATAAGATTGACAAAGACATCCCAAACAACAATAAATTACAAGTGATAAGCCGAGTAAGCAGCTCTTTCCCAAATAGGTGGCAACTCAGCTATCTTTATTGAACTAAATAATTTAGACCTAAGAAGGGTTACAACAGACATGCAAATTATACGAAAAACATTTAACAACTATTTTTACCCATTTTCTATTTTTATTATAGAAGGATTAAAATGAGAACACAATAAATTAAACAGCACCGAACATAAAACAAATGCAACCGCAACGAAAGGGACGGTCAGTAATAACTACTGGGGGTTTAAAGCGGTTTTACTGGGCCCAAACCTTCACGCTCACCCTCCGCCGCGGTGCACACAATTAGTTGGTAGTTCGGATCGTATGGAGGTCCCCTAACTCATCAGAGAGTCATAACGGTCAACAATTAAAATCAAGAAAAGACCGTGATGAAGCAAGGATGAGGACTCGACAGCCAAAACGTGTTGTGACACCTGGAGATCCCTGTGGCGTCAGCAACACCACTGGAGCACTGGGGCAAAAGAAGACCACCAGTTGAACCTACTTTAATTTCCATTTTGATTTGTATTTTGAAATATATATTAGGTAAAATACGATGTTACTATTTTATGTATAGCTGGGAAAGAGCCGTTCTATGCTTTGGTTGGTTGGTTGATTTGATGCTTAACGTCCACGGTAAACAACTAAGGTCATGTCGAGACGGTCAGTTAACCTAACCACACTATTCCTGGGCAGGCATAGACCTCCTAAGCGGTTAACCAGTACTAAGTGCACATACTTTCGCCAGTAACTGACAACTGCCCTTCTTGAATCAGCGGAAGGAGAAACGAAAGTATGTGGCAAGACCGGGATTCGAACCCAGGACCTCTGACTTACGAGTCAGGTGCCCTACCGATTGCGCTACCCGGCCCGGCCCGTTCTATGCGTGTCTGTTGTTACTTGTTGTCAGTATATGTAATTAATTTCTTACCATTTTGGTCTTAAAGGGCGGGATTGTATTAGCGTCTAATCATTGCCTATCGTTTTTGCTTCGCCCTGTGTATTGTCTACGGTTACATGAACATGTATATGCGCCTGCTCACTGGCGCATGTGCATAGTCACAGTAGACAGTTTGCAGTTAGCAATAGCCATATAAGGCCGTATGTGTGATCCAATAGGTGTTTGTGATGGTTCTTTATACCGCATTCTTGGCTCAGTACAATGTAATTCGACAGCATTATTTGTAAGCCAAGCCTACGCCCATTGGATCAATAATCATCAGTTTTGATGAAGTTAGCAACAAATATCCATGCAGTGAAGTTTAGCTAATTCTTGTGTAATGGGGTTTACTATAACCTTATTTGTCTTTGCTTGTTGTCTCGGAGAAGGTTTGTTATATACATGTTTTCTTTATGTAAAACCTATATGATATATAGAAATTAATACAAAAAGAATAATAATAAAATAATAATAATGATAATAATAACAATGTTTTGCAAAATAAATTTCTTTCTGGTTCGAATTTAATTTAGAAAAGTAATAAAAATGCAATAGTCTGAATTCTAAGGCTAAAAATAAATTTCCTTTGGCTTTATTTGTGTTTTATTTGTATAATTTATCAATTTAACCCATTAATGCCTAGCGTCCATTAAAGGGACATAGGCAATCAATGAAGACCAGGATCAGAAGCCGCACCACTCGGCGTCCTATCCTGGTTCACACTATTTGCATAAGGCAAATGGGTATTTCGCTTAAAGATATACGCCCTCAATATTCTATTAACTTTCAAATTTCTTACGAAAAACTATATCCAAGGCATGATAATGATCGCTTGTAAAAGTACTTTTATCTGTCTACTTTATGATTTGTGATGGTCACTGAAAGTAGGAGAATTTGAGAAAATAAATAAATTGGCGGGAATAGCGGTCCGCTATTCGCGCCAAAAATGAAGACTGGATACGCCCAGTAATCAGAGTTAGTCAGCTTAAGTTATATCATGAATAATTCCAAGATCTTTCTTTAATCGCATTCAGACAGTTATTGGCTGAAATGAACTCAAGTGCACGGATTAGAGGTTAATGCTATTGTTAAGTTATTTACACCACCAATCATTAAATTCAAAGTGTGCTTGCAGAAACGCCTTGTTATTGCCACGTGGGAGTCAGTCATTTTGTGACGACGAAATATTCTTGAATATTCAACAAAAGTATGCACTGATATATCGCCTCTGCCTCCGTAATAAAGGTGTTTTCGCTGAAGATTGTTTGTACAAATTTAAAGAGTACAAGTCTTAATTGTGTTGCATATAACTAACCAGTTTTCTAATTTTGTGATTATTTCGTGATAAAATACGAGGGAATATACCTTTATAATGAAACAAAAAATATCAACATAAACCAAACCAAACACCTAAAATGACAAACGAACTCGTCTAATTTAGGAGGATAGAAGAGCGCACTTGACCTAAATGAGTTTGCATCATTGAGATACACAAAACTATTGAGTGAGTGAGTGAACTCGGGATTAACGTCCCAACAAAATACAGTGAGTGAACTCGGGTTTAACGTCCCACCAAAACACACCAGACAATCGAAAATATCATACACAAATGATAATTCACTTGTTTAAGTCTATATACCATAGTTACAACTCCCGATATCTCGAACATTGATATCTCAAAATATCTTCTTGTATTAAAGAATATATCTTCTAGTTTTATTTACATATTTATTTACAATTTCAACTCCTGTTATCTCAAACTACTGATATCTCAAAGTAAATTTTCTGGTACTTTGAGATATCAGTAGTTTGGGCTGAAATTTGACTTCGAGATATCGAGAGTTGACTGTAGACAGAAACTTGATTGATGTCATTCGCCATTGGGAACACCTTTAAAATATTTTGATGCGATGATATAATGTTGTACATCTTTGAAAAATCCTTGTCATTCATTGTAACTTGCATTTTCGTCAAGCCAGGAGTTGAAACATTTAGCTAAAGGATAAGCCTGATTGGAACATACATTAAAGTTCACAATATGAATATCTAGGAGCGTTTATCATCATAGTTTCTATCAACTTCTTTCAAAAGCTTTCGACATAATAGAACATTTTTGCACGACCAAAGGCATCTATATATTGTTGGTGTCTGTAAGTTCGGTAATTGCATTGTATTTCTAATGACGTCATAAGTGATGTCGCCGAAATTGAATAAAATTGACCGAGAAAAGGTAAATACTGTACAACTTGAAATTCAATCAGTTAATACTTAAAGGCATGTTTGAAAAGTCCATTTTCTCACTCACACAAAAGCACCGAAGTATATTGACATTTCACGTTGTAATTATTTGGTTCATCAGCCGATCAAAGTAAAAAGATAGGCAATGATCAGGAATTAATACAATCAGATACCATAGCCCGCCCTCAAAACCAAACGTGAAAGAAGTATATTTATTGATTGACAAAACATCACGAAAGACGTTGGACAGCGACTTGTCAGTGGTGGCATACGATGTCACTATGGTATGAAAAGAAGTTGGCAGCGTTTAGATATTCAACATGTAGCTAAAAGGTTGTTCCTCGTTTACTAGTGTTTTTCTGCATCTTATATGTGTCATCCAGTTCGGTTAACCAAATTTGTTTTTACCAAACAATTATGTCTGTTTAAAAAAAAAACAGATGTTAATATCCACTGTTGTCATTAAGTCACTGAAGATGTTCCAGGTATTAAGGACGACCAAAAGAAAGTTTCCAAATTATAATTATTATATCAACTTCGCAAAAAGCCATTGAAAGCTCGTTTTTTAGCAAACTCTAGATCTGCAAGTAAATCTGAATTTTTTATAATTATTATAAACATCATGCCTTACTGCTATTAAAACAAATTTAATTAATAAGTATTGTGAAGCTGTGCATAAAATACCTGGTAAAATAGTTTTGGTCAGTTATGAAACTCCAAATAGCTACTAAATAAACAGAAGGGCGAGAATTGGTCAACCTCAACCGGTCAAGCCCGCCACCTGACCGCAAACCCCTCTCAGTAATTTCATTACTGACCGTTCCAAGGCGGCACTTGTGTTTTGATTCTTCTGTGTTGTTCTATGTGTTTTTGTTGCTACATGTATGTCTGCATTTAATCAAAGTTGTTTCTTAAGTTAAGGCTTGCCCGGTGACCACCTACATGGGAAATAACTGTTCGCATGGCTGTTACTGATGATATCTTTGGTGGTGACTGATTATGTGTTGTCTTTTTCCCACATGGTGTCTATGTTAGGGTCTTGGATTGCATTTACATGTAATCAGTGTTTTTAGATTTTACCTATATAGTTTTGCTTGGGTTTCTAGTCATGTTGCTGACTTTAAAACTCGTAATAAAGATAAAAAGGGCTTCCAAAACAAGTTTTCTCGTATCACAAATTCCGTAAAGTTTTTTTTTTAACTTTTATCAACGCCAGTTTGTTTTGGTATCCCAATCTTATACTCCATTAAAACTCCAAATTAAAATAAGAAATATGAGCCCATGGTCGTAAACAATTATAGTGATATGAGATGACCTGATGTGACCTTAAAATGCGATCATAATATATTCTCCTAATATATCAGAACAGTTCATGGACAAAGACGCTATTCTCATAGATGTCTGAGCGGTCAGATTAAATACCGCAGAACGGCATATGGTACCACTAGGTATTACAATAAACTGCAATATATAGATAAAACGATTATAATTTCCGGTATGGCCAATGCAGGAATAACATTTTTTTAAATCAACTCCTCCCACAGTTTTTGAGCAATTAATTTGAAACATTGTACAGATGTTACTAGCCAGGCTAAGATGTTACAGTCATCTTGTATATGTGCACCTCCCTTTTTGGAAAGGACAAAATCATTTTAGACAAATTTACGGCCTTTTCAAACTTTTTTTTTTTTGAAAAATGGCCACTACAGGATGACAAGTTTGCATAATCAAGTCCTTCCACACTCTTTAAGCAACCAATTTGAAACTTTGGATAGGTATTACAGACATACTGCAGATGGTTTTTAGGGAAGAAAAAAATATTTTTGACCAAATTACGGCATTTTCAATCTTAGAAATTTTTCAAGAAATGGCTACTACACGATGAAAAGTTTGCTAAAATCAATTTGAAACCTTGCATTGGTATTACACACACACTGTAGATGTGCACCTGCCTTCTTGGAAGGACAAAATGTTATTTTTGAAGAAGTTATGGCTTTTTCGAAATAGGAAATATTTCCAGAAATGGCTACCAAGGCTGACAAGTGTGTATAATCAGCCCCTTCCACAGTTTAGGGGCAGTCAATTTGAAACTTTGTATAGTCATTACAGACATACATGTACTGAAGATTGTAGATGTGAACATGAGGGGGGGTGTGGTGAGTGGGGCACAGGCAAAGTACGGGGGCATCATCTGTGTCTTACAGACACAGTTTTCTAGTTTTCTTTGTAAATGTACATGCATAATATTGTGTTTCGCTGTGTCATTAGCTGAGAAAGTTATCTCAAGTTGTCTAAAACATAAAGATATGAGCAAAACTAATTACATTAAATTAATTTCACACAGCAATTAGACTAATATTGTGAATGAAATATGGCTGTTAGATGCATAAATAAACTCGTAATTAAACCATTAATTCTACATGCTGTGGCTTTATCTGGTTGTATGTGAACAATGTTTCATCGAAAATTATAAAAAGAAGATATGGAATCTAAAATGATGAAATAAATCAAATAGAAAATGAAATTTGATTAAACGAGCTTAAATGCTGACATGTTTAAACATGTGTTTTATGGTTTTGTAGCAAAACGATAGAATTCTTTGAAAGTGGAGTAGTCACAATACCAAACGCATTAGTAAACCATATAGATGCTCAGATAAGGACCCCAAAAATGAAGTGTGATCAGGGGCCGTATTCATAAAGCCACTGAAGTTGTTGCTATGCTGTTGCTAAGGCTAAATATCTATAAAGGAGATTCCCTACAACTATGAAATTTGGTCTGGAGGAACAGTCTTTGTTAGACTGTTCCTCCAGTGCAAATTTCATAGTTGTAGGGAATCTCCTTCAAAGAGATTAAGCCTTAGCAACAGCATAGCAACCACTTAAGTCGTTTTATGAATACGGCCCCAGGTGCTCGCGAGTAGTAATTATCTGTTAAAATCATCTTCATGTCAGTTGTACAAACTTTTTTAGAGCCCATGTATGAACTGCGCCAAAATCCTGTAAGGAGGAGTGGTCGTGGTCGGATGATTTTGTATGAACATCAGAGTGGTCCTGAACAAAATAGATATCCAGATACCCAAGAACAATGTTTTTATACCGACGATTTCTGTTATTGTGAAAGAAATTGTTTTTATTTCTATACGACTTGAGTTGTTACTATACTTCATAAATGATGAATATTTTTCCTTGACTTCGACAAATTCGGACAGGCTGCTTCGGACAAAGAACTAAAAGCATTTCACGTATGTCACACTTGTAGTTTAGGAGCCCTTTCTTCTACCTTAACTATTTTTTCTTTCTAAAGTAACAACTGCTCTAGAAAGTATGTCAAATGCATATGTTTAAATATTTAGTATATGAATATGTACTTTTCTTGCACAGAATACAGGACTAATTATCGATTTGGGTCAGTAACTGAAGCTATATATTATATGTATGCCATTTACCTTAAAACATATACAGCTGTTTCATTCTTACGACAGCGTTCACTTTCGAATAATTGATACTTATACATGTATCTTGAAGCTTATTTGATGCACGAACATGATTGCTTGGGATAATGACTCATTGTGACCCACAATTTGACCTCAAAGTAACAAAATGTCACACTGACCTATATTTCACGGTCCAGTAATTTTGCCATATAAACTGACGAGTGGTTGATTTACGAACATGATTGCTTGGGATAATGACTCAGTTTGACCGGATGTTTGACCTCAAACTAACAGTAGCTCACAGCGACCTACATTTCTTGGTCTAGTGATTTTGCCTTTTAACGTAAAAAAATATTTATGCACGAACATTATTGCCCCTGCTAGTGACTCAGTATAACCAGATATGTGACCTTAAACTAACAATAGGTCACAGTAAACTATATTTCTTGTTCCAGTGAATTTACCTTGTATCTTGGAACTGTTTGATGTTTGTATATGATAGCTTGGGAAAATGATTTTGCCTTTTATCTTGAAGATTATTTGATGTTCGAATATGATTGCGTCTGATAATGACTCAGTATGACACAAAGTTTGACCTCAATCTAACATTTGGTCACAGTGACCTATATTTCATGGTACTGAAGTTTTGCCTTATTTCTCGAAGACTATTAGATGTACGAACATGATTGCTTGCGATAATGACTTAATATGACCGGAAGATTGACCGCAAACTAACAGTTGGTCACAATGACCTTTATTGCATGGTCCTAGGATTTTGCCTCTTACTTTTTCATGGATTAACCTTATACCTCGGTAAATGGTTTGGGCTCACATTGTGAGTGACCTTATACTGGTTGTAGCTCACACTGTGAATGACCTCATACTGGTTGTAGGTCAGCATGACTCCTGTTTCACTGTTTATTGATATTGTCATATCTCTGACAATATTTTATTGGTTTGAATTATTCTTTGGATATAGAGAATACCATGTTAGTGTCTTTTTATATCAAGTTTATCAGGCGAGACCAGAAACAGCGTAGGAATGGCGAGGCTTGCCGAGCCAGTCCGACATGTTTCTGGTCGTGCCTGATAAACTTGATATCAAAAGACACTTACGTGGTTTTCTATTTATCATGCATCATTAGAAGATTTTACGGCGTAAAGAGCGGCAAACAAGTGATAAGCAAACGCAGTATTGTTCGAACTTGCTGCCGTTGTGAATGCGTTATGACGTAAGTCGGTAAAGTCAGTTAACCAATCGAATGCTAATATCATGGCCAACGTCAGTGTGTAGCCAATCGTCTTCAGAGATCGCTTCTTAAGGCATTACCTGATAACATTTGCGCAAGCGCAGTTCTATATTTACATGATATCACATCATGTTATCATACCCCTGTTATCAGGTGAATTTTTCAGCAGATGCATGATAAAACTGTTTATTCTGACACTGCAGTCGCTCTCATCTCATTTGGTCGGTACTACATGTAACCATATTGAACTTGCGCTTCTTAAAGTCAAGCTCCCGCAAAGTCGCGCTTTATTGTCTTCTGACTATGCTTGTATAGGTGTAAGAAACAGTTTGTGAACGTAACCTATATGATTTCATTAAAGTCTAAGGCAAATTATATGGTGACAATTGTATACTTCCATTATGTCTAGTGGCTTCCCTGTTGATATGCTTAATCTGGAGAAGAATATATGATGCTATCATGAGTGTGAGGTACGGGTAGACAAATCTGTCCCAAGGGTCACTGTTTAGATCACGAGTGTCTGCAAGAAAAAGAACCTACCATGAGTGTGAGGTACGGATAGACAAATCTGTCCCAAGGGTCACTGTTTAGATCACGAGGCTTGCCGAGTGATCCCAAACAGTGACCCGAGGGCTGAACTATTTCGATTCTAACACTCAAAAACGCTGAAAAAGTATTATTTTCATTCAAATTCTCCCAACCTTCCTGCCAGCGCGTTCATGCTCCCGCCAATATTCTTAACTGTATCTAAGGTAAATGAACGCTATTATGGCGATTTTAGAAAGAAAAAGAGACGTTACACCGTCTAACGTCTCAAAACGTAACAAAATTACGTCAGTGATGCCAGTGACGTCAGCAATTAGACACACGCGCTCCGAAACAGTGAATTGTTGCAGAAAAAAAACACGGAAACTTTCCATTGCTTCTATACGCGCACTGTGTTAGAATAAACAATCATTCCATATAAAACAAAAAAATGACAAATAGAATGTTAAGGATACTTCTTGATTATACAACACCCTCATGAACTATACTGAAAGGATTTAAAAACTTCCACTTTTAAATTGCTGGCTGATGATCTTTTCACGAGTGAACGCGTTTAACATTTTACGACAAAATGCTTGAAACTCATCAAATTTAAAGACTATGCAGTTTATTCGAATCATTTTCATAAATGACGTCAGTAAAATAGCGTTACATCTCTGAAATGCGTAAAGAGATGACGTCGTTATTTTAAGCAACACTCTTTTAGACGATTTCTAACTGTCTATATTTTGTTACGTCATTCACGTTGGTTTGCAATTGTGATTGCAGCCGATGCTGTCGCGCAAAACCAATTTCGGAGACGGCGTCGACTGAAGTTAAAGTCATGGCCTCTGGTTTTTTGTTTCGGTTAGCTGCTTTTCTGTCGGTCTTTTGGGCTTCCCGTAAACCGTGCACGTCGTCTGAGATTGTAAATTGCCGTAATCAACCCATAAAATTGTCTCGCGACGTCACTTTTTGAAATTTCGGCATTTAACTGGCCCCAAAAATCTGCACCCGTTTGCGATATTTAGGCGCGTTATGGGAAATAAAACAATAGACCGACTTCAAACTTTTAAAAGTTGATTTGATATTGTAAGAGGGAAGTTTCCTCAGAAAATTGTATACATGAAGTGATTCATCTGTTTGCAAACTGCACTAAAAACATGAGGAACACGTGCTTATTCCTGGCCGATTCGGTTGAACGATTTCAAATTCGTGATACTGACGTAATCAGGTATAAAATAATATACATGTTGTGAGAATTTGGTGGGCGTAGCTATATTCATTTTTAAGATATTGAAAAATAAAGGGTGGAAGTTTTTAAATCGTTTCTGTATATTATTTGACTACGCAGTGTCAGGAGGAGTCCTCAAGAGAACCCTTTTTGCTGCATATAGAGACGATAGTCAAGGGATTTTATGAAACTCCAAATTATTTAGATAGCCAATCTTAAGCATAGAACCATAACCACCTGTGACAAAGTGGTTGTGCGCCCAGCGCAGACTCAGATCAGCCTGGGCATCCGCCCAGTCTGATCAGAGTCTTCGCTGTCCGCATGGAGCTAGCTTAGATCCTTAGATACCCTTTAACGCAAAGCGAAAACACTGATCAGACTGGGCGGATGCCAAGGCTGATCTGAGTCTTTGCTGGCGCACATGCCACTTTGTTCGTTTTATCGTGTCCCGGGTCATATGTTCATCACTTGTTCCAGTCTATGGATTAGTTAACAGAAAAGAGAAATTCATGCTTTTTCAAACAGTCTGTGCCTAGGAAATACGAACTGTGACATCTGAAGCATCAAATCGTCATTCACCATTTTAAGTAAATGTACTTGCTTAATATTTAGTATAATACTGTATAGTCTATTTCAGCTGTTTCTGATTGTATTGATGACGTTGCATCTCAGCCTTACTCTGGACATGTATCCGAAACAAATTTTGGGTACACTTGCCAGGCCTGGGCTTATTTCCCATCGAAGTTCACCGACAAACAGTTCCCAATCGATGGATCTGTGGCTGAAGCAAGCAATTATTGTCGTAATTTTGATGGGAGCGAAATACCTTGGTGTTTTACAACGGACCCTGACGTTGTGTACGGATTTTGTGACCTACGGATATGCTTTGGTATGTTTTACAGATATATTAATTACTCAGTCCATTAAACTGAATGAGTACGATTTTAGGAGAACCAACTCTGCCAATTGTTTGTCAATAGGGTCTACTCTTAAAGTCTCACTGTCACGTATTGAAGAGGGGTGGGTTTTACTGTGTTTCTAAAACGTGGCGAAACGTCAGTAAACGAAGTGAAAACGTAAATAGATATAGCTATATACGTGGCCTAGTTACGTTTGATTTAGAATGTTTAACCCACAAACATGGTGTTTAGACAGACGTAGCATATACCTAGTAAAAGGTAGCAACACGTAGTTAAGCGTGGTCAAAACATACTAAATGGAAGCCGAAACGCATTAAATATGTCCTCTAAGCCTCGGTCTGACTGTCAGGTATTGAGGACTACGTTTTAAAAACGTACCAAAACGGGAATATGCATATTGAAACGTAGTGAATACGTTTTATATACGGATATAGCTACATACGCGGACTAGCTACGTTTGAATTCAAAATTCACCTTAAACATATCATTTCAAAATACTTACTGTATGCATATCAAAAAACGTATTATAACGTATTCCAAACGTACTAGAACGTAGATGAAACGTTTTAAGTACGTACCATATGTGAAGGTCCTCTACGTACTACTACGCATCATATATGCTTTCCCACGTCTGAGTACGTTTTGTGGCGTTTTATTCTGCGTATTATTACGATTTGGTATGTTCCGTGATACCTTATCAAACTCACTTTGGCTTGGTGGTTATACCGGACACTACCTCATCTCCACTACCTAGTAGTCCCTAGTAAAACGTACGAAATCGCAGTAGGTAAGTAAACTGTTCTTGTGCCTTTGGGAAGCGTGGCACTAAGCCGTTTAATTAGCGGGTAATATGGAGTAAATCGTAGTTAAACGTATATGAAACGTACTAGAAACGTAGCCACACCTAAATACTTACAAAACCGGGTACATGTTTTTGCCACACTTAGGGCGGGAAACGTAGTACAGCGTAAACCTCAAAGCGTAACAGTGAGACCGGGACCTTACTGTTCGGGTTTTTCGCTAGGAGACATTTGAGCCAAAACACGAGAAAACCAACAATGTGGTAGTGCGCCCAGCGCAAACTAAGATCAGTTTGGACATCCATCCAGTCTGATCAGACCCTTCGCTAAGCGCTTAAAGGGTAGCTGAAGGTTTAAGCTACCTCCATGCGGACAGTGATGACTCTGATCAGACTGGGTGGATGCCCAGGCTGATCTGAGTCTGCGCTGGGCGCACAACCACATTGTTGGTGTTGTCGCGTCGCGGCTCATTTTAGATCACATTTTTGTAAAATGTTATCGTCCAGGAAATGAAGGCGAGACACATGATCCAGTTGTAAACATGCCGGAGATACATCCATACACCTTTTAAATTAATGAAAGGATTGATCCTAATTTAAACTAAAAGAATATATGACTGAACGTACTTAGTGATAATTGATGTCATTTAAGCTGCACCTGGAGTTTGCACAGTTTTAAAATTTTGTGAACGGCAATGTTTGCATCTTGCAGACTCTATATTAATCTAGTTTTCCATCGACGATGAAAACCCCCCAAAGAATGCTTCTTGCTACTGCTACACATAACCTGTGGAAAATTCAGTAGTATCCTGTAACGACTAATTTGTCAAATCAACACTGACATTTGCTGATGTAGAGATCACTATAAGAAAACAAAAATACAGTTTACCCTAGAGAGAACATGTCTAGTATTGAGGCAGTAAATGGATTGAGAATGTCAAAGGACAAAAATCAGGTTAAGGGTATTCACAATTTACCGATCTGAAGCAAACATGCCAGATATTGGAATAAAATAACTACAGGATTCCATATTTATGACCACAGTCTCACTGCGGCAAACTTGCCTTTGTGGAGATGCTAAATATGTTTTTGGTGAACATGTGTTTGGTAAATAAACACAAGTGTTAGTATTATATCCCGTTAACAAGTAAGTACAACATCTCTTTTTTTATCATTTTTATTTTTTATTTTTTTTTGTAATGAGGTTCTTTTTACCATAAATTTCCTATATTGTGTCCAAACATTTGCTTAAACCTATCTTTTTGGAGGAAAATGGGGTTTTTCCCTTGTTGTTGACCAAAACTTTGTTGAATGCCTGATTATTCTTTCTGACGGTTATCTTGATTATTGTGATTGTAATGATTGAACCAAAACCATCCGAAAAACTCTTTTAACCCAGAAATCTTCGAGGCTTCATATGCAATTTGGTTTCAACTCACCGAGTGGCTTTGGAGAAGATTTACATAATTTAAGTGCGAACGATGGCAATTCGTCCGACGCCAGACCACAGACAAAGATCGATCGAAGGAGCTCACCGTTTAAGGCAGACGTTTTGAGATTTTAATTTTACTTCGCTGCAGCGGGTGTTGTGCCGTGTGTCGGCCGTAATACGTCTCCCTGTACATCATCCATAGTGCAGATTTTATTTTATTCTCGTCCTTTGAGATCAGAGGATATATTCTGAGAAATCTGAAGTTTTAGATTGGTTTAGACTCTTATTCTAGATCATCGCCTTTTATGTTATTTGAACCTTTTTTTATATCAATCAGTCGTTGAAAAGACTGCCCAATTAAGATGAAGAAATTACACTTTGCTTTGCTCTGGGTTCGTCACCAGATATTGTCAGGGTCACTGAAGAGGCTTTATTAGCCGAAACTAGGTAGTCTGGCCCATGTTCCTTCTTTTGAATGTATTCTCTGCTCTTAAAGGAACTCTTTGAAATTTTAATCTATACAAGAATCAAAGGTGACAACAATACAAGTCAGGGTTTCTAAAAGCCTGGTTAAGAGCCTATCACATGAGCTACTTGGCCTGGTCTATTAACTGACAGGCAAGTATACATGTACACAAAGTGCAAAATCGTGTACGTGTATTACTAAATTCTCATGAGAAATACGGTTTTACTGCGATAAAAAGTGATAACTGATAAATTTGTAACGTTAGAAAAGATTTATTTTATTTTTAGGACATACTCGAGACTGTAGTGGTGTTCTTAGAACTAGAACAGGATACATAAGTCCTCCAGATAGTGACGGCGATGGATTTTATGACAATTACGTTAACTGCATGTGGAAAGTAGAAGCGGCTGATGGTCTGATTATAAGATATGAAATTCACAATTTGTCGATTGAAGCGACAACCGATTGTTTAGATGACGGGCTAGCAGTAAGTGATACATGTAACTACCATGGTTATCTTAATACATGGAAAATGAATTATTTCGGGTGTCCAAAATTCAAAACTGACGAAAAAGATTGACGGATGATTAACATTTCCAACGGTCGTTTCAACACCATTTCAGTCATTTGAGGCAGTGGACGGGTACTGATGAAAGGTTGTACGCAATGATACCCATTTTTGATTTTCTGCTTCCATCAGGATTCGCATCTGGGTTGCTTATTTAGCAGGAAATTGCACAAGCCTCGAAACTACCGGGACTTATGAACCCTTGTACGTAAGTATATTGCGATGGGTAAGTTATAATATACACTAGAAGCTTAGAATTTATATATACAATGCAAAAAACACAAAAGGAAAATTCCTTTACCGCACGCATATAGAGAGGGATACGAGCAGACACAAATTGCATCCCAAACTACATGTAACAAACACAAATTACTTTATTGGGTGTAACCAATTACTGCCTCAAGTAATATTCATTTGCTAACTCGGGATGCAATATGTGCCTGCTTATTTTCCCTCTCTATAATTAAAACTATTTTCCTATTATTTAACAAAGGGCAACACACTCATACGTATGTCATTTTGATGGCATTTTATTGCGAATTACTCAGACAAAGAACGGTACTTCCAGTTTTCACTATCTTCGTTTGAAGTTGTTGACAATAGAATGTAAAACTGACAACTCAGAGAAAATGAATGAACAAATAGATGAATGATTAATTTGATAAATTCATAATTAAAATTAATTAACCGATTAATTTTAATTGATTTATTAATTAATCAATCATTTCGTTACTCAATAAATATTTTTTCAACACGCTATACATTTGAGCCGCGACACGAGAAAACCAACAATGTGGTTGTGCGCCCAGCGCAGACTCAGATCAGCCTGGGCATCCGTCCAGTCTGATCAGAGTCTTCGCTGTCCGCATGGAGATAGCTTGTTCCCTTAGCTACCCTTTATGCCCTTAGCGAAGAGTCTGATCGGACTGGGCGGTTGCCCAAGCTGATCTGAAGCTGCACTTGGCGCACAACCACATTGTTGGTTTTCTCGTGTCGCGGCTTATTTCTTGTTGTGTTTTAGGTATTTGAAACAGATGCATCATTACACGAAGATATCCTACAACTGTGTGGCGAGTTCATAAATTTCGTCATCAAGGGAGAGACGAAGTTTAACATGCTGCATGTCGAGTTCTTCTCCGATGGTTTACGATCGAATTTAGGATTCAATCTTACGTATCTGCAACAAAAAGGTAAAATGGTTATCAGAATTATGGTACAGGTAGTTCAATTGTCTTATTATTATACCTGGAGCGGCTGTAGCGTAGTGGATAACACTCCAGACTACCAATCCATGGGTCGCAAGATCGATCCCCCGCTTCTCCGGTTTTTCGGATGAGACTTTAAACCGAGGTCCCGTCTCCATATGACCTCGTTGTCGGTGGGACGTTAAACCCGAGTTCACTCACTCACTATTATTATACTAAACATAGGTCTATAAGATATGAAATTCACAATTTGTTGATTGAAGCGCCCCCCGATAGTTTAGGAGACGGGTGTTACGAAATGGATCTAATCGTCCACTATGTCGTCGAGATTATTTTAATCCTTTCAATCAGTAAGGCTACAGTTTTTAGGGTAACTGTGGTAATAAAACGTTTACGGAAATTGTGACTACGTTATGCATGGGTTGTTTGTGAATACCTCTCGTGGACAGCATATTGCATGATTTTAAGGTGAATACCTGCACGAGTCTTTTGATTGTGGAAAGCGCTTTGCATGATTTTAATGTGAGACGCATAGTATTTATACGCCTATCTTTTAATGAAAAGTTAGACGTGGCTGTTTAATTCTTGATGGATGTTATATTGTTGTGTGCCCAGATTCTGTGTTAAGACCTAGAAGGGCACATCAAGTCCGGCAGTCAGCTGTTAGGACTTAGAGCCACGTCTCACCTGGAGATTCGATTTACGTCTCCAGGTTAATACCAACCCGGGTAGAGGCAGTTACAACGCCGTTTGTGCAAGGTTCCCAAGCAGAGGCGGGAAGCACAAAATGTAGGCGGAAGTGGTTAGCACAGTTTTGCCAGATTCTGTGATAAGATTTGAAGGTCACATCAAGTGTGGGACAGTGTTCGTCCACTAAGGTGTGTTAATATATATAGACTGGTCCCTGGTACGATCCAGGGAGCGACCAGTATATAATCGTGCACGTGTAATTATAAGTTGGTGTTCCTCATGATATATGGACTGGCCCATGACATGATCCAGGGAACGACGAATTGAAGTCTACCAACATAAGGCCTTGTTTTTTTTGTATGAGCTCAAACTAACGTTGTTTTTGTTCTTTGTGTTTTCCTTTAGTTCATGGCGCTGAGCCGAGTACGGTGTTGACGTCAGACGGTAATCTATTTGCGTTCTGTACGCAAATCGATTACAGATTTGAAACAAACACCTTACTTGGGCCAGCGACATGAACTGATATGTGTTGTATATTATTGTAATTGCGAATTGTTGTAAATTGTATCGTTGTATATAGAATTTACATTATATATAAACTTCAAAAAATTCTAACGTTGTTAGAGTTTCCTTGTTAGTGTATTACACTAGTAGATAACCCTTTTACCGGAAATCACCCTCCGCCGTCCTGGCGACGCATAAGGCTCTACACCCGTGTCGACCGTGTGTAAAACCTTCTGCGTAACATGGACGGCGGAGGGTGATTTCCATGTTACGCAGAAGGTTTTACACACGGTCGACACGGGTGTAGAGCCTTATGCGTCGCCAGGACGGCGGAGGGTGATTTCCGGTAAAAGGGTTATCTACTAGTGTAATACACTAACAAGGAAACTCTAACAACGTTAGAATTTTTTGAAGTTTATATATAATGTAAATTCTATATACAACGATACAATTTACAACAATTCGCAATTACAATAATATACAACACATATCAGTTCATGTCGCTGGCCCAAGTAAGGTGTTTGTTTCAAATCTGTAATCGATTTGCGTACAGAACGCAAATAGATTACCGTCTGACGTCAACACCGTACTCGGCTCAGCGCCATGAACTAAAGGAAAACACAAAGAACAAAAACAACGTTAGTTTGAGCTCATACAAAAAAAACAAGGCCTTATGTTGGTAGACTTCAATTCGTCGTTCCCTGGATCATGTCATGGGCCAGTCCATATATCATGAGGAACACCAACTTATAATTACACGTGCACGATTATATACTGGTCGCTCCCTGGATCGTACCAGGGACCAGTCTATATATATTAACACACCTTAGTGGACGAACACTGTCCCACACTTGATGTGACCTTCAAATCTTATCACAGAATCTGGCAAAACTGTGCTAACCACTTCCGCCTACATTTTGTGCTTCCCGCCTCTGCTTGGGAACCTTGCACAAACGGCGTTGTAACTGCCTCTACCCGGGTTGGTATTAACCTGGAGACGTAAATCGAATCTCCAGGTGAGACGTGGCTCTAAGTCCTAACAGCTGACTGCCGGACTTGATGTGCCCTTCTAGGTCTTAACACAGAATCTGGGCACACAACAATATAACATCCATCAAGAATTAAACAGCCACGTCTAACTTTTCATTAAAAGATAGGCGTATAAATACTATGCGTCTCACATTAAAATCATGCAAAGCGCTTTCCACAATCAAAAGACTCGTGCAGGTATTCACCTTAAAATCATGCAATATGCTGTCCACGAGAGGTATTCACAAACAACCCATGCATAACGTAGTCACAATTTCCGTAAACGTTTTATTACCACAGTTACCCTAAAAACTGTAGCCTTACTGATTGAAAGGATTAAAATAATCTCGACGACATAGTGGACGATTAGATCCATTTCGTAACATAGGTTTCCCCTTAGGGAGAAAAAAACATAACAATGTTTCTTTTCTGAAATAGTACGAAATGCGATCGAATCGTAGGCTATGTCAAAACTCTACTAAACATTTCAACTAACGCTTCGGCTACGCGTTCCGTTTCAATGCCGGGTAACGCTACCGCCTCGGGATATCTCGTCGCATAATCTATCATTGTTAAAATATAGCGGGATTTCCTGTCAGAACGAGGTTCTATCGGTCCAACTATATCAACCGCGACTCGTTTAAATGGTGTGTCAATCTGTGGCAACTTTCCTAAAGGAACCTTAGTGACACGACCTTTTTGAATAGTCCTTTGACATATGTCACAAGATTTACAAAACCTTGCCACATCACCACAAATTCCAGGCCAAAAGAACTCAGTTAACACTCTATCCATAGTTTTCTTTATGCCCAAATGACCTGACATCAAGGTTTCGTGCGCCAATCTTAACACCTTTTCACGAAAACCTTCAGGGATAATAAGTTGCAAAGTGACCTTGTTTCCCTTAGTAAACTGCCTATACAATAAATCTTTCTTTCGAATAAACTTAGTTTCACCCCGGTTCAATCCACGACTAATAGTCACATTCCCAGATTCCACTCTTTGCCTTATGCCATTCAATTTAGGGTCAACAACTTGGGCCTGCTTCAATGCCTCCTTATCACTAGCAATAATTTGATCAGGAACTTTAAGTTTCCTATAGACCTCTTCACCTTGCTTAGCTTGTGACCTAGTCACTGCCGCCATTGCAAAATGGGACATATCGGGAAGTTTTGACCCGTCAATATTTCCAATAACCAGGTCATACAATGTATCTTCCATGCACAATGCCTCTGTTTTTCCTGTGAAAAATGGACAATCTATGTCAACCATTGCTAAGGGATACCTTTGGGTAGATTCATCAATCAAAGTTACATCAGATTCTCTACCAAGTAACTGATCATTAGAAACCAAGTTTCTACGAACGACACACCCAGTACAACCTGTGTCCCTTAAAACTACAACTGTTTTACCATTAACCGTACCCTGCGCTGTTGGTAATCGCGACCTTAAAAAGTAACAGACACCTTCCCTATCCACGCTATCATCGATTAATGGACTTTCTTCCTTACTCTTATAGAGACCTTCAATTTCATGAGACCTATTCATTGTAGTTTTACAAAAGCTCATTTGATGTCCGCCACCCCGACCACGTCCGCGGGAATAACCCCGACCACGGCCACGATTTGAACTACTACCCTTCGTCTGTACAGTATCGCTCTTACTCTGTGATCTTTGTGTCTCATCTTTCGATGCATAACTACTCCCCTTACTTCCGCTATACCCGCTTGCACTTGCACCTACCTCCGCACTATATGCTTGCTTCCTATCGGGATTCTTAAAACATTTATATGTTAAATGTCCCTTACCACAAATACTACATTTTATCTCTGGCTTCGCACTCGGCTTATTATCAGATCTACTCTGAGTTACGCCCTTACTATCACGCTGCCCCTTATTAACACAAGCGTAGACACCGCCACGTGCTTCTGCAAATAAATCTGCTTCCCTAGCCATCTCACCTAGATTCGTGAATGTTTTCGGTTTCAAATGAACATATAGTTCTTTACTACAAGATTCTAAAAACTGATCTCTAGCGAAAAAATCGCAAACAGATTCATAAGACTGGTCTACCTTCGCCATTTTCAACCATTTATTAAGATACGACCTAAGTCTACTACTAAACTGAATAAACGTTTCGGACTTTTCAGGCCTATCATAGCGAAATTTCTTCCTAAATCCGCGTTCAGTCATATCAAAATTCTTTAACAACGCATCTTTCAACTGGTCATAATCTGCTGCATCATCTACAGACAATCTATCATAAACATCAAGCGCGCGACCTTTAAGTAATGCGCTTAAATATGCAGCCCAAACATTTTTATCCCATTTATTCGCCGTCGCGTATTTCTCAAACCTTGATAAGTAACTATCCATTTTGTCCTTACTTTCATCAAAATACGGTAACTTGGGATCTCGCGCATGCGCTAACTTTTCAGCCTTCTGTTTTTCTAATTCAACTCTAAACGTTACCTTCTGCAAATCTATCTGATTCTTTAACTCGCGTTGCTGCAATTCAAAACTGTACTTCAACTTTTCTAACTCAACTTCGCTCGACAACTTTGCTTCCTTATCGCTTTCGACTTGATACAACCTAGCTTCCCTATCTTTCTCGGCTTGCCGCTCTATACTTGCAATCCGCGCCATCTCGATTTCCCTATCCGCCGCAATCTTAGCTTCTTCCGTCGCGATCCTAGCCAATTCAATTTCCCTATCTTTTTCGGCCTGCGCGATCCTAGCTAATTCAATTTCCCTATCTTTTTCGGCCTGCGCAATTTTTTCTTTCTCCGCCGCGATCTTCTCTTTTTCCGCCGCGATCTTCTCTTTATCGAGTTCCCTTACCGCGTGCCTTTCTGCCCTCTCAGTCTCTTGCTGTTGCTTTACAAATTCCTGCAATGCCTGCCCTTCATAACCTAACTCCCTTCCCGTCTTAACTAACTGATCCATGACGCATAACGTAATGCTCACGTTAACTTAACTGAAACCGACGTTCACTTATAGTCACACACGTTAACTAAAACGTTAACAATAATAATAACAAACTAATCTAACTAAAACGTTGATTAATTAGTATAGTCGCGATCTAGACGTAGCTATTAAAGTTACGTTCGTAATAGACCGGAAATGACGTCATAAATTGACGTTGACTTTGCCGAGAATTACTTTTCACTATTAGATGACGTAATTAGATGACGTAAATAACCCACATACAATTACGCCCAACTTGATCTAGCGTATCGGATATACAAACGTAACGTATGTAACGCAACGTATTAACACTGACACGACAACTGTACGTCCTACATTACAAAACCATATTAGATACCAACGGTAAATCAAACTTAAGATTCCGCTATTAGGTTTAATTCATTGTAACGATATTATATAACGTTACGAGTGACCTACGTTACTAAATCAGGACATAAAATGGACCTCAGTAACGGTTACGACACAACGTACAAAACGTTTAGGATTATAAACTTACAGATTGTCATGCAACAGCAGTGCCAAGGTACTCAACCGGACCTTAAAACTAAATATGTATCATCCGTGCCAAGACAATTCAGGTCTATATACCTCAGTTTCCCCACTCAGATATGCAACCTGTTACATTCTATCACAAATTAATGCATGGGCTATCGCACTTCATCACGCAGGGAATAAGGATAATTGACCTTAATTGAGTGTAGGTTACATTTACAAAGAATTTAGTGGCAAAATTGCTCCCCTAAAATTCACAGCCTTACGTCACCTTAGAAAAGAACAATCAGAAAGTCAATAATAATAAAAAAAAATGTCTGACAAAATTGTGCCTAGATTCTGTATATATTGTCAATGTGTTACACTGGCAGATATTAACCAGAAGTCAAATCCCGTTACTTCATGACACCATGTTACGCAGAAGGTTTTACACACGGTCGACACGGGTGTAGAGCCTTATGCGTCGCCAGGACGGCGGAGGGTGATTTCCGGTAAAAGGGTTATCTACTAGTGTAATACACTAACAAGGAAACTCTAACAACGTTAGAATTTTTTGAAGTTTATATATAATGTAAATTCTATATACAACGATACAATTTACAACAATTCGCAATTACAATAATATACAACACATATCAGTTCATGTCGCTGGCCCAAGTAAGGTGTTTGTTTCAAATCTGTAATCGATTTGCGTACAGAACGCAAATAGATTACCGTCTGACGTCAACACCGTACTCGGCTCAGCGCCATGAACTAAAGGAAAACACAAAGAACAAAAACAACGTTAGTTTGAGCTCATACAAAAAAAACAAGGCCTTATGTTGGTAGACTTCAATTCGTCGTTCCCTGGATCATGTCATGGGCCAGTCCATATATCATGAGGAACACCAACTTATAATTACACGTGCACGATTATATACTGGTCGCTCCCTGGATCGTACCAGGGACCAGTCTATATATATTAACACACCTTAGTGGACGAACACTGTCCCACACTTGATGTGACCTTCAAATCTTATCACAGAATCTGGCAAAACTGTGCTAACCACTTCCGCCTACATTTTGTGCTTCCCGCCTCTGCTTGGGAACCTTGCACAAACGGCGTTGTAACTGCCTCTACCCGGGTTGGTATTAACCTGGAGACGTAAATCGAATCTCCAGGTGAGACGTGGCTCTAAGTCCTAACAGCTGACTGCCGGACTTGATGTGCCCTTCTAGGTCTTAACACAGAATCTGGGCACACAACAATATAACATCCATCAAGAATTAAACAGCCACGTCTAACTTTTCATTAAAAGATAGGCGTATAAATACTATGCGTCTCACATTAAAATCATGCAAAGCGCTTTCCACAATCAAAAGACTCGTGCAGGTATTCACCTTAAAATCATGCAATATGCTGTCCACGAGAGGTATTCACAAACAACCCATGCATAACGTAGTCACAATTTCCGTAAACGTTTTATTACCACAGTTACCCTAAAAACTGTAGCCTTACTGATTGAAAGGATTAAAATAATCTCGACGACATAGTGGACGATTAGATCCATTTCGTAACAACGGGCTTGAAGTTATGGGATAGAATAGAACAGAAATAGATTAGGTCGTACAGGCTGTGCATGTGTTATTGGTAAGCACTGTTTAAAGGCCCCATTGCTCTATCAGCATGAAAAATTTCATCAAGAAGTATCGCTGCAAACTTCTCTTTATAGTTTCGTCATTGTAAATGACCGAGATTAGCCAGCTATAAACAAGTAAAATATCATTCAGTTTCACATAAAAAGGGTTTGAAAACTTATCTGGGTCATTTAAGTTTGCAACTAAAATGACCTACTTTCGATTTCAATAAGCGAAATGAAATGGTAAAAATACAATGTACAGGCATGGAGTCTCAATCACTATCCCGAATGTTTATATAACATTGCTAGACGGGAAACCAGAACAGGAAATTAGTTTTTGTGGAGCGATTTGTTATTTCACAAAAACTTTTTTTCTCTCCTTTTTGCCAGCTACATGACTCAATATATGAACATCAACGCACATTTATAATGTGAAGGTTGAACTGCTTTTTACAGTGATTTGAGTTTTGACATTTTTACCTCTGATAGGACTATTGAGACTTTAACGACAATTGCATAAAAAGTTCGATTTCTGTATTTAAAACATGTTTGACATAAATCAATTAAGAACCAAACCGACAAGACCAGTTTTGAATTATTGAATAGCTTGGTGATATAAACGAGACTTTCCGGTCGTGCTAAAAATGACAAATTTAACATGTTTGACTTTGTTTAATTGTCAGATAGTAGTGGTTCAATTAATTAAATAAAGAGAATATGACTTATAATAGGTTATCGCAAGTAGGCTCATAAAGATGGAAACGGTGTAGTTGTAAGATGGAAATGGTTTGAAATCCAGTGTAGATAATCTCAGTGTAAATGTATGGTGTACCAAATGGGTCAAAAGCGACGGTACCGTTCGAACGCTATTTTTTTACCGTTCGAACGCTAAATTTTACCGTTCGAACGCTATTTTTTACCGTTCGAACGGTAAAATTTAGCGTTCGAACGCTAAATTTACCGTTCGAACGGTGAAAATTAGCGTTCGAACGGTAAAAAAATAGCGTTCGAACTGTAAAAATAGCGTTCGAACGGTAAAAAATAACGTTCGAACGGTATTTTGTAAAGACCCTTTCAAAGTACCGTTATGGAAGGTCCAGGGAGTGCCACAATAAAATAACGCAGCCGATCCCAAGCACCAAGAGGAAGAGAAAATTTCTCCAAACAGAAACCACACAATTACAAGTAAACAATAGCAGAAAAACTAGCTCTCTCTTTCCCAACCGAGGTAATTGATCTGCTACAGCTTACAGAAAATAACAAACAATAGAATCCAAAATACGACATGAAACACCTGCTGCATAGTATAAGTTCAGTGCATAGTGCTCTAATAAAGACAATAAGAACAGTGTCCAATTTTTGCCTTTGTTCTCGATTTTACTTACTGTCCACGGATATTTTACAGTAAAATGCTAAAAATTGCGTCACCTAAATTAATTACCCGTTGTTGGGTTAAAATGAAATATTGCGGTACTGTAATTCAGATATCAGTTTAAAAGATGTAGATGGGATAACAAAATCAGCAAACTGATATCGGTTTGCAACTGTCAGTTTGATCCGAAATATCGGTCCGAATATTTGAATTTTACGGTGATACATGTATATAACTGGCCTTTTCCGGGCAAATCGCAGCGTCCTAAAATTAAAACGTCTACGGACAGTGTTACCAGCGGTGAAGAAGTTTCACCATTTTAATACTATATTCAAACATAACGGGAAAAAATGTTCAAAATGCGGAAAAAAGGTCATTTTAGCATACGGCTCTGCTATTTAAGGTGGAATAGGACAAAACCAAAATTTTCAGTTTTCTAGTCAAACAATACATTATCAAAAACTTCAGTCATTTGTGACTCACTGAATGAATTTCTTCAGAGCATGAAACGAACAAATCCTATTTCAATGAAGTCGTGAAAATGTGATGGTTTGACTTTTTTTACACAAAATTTATAGCTCCCAGAGATCGACATTGCTCTGCAGTCCGTTTAGGTATTGAAATTAACCCCGTACCAAAGTGCATGCCATCGAGAGGGGGGGGGGTGGGGAGGGGGGGGGCATAAATCTCTGCTATACTTATTGCCAAATCTCTACGTACATGTATTACGAGTGAATTGATGCAAACTTTAATTTTCATGAGCTGTTGAATTTTGTTATTTGAAATTAAAATAGAGAAAAAACGTCTCCGAAAAATATATCTCAAATTTTGAAATATTTTAATAAAATGTAAATCTGAAATATTGTTGAATTGATATAAAGATTTCATTGTGTAAATATTTCTCAAAGTAGATTTTTGAAACTATACCCCCTGTTTCGATAACGTAAAAAGTTTTAGTGTCAAACTAGATTTGGCGTTAAGAGCGGTTTCCGACATATCTTGTAATTCCGATAATACAATATGGAGTCATTTTAGAGAATTTATCAAAATGAAAAGCGAAAAAATTGAAGAAATGTCTCATTTCGCTTTCTAGAAAGAAGAGTTGAAACAGGCCAGTGGTTCATTTTTCCCGGTTTCGCATTATCAGAAGTAATTAACGTCGCGAAATAACAGATTCGTAAGAGTTCAATAAACGAGACGTCACGTTACGCAAAATAAATGTCCTGGCAAAATTGAACCCCTGGCGTGTTGAAACCTTCCTCGCTGGAAGACGGAATAAGATATTAATTAAGTTTTTTCGTTTTTCGTGAAGTTATATTCTATAGAAGATATCATAAATGTTTTAGTAGACTCTAAACAGCTACCGGAAAACATTCTTAGGAACAATCTCCCTTTGACGTTGAAAGAAACGATATCATCGGAACAGGGGGTATAGTTAAACAAATCTACTTTGTGAAAAATCTACACGGTGAAAACTTAAAATTATTTAAAAAATTACACGTAAACATATTTTATTTATACATATCGAAAATTCAGATAT
Source organism: Ctena decussata (assembly GCA_963989385.1). Lineage (NCBI taxonomy): Eukaryota > Metazoa > Mollusca > Bivalvia > Lucinida > Lucinidae > Ctena > Ctena decussata. The sequence goes on from OZ022498.1 coordinate 7,390,911, forward strand.
AGTTTTCGGAGACATTTTTTCTCTTTCTAAGCTTTTATTGGAAATTAAACAAAATTCTGTAGCTGATGAAAAGTCATATTTGCCCAAGTCAATACAAAACGCGGGAATATTTGGAAGAAGTAATAATACGCATTGAATGGCCTCTAAACGGCTCGCACTTTGGTATGAAATTTATTACAATATCTTTACGGAGAGCAAAATAAATGCTAAAATTTTATGTGATCGAGCGCTATCTTTTTGGCATATAAAGACGTCTATCTCTTACATTTTCATGACGTCTAGGATAAAGAAGGATTTGTTTCACACTTTACAGAAAATAATTTCCCAATTTAGAAAATGTTGCACTTTTTGATAATTGTTCTTTTTACATGAAAACTGAAAATTTTGGTTTTGTCCTATTCCACCTTAACAGTTTCCTTTGTCTGAGCCATGACACTCAAAAATTATTAACCAAATGAACCAAAAAAGTTCAGAACATCCTAGCACATGACCCAGCGGGCACATGACGTCGAAATGATGTCGTATCGATGTCGATGCGACGTCATAAAGTCGCATAACGTCGCACCGACATCAGTACGACGTCTTTCGACGTCATATGTGAATATGATGTCATTTCGACGTCATGTGCCTGGTGGGGATGTACTGTTTTTATTCCATCATAAGATGGGAATTTCCCTTTCAATATTACACTTAATCAAGTCGCGTGTCAAGATAGGGTGTCTCTTGCATAAGAAGTCTTAGATATTTAAATTCCTTTGTAAGATGGGTCTAGATTTTCAGAATTCTTCCGAAGCAGTTCCAAAAAGCTAGATCCGTCTTGTAAGATGGATCTAGATTTTAAGAAATTGTATGTACGCGGGCATTTTTTATGACCTCTGTTTGTTTCTGTGGAGGACAAACCCCTTACAACATGAGATCTACCCTTAAAATAAACTGTAAAAATGCGTAGATTTTACAGTAAAAAATCTGGATTCTGGCTGCCTGGTTATTTACCGTATTTTTTACGGGCGTTTGCCTGTAGAACATTGTTAGAAATCACGATATGGTAAGGTAATGTTAACTGACCGCACTCGAAAGTACCAATATTATGTCGAAGGGCTATACGATAGAAACAATACTTGTTATATTCCACCCTACTCTGCTTGATGATTCCTGCAGATTTTAAGGGCAACCGTAAAAATAACGGATAATGAACTGGCAGTTGGTTGCCAGTTATTCTACAGTAAAACCTGCGGAAACTTTTTACAATGTAAAGAGGTTGCTCATTATGAAGCACACTATTTCCTTTCAGAGTTAACCATGATTGATAAGGAAGTTAAATGAAAGGGGTTTTTGTTAGCTTTTTTTTTTACGTGATGTGTTATTCGTTTCAGCAACAAACAAATCCTGTAACGCGACCTTAACAGATTCCTCTGGTTGGATAGCCTCCCCTGATTTTGATAATGATGGGGACTATGACTACTATCTCAACTGCTACTGGACTGTGCAGGTGAAAGAAAACAGCGTTGTGGTATTTCAAGTGCTTTTTGTTCGAATTCAGTACGCCGACGGCTGCAAGCAGGACTTTCTTGAGGTATGAATTTTCCCAGCTGGCACATATATTTTATACACAGACAAAGGACAACATACTTGCAAAGTAAGAAAGTTTTATAACTGGCGTTGGAATGCAGATTTACTGGCATACTGTGTTAATCCTAATAAACGCCCTGCTCTTACAAACGCCCCTGTCTCTTTTCAAATAATAATGTTTTATTGAATTGCTAACCGCTATGTTTTCCATCAGTTTTACAAAGAGGAACAACATGAATTCCTGTTTGCTTCTCTGGAGGATGGAACTGTTCTCGGATGGGTTGCCCTCGTCAAGAAGAGAATACAAATTCTTTCCTTTTAGAGTCAATCCCTACTGATAGCTTAAGGGAGGCAAAACAAGGAAACTATTAAAATTACTTTTCGTAAGTAATCCATTCATCTAAATATTGCTTATAAGAAGATAATAAGTGTTTTGGCAGTGGCTGGTTTATTTCTCCTACGGCTCAAAAAATGCTCCACCCCACTTTCGTAAAATGAAACGCCTTTGGGCGTTAAATGATATATTCCATATATTAAGGTGCATATGTACACCTCAATGGTTCCCCCACTTGTTTTAAAAGGGAGACTTTTATGATTCCCAGAAACTTCCTTGCACGACGTAGCCGTTCTAAAATGGGTTCTACTCTTAAACAATAGCATTAGCCCGTAGAGGAGCAAATTGTTTCTTTTTGGGTGTTCATTCCCCTGAAAAAGAGGCAATAATAAGTATGAAAAAGAATTAAAATCTTAAAAAGTTCCCTCAATGGCAGAGAATATATACAGAAGTAGGAACATGCCCCAGACTACGTAGTTTCGGCTAATAAAGCCTCGTCAGTGACCCTCACAATATCTGGTGACGAAAGCAGAAAAAACATACTGCAATTTCTAAATTTTAATTGGGCAGTCGATTCAAAGACTGATTAGTTTCAAAAGGATCCAAATAATATAAAAGAAGATCATCTAGAATAATAGTCTAAATCGAACTCAAATTTTAGATTTCTCAGAATCTATCCTCTGCTCTCAAAGGATGTAAATAAAATATAATCTGCACTATTGATGATGTACGGGGAGACGTTTTACGGCCGCCACACGGCACAACACCAGCTGCAGTGAGGTAAAATTAAAATCTTAAAAAGAGAAGCCTCCTCTGAAAGTAAACCCATTCACCCTAATGATAAATATAAAAAAAATCACAAAAGATAATCACAAGAGACAGATGACAAAGAAAGCATCAATTGGAAGAGAAGCAGGTAGAAAAAATACACGAATAAAAATAAATAAATAACTAGAAGTGTTTTTCAGAGAAAAACTGATGTCCCCCCACCAGCCCATTTCCCATCCCCTCTAATGAATATAGCCTGTACAAATGAAATATCTATGCAAGTTTGGACAAAATCCATGTGCTGGTTCTAAAGATATCCTACATAGAAGACTATGTCCTTCAAAAATGGGTCAAGGTCACCAACTACTAAACATGTCTTAAACCTGTCACAACCATACATTCATGCAAGTCTGATGAATATCCATCCACTGGTTCAAGATATCTCATTTTTTAAGAGAGAAAAATGCACATTTGTAAGATAGCTTTTGACCTTGAAAATGGGGTAAAGGTCATCAAAACACAGTACACTCCTGAGACTGTCCCATAGGTATATCTATGAAAGTAAAGTGGAAATCAAGCCAAAGGCTAAAGAGACACATCAATTTTAGTGAAATTTTTACATATCTAAATCCTCCTGTGACCTTGAAAATGAGGTCAAGGTCACCAAAATTTTGTTCAGCTCTTAAACTTGTCCCAATCATGTATCCACGAAAGTGTGGCGAAATTCCATCCATTGGTTCAGGAGATATAGTGGGTACATGAAATTGTCATCCAAGTCCTCCAGTGACCTTGAAAATGAGGTCAAGGTCCTCCAAATCTAATCAGCTCCAAAACTTGTCCCTATAAGGTATCCATGCAAGCTTTGTGAAATTCCATCCATTGGTTCAGGAGATGTAGTGGGTACAAGAAATTGTCATCTAAGTCCTCCAGTGACCTTGAAAATGAGGTCAAGGTCACCAAAATCTAATCAGCTCTTACACTTGTCCCAATAATATATCCATGCAAGTTTGGTGAAAATCCATCCATTGGTTCAAGAGATATCGTGCATACAAGAAATTGGGTACAAGAAATTGTCATCTTAGTTATCCATTGACCTTGAAAATAAGGTCAAGGTCACCAAAATCTAATCAGCTCTTATACTTGTCCCAATGATGTATCCATGCAAGTTTGGTGAAATTCCATTTATTGGTTCAAGAGATATCGCGCATACAAGAAATTGTCATCTAAGTCCTCCTGTGACCTTGAAAATGAGGTCAAGGTCACCGAAATCTAATCAGCTCATAAGCTTGTCCCAATGATATATCCATGCAAGTTTGGTGAAATTTCATCCATTGGTTCAAGAGATATCGTGCATACAAGAATCTGTCACGCCGACGCAGACGCCGACGCCGACGGGATCCGCACTGAAAACAATATGTCCCCCCTCACCTTCGGTGGGGGGACATAAATACACTGGCTCATCTGGCTAATATACAGGTACCCCATCTGCATTACAGCAACAACAATATGTTTATTTCACTAATGTCAAAATAAAATCAATTATCAGGGATACCCTAAACACCAAATGAGAAAGAAGTATATAAATAAATTGACAACAGTTGACGAAAGAGACGCATGGTAGACCGAATGAAAACCTCATTCCCAGACAGGTGGTCATTCAGCTACCCGAACTGAAAACACCACACACAACTGGCGATCGAAAGCACTGTTATGGACAAGAGAATAAGTGACAACATCAATTTTACCTGTTTTTCTATAATTTGAAATTACAACACAAATCAGAAAACAAAGTGAACAGCTATCAAGGTGACCATATTGGTAGCATTAAAATCTAATATATCCTTCGCGAGCAGAGAACACATTCTAAAGAAGGAACTTGGGCCATATTTCGAAGTTTTGGCTATTTAAGCCTCATCAATGTCCCTAAAAATATCTGGCGATGAAAGCCAGAGATAAGCTTACTGTAATTTCTAATTTGAGTAAGACAGTCGTTGAAAGACTGATAAGTATCGAAAAAGTCCAAATGATTTTAAATCGATGATCAAAAATGAGAGTCTAAGCCAATCAATACTTTCTGATGTCCCAGAATATATCCTCTGATCTCAAAGGACGAAAATGAAATATAATCTTCACTATGGATGATGCACGAGGAGATGTTTTACGTACGTCACACTGCACAACACCAGATACAGTTAAGTAAAACTAAAATCTAAGAGTTCCTCCAAGAACAGAGAACACATTCTAAAGAAGGAACCTGGACCATACTTCGACGTTTCGGCTATTTGAGCCTCATCAGTGACCCTGAGATGTGTGGCTATGAAAGCCAGAGATCTGCATACTGTAATTTCTAATTTGAGTAAGTCAATCGTTGAAAGACTAAGCAGTATCGAAAAATGTCCAAATGATTTTAAAGCAATGATCTAGAATAAAAGTCTAAACCAATCAAAAAAGTCTGATGTCTCAGAATGTATCCTCTGATCTCAAAGGATAAGCATGAAATATAATCTGCACTATGGGTGATGCATGGGGGGGGACATTTTGCGGCCGCCACACTGCACAACACCAGCTGCAGTGAAGCAAGATTAAAATCTAAGAGTTCCTTTGAGAGCAGAGAACAAATTCTAAAGAAGGAACCTGGGCCATATTTTGAAGTTTCGGCTATTCAAGCCTCATCACAGTTGGAACGTAAACCCTCGAAAAGCGGTGATTGTATTTACAACGGTGGATCCTTCCACATAAAAATAGGCCCAAAAATGGCGAACATGGTTCTTGACGAAATTTTCCATTATTCTCAAATGTATATAGAGGCATTGATATCTATTAAAATAAATAAACACATAAAACGTTTTGCTAACTAGTATTAAGCAGGCTTTCTCAACAAAATTCAGGGCCTAAATTGCTCGAAATGCTAAAATATTTATCGTCTAAGCACAATACTCTATCTTGATTCTACCGAAAACTTGCATCAACATAAAACATAATTTACAGAAAGTTGAGACTTTCTCCAATGCGCACACCCATGCCATCGAAAACTTTATTATTTCTTCTTTTTGCATGTGAAATTTCTAGCAATATCGTTTTGGAACATTTTTAAATTGCCAAATAAAATATGGCATCTGTAGTTTTAACGCTCAGGAAACGGTATTGCGCTTGATATGAGCACCAGCAATACTTGCCGGACAGCCACAATTTAGACAGAAAATTGAGGTCGACGGCTTGTCAAACATTTGCTCAGATTGCTAAATACTTGAAGAGGAGAAAAATTACGGAGTTTAGTTAGCTAAAATAGACTACAAACTGGTAGAACGTACCTTACCTGACTCCTTAACTGATTGGCATTGTTCAAATCGGATGTTTTGCCACTCAAATTTGTGAAAATAATATCATTTTCTAATATTATTTATCTTTCAAACAGTCATCTGTTTTCTGTCAAATTAGTTATTAGGTCACCGTGGTGACGTAATAAAAGAAAATGACGTATATTGCCTCGAGCTACATTGCCAGTCCGCATGCCATGTAAACGGATTATACGTCGAACATGAAATGGACCAGTACGAAGTAAAGAGTTTCTTTCTCGTCGTTTTGTTTGTCTAGTTTTCTTAAAATATACGATCTGATTTTATAATTTGCTCAACAATTACAGAGCACATATAAGCGGCGACACGAGAAAACCAACAAAGTGGTTGTGCGCCCAGCGCAGACTCAGATCAGCCTCGGTATCAGCCTAGCCTGCGCAGAGTCTTCCCTAAGCGCTTTAAGGGTATCTTCATGCGGACAGCGAAGACTCTGATCAGACTGGGCGGATGCCCAGGATTATCTTAGTCTGCGCTGGGCGCACAACTACATTGTTGGTTATCTCGCGTCGCGGCTCAAGTTACTTAGAAAGAAACAAGCCAGGTGAGGATGGGAGGAGGCGGTTGGTGACGAAGGTGGGGGTTGGTGGGGGCCAGGGAAGTGGGGGAATTCTTCTTGACTGATGCCTGGAGTGATGTATAGGTCCCAAACATGACTTGAGCAGTCGTTGCTGTGACAGCGTACTCTCTCTCTGTCTCTCTCTCTCTCTCTGTCCGATTTGGCTTCATTGTTGTTACACACACTGAAATTAATTACAATCATTTGAATCTTACCAACAGTTGAGGCGCAACATGGAAAGAGGAATCATGTCGGATATGATAACAGCAAAATCTGCTTAGTCTAACGAGGCTGCTTCAAGATACAAAGCTGTATATATAAGCAAATAGCAAAACCCTGATTGGCTTGCAAGCAAACACTTTCCGTTCTGAATTAAGTTACGAAGAGCATTTCGTGTGTTCGATGATGAGCCTGAAAATGTGTCGGGGTGTGCGGATGTGGGAGGTGTGGGGAAAATTTGGTGGCTTGCTACGTGCCATCTGACGTTTGGCACAAGGCACAAAAACAACCATTTATTCCGTGGAAGCAAAGTACTGTACATGAACTTAAACTGTATACGAATCGCTCCACTTTGGCAAATTCCACATCCCAAATAAGCGTAAAGACCATTGACAGTATACTTAAACAATCTGCTTGAAAGTTTAAAATAGCGGGCGTGTGAGGAACTGTTGAAATACGCATGAACTTTGTATACTTATTCAAGCAACCCATCATTGCCTTCATTTAGCAAAATATGCATGAACAAAAAAGCTACCAGCCAAGATCCATAATAGAATGCACACATTCAAGCTGTTCATCTTAACTTTTATAACATTTGTAGTGCAGGCTATCTTAGTCTTTGCTTGTTTCAGGTCACCCGTGTGTTTACTGACCCTCAGAAAATACTACAGTAAGGGAAAAAGTGAAAACCTTCCCGCACGTCACCACATTTGGTAGCTTAGAGTGTTCAGATGAGAATCTGAAGGCCGCTTGCTCAATTCCTATCATTGCCTAATGAATGTATTTCGACTGTTGTCCTATATCGATTCGGAAATCGACTGCCCTATTATTTAATTTCAGGACGCGGAGTATGAAGAATAAGCCCACAGTTGAGTATAAAGTGTACTGGATTGCCCTTTACATGTGCCTTCGGGACGATTCGTAAATTTATACAAAAATATCAAATCTTCTAGTGACCTGCAAGATACCCGGGCCTGCTAGACAATTCCAATGTTACAATTCTAATCGGCATACAAATGAAGAATGAACATGTTAAGCATTGGAAGGAACTGAAAAGAAATTGAGAGTGTACATGTGAATGTGTGGGCCTAGGGCAACCGGGTACACTTTCAGGGGAAGCATCTCGGCAACAATGTTTTTGATTTATCCTAATTTTCCAGTGGGACAAAACTCTATAAGGAAAGCATTTGCTCCTTTGGGAGCAAAGAATTTTTGAACAGTCTCCCAGTTCAGGAAAACTAACAGGAAATTAATAAAGTTGTGTATTGATAATAATTCTACGATAATTTGTGCCAGTTATCCATGAAAACGTGTTGCGGTTGTATGTAGAACCGCCTCGCCAAGACTACTCTAATATGAGGCAACATCAGTCGTTTTAATAGAGAAATAGGAGAAACGATCTGACTTATTAGTAATATTTTGTTGTTGTTTGTTTATATGTGACTGCATAACCGAAAGGGTCCGTAATTGGGGAAATAAATGTTCTATTCTGTCCTTTTATTTTATGTAGATCTACCCGTGTACCTGCAGATTTAGATTTGTTAATGTTGCCCCCCCCCCCTTCCCCCCCCCCCCCAAAAAAAAAAATAAAAATAAATAAATAAAATAAAATAAAATAAAAACACACACACACACTCAGATGCCTGACGAGTTTCTCAAATTTATACAGGCAATGCAAAAACATCGCATGCATACAGTGCACTGCTAACCCTTCTCAAAGGCGTAACTGCCTATACACTAATACCCAGGTGCGTATTGTAATTTTGTCAAATAGACAAAATTTTAACAGGTATCGCCATATTTGATGATGCTGGTATTTGTAAATTGAACAAGATTTCAATAGTAGCGGCAAGCAGACACGACTATACAAAGTATCTTTGGGGCCCACCTCTTATTCTTGCTCTCAAAGGATAAACATAATTGTGCGTAAAGTGTTATAACCAGAACACTCCTGCTTCTAACCGTCCCACGAGGGAGTGGGGTGGGGGCGGAGGGCATTCCTCATCTCTCCCAGGCTACTCACATACAACCGTTTATTTGACTTTTGAAATCACGCGCGTGATCTGCTAATTAAAAAAAGAAATAACCGTTAAATTACCGTTCATTTATGAGGGGAAAGGCTAATCCTGAACGATAGCATGACCTGTACCTAAATGAACATCATTTGCTGATTAAGTCCGTCTTTTAAGCCATGATTATACAAACTTCTAATCGATTCAAAATCACGTCATAAGCTTATGTTTACGATTTGCTAGAGCATAGAGGTGAGAGTTGACATTATTCTATCTGACAATAAAAAATGAATAAAACGAATTTGCTTGATTGTTTTATTCGGTCTTGGTTGAAGATTAATCAGTGAGAGGTGTAACGTTTCTACGGACAGGCCGAATTGTGAGTTTGTAATTTTGGCAGTGAACACTTAAAGCGCGTAAGGCTGGCATGATTTCGACGCCATTTTCGGTTTGTTTTCAAACCGGGTGGTCATATGTTATTTTGCAATTTTAAAATGTTCCAAAACCAAATTTTCTGAAATTTCACATAATAGTAGAATATATATCAATATTTATCACGGCATAGGTCTGCACTTTGGAGAAAGTCGAATAAGCTGTACATCGTAATTTTTTGTTCACATGTTTGAAGCTGACGTAAAGGGCACTGTTTCGTCAATAATTACACAGGCGGAAAAGGATGTCCTGGAATTATTTTAATAGAAATATTCAATAATGGAAGTCAGAAAAGTCCTCTTAAAATTTCAACCGGTGGGGCGATTTGATTAATCTGTATGGTGGCGTTAAAGTACTATGGGAATCGTCGATAGCCATTTTGATGGCCACAATTTCGAACAAAAATTCGTTGCTATGCGATTGATTATATCCCTACTCCTTGGAGCTGCGTTCCAACTGTCAGTGACCCTGAAAATATATGGCGATGAAAGCCAGAGATATGCTTACTGTAATTTCTAATTTGAGTAAGACAGTTGTTCAAAGACTGGTAAGTATCGAAAACAGTCCAAATGATTTTAAAGCGATGATCTAGAATAAGAGTCTAAACCAATCAAAACAATTTCTGATGTCTCAGAATATATCCTCTGATCTCAAAGGATAATAATAAAATATAAACTGCACTCATATAAGCCTCATCAGTGACATTGAAAATATCTGGCGATGAAAGTCAGAGATATGCATACTGTAATTTCTAATTTGAGTAAGACAGTCGTTGAAAGACTAATAAGTATCGAGAAAAGTCCATACTGAACAACACCAGCTGCAGTGAAGTAAACTCAAAATCTAAGAGTTCTTTCGAGAGCACAGAACACATTCTAAAGAAGAAACCTGGGCCATACTTCGAAGTTTCGGCTATTTAAGCCTTACCAATGACCCTGAAAATATCTGGCGATGAAAGCCAGAGATATACATACTGTAAAATCTAATTTGGTAAGTAAACCAGTCGTTGAGAGACTGATAAGTATCGACAACGTCCAAATAAGTTTAAAGCGATGATCTAGAATAAGATTCTTTACCAATAACAAATTTCTGATGTCTCAGAATATCCTGTGATCTCCAAGGTCAAAAATTAAAAAAATAATCTGCACTTTGAATGATGCTCGGAGAGACGTTTTACGGTCGCAAAAATGCACAACACCAACCTAAGACCACAGACAAGCGGACACAGGAACAAGTATCAGTGACAAATGTAACTCCGAAAAAGGTAGAACGGAGAACGTCTCCATCAAAGAAAGAGAAAATTTACTTTGTGAAATCAAAGTCATCGTGTTTATTAAAACTGTTAATGAGACAAATCCGTTCGAAATAAATAAATGGAAAAAAATGGCCTTCGGTGTCGGAGGCACCAGCTTTGCTTAAATGCACTTCACGACTTGAGATTTCGGGTGTTGACTGTCATTTATATAATATGAGCCGCGACACGAGAAAACCAACAATGTGGTTGTGCGCCCAGCGCAGACTCAGATTAGCATGGGCATTCGCCCAGCCTGATCAAAGTCTTAGCTGCCTGCGTGGAGTTAGCTTAGACCCTTAGCTACCCTTTCAGCGCAAAGCGAAGACTCTGATCAGACAGGGCCGATGCTCAGGCTGAAATGAGTCTGCGCTTGGCGCATAAACCACATTGATGATTTTCTCGTGTCGCGGCTCAATAATTTTCAGATCTCTGACGATGTTGGGCGACTGTCTCTTCTCTGTGGCTTTAGTGATGAAAGAAGACCTTCCATGGAGACAAGAACGAGAAGAATGATTGTTCACTTCAGAACAAACAACTTCTTAAGTTATGACGGTTTTAATCTGACGTATTATGAACAACTTGCAAGTAAGTACACCTGTCTTGAACCAATTTATGCCAAGTGATCCGAAACAAGGGACACCAGTGAACAGTGTTAACCCAAGTCAGACGCCGCATTATGTAGACATTACCATATGATAAGGTCACACATCAATAGCGGTATCAGTGCAACAATTCCTTGACATCAGCCATGAGTTTACAACGACGTCATCGGTAGCTGCAGAGGCTTGTTATGCACATCAGCGTAGGTGTTGCCTATGTAGTAAATAACCAGTCACGTCATTAGTTAACCACATTTAGATTATGAAGTGTACCTTCACACTTGGTTAACTGTGTATATACAGGGGCTGAAACGAAAAAGAGCTGTTACGAAACGAAAAGGAGTCATAGTTACCAAACGACTGGAATGAAAAAGAGCTGTTACGAAACGAAACAAGTCATAGTTACCAAACGACTGGTGGTAAAGAGCTGTTACGAAACGAAAAAAGAGGCATATTTACCAAACGACCAGTCATTGGTAAATATGCCTTTTTTCGTTTCGTAGCAACTCTTTGTTTGGTAACTTTGCCTCTTTTTCGTTTCGTAACAGATCATTTTCGTGTCGTAACATTCTTGAAAACATAGTTAACAAGGTTCGGCCTTTATCTGATCGGATGATATCGGTTAACATGCATGCGTGATCATGGTAGTTTAATCTTTTTTTTCACAGAACCGATACACTTGTGTGGAGGTACACTTACGAGTAAAACTGGGTTTATTACCTCCCCTGATATCGACAACAACGGAAAGTATGATAAAAATGTCGACTGTTTGTGGACTATACAGGCACCAAAGGGGCATTTTATACGATACACATTTCAGTACTTCGACGTAGAAGAGTCAGACGATTGCGTTAAAGACACGTTATGGGTAAGTTAACAAAGATATCGTAAAAAGGGATAGTGAACGAACACTAAATCTTGGCAATTTTTGCTTAAGCGTTTTACATATATAAATATTTAAAGGAAAAAGAAAACGTTTGTTTAGTGGTCCTCCTTCAGACATATGGTTGCTGAGCCGTAACAGCCAAAATGCTGAAACTAACAAAACAGGGTGGAGTCGGGTAACTTCGGACAGCGGGTTAATTCGGACAGTGACATTGTTTCCTTTATAAGTCAGTTGTTTGGTTATATTCCCTTTTTCAATGGAACCGAACTTGATATTCCAAATCATTATATGAATAGCCATTTCACGCTATTTCTTTAAACATTTCGCACTGGGCGATCAATTTTTTCTAAATGTAACAGCGCACGCAAAATTGCTGATTTTCAGTACGTCTTAAGGCCTAGCCATCAGACACTCACCATATATTCAAGTGGGTTGGGTAAGGGAGTGAGATGTTGCCCTTCACATCGTTATTTTATATAACATATATGCCAAAAACACCTTGATACTGAATGTTCTCTTTTGGCAAAACATGAGGCTGTGAGACCATACCAAGTGCTAGCTTTGAAAAGATCCAGTTTGGAAAACGGCGTACAGTAGTTTGATTATTTAGGACTCGTTGCCGTAGACAATCTTGTCTCTACTATTTTGTCCATTGTCTGTATTATTGCCAACGAGCCTTACATTTTTGAATTACTTCTCTAGTAATGAAATATCAAATAACATTCAACGTTGACTACTCAAAACACAGCGCGGCCATATTGGTGTTGTCCCTAAAACGTAAACAATGAAAATAAAAGTTTAGATGACGGTGTTTGAAATCTTGATTGCGCCAGATGCAGGCCCCAAGATATAGAACAATTATATATCTTACGTCTTACTTTATTCGATGCATTTATTGTCCCTTCGATTTCGCACACTATGTAATATAAAACAGGTGTTGGCGACTGTGTAAACTTCGTCTTGTCCAAATTCACAAATCACGAGCAGGCACGAGCATTATCACCTATGTATTAATCCGCTGCCTCTTTCTTGGTGCTGAAAGATCGTGCATTTTTCCAGAAGTTTCACAAGGAACTTCCATATTTGATCTAAGTAGATAAAATGAAGAAGATTTAAGATATTATAAATATTAATATATGCACCAGTATTATTTTTCATTGATTTCACCGAACTACTTCTTTTGACGGTGTGATTATCCTTATTGCGTGCTGCTAGCGATGGTCAGGCATGTCGATGATCTCCGCTTTCGAAGCAAATTGAAAATAAGCCATCGGAAAGCCTTTAACGGAAGGATATCAGGCTATATTACAGTTTGTTTAACTTGTTTGACTAAAAGACTATCTATATATGTACAGAACGAGCACGATCGTGTTTTTAGCAGATAAAGTGCGCCTGTTTCCGTAGGTGCTGTCAATACACGTTCTTTTTAAGCTGTTGTTTACAACTGATCAACACTCGCTCGTGCATGAGAACAATTGTATATGGTGGATAACATCATCCATGTGGTAGTCTATATTTCGATATTCCTTTATTGTTTAATATTTTGCTATAGAATGTCAGTAATGGGAATCAGGAAAGTTCTTGATTTCATTTTTTTCTGAAAAAGATGTTTGTTATTTGTACAATTTATGGTGATTTTTACTTCTCTTAAACATGTTAAAACAAACAAAACAAAAAAAAGACAGAAAATAAAAAGTGGTCAACAAGTGCAATTTGAGATGCAATCGGAGCCCCGGTAGCTGTACGTTCAGCGCTGGCCTACTGATCTAACGGTACCGGGTCAGAGCTCCGCCCGAGGCTGAAGTCTTCCCAAATGTAAACAGCGTTCCACCGAACACAACCTCTCTTTATCACCCTCCAACCGTCCTGACTTAACTTAAATACTTCCGAAAAGGCCGTGAAATCGCAGTCATACATCCATCATTAAATGCAGTCGCCAAAAATTCCACAGCTGGAGGAAAACAGAGCAGATATTAAGTGAAAATTGATAGGATGGCTGAAAACTAATTTTCTTTCCAACCCCTATCGAATGCTGTGATGTGTAGTTGTAGTCGACGTTGAATCAACGTTGATCCACGTCATTGCGTTTAATCGGTGTTGATTCAGGGATGCGTGCGCGATGGGAATTGTTATCGTTGCTTTTACCTATTGGTGTCACTCCACTGGCTCGCGTGTGAAGTGGTCCTGGCCAGTCGCTAGAGCAACGAAACTGCACTCCGGGTATTGTTTTTATCATTTTGTCTTTTTCTGAAATACCCGGAGACCAATCAAAAAATAAAATCAGAGTTACGTCAAGTTATTAGACTAGGCCAATCGCCAACCCGTTTTGAAAGTGGCCCTTTAAATTCTCCGTGCCGGTCCGAACATCGGATTGGCATGAAGGGTGTGAAGGACTGTTCCGGGGGCAGATGATCACGTCTGTTTGTTTTTGAGTGTTCGGGTGTGGCAGGAGTTGGTTTTCTAATGAATTTTCTCGTACCTCCTATATAATAATTAAGATTATTCCATCACACTCAAGTCACTTGCGTATACAATTTATTTATGGTTGTCAATTTCATGAGTATTCAAATTAATGTCCATTCAGACTGTTTAGTCATCTGATGAAATTACCACGTTCCACGCGAGATTTTGACAGTTATCACAACTACGAAAAACAAATAGGAAACACAAAATTTGCGATTACATGAAAACCTAGGCTGCTCTCTTGTAGACTGACTATAAAAAAAACGTATCATAATGCTTTCGATTGTCTTCAGGTCATTCGCAGCCAAAATAGTTTGCTTCTAATTCTGTCATATATGTTGTTATATGACTGACAACCTGAGTGAGTAATTTACATTTTATGTGATATCCACGGCTATGCCCCTTTGATTGTAGAGTTCGGGTCGTGATGCTAATACTAGATGCTAGATAACAGTATTATATCTATAGTTTTTGAGAATACTGATACAGCATTGTGCAAGCAGACACTGTATACCCAGATCAGATTTCAGGAACTTCATTCATACTTAGCATTGCCACACTTTCGCACTCAACTCCTGTATTATCATTTTGGGTAAATTTGCCAAAAGCAAATACCTGAACCAGTTGCCACGGTCTATGACTGAGTGTCTATTCTATAAACATATTCAGTATTAATTCAAGTACATGCAGGAGGCACACAACAATTTATTTGAAACTCAGGTGATCAGTTAAATAATAGCAGATTTATTCATGTATAATCTGGTCATTTTGCGCCAACATACTGAAAAACATATGTGTAGTAGGCACTACTTTTGTGTAAACTCATGTTTTATTAGATGGTTATGATTTCTTGAAGAAAAAAAATGGGTGTGTCTTTTTGACTGTGAATTGTTCTCTACAGACAACATATATTAAAATATCCATTGTAGGTTGCACTAATAGGAATATATAGTTTTGTCAGGGACTTACTACTTTTTCTAAATAAATAGTTTAAATTTGAGTTTTTTTGTACGCGGTTTGGACTTACTAAACGGTAACATAAAAATGTAATAAAAACATTTTTTTGGAATTCATTGTAATTAACGTGAATATTCAAGCCTTTGTAATGGTCCTGACATCATTCGTCATTAATATCATCAGTAGTCAGTGCATAACTGATATCACCTTTGTACACACATTAGCTCAAAATTGGCCGACAGCTAGTCCTTAAGGACTTTTCATTCCATTATGCTACCAGTATGACTCACTATTTCAACCTGTCTGATCCGTGGTAATTATTCGGATCGGATGGGTCTCATTTCCGGATCTTCACTACTTTTTTCTCTTGATTGTAAAATTTTCAAAACGATGGGTACGTACAAATTCAAAGATAGAAGTGTAATGTCGACTATCTTGTGAGAAAAGATGAAAATATACGAGGGTGTATGGGTGCACGGACATGTCTTTTTGCCATTTTAGGCAATGGAGGCAGCTTTTGTGGCTTTCTGTTTGCTTCCCTGTAGAACTGGGCCCTTCCGGGATGTAGTCTTCTCCAGGAGTGAGGAATTTGAACCTGTGGTGCAAATTCTGCACTTTTCGAGGTCGACCCCATTTCGGAGGGACGGAGAGAGAAAAATGTGGACTGAGCTGCTTCCCCTGAAATGTACCCGTCCACCTTAAGCTATTTGATTTTTTTGTGTACGTTATTATCATTCAGTCATCTATAGAGTTATAGAATTAGCAGTAATACTAAGTATGATAACCCTCCTCCAGTTCATCATTGTGATCCAGACTGTTTATATATATTTTGCTTACAAATCAGGGTTCTCCCCAGGTGTATATGGCATGTCGCATGCGACATGTCTTAAGCCAGCGTCTGTAATTGCGACATGCCTTAATTATCTTGACACCCTTTTAATCCCTGCCGACATCCCTTAATTGTATAACAGTAACTGTTAAATCACTCTTATTTAAGTGTGTATTTATTGTCATAGTGTGTGCTGTGAAGCATCAATACCACTAAATAGATGTTTATACAAGGATTATAACACCTTTGCGGCAGTTATATGGATCAGGATTAGGACACCTTTTCGCTTAGTGCCCCAATTAAGATTAAATACCAGTCTGCTCTTTTTTGATGTTGTTGTTGTCATCATCAGCGAGATAGATGCATATAAATTAATTATTTTTTATAAAAGAAGGATGACAGCATATTGACTTATCATCACTTCAGTAAAAAAATTCTGTAGCTTATTACTTAGGGATCTATAGTAATTTAGTAACTTTTAAATATAATTTTTACCAAAATACATATAAAGTAACATTACAATGGCAGTAAAATAAAATACATGATAAGACTTCTTAGAAATTATAAAGAAGTTTTATTACCTCCCTTGTTTCATATGAGCCAAATTTAGACCTTGTCTGCTCGCCTGATGGTTTACTTTACCGGGAGACTGAGTTTGTTAGCTCACCTGGATATTCAATGAGGAGCTCAGAAATTGGCTCGCCTGAGTATTATGTACATATAAAAGGCCTACATGGTCCTCACTTGCTCACCTGACCACCAATGACCATCTTAATAAAATTCTCTGTGTGTGTGTCTGTGTGTGTGTGTCCTAGTGTGTGTGAGGGAGGAAGGGTGGGAGAGGAGATCTTCCTGTGCTAAACTGCTGATTTGACTTGCTGTATTTTGCATTTATGAGCAAACTACCAATAGCTATTGTTATACAGAAACATGGAATAAGGAAAAGATCAGGATTTATCACATAGCTGTTATCCGCAAATGCTTAATTCGATATCCGCGCGCTTAATTATATTCATCTTCAACAACATGCCTTCAGAAATTTCTGGGGAGAACCCTGAGTATTTAATACTAATCCGCGCATGCAGTTGTCACATATGTGTATTTTATATCATGTACCTCTTATGCCATATTCTGTATGGATTGAGTGTAAATAAAGTATATATATATGAAGTAAATCAAAATTAATTGGGTAAACAGTGAAAATCCTGAGGAGACGGCTCATCTGGATTTTCACTGTTTGCAATGGTATGTCCGAATTTATCCTGTGTCCGAAGTTACCCGAAGTTGGTGGGAAAGCTTGCAGAACTTTTGTTTGCATAATCTCTTTTGTAATAATCTGGTTCCATTCGATAACCTACTGTAAATTCGTAATGGAGATTCAAGTTTGGCTCTAACTGCTTAACCCGCACTGACGATATACGTATATATGGCCACCCCGTTGGCACTTCTTTATTTCTCTACTATGTACTTTCTTCGATGTACTTGCATCAGTAAATATGATCCTGGGTCGGAGTATCTGTTGTTTAATCTTCAATTTGTGACCCGTCGCGCAAAAAGGGACGAGTTGGGTGTCCTATAGCGAAATTTAGTTTTATGTCTCAGTGATTAAGCAAATCTAAGAGGATTCGGAAAATATAAAAATGTTGGTGGTTCTTAGCCATTTTGGGGTTCAAATTGTCTGCAGAACGTAGGTACCGTCATGAATCGTCACAACTGTTTTGATGACGTTGTGGTGACGTCGCAAAATAGAATCGTTCAGAACTTATGACTGATAGATGAAGTAATTGTCTCTTTTGTGTGCCGCCCTTGGAAGCTCTGTTTGCTGAATAAATATTCCGACTCATGCTTCTCGGAGACCACTTCCTGCAGGTATGACAAAGAGAGCAAACGCTGCTTCAAATTAAACAAATAAGCATTTTGATGTACCATCAAGTGACATGAGCATATGAGCCGCGACGCGACAAAACCCAAGACAGTGGCATTTGCGCCACATGAAGACTTAGATCAGCTTGGACATCCGCCCAGTCTGATCAGAGGCTTCGCTGTGCGCGTAAAGGACGGCAAAGGGTCTAGGCTACCTTCATGCCGTCGGCGAAGACTCTGATCAGACTAGGCGTAAGACCAGGCTGATCCGAGTCTTCGCTGGGCGCACATGTCACTTTGTTGGCTTTGTTGTATCGCGGCTCCATTTTGTAAGCATTATCAAAGCAATATAAAGCAGTGTTTCGTGGGTCTGGAAGAGTGTCAGTCTAATCATATACACTGTAAAAAATCCGTAAATTTAGCGGTAGATTCACAGGCAACCGGCTGCCGGTCCATTTCCCGTTATCTTTACAGGCGTTTGCCTGTAAGACATTTTCGGAAGTGTTATGTTAACTGGCCGTGCTCGAAATAAAGTTTATAGTGTTGAAGGACTATATGACTAAAACAACACCTGCATATTTTATCCTACTGTGCGTGATGGTTTCTGCAATTTTTACGGGTGCCCGTTTGCATTTTTCTTCTTCTTTTTTGCATGAAATCAGTCCAAATATCAATGAAAATGCCTGGAAAATTATAGAAATGACGGATATAAAGTGAAATTAGCAGCATGACGCCATTCCGCAAAAGAAAAAAAAAATGGAAAGAAAAAATAGACCAGTTCACGCCTGCTTATTGTCTGCTGAAGCACAACACCGTGTTGTGAATTGAAAATATTGAGGGGATGTATGGTTGCGCTGGAGGGGACTAGAAATTGGGATGACACAAAGGTGAGTGAACCAGTTGATCCGAGATTTATTCTTTTCCAACGTCAAGTATCAAAAATCAGGAAATGTCATAAACGGAACCCTCTATTCATTCTCCTATATGTGTGAATCGAAAGTGAAACCAGATTCTATGTTTAACAGCAGAAATCCGTTTTGTCCCGGAGCAAGGGTAGTCGATATTATGCAGTTTTGATAACATGGGAACAAATTGGAGATTCCAGAAGTTGTCCCCATAATTTAAAAGGGCTTTAAGGTTAATGCTCTTTACTGACCGAACTATATTCCGTTACTATTCGTTGCCAAGAAAATAGGCATTTTGTTGAATTTTATGATTCAGGGGATCGATTGTGCTTAAATGGATAAGTTGTGATTGAGGGGAGTGTGAAATATTGGTTTAGTGTTTGTCTCCTATGAGTCATTGTATGTTTCGTGGGCTTGGTGAGGCTTGGCTGGCAGGTGCTCTGGTAACTAGCATTTGGTAGATCGGGTTGTGAAGGGTAGGCGATGTGTGTAACTTCGGAAGTTAGACTTACTTAACTCACTTATCTTCTCTACTCTACTTTTCTCTGCTCTACTCTTCTTTACTCTGCTCTAGGCGGACAGTGCAGTGCATCACTATGCCGTAGTGTAAGCTGTAAGATAAGTAACGTATTACGTGTATTAATTTCAGTACTGTACTTTGTTTCTCTCCCCCCCCCCCCCCCCCCCCCCAACAGGGAATCCGAGTAAGACCAAGCATCGCTGCCACAGGAAACTAACAGGAACCCATAAATGGGGAGCCACAAAAGTTGTTTCCCTTTACATGAAGTAGCCTAAACCAAGGTCTAAGTGATGGCAGAAACAGACGCGCAATATATTGAGGCCATCCTATCCAGCATTAAACTCGTACAAATAATGTTGTTTGGGTCATATAAATATACAAATTAGCTGATACAGGAATAGGATTTCTAATAGTTTGAATATAGTGATAAAAAGTAAGGAAGAAAAAAAAAAAGGGAAGAAAACTTGAGGTTCGAACTTACACGGGACAACTCTCATATCAACACCCCAGCAGACGAAACCGCTCGCCTATCTTACCACGTAACACAATGGGTAGACAATTAAGACATATAGCTATACGAACACACTGTACAGCTTTCCTTTTCTTTATATTTTCTCTCTCCCCACCCCCAACCCCCACCCATCCTCCCACCCCATACGTGCAACAGATTGATTCAGTTAGCTGTATGTACAAAATTGTTATTTATCTTTAAAAAGCTCCTCAAATTATAATACTTTTCGGACAAGTCAGCAGATTTCGAGGGTAATTTCATTCAATAGTGTCAGATAAGATCCAAAATTGTTTTATGAATCGCTTAGCTTTACAGACTGGCAGCTACATCCCGTTTTGAAAAACTCGGACACAAGTATCGGAAAGGAAATCTTTGACTGAAGTTGTTGTTCGACTTATATTTTCGCGGCATCAAAACTTAAATACTCTTCCAAGGGACGCAACTTTATCTACGTCAAATATTTGACAGGCTGGCGGGAATAAAAGCCCAAAAATAAAGCCTGAAATGATTGACAAAATGCGGGTACCTGTGTATCGCGCGACTGAAATTAATGAAATCATGACGTCAACGTCAAACGTAATTCCTTGAAACAACGTCATCCACCCAACTCGTCCCTTTTCGCGCGACGGGTCACATTTAAGCTGCTCACCCGTAAACTGTTGACACAGGGTTCTCGTTGATCCCTATAATGTGGAAGTTTCTAAACTAATTTCCGATTTGTTGGCCTCAGCCGAAGCTTAGTTATTATCATGAATCTGCTGCAAAGTCCGCCTAATAACAGGGGTATGATAACATAATGTGACATCATTTCACTTTAGAACTGCGCTTGCGCTAATGTTATCAGGCGATGCCTTTAGAAATGGTCCCTGAAGATGATTGGCTACATACTGACGCTGACCGCAATAAAAACGTTCGACTGGTTAAAGCATGTCACCGACCGGCTGTTTCTGGTCGAGCCTGATAAACTTGATATCAAAAGACACTAACATGGTATTTTCTATTAGAAGACCATGATATCAAGTCAATAAGGCTCGGCCAGAAACAAGTAGGAAAAATCGACAATCCCCGCTCGCCTTCTCGCCTTTCCTGCGGTGTTTTTTCCCCCTTTTTTTTTTTTGTTGTTTTTTTTTTTCTTTTTGATTTGGTCCCGCCTGATTAAAATTGATATCAAAAACATTAACATGGTATTCTCTATTTCCTTATTTCCTTTTAGACATTCGAAAAAGGCTCTGATAATATGATTTCATATTGTGGAACTAGCAACGATGAGTTCGGCGGGGAGACGTCATCTGATGTGCTGCACATTCGATTTCGGACTGACGATAGTCTTGAATACACTGGATTTAATTTAACATTTTCTCAGATTCAAGGTAGTGCAAAATATATAGCGCAGCCGGTAAAGTAAAATGAGAAGTCTGCCACATTGCCTTTGACAATGCTCAGAAAAAATATTTACCATTTCTATAAAAACATATGTCCCCTCACAACCTAAAGCAGTCCTGTGGCACTGAAAATATATGTATGTTCAAGAAACCTAACTATCGTTCTGGCTTATCTTAGTGGTTCTTTCTTTTTTATTATTCTATTCTTTTCTAACCATAACCATGCTAAAGAACAGGCCGTGATCAGACCCGAAAGGAGCAACCTCACGGTTCCCTGTGAAAAGATTTTCAACATCAGCAGAATCTGCACCATGTCTTCATAGATCACAAAACAAGCCTTTGAAAAAGTCATGCTAAGGGTCATACTGAATAGGCTTTATCTTCAAGCCAACGAGGCAACCACTGGAGGACAGGCTAGGTTACGAGCGACTGAATGCTTTGGGCCGCTAATTGACTTGTTCTCCAGATCTTGCTTCAGATCTTTGCTTAAACATCAGCCATGGTCTGCTCGCCTCCTTGAGCGAGTTCTATTGGTATGCTCTCAATTTCGACGGACGTCCAATCGTTTAGTACAGTTATTAAAACCTCACTCTCGTATTGAAAAATTTGATGTAGGTCTTTATCGTTGTAATTATTGCAGTCCAGGGTCCGAGGTTATAAAACTTGAGTATAATCTCAAACTCAAAATAAAGCATACTGCTCGGAAGCAGCCAATCATTGTGCTTTATTTTGAGTTTGAGAATGAACTCAAGTTTTATAACCTCGGGGCCAGCACTGCATTGTCGCCACAATTCTCATGATTGTAGTTGGCTTGGGCTTAACAGCCGTTTGGGACAGTATTTCGGAATATATCAAAGCCGTCTCCCAAAGCAGAGAAAGAAAAGAGGTTTCATGTGTTGGAAAAGAAATATCCAAACTAGTCCCATCCGCACCTATTGCTAGCACAGTAGGCACTTGCCCTACTATTATCCAAATTAGTAGGGCGCCCCGGCACTGAAAGAGTTACCCAGCACTATCGCTCGACCCGACACCCCCCTTCCATCCCGCCCCGCCCTCTCTCACGATTGTAAAGTTATGGGCAATATTCTGTCCAACTGCCGAGGATCTGTGGTTCTTCTGTTAGACATTTTCCAGACGTTGTCCTGCATAGTTGTGGGTCTACTGTTTTTTCTCTGAAGTTAGATCCTTTACTAGCTGATACGCTGTTTTGTTTTTGTTTTTATAAAGACAAGTTTTGATCCTGTTGCCTATCCAGTCGTCCTTTGCTTCCTGTCATTTACGAGAAGCCAAAGCGCAGCCGTTAAACAATGTGTTTCATGACAAAAAAGGTAAAGGTTTCCCATTACCTAGTGACAGTGGGGGTTAGAGGTCACCTGTTTATTGAGAGTATCCCATATCTCACTCTTCGCTGTCTTATTTGTCCCTAATTCGAAAAAGGTACCCATTTACTGCTGGGCTGACAGACGGTCCATCCCGGGTTTGAATCCGGGACACTCCAGCGACGTTTAGCACCATTATCGTGTCTCTCTAACCACTCGACCATTGCAACTCTTCATAACAGCCTGAAAACTAAAATATTGGTTTCAGTACTCGTATAAATGATTACTTGTAAGAATTGTTCGCAACTGTTGTTTAAAATTGAAGATATGAAAGTAGTTGCCATAAGAATATTTGATTATGGATTAAATGAATGGCTTTAATATATTTTGACAGATGAAACAATCCACCGGACACGCAATTTGACTAAATTTTGAACTAACATTGCATCAACGTCATAACGTTGAATCAACGTTGATTCAATGTTAAGACTACGTTGTGTGCCTCTGATTTTGCGTTTTCTTTCTATGGCGGCTAACTCTCATTGGACAAAGTTTTGCCCAGACGAATTCTGTTCTATAGGAAAATACCCCGTTCTGAAGGGCTACATTGTGCAGGAAAGCAAACATTATTCAGCCACAATTTGTTTTCCTTTATTACCCGCTCGGCACAGAACATTGAATCAACAATGAATCATAACGTTGAATCAACGTGGATTAAATTCTGATTCAACGCTGTATGCATGAATGGAAGGAACAGCTGAAAACATGGGGTATGTCCAGCGTCTTAAATTAAGTTTTTTAAGAATATTCTCCGATGACACACTTTTTTGTATTTCCGGCAATAGTTTCTGAAGAACAATGTGGTGGAATCATAACAGACTTTTCTGGTTCGCTCTCCTCTCCTGATGAAGATAATGACGGTTATTACGACTTCAACCAGGACTGCCACTGGTCTCTCGAAGTAACAGTAAATATGTCTATACAGTTTCAGTTCCTATATATACTTCTTGAGCCTGGCGATCCATGCATTATAGCAGACTATGTGGAGGTAATAATAACACTAGTATCATATATTTTCGTGGTACTTACATTTCTGTGGTATTCCGAAAATAGCTTTTCCTAACCCAGCGCACCAACTCTTTGACGTCATACTTATTGTTTTGACAGACGGTGAATCCCAGTATAATTTTATCAACAATGGACCACATTGCTACTGAACATGTCTGAATTTTATCTTTTTCATATTGTCATGCCAATTTAAACCTGTTTTTACTAATGCATATTTGCACTCATCTGTAAATGCCCCAGATATGAAAATACAAAACCATCCGATGCAACCAGGTCAACCAGTTTCCTATGGTCTATTTATAGTAACAAAAACTGATGATGCGTGATGCAACAGTCCCGCAAAAAAAAATTTTCTATCTTGGCAAAAATGTGTCCTGGCTTATATAAATTTTGTATTGTATTGCAGTGTTAAGGAGTAAAGTGGCAATTAGCAAATGTGATACATTTTTATTCTTTAAAAATAACAATTTTAAAATTTGTTTGAGTTTAATGATAAAACTAATATTTGAAATACAAAATACCCTAAAATCAGACATGACTGCACTATTTGGGACATCGTACAAGCAGATTTTTGGGATACCACGAATATGTATGACGTCATCAGAAAGTGTGGTGCTGAGGGTTTAAACAAATATGGCGGGTTAACATGTGCTCATTGAAAGAAAAAATATTAATATACTAGCAGATATCTAAGGTATGTTCTCTGCTTTATTTATATTGAATAACAGAATTTTTATTCCCCAGATTTCATTGCAGAATTCAAAAGTTATAATAATACCACGAATATATATATCGCAAGGGTATATAGAGGATCTTACATGAGTGCTCATGTAGTATTGAATTTATTAAACGAGTTGGGGAAAACGATAAGATGCGAGGCTTTGCCGAGCATCTTATCGTTTTTCCCAACGAGTTTCATAAATTCAATTATACATGAGCACGAATGCAAGATTCTATTTATCATAGACACTGAAATCGCATTTTATTAGCAAATTTTGCACTAAAACGTCATGATTTCGCCATTAGAAAACGCGACGTTTTTATGGACAGCAACACATAACGTTACGACGTAATTTGCATATTTAATCCACTAGTGGATTATCGTTTTTATTGCATGGCTTTATTACACTCTCAGATGCGACGTCCTATGATAAAAACAGTTAACAAACATGTATATGAGTTTAAAGAAGCTGACAACCATTTTTAGACTTATCCAGCAATAGATACCTTTCAATTTGTTATTGTGCATGAACATCATGCTCCATTGTTAAAATGTAATGCTTAGCTGAAATTGTGATAAAATTTCTATTTAAACTCGTTGGTGAAAACGATAAGATGCTCGGCAGAGCCTCGCATCTGATCTTTTTCCCCAACTCGTTTAATAAATTCAAAAATACATGAGCACTCATGTAAGATCCTCCATCTCTTATAATTGTTTGGTTTCTGTTGCTTTTTATCAATGGAAATGGGTACAAACAGAATCGGACATGCCTATGTTGTTTCAACATTGAAGAATTGCAAAGAAAATTGAGCCGCAACACGAGAAAACCAACTATGTGGTTATGCGCCCAGCGCAGACTCAGATCAGCTTTGCCAGCCGCCCATTCCGATAAGACTCTTCGCTAAGGGCTTAAAGGGTAGCCAAGGGTCTAAGCTACCTCCATGAGGCCAGCAAAGACTTTGATCAGACTGAGTCTGCGCTGGCCGCACAACCACACTGTTGGTTTTGTCGTGTCGCGGCTCAAATGTGTCAATAGCTTTTCCGTTGAAGAAATAAGGAGTTATTTTCTTGATAATGGAGTTATTGTCACCTGAATACCAGCCCCTTCTGCTGTCTGTTTTATATTGTAATTTAAAGTAGAAAATAGGTAAATGTTGCTTTCAGTTAGTGTAGTTGAATGACCAAATGTTAGAGAAAGAGCTCAGCCTTTTCTGTCGGTTTACCGTGCTTATGTGATCTTTTGTCAATTTGTGTGTGGGAGTTTTGAAGGATCTCTTTATGATTTTAATTTGACTTCACTGAAGCTGGTGTTGTGCCGTGTGGCGGCCGTAAAACGTCTCCCTGTACATCATCCATGGTGCAGATTATATTTTATTTTTGTCCTTTAGGAAATAGACAATATCTTCTAAAAAATCAGAAATGTTTGATTGGTTTAGACTTTTATTCTAGATCATCGATTTTTAACCATTTGGAATATTTTCGCCCTTGAAGCGACTGCTTTACTAAAATTAAGAAATCATAGTATGTTTTCTCTGGCTTTCGTCGCCGGGTGTTGCCAGGGTCACTGATGAGGCTTTAGTAGCCGAAACTTCGAGGTATGGATCATGTTTCTTCTTTTGAATGTATTGTCTGCTCTTGAAGGAACACTTTAAGATTTTAATTTCCCTTTTGGGTTAAAGGGCGGGACGTGGCATTTGACTATAATACTTCTTGATCATCGCTTATATTTTACTTATGGCGAAATGCAAATGGGTGAGATTGCTATGCTTTATCAACTGTACACTGCATAAGGCCATTTCAACACTGACCCACACCCACTCAAGTTTGTAGGTTCAGAGAAAAATTTCCGACGGATCAAACGAATATTCTGTGGCTAAGAAAATGATTACCACAGTATTATTTTCTCAGCAAAAAAAAAAAAAACAAAAAAAAACTTGACGGTCGATAGCCTGTCATTGATTTTTAAACAGCAGCAGTTTTGGATACCTCAGATTTACACCAATATTTTGATATTCTGTGGCATGAAACTGATCAAATATTCTTGCCTTCCAGTTCTGGAAAATGATTAGCACACTTGAATAATTGGATACGCTAACATTTCATAGAATGGACAGTGGTCAATTTATTGAAAACATAAACAAAATTTGGGTTGAACGGAAATATACATATTTTACCTTGAAAGCGGTACAACAATCGAAAGTCTTAACATAATATTCGATAATTCAACTGTGACGTGTGAACGTCCGATTTAAACAAAGAGTTAAATAAACGTTCTGCAGGTCAAGGATCTATATTCCGTGTTTAGTTGTTGTCATGCAACGATTCACTGTCCCTGACCGTCAGAAAACGATGTCTGCGACTAAAGCTTATCTAGCGACTACAATCTATGTTTCCCAGCGGGCACACAACGTTGAAATGACGTCGTATTGACGTCGATGCGACGTCATTACGTCGCATCGACGTCGGTACGACGTCATTGCAACGTCATGTGCCTGCAGGGATATGTCAGTTCAGAGAGTCGCCATTTAAGTACTCCTCTTATTGCAGAGAAGTTTAACATTATGAAAGTAATGCAGAAATTAATTACGTATGCAAGATTTTACTATTGCTATCAGTGTAGAACGCCTCCATTGCAATTTGCTAGCAAAGTTACTAACGCGCGATTGCGCAAGACCAAAACACGTAATACGGTGTAATATACAAATTTAGTTGAGTGGAAAATAAGAACACATGATGCACATATTTAACAGTAATATATTGCTATATCAAGTTTCTATTTTTGCTAAGTATATTTTAATGTTGAGATAACCGAAATGTGTTCAACAAGTAGCTGGTTGGGTAAGAAAAAGTTGAAAATAAACATATCCTATTCACATGCCAAAACTTTGTCTGTTTACAAAATATAAATTGTGCTGGTGGCTGGGCTCTATATTTTGAAAGCCGAAAGTGACATATGTGGCCAAGGGATTTTTCACTAATACGCTTTCATTCAGTTGTCCTATCTCAGTGTGATATGGTAACTATGGTCATGGTATACGTTATGATGGTTAGATACTGCTGTTCAGGGCCCGATTGTTCAAGGCATCGTTAGCTTAAGCTTAAAGAAGTTAGAAGTTGTTAGTCAAGGATTTGAAAATACTCTTGGTACATAGAAAACCAGTTGTACTATTTTTTTTCTTCCTTTCCTTTTTCTTTTTTTTTTTTTTTTTTTTTTGCTGAAGAAACGTGAAGAGCTTTTGCAATGCTTCGCCGAAAAAATTATGTGTTTTTACGTATAACACGTTTGAAATTTTCGGTAACTAGCAAGCGTTAGTTTTGAAAAACTGGGCCCAGGGTGGTTACATTTCAGGTGAGGGATGATCCCGTTATCACTACATATTGTGGATACCACGGGACGCAGGAACCGGTTATAAGTGCTACTAATATCCTTGACGTGTTCTTTGTCTCCAACGATCGTCTGAATGCTCATGGATTTAATATGACATTTAGAGAAGTAGAAAGTTAGTTTATTTGCCATTTATTTATTTTGTCTTCTTTGCGATCATATGAATACCATTAAAACCATGTTGATACATACTTCCATAGTTTTGCAAACCTACCTTTGTCATTTATCATGCATCTGCTGCAAACTTCCACCTGATAACAGGGGTATGATAACATAATGTGATATCAGGTCACTGTAGAACTGCGCTTGCGCAAATGTTATCAGGCGATGTCTTTAGAAGCGATCTCAGAAGGCGATTGGCTACATGCTGACGTTGGCCGTGATAACAATGTACGATTGGTGGGATGACGTCACCGACTTACTTCATAACGCATACACAAGGTCAGCAAGTTCGAACAAAACTAAGTTTGCTTTTTATTTGTTTGAGTCTCTTTACGTCTCAAAATCTTATAAAGATGCATGATAAATAGAAAACCATGTAAGTGTTTTTTGATATCAAGTGTATCAAGCTCGACCAGAAACACGTCGGACTGGCTCGGCAAGCCTCGCCATCCTACGCTGTTTCTGGTCTAGCATGATAAACTTGATATCAAAAGACACTAACATGGTATTCTCTATTTCGCATTGATAGCACACGATTAAAATTCGTTATTGTAAGATGTTTTGCATAGTCTTCCAATAAAAACTTCGATGGATTTCGTCAAAACTTGAAGAAAAGCATCGTTGAGTCAGTTTCTGTCAAGTTGCGAAAAATAGTTTGCGCTGATGCACAAGTGAGTCATAATGGCTGACTCTACGTAATGCTTTAAATGGTGTTTTCTCAGGTCCTTGTTTAATAGTTACTGTCTGATCAGAGTCTTCGCTTTGCGCTTAAAGGGTAGCTAAGGGTCTAAGCTACCTCCATGCGGACAGCGAAGACTCTGATCAGACTGGGCGGATGCCCAGACAGATCTGAGTCTGTGCTGGGCGCACAACCACATTGTTGGTTTTCTCGTGTCGCGGCTCAAATTTTCTGCAGAATTTGTAACGAAGGTACATGTACTACAGAGCTGAAATAGGCTAAACGTTTGGCGAGGTGTATATTACCATTTTTCTTTACATATCAACTCCTGTTATCTCAAACAAATGTTGTCTCAAAGTAAACTTTCTGGGACCAGATAGTTCACTTTGACACATCAGTAAGTTTAGATGAAGATCGACTTTGAGATATCGAGAGTCGACTATATTTTGTTCTCACAATAGAACCGCCCGGATGTGAGGAAGTTTTGGAGAGAGAAGAAGGATGGATTAGTTCTCCTGATTATGATAAAGACGGCCTTTATGACCACAACCTACGCTGCCAATGGACAATAAAGGTACAATCGAAAAAGCCCCCCCCCCCCCCCCCCCCAAAATAAAAAAAAAAACATACCCAGCGGGCACATGACGTCAAAATGACGTCGCACCGACGTCAATGTGACGCAGCGGGCACATGACGTCAAAATGACGTCGCATCAACGTCGTTGTGACGTCATAACGTCGCATCGATGTCGGTGTGACGTCATTGCAACGTCATGTGCCCGCTGGGTACACACTTATATACACATGCAATCATGCATTCTGCACGTTTACAAAGTTACTGATGCAACACTTGGCGTAAAAACATTTGTGACCCGTCGCGCGAAAAGGGACGAGTTGGGTGGATGACGTTGTTTCAAGAAATTACGTTTCAACGTTGACGTCACGACTTATTAATTTCAGTTGCGCGATAACTGGTGCCCGCGTTGTTTGTCAATCGTTTCGGGCTTATTATTAGGGGCTTTTATTCCCGCAAGCCAGTCAAATATTTGACGTAAAGTTGCGTCCCTTGGAAGAGTATTGAAGTTTTGATGCCGCGAAAATATGAGTCGAACAACAACTTTTGTCAAATTTCCTTTCCGATACTTGTTTCCTGAGCTTAGAAGATGGTGATAAAGAGAGTCTAGATTTAGTTAATGATGCACATACAAACTTTAGATCCGCCATTTTGTTGCGCAATCAGCTCGTGTTGCCTCCCTTGACATTTTGCGGGTAGTGTATGCGCATTGCATCCTTAAAATCTTAGACATTATCTACATGTGCGCATTAGCCAAATACCTTTCGCGAACATAATATATTACATTTTAAACAAAGAAAAGATACATTTTCGGTTAACGTTTACCTTAAAATGCAACTTTATATCAGTCTGCTTCGTTATCCACAAAACGACATCTACTTGGTTTAATGAAAAAATAAGACTTTTCCGAATTTTCCCTGGTTCACAAATATTTTTCCCTATTT
The DNA here is from genome assembly GCA_963989385.1 of Ctena decussata. Lineage (NCBI taxonomy): Eukaryota > Metazoa > Mollusca > Bivalvia > Lucinida > Lucinidae > Ctena > Ctena decussata. The sequence goes on from OZ022498.1 coordinate 7,421,217, forward strand.
CTCCGATGAATATACAATATAAAAATATATTGTTGCTATGGTAAACATGCTAGTTTTAAAGGTAAACATTAGCTCTGAAGTCACAGCAGGGGCTAAACTGCCACGCGCTTCCACTGTGATGTTTAAATTTCAACCTGTCAGCTTTGTGATAAAAGATATTTAAATTGTCTTATTTATTCTGACGTAAGAAAAGCATGCCATAAATAAATAAATGGTATTTAGCTGCTTTATCTGTCCTAGTTTTGATATTCATGAATCTATATAAAAGGACAAATGCACAAATGCCCGTAGGGCACTAGTTATCGATATGACGAATTAAACTTTCTGGATGTCAAATCCAATCATGGATTTAACATCTCAAAGTTTGTTGATCATGCTGATAACATTTAAGTTAACGCCGGCAGGTTTTGTCATTTAAATCGCTGTATCCTTTGGTTTACAGAAAACTTTTACATACGTATAAATAACAAAGCGGAGTAATAAAGATCTGACAGTAAGCATGACGCTTATAATATGTCATTTTGCTGTACTTTTTCGTTGTTCATTCCCCATTAAACTATGGTAACAATAGGGAAACTGGATTAATGTCATATCTGACTTGGAAATGGGTTTGGTTATCCTAGGCCAATTAACAAACACTCAAATTGCACAGAGATTGACATTAAAGTCAATACTCTCGGCCGAAATCGTTTTGGGCGAATGTCGCCTATATACGCTTCCTTAGCAACTCACGTGGCGAAATCGCTTTCTGCGCATAATCGGCAACTGGTTACCGTCCTAGTTTGGTTGGTTTCTGACATATTGACTATTTACCAAGGGTAATAGGGAAAGTTTGTATGTGTGATGGGGGAAGGAGGAAGAGAAAATTAGCATAAAAAAAGGAAAGATTTACAGTGTGTTCGTAGCTATATGTTTTAATTTTCTGCCCATTGTGTCATGTGGTAAGGTAGCCGAGCGGTTTCGTTCGCTGAGTTGTTGACATAAGAGTTGTCTCGAGTAAGTTCGAATCTCATTTTCTTTCTTCTTTTTTTTTTCTTCAAACTTTTAGAAATCCTAATCCTGTATCAGCTAATTTGTATATTTATATGGTCCGAACAAATTTTTTTGTACGAGTTTAATGCTGCATAGGATGGCCATAATATATTGTGCGTCTGTTTACTGCCATCACTTAAGCCTGTTTTACATCAGCCGTGCGATTTTTTGTTCGTACGATTTTGGAGGCCATGGGTGCCGTAGACAGATCGCAGACAAATTCGCAGTGTATCTGGGCGGGTCCACCGTGGTCTCAGAGATCGCAAGGCAGCTGTACGATGTTTGTAAGTCTGCCTCACGGGTGGAACGATTTTGCAGCTTAAAAGTCAGAGGAAAAATAAACATTTCGTACGGCTGCCGCAAGATGGCCGTGCAGCTGCCGTAAGACTGTCGCAAGACTGCCGTGAGACGGTCGTAAGAATTTGTCAAAAATCTTGCGGGCATCGTACGACGAACAAGAATTCGCGAGGCTGTCTCACGAATGTCTTACGATGACCGTACGTTCTAAAAGTCGACAGACTTCCTTCTGAACCCCTTTGTATAAACGTATGTTCTGTTAACCATTGTCTGTATATAAGTGTATGATGTTTATACAAATAAATAAAGTTTACGAATTCGCCTCGAATGACGAATAAAATGCAAGAGCACCACCCGCAACCCTCATAGTGTCACCGTCGATTGTCGACACCACATTGGAATCCGATGGCTATCCCACAGCAGCGTATTGTCCTTCTAAGAAGAAGGCTCCGTGATGAAGAAGAGCGTCACGCCGCCATCCGGGCGCTGCTCATCCGAGCACGGCAAGGTAGAAGAGGACAAGCGAGGCGTTGGTGGGGAAAACCCTGGATCTGTTTCGCTGGGGGCATGCTTCTTCTCTGGTGTCTAGACTATGAGTACCGATCTACTTTTAAGGGATACGCAAGTGACGCAACAATCGTAGGACTGTCGTGCGCCGGCCGTGCGGCTGTCATGCAGCTGCCGTGCGACTTGCGCGATTGTCTTACGTTTCGCAACATTCTTGCGATAGCATTCTGTCAGGACGCACGACTGTCGTAAGATGGCCGTGCGGCTGTCTTGCGACCGTCGGAAGACAAACGCAAGAAATGATTGACAGCAGCCCCGCCTGCAAACTTGCGAACTCCTGCAAATCGTGAGTCAATCGTGCGATTATCTCAAGACCTTCCTGCGGCAGCCTTGCGGCGTCCACAGATTGCCAAAAAATCGCAGAAATAATGTGCATGTTGAGATTTCAGTTTGCGACGTTGCGACGACGTTGCGACGTCTAAAATTCGTACGACGATCTTGCGGCTGCCGCACGAAACCCAGCGATTTTTGCCAGAAATGTGATCGCAGAGGGCCGTGCGGCTGCCGTAAGGCTGATGTGAAACAGGCTTTAGACTAGAACTTGGTTTACTTCATGTAAAGGGAAACAGATTTTGCGGCTTCCACATTCATGGCTTCCTGTTAGTTTACCGTGGCGGCGATGCCTGGTCTACTCGGATGTCCTCTTGGAAGGAGGAACAATGTACAGAACTGAAATTAATAGTACGTTACTACAATTAACAGCTTACTATACGGCATTGTGATGCACTGCACTGTCCGCCTAAAGTAGAGTAAAGAAGAGTAGAGCAGAGAAAAGTAGAGTAGAGAAGATAAGTGAGTCTAACTTCCGAAGGTGGAGATTAGATACCTACACACATCCCCTACCCTATACAAACCGATCTACCAAACCCTGGTTACCAGGGCACCTGCCAACCAAGCCTCACCTCGCCCAAGAAACATATATAATGACTCAAAAGGGACAAACACCAAACCAATATTTCACACTCCCTCGATCATAACCTATCCATTTAAGCACACCCGATCCCTTTAGTCATAAAATTCATCAAAATGCCCATTTTCTTGGCAATGAATAGAAACGAAATATAGTTCGGTCGGTAAAGAACATTAACATTAAAGCCCTTTTAAAGTTATGGTGATGGATGGAATCATTTACGCTGGACAACTTCAGGAATATGTATCCAATTTGTTCGCATTGCGTCAAAATGGCATAATATTGACTACCCTTGCTTCAGTACAAAACGGATTTCTGCTGTTAAACATAGAATCTGGTTTAAAACTCGATTCACACCTATGGGAGAATGAATAGAGGGTTGCTTTCATGACATTCCCCGATTTTTGAGACTTGACATGGGAAAAGAATAAATCTCGGTTCAACTGGTTCACTAACCTTTGTGTCATCCCAATTTCTAGTCCCCTCCGGCGCAACCAGACATCCCCTCAATATTTTCTATTCACAACACGCTATTGTGCTTCAGGAGATAATAAACAGGCGTGACCTGGTCCATTTTTTCTTTCCAATTTTTTTTTTTTTTTTTTTTTTTATGCGGAATGACGTCATTCTAATTATTTTCCTTAAAAACAGTAATTTCTATAATTTCCCAGGCATTTTCATTGAAATTTGGACTGATTTCATGCAAAAAAAAAAAAAAAAAGGAAAAAAAAAAATAATGCGAGCACCATGTTGACAAGGTTGTGTAGTGAACACCATTGAAAACCCAACTTTGTAGAGGGAAAAGTGGAGCATTGCTCGAGTTCGCAAAAAAAGTTTTAAAATTCAGTGTCTAATCAAAACTGGTAAATGATGTTGTACGCGTGAAATTTAAATTTGCCGAGGATGTTTACCAGACTCTGTCAGACTGTCCTACACGTTTCGTGAACACGGCATTATTTAACTTATTCGGTCTCAAAACATAGATGGTTACTACTCGTTAAAACCGCTTAATCGCCAAATGAGGCGGTTCTATCAAGCAATTGCAAAACAAGGAAAATACCATCAGTTACCATTACCTTAAGATTTTACGGTAAAATAACTGGAAACCAGCTGCCAGTCCATTTCCCGTTATTTTTACGGGCGCCCGTAAAAATTGCAGAAACCATCACGCATAGTTGGATAGAAAAACAACAAAGTGGCATGTGTGCCCAGCGAAGAGTCAGATCAGCCTAGGCTAACGCCTAGTCTGATCAATCTTCGCCGACGCATGCAACGGCATGAAAGTAGCTTAGACCCTTTGCCATCCTTCTGCGAAGCTTCTGATCAGACTTGGCGGATGTCCTGGCTGACCTGAGTTTTCGTGTGGCTCAAATACCACCGTCTTGGGTTTGTCGCGTCGCGGCTCATATATGTGCCTGTCACTTGATAATACATCAAAATGCTTATTTGTTTAATTTGATGCCAGTGTGTGATCTCTTTGTCATACCTGCAGGAAGAAAATCCCGATAAGCATGATTCGGAATATTTATTCAGCAAAGAAAGCTTCCAAGGACGGCACACAAAACAAACATTTACTTTATCTATCAGTTACAAGTTCTGAACGATTTTACTTTGCGACGTCACCACAACGTCATCAAAACATTTGTGACGATTCATGACGGTACCTACGTTCTGCAGACAATTTGAGCCCCAAAATGGCCAACAGCCACCAAAATTTTTATATTTTCCGAATCCTCTTAGATTTGCTTATTCACTGAGACATAAAACTAAATTTCGCTATAGGACACCCAACTCGTCCCTTTTTGCGCGACGGGTCACATTTATGAACTCCGAAGACGCCCAAAAACGTGGAGCTCCTCTGTTTTAGCCGTGACACGACAAAACAAACGAAGTGGCATGTGCGCCGAGCCCGGCAGTCTGATCGGAGTTTTTGCTGTCGGCATATAGGTACTTGTAGCTTAGGCTCATAGCTACTTTTTAATTAAGCGCACAGCGAAGACTTGGCGGATGCCCAGGCTCATCTGAGTCTTCGATGGGCACGCATGCCACTTTGTCGGTTTTGTCGTGTCGCAGCTCATTGGAAATATGCTCCCTGTTAAGTAGTTTAAAGGGCAAAAGCTAGGAACCGATACAGCAAAAATCCCCTTTCCATCCCGCTCTACCAACGACACAAAACGGGCGTCCACGACACCAAAAATTAAATAGTTGAGCCGCGACACGAGAAAACCAACAATGTGGTTGTGCGCCCAGCGCAGACTCAGATCAGCCTGGGCGTTCGCCCAGTCTAATCAGACTCTTAGCTAAACGCTTTACGGGTAGCTAAGGGTCTAAGCAACCTTCATGCGGACAGCGAAGACTCTGATCAGACTGGGCGGATGCCCAACTGGGCGGATGCCCAGGCTGATCTGAGTCTGCGCTGGGCGCACAACCACATTGTTGGTTTTCTCGTGTCGCGGCTCAGTTATATAAAGCAACAACACAAGACTGGCGACTAAAGCGAATACCAAAGTTAAGGTGGTGATTTATGGTAAATGTAATAATCTGCATAAAACCATAAAAAAGGAACGTATCTCCCTGAAAGTTAGCAGACTTCTTATTTTCGTTGTTCTTTACAGTTTAGAATACAAAATAGACGTACCCGCTGCTTAAAAAAGTGCTGTTATACGGAAAGATCAAAGGGTAATTTTCTGCGAATAAATCTGAAAAAATAATATCAATATTGAAAATTTACGTAGTGCTGAAGGTGCATTATTGCATAATGAAGAGCTTCCTAGCAATTATTTATCCCAACTCTTTCTCAAATTGTAATGTAGACCAGATGAAAACGGTAGCTTTTTCTCAATGTTCAGCCATGTACAAAGTCAATGTACACTGGACACATTTATTAAGTATAGGGTAGGCAAGCATACCTATGTTAACACCTACAATATAAATACATGTAATACATTACTGACATGATCAGTGGTGTGTAGATGAAATTGTTCAACCTTGTTAAAATAGTATCACCTGTCTCACCTGTGTGTTTTGACAAAAAAATTTGGACACAGACTGCATCTTTTTTCAACTGCTCAGCCTGATAACGTGTGAAAGAGATGGAAAAAATAATTGCTAGGACGCTCTCCATTATGCAACAAGGTACTCTAAGCACTAAGCATATTTTCAATAATGATATTATTTTTTCAGATTTATTCGCAGAAAATTACCCTTTGATCTTCTCTTATAAAAACACCTTTTAACATTAACAAATGCTGCATTTTGGGATTCTAAATTATGAGAAACAACATAAAGAAGGCATCTGCAAAGTTTTGGAAAGATCAGTGTTATTTTGAGTATTTTATGCAGAATTTTGTCTTTGTCCCAAATCAGTGATTATCACCACCTTAATAGTTAGTAGCCTAAACCGGCTATAAATGAGCTGTGACACGAGAAAACCAAGAAAGTGGCATGTGCACCTAGCACAGGCTCAGATCACCCTGGATGTTTTCCCAGTTTGACAAGAGATCAGACGTAGCTACCCTCGGAGAGAAGACTCGGAATCATCTTGGGTCTGATTGTTCGTTCGGCATATATACTACTTTGTTGATTCTGTCATACCGCGGCTCAAATATATAACATGTAGGCAAATTTTAAATCTTTTTACCTATTTCCTGGCATACCTGCTGGGTAGCGTGTATCGCGACTTAGGTGGCTATACAACAAACATTTAACGCCAAATACACATAATTTGAAATCCCTAAAACAATTATTTCTGTTTTAAACTAAAGAACAAAACATAAAGGATGTGACCATATATCTGACCACATTGTTTAGACTACAAATAATAAACCACATCGGATGAACTGCCTTTGGACGGACAGGGATAAATAAGAGGGTCTGAATGGGGTTTACTGATTAGCGAATTTTGACCAAAAAAATTACTGATTAACAGAATTTTAGAGGAAAATTTACCGGTAAGCGGCGTCGGCTATTTTAAGTGATTAACGGAATCGGCCGAAAAATATTCTCATTAGCGAAATTTGACTGAAAAAATTACCGGTTAGCGGCGTCATACGCGGTTAGCGGTTACAGGAAACGGCAAAAAATAGTATCAGTCCACTCAGATATTACGATATGCGCATACAGTTTCAATCAGAATGGCATCAGTACTCACTGAAATACAAAAAAGAAACTCTTTAACCATAAATTCTGAGCTTCGCAAGCCATTCCGCCTAATAATGTTGGCACTTAAATCGATTTTATGGAGTTCCAACACTCGCGCTAGTCTGCTTGCGAAAAGTAAAAAATACAAGAAAATATCGATGCAAAGCATCAGTACGCCCAAAGAAACTCAGTCATATTTATCTTCTGCGACCTGAGACTGTGGACATGTTAAGGAATATTCACACTATAAATGTTTGATTAGCTTTTGGTGCGTTCGTGTACCATTTTCATAGACATGCCAATAGTGGTCGGGTTTGGGCGTTGGTGCTGCAAAATTTCTAGTGACTGGATATCCTACTTATTTGGATAATGGTAAGACAAGGACCGGCTGTGTTTGCAGCAGGTGGGGGATGGGGCTGTTCCGTAACCAAATCGTGACTTGTACGCTCAGTGAAGGCTCAGATCAGCCTGGGCATTCGCTATCGTTGAGCAATTAGAGTTGGCTCTGCTCCTGGAATGCCAGCGCATAGCGAATGATATCATCAAACGTCCAGAAAATGGCCGTATACATGTGCTACGACTTTTGAAAACTGAGTAGGTCACAACAGTGCCTGCGCATGCGTGTACCATTACATTTCTAAACTAAAATCAGAAAAAATACACAATAACAGGGCATAATAGGATATTTAATGGATTTTAATGAATATGAAAAAATGAGATAAAATCAAGTGTTACGAATTTTATTCGGTTAATTATATCATCCAAATTAGTCGGACGTCCTAGCACTGAAAAATACACAGCACCTTCGCCCGACCAAACCACTCCTAAGAGCAGCGGTAGTGTAGTGGATAATGCGCTGAACTACCAATCAAGGGGCTGCAGGTTCGATTCCAAGCTATCCGTTTTTTTTTTTTGTGTGTTTCTCTCTCTCTCTCTCTCTCTCTCTCCTTATAAACCCCGAGTTCACTCATGCATGTAATGTTTTCACAGGCACCTGCAAACAGAAGCATAGAATTACAAGTGCTCCGTGTCAGAACTGAATATACGTTAGGCTGCACGGCAGACGCACTGGCGGTGAGTATTGTCCTTTTATGCGCCCATTTGAAACACGGGACGTATTATGTTGTGACGCTGGCGAATTTTTTCGTTTCAAGATAACTCTTTCTACAGTTAACATCCAATGAGGCTGAACCTTGGTTTATAGTAAGACTGTGAGGTGGACCAGCGCATATCGTTTGGAGGTCACAGTTTAATGATTTTAGCGGAGTTATAGCCCTTTACTTAAATGTTAACATCGGCGAACAAACGTAAAGATGTACCCATACGCCTTCTAAATGGACGAAATTACACTATAAATGCAAGCTACTAAATGTCACCATGCTAATGCCAGAAACTTTTTTTTGTTTTGTTTGTTTTTTTTGTTTTCTTTTCTTTTATCACATAGTGAGCTGCTAGTAGTCATTTTATCATGCATCTGCTGCAAAGTCCACCTGATAACAGGGGTATGATAACAAAAGGTGATATCATGTCACTATAGAACTGCGCTTGCGCAAATGTTATCAGGCGATGCCTTCAGAATCGATCTCAGAAGACGATTGGCTACATACTAACGTTGGTAGTGATTACACTGTCCGATTGGTTAAATGACGTCACCGACTAACGTCATAATGCATTCGCGACGTCTGCAAGTTCGGACAACGCCGCCTTTGTTTTTCATTTGTATGATGCTCTTGGCGCTTCAAAAGCTGCTATTGATGCATGATAAATAGAAAACCATGCCAGTGTCTTTTGATATCAAGTTTACCAGGCTCGACCAGAAACACGTCGGACTGGCTCGGCAAGCCTCGCCATTCCTACGCTGTTTCTGGTCTCGCCTGATAAACTTGATATCAAAAGACACTAACATGGTATTCTCTATTTATCATGCATCTGCTGCAAAATTCACCTGATAATAGGGGTATGATAACATGATGTGATATCATGTCACTGTAGAACTGCGCTTGCGCGAATGTTATCATGTCATGCCTTAAATAGCGATCTCTGAAGACGATTGGCTACACACTGACGTTGGCCGTGATATTAACGTTCGATTTGTCAACTGACGTCACCGAATTACGTCATAACGCATTCGCGACGTCAGCAAGTTCGAACAGAACAGCGTTTGTTTATCACTTGTTTGCCGCTCTTTACGCCGTAAAATCTACTAATGATGCATGATAAATAGAAAACCATGTAAGTGTTTTTTGATATCAAGTTTATCAGGCTCGACCAGAAACACGTCGGACTGGCTCGGCAAGCCTCGCCATTCCTACGCTGTTTCTGGTCTCGCCTGATAAATTTGATATCAAGAGACACTAACATGATATTCTCTATTTCTCAGGTAAGTCTGTTTATATAGTTCCGAATGATGCATAAAAGACCTTCGCTGGCAAGCGAGGTAGCTTTGGTGATAAAGTGGCTGAAAGTGTAGTTTTTACTTAATACTTGGGTTGTGAAATAATGTAAAATAAAATGTAGAACGTTACGATCATTGGTTATCATTAGATCCGTTCGAGGGACTTAGTGATACTGTTCTAATACAGAGCTCAAGACGGTTCTAATGAGGAATTACAACAAATGAATTTATTGAGAAATTTGGAAAATCGTCCTTCAAATACTCTGTTAGTATGTTGCCCTTTTTATCCCCGACCGGAACGTTCGGGGGATATAGCGATGAGCCTGGCGTTTGTCCGTCCGTCCATATACATTTTCTTGTCCGCTATATATCTTGAATACCCTTCGGAATATTTTGATAATACTTCACAGTTATGCTGAACAGGCCATGGCGATGTGTCGCGAATAAGAATGGTAGCTCTTGCTATTGTACTTTTTTAGTTATCTCCCCTTTGGTGATTTGTTGGCAGATTCTTGTCCGCTCTGTAACTTGAATACCCTTACAAATATGTAGAATATGTCATGACGATGTGTCGGAAACAAGAGAGACAACTGTTGTTTTCTTACTTTTTGAGTTATTTCCCATTGATGGTTTAAGGTGTGATTTCATGTCCGCTCTATATCTTGAATACTTTCGAAGTATTTTCATGATACTTTATAGATATGTAGAACAGGTCATGACAATGTGTCGCGAACAACAATGACACTTCTTGCTTTCATACTTTTTGAGAATTTCTCCTAGATGGTTTTAGGTGTTATTTCGTGCACACTCTTTATTTTGAATGTCTTTTGAAAACAATTTCATACTTCACAGATTTGTAGAACAGGTAATGACAATGTGTTGCGAACAAGAATGACAACTCTTGCTCTCTTACTGTTTGAGTTATTTCCCGTGGATGGTTTTAGGTGTGATTTCGTGTCCGCTCTATATTTTGAATACCCTTTTAAAACTTTTCATGATACTTCACAGATATGATGAAAAGGTCATGACAATTTGCCTCATACATGAATTACAACTCTTGCATTCATACTTTTGGAGTTATTTCCCTTTCGAGTTTTGGGCTGCAGTTTGTGTCTCTGCTCTTATCTATATAAACCTGGCCTGCTCCACAATTCTAATACTCTTTTACCTTTTAGAATATTGATGATGATGCCTTTATATCCTATCAGTGTTCCTAACTCCCTGTTACCCCTCCACATCCCTGCGTCCCCCACCCTCTTCTATTTTTTTTCTTCAGATTTTGATTCTTTGTTCAAATTCACTTACTAGAGAGCTCAAAATTAGGTTTGTAGGATTGTAATTTAGATGTTATAAACATTTTGAAATGTTGAGTGTATCATAATGCTACACATCTGTGTACATGGTGGCTGTCTGAGATTTTACCTCTAAAACTGTCAAGCATACTGTTTTAGTCTGAGTGTTAGATAACCATGTTTCTGCTAAACAGATAATGTCAATCAGAAGCATAAAATAATGACAATATATTATTTATATGTGTTTTGAAGGGCACCCTTTTTACCAAGGTCCATAGGGTCTTCGGTCGGGGGATTTGCCATCTCTTGTGATGGCTATTTTTCTTATTTATCTGGTTTAAACATATTTATTTCAAAAATCAACATACATATACAAGGTATACAAAATGATACAAATAATGGGATTAGAACGAAAGCAACAGCTTATTTAGTTCTTCTCCCGTGACAATCCCTTTTTTTTTTTTTTTTGTCAAATAATCATGGCACACAAAATCTGTCTACTTTTTTTAATCTTTACCTTTGGAATCTATACTGTACTGGAATCATTTTTGTGAACATATAACGTTACATGATTAAGCTAATTTATCTGGAACTCTGCTAATGGCTCTTTGAATGAATACAGGTTTTGCATATGTACGGGTTCTATTTTTCAGATAAAAGAACACGCCAAAGAACGCTATACATATAAACTCCTTTTCGAGGTTTTCTGTGGCCAGTATGCCAAGCAAGCGCCAATGAGGTCAGTGACTTCCGTGGTCAACCTGATATTCTTCTCCGACTTTATCGAAAATGACAGTGGTTTCTTAGTCTTTTATAAGACCGTTCCAGGTACTGTTTCCTATATGTCAACGACATTTGAGCCGCGACAGGTGAAAACCAACAAAGTGGTTGTGCGCCCAGTGCAGACTCAAATCAGTCTTGGTACCCCCAGTCTATCCAGGGTCTTTCCTAAGCGCTTAAAAGGTAGCTAAGGGTCTAAGCTACCTGCATGCGGACAGCTAAGACTCTGGTCAGACTGGACGGATGCCAGGCTGATCTGGGTTTGCGCTGGGCGCACATCCACTTTGTGTTGGTTTTCTCGTATCGCGGCTCATTTTTAGTTGTTATTTTTTTTTGTTTTGTTTTTTTCGATTTGCATGTCACAGTAGAGACAGTCTCAGGTGAAAATACTTCAGTAGCTTGTTTTCTGTTTTTAAAGTAAAAGATTGAAAGAGGAGGTAGGAAAATTCATAGAATGAAAAACACAACACAAAATAAGTCACCACCAAAGACATCCTTACTATACGGCACCCAGGTGAACAGCAATTTCTCATGTAGGTGGTCATCGAGCCAACCAACTTTCGAAACCTGACACAAGCGCTTACCACATCCAGCGCTACTTTACTTTTTTTTCGATTGCCCGACAATGGGTCGGACCACCGTTTTTATGACGGCACTTACTTAAACCTAACTTTACGGTAGATACCTGACACTCGTTCCATGTGATCTTGGGTCTGGCCCACCGTGGTTTATCTGGTAGGTTTCTTCTGTCCCGGAACTTCAGTGTTGCTATTTCTGTGAGTGCTCATGTTTGCTTTTGATTTCTATATGTTTGAGACAATTCATTTACGAACTGGGAATCTTCCACGCAAACCGAATAACTAAATGTCTGATGAACCAAAGCAGAACTAAGGGCGAGGGTTGTTTGACCACAAACCGGTACTTTCATTGCCATCCATCCAGACACGACACTCCTTATTTGTTTCTTCTTGGTTGTTTCATGCGTTGTTTGTTCCTTTGCCTGTAATTGATATATTGTTTCTGATATCGAGGCAAGCCCGGTGACCACTGACAGGGGCAATTGCTTTTCACCTGGCTGCCGCTGGTACATATAATGTCTTTGGTGGTGTCTTATTTCGAGTGGTCTTTTCCCAACATGTGTCTTTGGTGGGTCTGGGATTGAATTGTGTTCGTTATAGGAGACGTTTCTTACCTTCTTTTTCAAATGAGAAAGAAAATAGGACGGCACACGTAGCCAAAGAGGTCAGCAGATGGCAACGAAGCTACTTTAATATCCCAAAAAATGTCAGCTAGGGTCGAGTCGGGTAAATTCGGACAGCAGGTAATTCGGACAGTGATATTGGTTTCTTAATATGCCAGTTGTTTGGTATTAAAACAAAAATAACTGGGCAAACTGTGAAAATCCTGATGAGACGGCTCATAATGAGCCGTCTTATCTGGATTTTCACTGTTTGCAGTAGTATGTCCGAATTTACCTGCTGTCCGAAGTGAAAAGTGAAAATCCTGATGAGACGGCTTATCATGAGCCAACTCATCTGAATTTTCTCTGTTTGAAATGGTATGTCCGAATTTACCAACTGTCCGAAGTTACCTGACCTAACCCTACTAAGTGAAAGCCGATATTCTATTCTATTCTATTTTATCCCATTACCTTACTGGGTCGTTGGGGCACAACAGATGACTTCGAATCAATCCCTTTCCACCTTGTCCTGTCTTCAACTGCACTAGTTCAGCTCGCAAAATCCGTTCCTGTTCACTCATTGATATTGTGTTCCCACCTCTTCTTCTGTCGACCCCTTCTTCTTTTTCTCTTTCACTGTGCCCTGAAGTATCGACTTTGCTAAACCAGAAGACCTTGAGACGAGGATCTTCCTGCGAACCTCCTCATTGGTTATATGGTCCTTGTACGAAACGTTCAGTAACCTTCGGTAGCATCTCATCTCAAAGGCCTGCGTTCTTTTCTCTAACTCTGCTGTCAAGGTCCACGATTCACAGGCATACAGAAATATAGAAATGACAAGGGAGCGCATAAGTGTCAGCTTGCTCCAAGAGATATGTTGTTATCTCTCTCCAAATTGGTTTCAGCTTGGTAAGAGCTGAAGTGGCTTGTGCAATCATTGAGAAAACCTACTGTTTTGAGCCATCGTCCGAGACAACCACTCCAAGGTATTTGAAGCTGTTATTACAGTATCCAGCTTCTACCCTTTTACCTTGATCTCCCTCTGGATGCCATTTGCGCTGTTCGTCATCAGTTTGGTCTTCTCAGAACTGATCTTCATCTTATACCTTGTACAGGTTTAGTCGAGATTTTCAACTAGGGCTTCTAGTTTCCGCTCTTCCTCAGCTAGAGCGTCTGTGTCATCGGCAAACCGCAGATTGGTAATGTTTCTGCCGCCTATGCTAACTTTTCCTTCATGTTCTTCCAAAGCATCAGACATGATCCGTTCCAGAGAGATGTTGAAGAGGGTGGGTGACAGAAGACATCCTTGTCTTACTCCATCTGTTGATCTGAACCATTCTCCTGTGCTGCTATTTATCAGGACTGCACTTGTGGCCTTGTCGTATAGCTGCCCAATGGTGCGAACTAGATTTGCACTTATATTGTTCTTTTCGCATGGTGGCCCATAAGGCTGCATGCCATACCCTGTCAAGGCGGTTTTTAAATCAATGAAGACATAGAACAGATTCTGCTGATGTTGGAGGTACTTTTCACACAGGATTCTAAGGTTGAAGATCTGTTCTGTTATGTTCCTTCCTGTTCGAAACCCAGTCTGTTCCTCAGCGATTGTATCTTCGGCTTGTGGTTTAATGCTGTTCAAGTTGACTTCCAGCATGACTTTGCTTGAATGACTGATGAAGCTGATGGTTCCGTAGTTCTTGCAGAGCAGTAGGTTGCCATTTTTAGGGAGCGTAATAAACAGTTATTGAACCCATGGGGTAGGCCATTCTCCTGTTCTCCAGGTCCTGTTACAGATATCTGTTAAAACATCAATCATGGTCCCCCGCCAGCTTGAACAAGTTCTCCTGGTATGTTATCAACTCCGGCAGATTTCACCTTCTTTAGTGCTGCTATTGTAGTCTCAACTTCCTTACGAAGGATGGGTTGTTGATCTTCTTCTGGGGGCTGACTGAAGTCCAGAGCCGCATTGTTACCGTAAGTCTCATGGTTGTATAGCTCTGAGCAATATTATGTCCATCTGCTGAGAATCTCTTGTTCCTCTGTAAGGCATTTCCCATACTTGTCCTGGATAGTTGTGGATCTAACCTGTTTCTCTGATCCTTCACCAGCTGCTATGCTTTCTTGCTGTTGTCTTTGTTCAGGCAAGTTTCAATCTCCTCGCACTGACTAGCTATACAGTCCTCCTTCGCTTTCTTCCTGCGATAAACTATGACAATAATATTAAACCACCACAGAAGTACCGTCTTGGATCGATCAGCAAGAAAAAGCGGGGCTCAAAACTGGCCCTGCATTCTTTTGTGGATCATAAACAAACAAGTACTCGGTGTTGTCACAGTCCTCTTTTCTTCAATTAATTGTAGAAATTGGTGTAATATTTCATTGTTCGGTTTCGCTATAAGTTTCTCACTAAAATTATTATAAATGACCGTGATTTGCCGGCTTGAAGCAATAAAAACGTCAAAAATCATCAGACAGCAGCAACCAATTTTCTGCCAAACTGAAAAGTAGTTTTACCCCGACTACTTATGTTTTTTTATTTTGCAATAAATTCTGATCAGTGGAAGATTAAATCTCGGTACTCTTACATTGACCTGCATCTTCTCCACCGCAATTTGATATGCTGTTAGCTCCGAGAGGAAAAGCTCTGTAAAGTGTATGGGACTCATGCATGCTTTTCGCAAGCATGCATGAGTTTGCTGCCTATTATGAGTGGTCTCGGGGGCTGAAAAGCACCTCAGCCTTTTCGATGCCAATTGGAACTTACTTTAAGGAATGAGGAAGAGCGGGAGAGAAAGGAAAAACGGGGATCAAAAACACCCATGAATCTCGCATCCACTGCACAGAGGTCAACCAAAAATTATGGATTTTGTAGTACTCTCCCCCACCGTTGTATCTATGCTTTCCCCGTCCCGTCTGAAACAATATATATGCCTACGTTTACATGTACATGTAGATAAACTGGATGCTGGTGGTATCAGTCGTTTGTATACGAGTTCCGTTGTTACAGGACTGTTACCAATTTACCTAGACTGCTCAGCAAGTGCAACAAGATATAAAAAGATTCCCAGTTGGAAATGAAGAGTCTTTCGTTTGATTATCTCGATTTGGTCCCAAAACTAATACATGTCCAATGATTAACAAAATTTGATCCGATGATTCACTTCAAATGCACGTCGTCTCGCATTATGTATGCCCCAGTCACACACACATATACGGATTCTGCGGATGCTACGGATGGTCCGTCCGTATCTATTCGTATCTATCCATTTAATCCGTAATTGATCCGTATCGCATCCGTAGAGTCCGTTACTGTCCGTATCATATCCACAGGTTCCGCAGGATCCGCGTCGAAATTTTGAAAATGATCAAAATTCGGGCGCGGATGAGTAAACCGTAAAAGTCCGTAACTGAACGCATTTATCTGCATCTATCCGTACCAAACTGTGCCTCATCCGTATCTATTCCGTATCTTATCCGTAACTAAACCCATCATTCCGCAGTCCCAAGTTGAAGACTGATACGGTTTCATACGGATCTTTACCTTTAGTTACGGAAGTTATGGGTCATGTCAGGGTCATTGATGAGGCTCTAGTAATCGTAACCTCGAATTTAAAGAGTAACTACACTTCAGGAACTGACTGAATCAGATCCCAAACCTTATCCCCAACATCAAAGGGAAAGATTGACAAAGACATCCCAGCAAACAATAAATTACAAGTGATAAGCCGAGTCAGCAGCTCTTTCCCAAATAAGTGGCAACTCAGCTATCTTTACTGAACTAAATAATTTAGACCAACAGAAGGGTTACAACAGACTAAGCAAATTATACGAAAACATTTAAGAAATATTTTACCTATTTTCTATTTTTATCATAGAAGGGTTAAAATGAAAACACAATAAAATAAACCGCACCGAAAATTAAACAAATGCAACCGCAACGAAAGTACCGCCTTGGGACGGTCAGTAATAACTACTGTGTGGTTTAAACCGGTTCGAAGTATAGCCCATGCTCCTCTCGAATGTGTTTAGTGTTCTGTGCTCATGAAGGATTAGATTTTTATTTAAATTTGTATATAAATTTGTATCCAATAATCCAACCTATAAATTGGGTAAAGGTAAAGGTTTCCTATAGCCTTATGACCGTAGGGGCGGTGGCATGGGGGAGGAGGAGGATGGGGGTAGGTGGTTAGGGTCAATGTATCTTCATATGCATAGCATATGAAAGGCGAAGCCCATCTCTCTCCTTTCGCTGCCTTGTACTTCCCTGATTTGCAAAAAAGTATCCATTTACTGCTTGGTTGACATAGATATTCAGTCGGCAGTTGATAAAGTAGATACTATTCTAATCCTTCAAGAACACTGCACACATTCGAAGGAAGGTTCATGGACCATACTTCGAGAATTCGGCTACTCAAACTGCATCAGTGACCCTATTTGATTTGGTTACGAAAACCAGAGAAAGCATAATGTAATTTCTTAATTTTGATAAGGCAGTAAATTCAAAGACTGATTAGTACCATAAATTATCTAAGAGAAAAAAAAGCAATAATCTGGACTATAAATCTAAACCAATAAAAAAAAATGATTTCTTAGAATATTTTCTTGACCTCAAAGGAAAAATTATATATAATCTGCATTATAGATGACGTACGGGGAGACGTTTTACGGTCGCCGCACGGCACGACACCAGTGGCACTGAAGTAAAATAGAAATCTAAAAGAGTTCATTCAAGAGCACAGAAAACATTCGAAAGAAGAAACTTGGGCCATCTTCGAAGTTTCGGTTACTCAAGCCTGACCAGTAGATATTTATTGCTTCATTTCACCATTAAACTTTTTCCTATATTGGACTACTAATTCGAATTGATAAAAGTCAAATAAGTTTATGAAATGATGGCTCTACTTTTGCCATTGGCAAGTTAATGAAAAGATGACCCCACTGTTACAAATAAGAAACATAACATCGCACCATAACTGCACCATACGTCAGTGCCATTGCATCGACCCGGCCTCTTTGTTGTAGTAGTCCTTGAGATACAGTCTCTGTCTCTTCGCCCCACTACTGGTGTTGTTGTCGTATAGCCGCCTCTCCAAACCATCCTGTATGTATCTGTCAGTATAGGAACGCAACCGTTTTGTATTGAAACGTTACTGTAGAAAACAGTCCGTTACAGTACGCCGAACGACACCCATAACTTCCGTAACTAAAGGTAACGATCCGCTTGAAACCGTATCGATCCTCAACTTGGAGTGGGACTGCGGAATGATAGGTTCAATAACGGATAGGATACGGAATAGATACGAATGCGATACGGATTAGATACGGATATATGCGGATATATGCGTTTAGTAACGCACCATTACGGTTTACTCATCCGCGCCCGAACTTTGAAACTTTTCAAAATTTCGACGCGGATCCTGCGGACTCTGCGGATATGATTCGGACAGTTACGGACTCTGCGGGTCTGATACGGTTCCATTACGGATAAAACGGATAGATACGGACGGGCCATCCGTAGTATCCGCACAATCCGTATGTGTGTGTGTCACTGGAACATACAAGGAGTAGACACAAATGTGGACGTCGCAGTTAATCTTTTCTATTCTTCTACCCGCTAGGCATGCGCAACAGTCCGCATCTAAAGGTATTTATCCGTATCTAAAGGTTATAGAAGGTAACGGAAGGTTAGTAGTTCGTACCTATCCGTATCCATACGCATCTATTGGTAACTATATCCGTAAATTCATTAAATAAAAATAGGCCACGCCCACAAATTCTGCGGATAAACTGAGGATTTTATCCGCAACTATCCGCCCTATCCGTAATGTGTGTGTGTGACTGGGGCTGTACATACACCTGGCAGTATCGCCTTTTTTCCATGCACAATGAAGTTTGATTTTTGCGGGAATTAACAAGTATGTAATGCTTCAGTAGCATATATACAAAGTGAGCTCTCTGACCAATCTCTAAATTAAAAAAAAATCAAAATGAATTTTTCTTACCTTTTCACATAAGCCTGAGAAACGGGGCGCAAAATAGCATAAAACATGTTTTCATACACTGTTGTCACCGAATATAACAAAATTATTTCTATAGTTCTGCAGTAGGAAGATTTTTAATTTTCAGCATCGCTTGGCTATGCCGGGAACATTACACTGATAAGGTGATCAAAAGTACATATGAGCTGCGACACGAGGAAATCAACAATGTGGTTGTGCGCCCAGCGTAGACTCAGACCAGCCTGGGCATCCGCCCAATCTAATCAGACTGTCCGCTAGGCGCTTAAAGGGTAGCTAAGGGACTAAACTACCTTCATGCATACTGCGAAGACTCTGATCAGACTGGGCGGATGCCAAGGTTGATCTGAGTCTGCCCTGGGCGCACAACCATTCTGTTAGTTTTCTTGTGTCGCGGCTCATATCGTGTAAACAAAGGAAATCCCGATTTCACTCTTTCACGGCGCCCGAATTTACACATTATACCCGTAACCCTCCCCACCCCCAACCCCTCCCCAAACCTTCACATGGTATCTTTGTCATCGTTGCCATAGGGTGCTTATGATAGCCGTAAATTTTAATTTGATTCAGGAACTTTCTCACAGAAACAGTTAGATCTAATACGTGTTCCTGGTTCGCTAGCGGCCCCTGACAGAGATGGTGACCTTCTATATGATCTAAATATGTTTAATGTCTGGACACTTATGGCGGAAGACATCTCTAGTATACTGATTCAACTTCTCTACTTAGACACAGAGAAATCTCCTTCATGCGCAAACGATCATTTGCAGGTAAGCACCGATTTGCTTAACATCTCCGAAGGTCCCCAGTAACATAATATTATCGTATGACTTTGAGTCTGGGAGGATGTTAGGTGGATTATCATTTGGAAGCTATGCGCAAGGCCATGCGTACTTTTATATAATTACAACGTTCCATGTTTCTGTTCATTTACATAATAGATTTTGATAATAACTAAGTCTCTGATATGTAACAAACTTATTTCCTCTTGCCAGATATAGGATACACGCAGCCTGCGTAAGTCATGTATTTCAGAAAAATATATCTATCAATTAATATTTTAAGAAACATATTCTCTTTACCTCAGTTTCCCCCACAATCAACTGTATCCTTAGAATTTTGATTTATCGACCTTACATATACATGTATAAGAATAAACATTATATGATGCACGCACGAACGTATGTTTGTATGTAAGTATGTAAATATGTATGTGTATGCAGATACATTATTTATTCAACATCCACTAATAAGTTAAAAAAAGGGAATTTGAAGATGAATAAATGCTAAAAGCTTATTTATTCCAGATTTATTCTGATGGATTGTATCGAAAGTTGTGTGGCATTGTGACGAAAATAATTTACATTACTGACGGGAAGTGGGCTGTTATCTTTTTCACGTCAGACTATACCGTTAATGGACTTGGGTTCCTTATGAAATTTTCAAAAATTGCTGGTAAGTTTTTCAGTTAGGAGAAAGAAACAAAGCCAAGGAAGTTGCTGTTGAACTAGCTTGAAGTATAATGTTTAAATTATAATACAATTTGGTAGGTTATTATATCATGTCCCGGTGATTCGAAGGCATAAGCGCTACGGCTGTGGTCTCGTGGAGGTTAATTGATTTCGGTTCTGTTCGAAAGAAAAGAAAGCATCGTAGACCACTACGTTATACCCCGACAATGCAAACCAATTTTATTTCTTTAAACTTTATAGTTTTTTCAAGATTATATACATTTATATTTATTTATTCATTTAGTTTTGCGCCGGGTCAGCTAATCTCCTTGAGATAAAAGTTTGTCCATCATAGGAAAATTTTAATACATTCAGTATTTGTTAATTTCATTAAGAGCCCTAATAGTTCCAGTTAAATAGATTGTTCCTCATCTTATACATGTATATAGCCTATGTCAGGGGCAGATAACACTGTTGGAACAGGTAACCCTTTGTAATGGTGTTTGAAATATTTATAAGGAAAGTTTCCATCCCTACAAACAGTTACTGTTTAATTATTTCATACAAATAACATAACTTCTCGATATGAGAATATTGTGAATTGAATACTTGCTCGTGAAAACATAAAACGTTTTTGCACAGGTGTATGGATAACTTTAGTGGAAGAAAAAACTTGTATTCTGCGAAATATTGTATTATTCTTCACATATAGACTTGAAGTTGCCAACCAAGGCTAAAGGTATTACACCCCGACCAATGTAGTCCACTGCTACGTGTGTGACTGAAATGTACCCATTTAGTCCTCGTGAAGAGCCCTGGTAGCTCAGAGGGTTGAGCGCTGGCCTACTGATCTAGCGGATCGTTTAGGCGAGAATCTTTCCTACCGTAAACGGGGTTCCATTGCCCATAACCTTTCATTATCACATTACCATCGTCCTGATATGACTGAACTGCTTTTGAAAAGGACGTAAAATCGCAAGTCATCCATCCATCTATTTAGTCCTCGTGGACATTTGTATTTTCTATATTGGATGAGTCCATTCATCAGTTTAGAGATGTCTGCATTTATTTATTTTTAAGATCATTTTTTATAGAAACTGCAGTAAATTTTACGCAAACAAGGTATACATACACGCTGATCAGTCGCCGCGCTTCATGGCGTATAATCTGAGTCTGCACTGTTTGCTTATGTCCTTTTTATGGGACGCTTGGCAATAGGTTAATACTCTAGAAAATGTGGTCAGTTATTGCCCGCCATTTCCCTGACAACAACTATGTCTTCATGGATGACAATGCCCCTGTACATAGAGCCCATGCCGTTCACCGGTACATGGAAAATAATAATATCCATCACACAGAGTGGCCATCACAGTCCCATGACATAGACCCAATTGAAAATATTTGGCTAAAGCTCAAAAGAGACATAGAACCTCAAGCTGCAAAAATACACTCCCGAAATGACTTGTTGGCTACTGTGCGCCGTAGCTGGAAAAACATTGAGCCAGCATATGTTCAAGGCCTTTACAGTACTATTCCAGCCAGGTTAATGGAAGTTATAAGAATGAAGGGCAATCTGACAAAATATTAAGGTAAGGCATTTGTTATTCACTTAGTAATGTTTATTCGAAATCCCCCTTAAATTTTGCTGTTTTTGTCAGCCATCTTGAAAGTGGCGAATAATTATGTCCCTTGATTGTACGTATCTCACAAACAATATTACAGTTCCAAAATTCAATTTTAAGGTCACAATCTAAGGTCAGCGGTCAAAATACGTCTTGGCGATAACTCAGAAAAGTACAAATCAATTTCCTTAAAATTCACATACAGATAAAACCTAATGGGGAGGTATGCCAGGTTTAAGACACAGGTTGTCTTACCCAAGGTCAAGGTCACAATCAAGGATCAAAACGCTTCTTCTGAATTACTAACAAACAACCAACAAACATGATCAAACTTCATTAAAAGTGGATGCATAGTGATGCTTACTACTCACGAGCACCTGATCACACCTCTGTTTCGGGTTCCATGTCTGTGTATCTAGAATATTCGGCCCTTGTCAATGTTTTAATTACTTATGAGTTCGGACTTGTGATTTGGGTACTTTGACTACTTTCATCGATAGGTTATGCTAGGTGTAAGATTAACTTTCCTAACCCAGTGTCAAGGACACATCACAAATTGGGTGGTGGTTAAATCATGTGGCCAAATACTCTTAAACTTCTGAATTATGTCCCCCAACCAAAGGTGAGGGGGGTATATTGTTTTCAGTGCGGATCCCGGGCGTCGGCGTCCCTTTGACAGTATCTTGCGTGCGCGTTATATCTTGAACCAATGGATGGAATTTCACCTAATTTGCATGGATGCATTATTGGGACAAGTTTAAGAACTGATTAGATTTTGGTAACCTTGACCTCATTTTCAAGGTCACAGGAGGACTTAGATATGTGAAAATTTCACTGAAGTTGATACATCTCATTAGCCTTTGGCTTGATTTCCACTTTACTTTCATAGACACACCTTTAAGACAATCTCAAGAGTTTATTGTGTTTTGATTACCTTTAACCCTATTTCAAGGTCAAAATATAACTTAAAAACGCTTTTTTTTTCACTTAAAAATTAGTTATATCTTCATCCAATTGACAGATATTCAACAGACTTGCATGAATAAATCATTATGACAGGTTTAAGACATGTTTAGTATTTTGTGACCTTGACCCATTTTTCAAGGACATATAGTCAACTATGTAGGATATCTTTGGAACCAATGGATAGATTTTCTCCAACTTTGGTTTGATATTTTACTTGTACAGGCTTTTTATTCATTAGAGGGGATGGAAAATGGGCTGGTGGAGGGACATCAGTTTTTCTCTAAAAACATTTCTAGTTGCATTTGAATTTCGTAGAAAAGTAAAGGAAAATTAGAAACTATGCCCTGTGCAATACACTGTTTGCATGCCTATGGTCAAGTCACAACCAGGGTTCAAAGACTAGTTTAAGGGATCTTCGGGGGCATTTGTCACGTACTGTTACATTTCTTGTTGAAAATTGGGCCGCTATAGTTCTAAAGAGGCTGCTCCAGTATGCGGTACTAAGTTTTCTTCCTAACATTTTTTTTCCAGAAAAGGTATCAGTTTTCGAAATCATTATTTCTATTTTTTTATTTTTCATCAGTTTTGAAAAAATATATATTTTGATTCAAGAACATTTTATTTCCTCGAAAACTTGATTTTTTTCCTCTTCTTCTTCTTCTTTGGATTCTTTTTTTCCCCTTTTTTTAAGCACATTAATTTTTTTGAGCACTGGTGATTATGCCTTATTAGAGTGCAGTTTGAAACTATCCCCTCAAAACTTGCCCCCACCCCCGCCTATCCACCCACTCACCACTTCCAAAAAAAAATACATTTTTCTTTTTAAAATTTGGATTCTTTTTCATAATCCATATATGAGAGAGCTCAAAATTAATCGAAGGATAACATTTTAGAAAGTATGCGATTCTCGCGATAATCACGAGAAAACTGAATGATTACTACATTGAAAACCGTTTAAGCACCAGCGTCACTGACGCGTATTGAGGCCTTGGTTTTATTACGGTTTCAAAAGGTAAAAAAAACGGACTATAGGGATTAAAACGTAGTGAATACGTATAAGATATGGCTCTATACGGCTACCTACCGCTGGAATGCTCAACCCAAACGTAGCATATCAAGTATACCTGGCAAAACTTATCAGAACAAAGACTAACCGTTCTAAAGTGTAGATGAAATGCATTAAATACGTACAAAAACGTTTTTAAAACGTACTATTGCATAAATATCGGTGTCACATGCTATTAATAGTCGTATTTTAACGAACACAAAACCTTGTGTTAACATAGGTTTTCATGCGCCGATAATATCTACCTTAGCTACTTTTCGTATGCAAGTTGCAGGGCAATACTCCGTCAGTACAGAAACGAGCGGCAAGAATACAAAAGACTTCTATGATTAAGGCGAGGATTTTCCCCATTAGACTGGCGCGACAGGTCCGAATTTTCAAAAGTATAAAGTTGGCAAATTTTTCTTAGCAGAGTTGTCACAAATATGTAAACCGTATGAAATCAGATCATTTGTGATTCAGACCCAAAGACATGGGGAGATAATCCATTCTGACCCTACCTACCCTAAATTCAAGGTTTTTGCTTACCTCATTTTTTGAGGTAATAAAAATATTAAAATCAGTCATTCATTCATGAGCTAAGCGTTATTACGTCTTACTACATTTCACTACGTTTTATTCTACGGTTTAGCCAGTTTTGATAGATTTTGCAAAAGGTAAGAAAACGTCACTTCGAACGTGTCATCCCGAAACTAAGAGTAATCTCTCTAGTATAACATTCTGGATCGTAGCATGCTACTTAACTGTTCTCATACCGATACGTTTTATTCTTCGATTAAACAAGTTTCAACAGATTTTGCAAAAAATAAAATCACTTCGACCATATTAATCAGGCACTGCCTAGTGATCCCTAGTAAAACGTACCGGATGGTGGCAGGCTAGTCACATGTTTTCTTCCTCTCTCTTCGCATCAATCATAGAGATCTAGATCCGTCGTATAATTCGGATCTAGATTGTTTGGGCTGTTTTGGAAGGAAACACGTCTTTTAACCGAAGGAAGCGGTAAGAGTATAAGTCCTCAGGGGCTGTATTCATCAAACGACTTAAGTGGTTGCTATGCTGTTGCTAAGGCTAAATTTCTTTGAAGGAGATTCCCTACAACTATGAAATTTGGTCTGGAGGAACAGTCTTTGTAAGACTGTTCCTCCAGAGCAAATTTCATAGTTGTAGGGAATCTCCTTTATAGATATTTAGCCTTAGCAACATCATAGCAACGACTTAAATGGCTTTATGAATACGGCCCCTGATGCATTTGCTAAATTTCAGTAAAAAGTGAAGAATGCGGCGGTTTATTAACCGGACCTACTCAGCACATCGCTCCTCTCGATAGGGATAAGGACGGATTCTACGACACTAACGTCGACTGTCAGTGGTCTATTCGGCTAGAGGATAATAAAGTAATCGTATTTGAAGTGCTGGAAATGGACATACAAGACTCGGCAAAATGTTCAGCCGATTCGCTAACGGTAAATGTGACTGAGCTGCGAAACGGGGAAACCAACAAAGTGGCATTGCGCCCAGCGAAAACTTAGATCAGCCTGGCCATCCGCCTAGTCTGATCAGAGGTTTCGCTGTGCGTGTCAGTAAAGGCTAGATAAGCATCTAAGCTAAATCCATGCGGATAGCGAAGACTTTGATCAGACTGGGTGGCTGCCAAGGCTGATCCGAGTCTTCGCTGGTCGCACATGCCACTATGTTGGTTATGTCGTGTCGCTGCTCAACTATGCAATGTAAATCAGTCCGCTCCCCACTACACTGTAAAAAACGTAAATTTTACAGTAAAATAACATGAAACCAGCTGCCAGTCCATTTCCCTTTGTTTTTACGGGCGCCCGTAATCATTTGCAGGAATCATCACGTAGAGTAGGATAGAATAAGACAGGGTGTTTTCTTGTTATATAACCCTCCAACACTATAACGGTATTTCCGAGTGCCATCATTTGACATAGCCCTACCATATCGTGATTTCCACCGCCTTACATTTTTGACATAGAGCTAATGCATAATAGTCCTATTTCACCTGTGTAAAAGTCATATGAGTATCAATGAAACACATGGTTAATGTGTATGATTTGTTGTCTTATGTGTCAGTTTAATAAATGTGAAAGGTTGGTCTTTGGTTCCGTCTGTCTTGGTGGATTAAGGCTTTTAAAGATTAAATGCCTAATTCAGGATGATTTCCCATATAGTTTGTTACGAGCAAATACGACTAGTCAGTCTGAAACTTTTGTCTACCCTGACAGGTGTCAGTTCTGTCCTCAGCTTTGTCAGGTGTTTACACAGACATATGAGCCGCGACACGACAAAACCAACAATGTGGTTGTGCGCCCAGTGAAGACTCGGATCAGCCTGGGCATCCGCTTAGTTTCATCAGACTCTTTGATAATTGCTCAAAGGGTGGCTAAGGGTCTAAGCTACCTTCATGCGGACAGCGAAGACTCTGATCAGACTGGGCGGATGCCCAGGCTGATCTGAGTCTGCGCTGGGCGCACAACCACATTGTTGTTTTGTCACGTCGCGGCTCATAAGTGTGTGAGTTAAGGAAATTATACAGCAAGACAAAGCCATTCCTTTCTTGTATACCTCTTGGAAATAAGTTGATTAAGCATTATCTCTATGGTTTGAGCATTATATATCAAAGGTCTGTATTGTAATATATTGTGGAAAGGTCTGTATTCCAATATATAATGTATGCTACAAACACGGGTTTTGCACTGAGTTTTTTTATTTATTCTTCACTATATTCGCCGCTGTACATGTAGTGTAAAATACATCTTATCTGTAATTGAGCCGCGACACGACAAAACCAACAATGTGGTTGTGCGCCCAGCGCAGACTCAGATCAGCCTGGGCAGCCGCCAGGTTTTACCAGACTCTTCGTTAAGTGCTCAAAGGGTAGCTAAGAGTCTAAGCTACCGCAATGCGGACAGCGAAGACTCTGATCAGACTGGACGGATGCCCAGGCTGATCTGAGTCTGCGCTGGGCGCACAACCACATTGTTGGTTTTCTCGTGTCGCGGCTCAGTTCATCGGAACAAGAAAGACTTTGACCAACTATACGGAAGCGGATGCTGGCAAAAGCATTCTCGTTTGAACATGTGATAAGGTACCGCTTCACAAGAGGCCGATCATACGTATGATATGAACTGCACAAATAACATCAACTATAGAGATAATGTTAGAAAAGGAGAATTTTTTCAACAGCATATGCTTCCAGGTTTTTGATAATATGATAATATGTAAACATACATGTAGATGCATGCTACATTTATTAACATATACTGGCAGGCTACCAGTTGTGGCAGTTTTTTGTTACTCTTTTTTTATCTTGTAACCGATATATTGTGTTTCGTGGTTCTATATTTTGATTCAAAAGACTAGGAGTTCTTGTTGCTACAATACTGATTTATATTTTGAAATAACCTATAACATGTGCCTGTGACAGACCCTAAAACAAGGCCATGAACAGCCATTAAGAAACGAACGTAGCGTACCAGTGGTGGCCATCAGTATTGCTCTTATTTGAATAATGCATTTTCCAAACACTTGAAATGGGTTTTAAACGTTAATGTTATGTTGTTGTTAGTCTATGGTCTTTGCCACATTTAACAGTTTTGACGCGTTCGGCAGAGGCGGAATATAAGCAACAGTTATCAGAAACGGACTTTAAAACGATGACGTAGCCATTTCGTAGGCACACGCTGCATATTACGTCGAAAACAAACATAAATCTTCGTTACACATGGCCTTTATTTACAAGAATTTAGATGCTTTTTTTATAGGTTGGTTGCAGGCTAAACCATTTTCGTGATAAGTGAACATTAATTCAGCAATTTTACACGTTTATTTCTGAATTTATTTGTGTGCGTGTCAAGTGTTGCAGTCCCCCGGAAAGGCAATGATGTTGATATGAGGGTAGCTTGGGGATATTGTTTACCTTTTGCCTCCCAGTCAGAGAATTATACCCATCTTTTTGTGGGCATTTGTTTTGTTTCCTTTTATAAAATGGCCGAATCCGAGCCACAACAAATACGTAATTGCTCGTGCAGAACGCAAATGGCCACCACTGGTACGCAGCCACCATTGGTCGCACGCCAGTAAACAAAGTGACATTTTACATCTGCTAACGTATAGATACAGACGTATGTAGCATTTTTTTACTTGTAGACATAGGGACCTGTTACATTCGTTAAAAGAAGACATGATAATAGACCTGCTACAACTGTCAACCTTTAGAAATTGAAACTTGCTATATCTGTTAACTAGTCAATAGTGAGACATGTCATATCTTTTAGCATGTAGAGATAGAGAGATATGCTACATCCGTTAACATGTAAACATTGTGACATGGAACATCTTTAATTTTGCACACATATAGACCTGTTACATCCGTTTGTATGTAGACTACATCTGTTAAAACTTGCAGACAAAAAGATATGTAACATCCGTTATCATGTTATCCTGCGTAGCTGCAGAATGACTACGCAGCAGGAACACAAAATCTAATCAACATGGAATCAACGTTGGTTCAATCTTGATTCGACATTGTGTACCCAGTGGACACGCAGTTTTAAGTTTTATTTGTTTGTTTGTTTTTTCTGTCCTGTTTAATAGTTGTACGAAGAGCATATGGCAATTGGGAAATACTGTGGTTCGAGCTCACCCGAGCCAATAACGACAGAGGCAAATGCACTGTATTTGCTATTTACGTCTGACTCAGCAATTTCTGGAAAAGGATTTCTAGCTGTTTACTTTCAGACAGAAGGTACTGTATATAATATATACCTTATGCATTTGATTTACGTACATACGATCAATACAGGTCTTGATACTATCCATGCCCGTCTGTTTTATGAAAATGTCTTACATACAGCATGTAATTGCGAGCGTTGGACTGCCAATGTATATATGACTTTTCTACAGCCAACTTGGATAACTCGTATAATGACTGGTATTGAAGTTTGATTGTGTCTGTTGACATGCGAATTTAGCGAGTTAAACGGCGTTACTTGAAAACTATTGATAAAAATAAAAACGCATTTAAAAGTAAAAACTACTATCAGCAAGGATCAGGAATTAATACTATCCGACCCCATTACCTGCACTCAAAACCAGAGAGAAGCACACTCGCAAATTGAAAGCAGTACAAAAGACATGCAGGGTAAACCGACTGAACAGCTCTTTCCTAAACAAATGGCTATGCAGTTACCTTTAGTCATAGAAGGTACCACTCACATATTGATATTGACAACATTTCACAAGTAACAGTGGTGAAACCGCCTTGGAACGGTCAGTAATAAACAACTGGGTGGGGGAGGGGGTTCTTAAACCGAGTTTAAAAAAAAAAGTAAAAAGTATGCAAAGACCAGGAACTGAAACAATCAAAATCCAAATCCAGCCCTCAAACCATAGTAGGAAACAACTAAGATTACAAATAATCAAGATACAGAGAACATATGGCCAACCGAGTGAGCAGCTTGTTCCCAAAAGGTGGCCACTCAGCAACCCAAACCGAACCAAAAATAATAAGAACATACATAAGGTAAAACATCACAGAAACTCTGACACCAAAAACAGGCAACAGAGAACCACAACAGAACTACCGCCTTGGAACGGTCAGTAATGAATTACTGGGGGGCTTAAATCGATTTTACAGGCCCAATCTCACCCTCAGTTTCTTAAGTGGTACAAAACATTTAGTTGGTTGTTCGGTTCGCATGATAACCCTCTAACTCGTCAATGAATCATCACGGTAAACACATAAATCAAATTTCAACACCATGAAGAAGCAAAGACGAGGACTCAACAGATACAACGGGCCGTCTGACAGGTGGAGATCCCTGTCCTGCCAAACAACCCCACTGGAAATCTGAAGCAAAAGAAGGTCACCAGTTGAGCCCCGGTGGACCAAGCAACAGACAAAAAGGCTCCTGTCCCAACCAACTAAAATATATAGCTTTAGGTCGGGGCCATCATAGAGTCTGACGACCGATCCCCCGGTGTGCAATTAAAGAGTGCAGCAAAGTTATCAACCGTGATTGGGTTAATCACTAAGCATGCAGACTGTCGCATAACATTTAAATTATAGCCAATACGTTTGTGACGTATTATTATTTTTCGGAATTGATCAGAAAAATCAGTCCTACCCTTAATCGTTTTGAATTTGTATACTAAGTCACCATAAAATTCTGGTTCCGATAGGCCTTGGTGTAAAAGAAATTTTAATCCGACATCAAATTTTGAAACCAATTCATGGTGTCTGCGATAGAATTTAGAAAAAGCCTTTCTAAGCTTATGATACCGATAGCCCTGTTGAAGAAGTTTAGCAGTTAAACATTTATTACGAGCATTAAAGTCATCTACATGACTACACATTCTAGCAAATCTTATAAGTTGAGAAATATACACCCCATAAGAGGGACGACGTTAATCCTCCAGTTTGGCGGAACGAATTTACTCGGAAGCAAATTGTTTCCTTAAAGTCAAATCTCAGACACAAATATGATATGACCGTGTTTTCTTTATAGCCTAATTACATAGTTTAAGTACGCACTGTGACCTTGGCCTTTAAGCCAGTGACAGGGTCTTTGCGTGCAACTATTCGTCTTGCCAAATGATAATGAAGTCCCATCATGCAGGACAAAGTTAAGGCCTCGACATGACAGGTGTATAAAGTTAAAATGCAAATTGTGACCTTGTCTTTTAAGCAAGTAACATTTTTTGTAGGCGAGGCATTGTCTTGTAATGATAATTTTTCTGCTAAATAATTTTGAAATCTCGCTCTGCAGGACAAAGTTATGGGCCGAACAAGAACATAACACGTTTTCACTATAAACTTTGCATAGAGTTGGCGCGCGAAGTGCGACCTTGACCTTCAAGCTAACGACATGGTTCTTGTAAACGACAAATGATCTTGTCATGATAATAATGAATGCCAATTTTTTTTTAATCCCATCATGCAGGACAAAGTTATCGTGTTTTATAGCTAAGCACAAAGTATTAGGTGCAGTATCACATTATCCGAACTACATGTACAATCTCTTCCGGTTTTCATAGCGTTGAATCGAGAGTACAAACGTTCGCTTATAACCAGTAGTCGGAAATCATTATGTTTTGAGATTTTATCCGGAATCTGCTGCGTCATTTATAGCTATTCAGCTTCGAAAATGTAAAGAGGTAAGTTTAATATAATTTGCTCTTCGGTCTTTTACTTTATTACCCTGTACAATGTCGTGTATGGGTGGGTAGTAATTGGTACAGCATTCAAATCGCCCTTGGCATGATTCTTAAACCATTTTGAGCATTTTCTTACATGTTTTATAAAAAATCTTTAGAATAAAGGGAAGGCGTTATCAATCTACAGTTTGTTAGTTTTGATAAACGAATGATAGCTAAGTTTTGCACGACACAATCTCGTGTTAAATTAAGCTGTTCGGAAAAAAAAATCTGCGACGGCAAGGAGTTTTTCATTGTACAGGGCAATAAAGTAAAAGACCGAAGAGAAAATTACATTAAACTTACCTCTTTACATTTTCGAAGCTGAATAACTATAAATGACGCAGTAGATTCCGGATAAAAACTCAAAATATAATGATTTCCGGCTACTGGTTATAAGCGAATTTTGTACTCTCGATTCAACGCTATGAAAACCGGAAGAGATGGTACAGTGCGTTCGAATACTGTGAGTATGGCATTGACCTTTCAGCTAGCGACATAATGCCTTGTCGCGATAATCATTTATGCCAAACAGTTTTAAATTCCAAAATGCAGCATGAAGTTATGGGCCGACACGATTCTGGTAACACACAAACAAACGCACAAATAAACACTCGCGTACACGGACTGGGAAAACTAAATGCCCTTCCACCATTTCAAGGAATATGCAGATTAACGAAAATTAATGTTTTATTTGAATTATTTATTTCTTGTTTTATATTTCATTATTCTCACAAGATGCCAGTGTTTGTTTACCAGAGTATGAGTGTCAGTTGTCCGATCTGTCCTTTCCTCGACTCAGTCTGTGTGACAGTTATAGAGATTGTCCAAACGGCGATGACGAGAGATTTTGCTCTTTTAGGTAGGTTGAATTTCTAAGCTCTAAGGTGGAAAACGTTACGTCACGACCACATGCAAACACGGAAATTATCTTAAAGACAGGGATGGAACTATATAAGGAGAATTAACTTCCACAGTGTCATTCTGTCTCTTGGTCTCATAGTGTCAACACCTCCAGTCAGCCAATAAAATCATCATAACTGTTAATTCTGGTCCACTGATTGGTTGACTAATGACTAAATTTACACACCTTTACCTATACAGGTAAGATTGCTATGTGCTGGAACCAGACCCCCTGGCAGAGAAGTCCTGTCTTAAAGAGCGGAGGGTGAGGGTGAAGGTTTGGGTCCAGTAAAACCGGTTTAAACCCCCCAGTAGTTATTACTGACCGTCCCAAGGCGGTACTTTTGTTGCGGTTGCATTTGTTTTATGTTCGTTGCTGTTTAATTTATTGTGTTCTTAGTTTAATCCTTCTATCATAAAAATAGAAAATAGGTAAAAATAATTGTTAAATGTTTTTCATATAATTTGCTTAGTCCGTTGTAACCCGTCTGTTGGTCTAAATTATTTAGTTCAATAAAGATAGCTGAGTTGCCATGTATTTGGGAAAGAGCTGCTGACTCGGCTTATCACTTGTAATTTATTGTTTGTTCTGATGTCTTTGTCAATCTTTCCCTTTGATGTTGGGGATATGGTTTGGGATCTGATTCAGTCAGTTCCTGAAGTGTAGTTACTCTTTAAATTTGAAAATAAGTTATATCTCAGGTCTTATCAGCCCGATTTCAATATCAAAGAACAATAGCCCCATACTAATGTCGTTTGTCTGCCGCAACTGTTATTGATTTACAAAATGAAGCCATTTCCTAGAACACTTCGAAAAACTGACCATGAGGTCAGTTTTCCGAAATGTTCTGGAAAATGGCTTCATGTCATGAAATGATAATATTTTGTACAGTCAAAGGACGTTAGTTCGGGCTAACTGCGTTTTACGACTTAAAATTAAACTTTTAAGATCTGAGATATAAAGCTGATTTTCTTATTTTGACTAGAGATGATATTCTTTTGAAACACAATTTATTTACTGTTATTAGCACGGGATTGTGACGTACAATGTCAGCATTGAAGCAACTGCATATACAATAAACAATAGAGAGATGGAAGTAACGTTATCACTCCCTATTAAATCTCCATTAACTGTTTTAAGAGAAACTAAATAATTGTATCAGGCAGTGTTTTACCTTTTCTATAGGTTTTGTTAAGGTCTATGTTTCAAATATGATAATTTGTGAGTTTTTCCGGGGTAAAAATTCATTTCGTTGTCTTTACAGATGTCCTTCTGGTTGCTCATGTAATGGACTTTCGATAGACTGCTCGGGAAAAATGGTGTGTGAGTCAGACATAAAGACAACATTTGTTCCTAACAATACCATTGTCATACCAAGGGCAACGAAACGTCTTGACGTTAGCACAAGAGGAGATATTTATAACAGCCTTAAGTTAGAAAACCAGGAACTCGGTTTCCTTATATATTTGAACCTTTCCCACTGTGCCATTTCCGACTTGCCTGATAAAATTTTTATGTCAATGCAAAATCTGAAGACACTTGACCTTAGTTACAATGCCCTAAGACGTTTCAAGTCTGGAACATTTGCTTCCCAGGCCAACTTGGAAACATTTTACTTTGTTGGAAACTCTGAACGCCTAATTATCGATCCTCAGTCATTTGACGGTCTTTCGTCATTGACTTATCTTACCCTTTCTGACCTAAATATTGAGCGTATCTCCGAAAACGCTTTTGCCACTCTGAGACTGAAGGAATTGAACATATATCATTGTCATATTGATATAGTAGAAAGTAATTCTCTTGGAAACTTATATACTGAAGGCATATTCTTAAATGGCAGTACGATAAACACACTTTCAGAACCAATGTTTGATGGAGTGCAGGGTGTTAAAACCTTTGTTTCTGATTATTTTAAATTTTGCTGTGTGCGCCCTTCCTCTGTAACAGAAGAAAACTGTTACCCACATGTGGACGAATTTTCTTCTTGTGATGACCTAATAAGAAACGAAATTCTTAGACCGCTTATCTGGATAATGGGCTTGTTTACCCTTATAAGCAACATTATATCACTTGTCTGTCGGTTTATCTACCAGAGAGAACAACTGAAACATAGTTATGGCATATTTGTATCACATCTTGCGGTTTCTGACTTCCTGATGGGGATCTACTTGATCATTGTAGCAGGGGCGGATATAACATTGCGCGGAGAGTACATATTTCACAAAGACTGGTGGCAGCAGAGTGTATGGTGTAAACTGGCTGGTACTTTATCAACTGTGTCAAGTGAAGCTTCTGTTTTATTTATCTGCTTGATAACTCTTGACCGACTTCTTGCCGTGAAGTATCCTTTCGGACAGCGACGTCTTTCGCTGAACGTTGGCCATGTCCTTGCCATTGTAGTTTGGATAATTGCTATAGTAATTGCTGTGCTACCATTGACTCTCACACCTTTCTTCCATGATGATTTTTATTCCCAGTCAGGCGTTTGTCTGGCGTTACCTTTAACCCGTGCAAGAGTATCTGGATGGCTTTATTCTGTCGCTGTTTTTGTTGTCTTTAATACTGTTTCATGTCTGCTTTTGGCTGTTGGTCAATGGATTATATACAGCGAAATAAAGGCATCAGCAAAGGCCAGTGGTACCAGTAGACGTCAGACAAAACGTTCTAAAGACACGCGGATGGCCTGGAATCTTTTACTAGTCGTATCAACAGACTTTCTTTGCTGGTTGCCCATAGGCATTTTAGGTAAGTAGAACTATTTGATACGAATAATTGTATCTCTGTGTACTTTTCATAGTACTGCCGTCACGGCTTTGATGAAGGAAAACATATGAGCCGCGACGCGACAAAACCAACAATGTGGTTGTGCGCCCAGTGCAGACTCAGATCAGTCTGGGCATCCGCCCAGTCTGATCAGAGTCTTCGCTGTCCGCATGGGGGTAGCTTAGACCCTTAGCTACCCTTAAGCGCTTAGCAAAGAGTCTGAGCGGACTGAGCGGATGCCTAGGCTGATCTGAGTCTGCACTGGGCGCACAACCACATTGTTGGTTTTCTCGTGTCGCGGCTCATACAATCTGAGTAGTTAGGGCCTTTCGAAGCAGAGACTACACCAAATACACCATTGGGCGGCTGATGGGAAAAATAAAACATCTACAAATTCCAAATGTTTCCTAGAAAAGAATCTAGCATGTGTATCGGGGTCAGATACATGAGCCACGACGCGAGAAAACCAACAAAGTGGTTGTGCACCCAGCGCAGACTCAGATCAGTCTGGGCATCCGCCCAGGCTGATCAGAGTCTTCGCTGTCCGCATGGCGGTAGCCTAGACTCTTAGCTACCCTTTAAGTGCTTAGCAAAGTATCTGATCAGACTAGGCAAAATGCTAGGCTGATCTGAGTCTGCGCTGGGCGCACAACCACTTTGCTGGTTTTCTCGTGTCGCCGCTCAGTTATGTAGTTGGTTTCAACCATAAGGATTGCTGGCAGATCGAATTCTTGACAAAGCAGACATGAAGGCAATGATCAGGAACCGTAACAATTGTTTACTGCATCCTGCTCTAACACCAAATGGGAAAGGAAAAAAATACAAAATAAAGCAGGTACACAAAGGGAAACAAGAAACTAGAAAAACCAATAGGTCAAATGTTTCCCAGCAGATGGTTGCATGACTATTCTAGATAATATACAAAAAGTTGAAGACTTATAGAAAGCCGAAAAACAATGGAAATAATAACAAAGCACAACAGAGGCATCGCCTTTAAACGGTCAGTGCTACGTGCGCGCAATCCTCGTCCTAGGTTCGGTTTTAGTAACAGGGAAAGCAGAAGTACGGCATTGGAGCGGTTGGTAATAAACTATTTGGGGGCGGAGACGGGGGGGCGCGGGGGGGGGGGGGGGCGGGGGGGGAATCGATTTCACGTGTGAAGAACCCTAACCCAGCTTCGGTTACGATCTGCCATTCATCTTCCATATTTGACTCTGATATCTTTGAAAAGCATCGAAGGTGATGGGCTCCTGCTTTCATGTGCTTTGCCCAAGATACAGTGGGCCTCTAACCCAAACTGCCCTTACGGCCACTAGGCTATTGAAAACCTTTACCTTTACTTTTACCAATGTTTGAAAAATTATGATAGTCCTAAAGGTAATTAATCCGTTTCTCGTAACTTACATTGTTTCCTTTTGCTCCTTTATAGGAGTTTTGGCATCAGTAGGTCAAGAAATTCATGGAGATGTATTTTCCTGGATAGCTGTAGTCGTTCTGCCAATCAATTCAGCTGTCAATCCAATTTTGTACACTCTGTCGGCAGTTATACAGAAGAGGGTATGTAAAACTATTCATTTCATATTTACAAGTTCTAGACTAGGGTGAGTAAAGCTCTGCTTGATACAAC
The DNA here is from genome assembly GCA_963989385.1 of Ctena decussata. Taxonomy (NCBI): domain Eukaryota; kingdom Metazoa; phylum Mollusca; class Bivalvia; order Lucinida; family Lucinidae; genus Ctena; species Ctena decussata. Next base: position 7,457,441 of record OZ022498.1, read on the forward strand.
AGCTAGATTTGTCTTGCGGGCAAGGGTAGGCCCAGTAATCACGGTCCTTTCAGTCTGGGTGCATATGAGACTATTACTCTGTTTAGACGACACCTGTTTCGATTCGGAACAGATTGCTCCGCAATAAGGTAATCCGAAGCGAACCCACTTGTCTGTTTAGACTATACCGTTTTTGATTCGGTGCAAGTTGCTTCGCAGTAAAGTAAATGCAGCATGCTCAAATGTTAACATGACCTAAACATGCCCGAGGTCAGTACAAGAATAAAATTTTGATGCGGATTCGCTTCGGTTTGCTGTTTAGACACGACTTTTGATCCGAAGTAAAAGTTGATTCGGTTTCGATCCAAGGTACTCTATAGGATTAGTTTACTCCGAATTAGTTTTTAATTCGAGTTAGATTTGTTGGTGTGAACAGTTAATTCGGATTAAAACTCTAGTCTAAACAGGGTATATAACGAGCGACGAGCAAGACTGTGACTTGTTCGGACGATATAAGGCACTCCCGCCCCAATTTGACTGGTCTATTAGTGTTGGTGTTAACAAGAGAACCCCGATGTGAGGAGTCCATCAGTTGCTGTTAACACGAGTACCCCAATGTGGTTGTTAGGCCCCGAACTTCGGAGACTTTGGAGAAGTTGAGGGGCCTATTGGTTTGGGCTGTCCGTCCGTCTGTCCGTAACACTTTTTGGCAGCAGGGAAACTCAAGAACAGCTTATGCTATGATCTTGAAATTTTATATGTAGCATGTACATGAAAAATAAGCGGACCTGTATTTTTTTTTAATCCGCCAGTCTTGTCGTTTAGGATATGCCCCTTTTTCGGACATAGGCGTTTTATATAGAAAACATCTTGTGACCAAAATATCTGAAGAACTGCTGTAGCTATGATCCTGATATTTGACACACTGTTACAGACTAAGGTGTAGATGACCTGTCATTAACTTTTGAGTCTATTTCATCAATTTTGGTTGAGTTATTCCCCCTTTTCAGACATAGGCATTTTATGTAGGGATAACCTTGTGACCAAAATATCTGAAGAACTGCTAAAGCTAGGATCTTGATATTTGGCACACAGTTTGAACTAAAGTGTAAATTACCTGCTTTTGAGCCTATTTTATAAATTTTTGGTGGAGTTATTCCCCTTTTTCGGACATAGGCATTTTATATAGGAAAAACCTTGGGACCAGAATATCTGAAGAACCCTTTAAGCTAGGCACCTCATATTTGGCATGCAGGCTTGGACTAAGGTGTAGATGAGCTGATTAACTTTTGAATATACAGTGGACCCTCTTTGCAACGACGGCATCTGTTCCCAAAAATTGTGATGTTAATCTGAATTTGCTGTTGTAAAGAATGCATATTAAGAGCACTTTAGCCATTCCGTGTAAATCAAAATGACGTTAAAAAGAACTTTGCTGTTGTAATGAGTGCCGTTGTAAAGAGGGTTGATCGTATTTCGTAAAGTTTTGGTTATGTTTTTTGGACATAGGCATTTTGTATAGGGTTACAAACTTGTGAACAGAATATCTGAAGAATCCCTTAAGCTATGATTTTTGTTTGTGGCATACATTTACAAACCTGAAGGTGTTGATGACTTGATTGGCTTTATAGCCAATTCTAAAAATACTATATTGAGTTATACCCCTTTTTGACTTATACATTATGGCATAAACGTTCTTTCAAGGCATAGCATATTGTTGGGGGCATAGTGTTTCATAAACACATTTTTAGTTCTATTAGTGTTGGTGTTGTGTTATTAGGTACCCCAAAGCCATATAGGTATTTTAGAATTAGGCGGCTTTCTGTCTATTTTGGTATTTGGCGATAGTCAGTGTATGCAACCTGGAGATGGATGGGTTCTGGGCTAATTTTTACCTAAGAATCTGTTAAACCACAACTTCACACCGGATCGGCTGCAGCTCAATTAAACAAGGACTGCGCCTCTATTGGACGATAGCTCGAAGATGATCAGTATTCTGCTGCAGTGATGAATGTCGTTAAATTATGTGGTAGGGAGAGCATTTATATAGTCAAATAAAAGGTAAGGCCTCTGAGGCCAGAACAGGTCCTTGAAGAGCTGACACGTTAGATCTACAAACACCACTGGCACATACATGTACCTGGGCGCTGTCAGATGCAATTGAAGAGCAACAAAGGGCAGACACAAGGTTTATTTCAATAGAAAATAGGGTTGTTGGTTTTGTAGTGCGTAAAGACATTTTGAATGCATTAGTGTGCTGCCGACCAGTCTATAGAGGACTGGATTCGAGCCCTGCTGTAGGCGGGTATCTTTTCAGTCGTAAAGGAGGTTACATTGCACACAGCCTTCCATTATCACCTAATTATCGTCCTGGTATGACTGAAATACCGTTCAAGAGGACGTAACATCGCAAGTTATCCATCTATAGAGGACTGATCTGAATCCGTTTGAAGTCCCGCCCAAAGCGTGTATGTGGTGGTGGTGGTGTGTGTGGGGGACATAGCAATCAAATTTTCAAAATGCTGACTGATTGACTGATGTGTGTGTGTGTGTTAAAATATAGCTGGTGGTTGCAAGAATAGCACAAACTTCATTGTTCGTGCGATATCTAAAACATCGTTTGCGCATGCACTCGGAAATCAAACTGCTGTAAAACAGTATGTAGCCGTGTTCTAAAGAGAAGAACAATATGTTTGCATATTGACACTGTAGATTTCTAGTTTGATAAATCTCATAACCTCGCAAGGACTGTGGAGCCCAGTGATGGCTTTGCAACACTCTATCTCCAACTTATCCTGTTATCACCCGCCTTAGGTTTGCAGGCAAAGTCTATCCCTGTCCACAATTAAATACTGACTTATATGTTGTGTCAGCATTAAAACCCTTGTCCTTTCACTATGCCAATTTTGAAAAAAAAATATTAAAAGTTTTCTTCCATTGAAATGAAGTGAAACAATGTTGACAATTTTCACCCTAAATTTATAAGTGAGATTGAGTTTTGAATGATACAATCTTTTGCATGCATAAAGACACATATATGAATATTTTAAAGAATTTCACTGAGCCAATTTTGAAAAAAAAATATTATTTTTTTCCCGGACGTCGCGCACGATGTTCGTCGTAAAGCGTTACATTAAAATGACGTCGTGGTTATTAGAAATCAAGCGCACAAAGAATATTCATTCGTTCGCTCGTTTATTTTATCAATCCTTTCAGTAATTCATTCACTCATTCATTTGCTCATTTATTCATATTCATTTATTGACTCTATGACTGACAAACTCGTATACAGTTGATTGTTGTAATCTCAAACACTAATATATCAAAGGTCCCTCTTATAACGGAGACTATAGATCGGACATATTTCTCTTTGTCTTTCCATTTTAACTCCGGATATCTCAAACTACTGGTACTAAAGTAAACTTCCTCGGACCAGACGATTAACTTCGAGATATCAGTATTTTGAGATGATCTTCGACTTTGAGATCTTGAGAGGTGACTTAAGTTATTGATTTTTTTAATTGTTGGTTTAATGATTATAAAAATTAAATAAAGACAGATTTAACGCGCATTTTACTTCACAGAGAAGATGACTGTCTTCATATCGTCAGGCGTTTCTGCACATGTATATCGAACGGCAAGCATATACGCATATGCAATTTGGCATTTAATAGGTTTAGTGAGCGTCTTTTTCTTTCTTCCTTTTTAACTCTTTATTTTCTCTCTTTTTTGTCCATAATACAAGCCCTTAACTACGCTACTTATTAGTTACTGTTGCTAATTAACTTTACTAAAATGTTTAATGTCACTTGTATCTGATGAATTATTTTTTCGGTGATTTTTATAAAGTTATTTATCAACGGTTTGACATCCATACTGAACTTATCTTACAACACGGAATGACTGTGCGTCATTAGAGCTAAAATCGCGTTCCTGGGACATTTTATGAGAAATCAAAATGATATTCTTTATTTCTCAAATTTAAAGCGCGACACAGAAAGTTGCATATTACTGTAATCTACAAACAATGTGCATTTCCTATAAACTTCGCTAATTAAATTATATTAGTTCAAAATCTGACAAATTAAGTTTTCTCAAAGCAGTTCATAAATCGAGACGCCGATTTTACGTCATGGGACAATTACTGAGAAATTGAAACCGGTATCTTAAAAATTTTATTCGACCAGCAGTCTTAACGAAATATATCTCACCATAAAGAGTAACCATTGTGCATATAACATATATTTTAATCTTACCCATCCACCGTTTCCTTCCGTGATTATACGTATTTGTTTAATCCGACGGTGACATTTTTTCTGTAGATGGACATTTTCCATTTACAATTATACTTCAGATTTTCTCACCGTAAAAGACGCCCGTATGGAAAAAACAACGGAAATTGTCTTAAACGTACATAATTATAGTAAACATCTGTTAAAAACTTGATATATTCTCGTGCGTTTTATGCGGTTCATTTATCATTTTATGATTGGAGGTGGCCGAAAAATGTAACGATGGACATGCAATTTTGGACTGACAATCGTATAGCTTTGCTGTCCCTCTTTAAAATGGTATATTTGAAATAATTAGAATTTACACAGTCATATTCTGCAGAGTTTTAGCTTCCATTTGATGTATAACATGAACAGCTTCTGCTTAAAATAAAAGATTTCTTTTGCAAATGACCCTCTGGAAGTGTCCAATGTTCGAACATCGTGCGCGACGTCCTTATAAAATTGGATTTGCTGAGCCAGGAGACCTTGATGTGGGGTCAAGCCATATTTATTTTCTTTTTTTGACCAGGGTCTGGAGTTCGTCATATTTAGATCTTTTTATGGAGATCCTCATTAGTTACGTGGTCCGCTTGTGCGAAGTGTATACCGTATACGCGGTAATTTTCGCGGGTTCAAATTTTCGCGGTAAAGGGTAAAAATCATAAACATTAATTTTCGCGATTTTTAATTTTCGCGGTTAGCAACATGCGCGAAAAGCAAAACTACTCTTTTTTCACTTGAGCTAGTTCGTTCATTAACCTGCGGCGGGGTCGCCGCAGGTTAATGAAAGAACTGGCTCAAGTGAAAAGTACCAGGAAATACCGAAGCAAATCGAAACAAAACATATGAATACTGTGTCTACAAAAGATACTTTGTAAGAAACAGGAATTCATTTCGCGATTTTAATATTCGCGGTTTCTAAGTGATCGCGAAATGCCGCGAAAAATGGAACACCGCGAAAATTATCTTGTATACAGTAGTTATCTTCGGTAGCATCTCATCTTAAGAACCTGCGATCTCTTTTTATAACTCTGCTGTGTAATTTTCCATTCCACAGATAGACAGGAAGAGGGGTATGCCAAGGGAACCCATCAATATCACAATTTGATTCATCAGATATGGTCTTATCTCTCGCCATTGGCTTCATATTTGTTGTGATTGACAATCCTTGACAGAACCTCCGGTTTAAAATCCTTGTCTGAAACAAATTCTTCAAGATGTTTGAGTTTTTAACCGTTCCTAAATTTTGTTCTTTTATATATAATCACAGCTTGATTCCTTCTGGATACAATTTGCGCTGTTTATCATGTTTGGCGTTCCCGGCACATATCTCCATTTTAAACCTTACTCAGGTTTTGTCGAGACATTCCACTAAAACTTCAAGTTTCTGTTCTTACTCAGCAATCCACAAACCGCGGATTGGTAAAAGTTCTGCAGCTTGTGCTGCCCTTTCCATCACGTCTTTTCGCATCATTAGATATGACCCGTTCAAGAAAGCGTTGATGCTGGTGGTTGAGTTAACATCCTTGCCTATGTAAAAACAAAATTGTTGGTCTGAGTTGCCATTCAACTGGAATGTTCTTGTAGCCTTTTGTTAGAATTTCCCATTGTTACAAACTATATATACATGGACCACTATTTCTTAAAGTATTTTCGTTCTGTATTTTTAAATTTCTAAATTCTAAATTTCTAAATTTTGTTTCCTAGAGGGCTGTACAAAAGACGACTGAACAACCAACGAAAGAAAGTGTAATCACAGGTAATTAATACACAGTTATGTAGCAGACACATTACCGAAAACTTAATCATATCCATTTTTCCGCAAAAGAAAACAAAAATCAAACATATGTTTCCATCCGAATGTAAACTCATGTATAGGTGAAACAAAGCATGTTATTCTTAAATGTAACTCTTATCAGTATATTATTAAGTTAATTACAGGTGCAGGTACCCTTATTTCCAATCCTCATGACATTTCCGTATTGAGATGTTTCTTGTTGCTTTTTAGCTCACCTGTCAAGGTGAGCTTATCAGTGGGAACGCGTATCCATGGCGGAGTGATATTTTTATACAGATAGCAACGAAAAAACGTTCGAAATTCCTCAGATTCAGATTCAATCGACGAACGGGTCGCAATTTTCAGTGCTGCTTTGTCGGCGAATCAAACTACACACAGTCGAAAATAATACACGGTTTTATTCCTTACATCTTAGTTTAATTTCCTAGTTCTCTGAGATCCGAACTGAACACCGAGATACTCGGCATTCGAGCAGTTGACACGATCGTCGAAAGACGACTTTTTCAGTCAACTTCAAAAGCAATTTTCAAAACAATTCGACTTTCTCCAGCCGGCGGACATATGCCATGAAAAACCATGGTATTCGCCCTTTCCCTTTGACAAAAATCAAGTAATTCGGTGTTTGGGACAATTTTCTTTGTAAAATAATCTTCGGGTACTCTACGCAATTTGTTGTTGTTGTTTTCAACAAAATGGCGGACAACAGTGTTTACATCACTGGCCCGGCTATGCAATTCAACGTTTGCGACAAAATCGAGAGAATCATTATTCCATGTATTGCTAGAATACCAAGCGCGATTAAATTAAATATGTTTATTAAAAATACAATGCATGGCAGTAGTCTATCTTTATATTTTATTCACAAATAACCACAATTGAATTCCATACCCACCTGCAGAGTTTGTAAACAAGGAAGCTAGCTCAGTAGTGCTGGGTACGTCATGAAATTGTGACGTAAACAGTAAATTGATTGTATTACTGATATTAACTTGTGAGTCGGCTGACAGCCAGTGTGCCAGTATTTCAAATGCTATATCGCGACCCTGTTTGAAAAATTAAAGCAAGACAAATATCGCTACACCACTAAACAACTATTCAATTAAGACAGCACGTGAAATTTTACTTTGGGAGAGAAAACTTAATGGGTCCTACATCTGAAGGATCAAATGGAATGGTTGTGCAGGCCCGTACACATACTTTTGCCAAGGGATTAGGGGCGGAGGGTAAGAAGGTGTGGTTGGAACGAATTTCAGTGTGAGTGGGGAGGTGGCGGGAGGGGAGGGGTGCCCTAGGGTGGTGGGGGTTGGGGTGGGTTGAAGGGGGTAAGAAAGTTAAGAAAATCCAGATTTTAAGGACACTTTTAGAGCTTTAGTTTAGGGGTGTAAACTCTCTTTCTGGCAGAAAACTGAATTTTTTTTATATAATTTGCTCGGTTATGGGAGGTGCACCCTCCGCTCTCCGTCGTACAGGCCCGGTGTGCTGGTTGGTGAGAGGGCCGGGAGGAGCGGGAAGGCGGAGGGGGGGGGGGGGTAGGGGGAATCGACTCTGTCGCCTGGCAGCTTTGACAAGTCTGCACCTTTTCTCAGGTCAAATATAAAACAAATATCGAAAAGTATGTGTATGTGTGTTTTTGGTGTGATGTCATCAGCGACAACACGCGGAACAGACACGATTACAAAGATCTACAAATTTGTAATTTCCTCATTCTAGAAATCGTATGAAAACTCAAACCATTCTAGAGTCTGAATCTACAAACCAAACATTGTTTGCAACTCCTGTTCGGCTCATACCGACTCCCACAGTCCAAAGAGTCTCGGTAGCGCAGCTGCCAAGTGGAGTCTCGCCGGTAAAATTTACTTGATCAGTCGACTTTCTCTTTAATAAATGTCGACTCAAAATATGTTAGGCCCTATAGCATTCATGGGGTGATAGCCAATGGACTGATATGGAATACAGAAGTATTAAAGGCCCAGCAGAGATTCAGTGCTGAATCAATGTTGGGAGTCGGTGTTGAATCAATGTTGAATTATACATTGAATTGAACTGAAGCCTCAATACTCCATTAACAAATTCGCAAAAGTTTTAGCCTATTTCTAGCGTTCTCGTGAGTACATTTGGGCAGTTCGATACAAAGTAATATAATATAGAGACAAACACTTCAGATCTTGGTCGGACTGATCCCGAAGCAGGATCTACGCTGTTTGTCATTCCATCTGCATCTTTAGACGCATTACTGCAGTGAAAAACCAAACATCAGTTTTAAGACAGTTATGCTTAATTCCAATCTTTAGACTTCGGACTACCCATCCAGGGGTCGCAAGATCGATTCCCCGCTTCTCCGGTCTTTCGTTTACTTTAAACCGAGGTCCCGTCTCCATATGACCTCGTTGTTGGTGGGACGTTCAACCCGAGTTCACTCACTCCAATCTTTAGAGACTTTATGGTACGTCAGCCAGTTCAATATAAGGGAAGTTACTTCTCAAATCACTATCATAATTCTTTCTGCACGAGTTTCTCCCCATGTGTTGCCAAACACGGTCTCCTTTTTTTCTTACTGAAGAGATTGAAAGTGGGGGCTGAAGAGTTATACAGCATACTGTATAAGTGAAATTTTCACATATGTAGACTAAATCCTCCGAAGACCTTGAAAATAAGGTCAACGTGATCAAAATCTATTATGCTCTTATGTTTGTCCTAATGATATATCCATGCAAGTTTGGCGAAATTGGTTCAAGAAATATTGTGGGTACAAGAAATTGTCATGCTGACGCAGACCACAGGTCAAGTCTAAGGCCTCTTGTGACTTTGAAAATGGGGTCAAAGTCACCAAAACCTAATCAACTTTTTAGACATCTTTACAAACCAAGGGTACTAAGACCACTATGCAATCCAAGGGTACTAAGACCACTTTGTTCCTTACATACATAAGACACAAAGTGGCCTTAGTACCCTTGACTTGCAAAGATGCTATTTGGCTTGTCCAAACGATATATCCAAGGAAGTTTGGTAAAATTTGACCCACTTATTCAAAAATATGGCAGATACTTACTGCCTTGTGCACTGAAACTGACTTCCCTTGGGTAAACCTGTTAGAGCAAAATTTTAGCTTTATGCATCAATGAACGACAATTGATCATGCGACGCTTTCATCAAGGTACATCTAAGATAAACAAACTCCTTGATGGTTCCATGTAACGTTCAACTGATGCCGCTTCACGACCACGGCTTTTTAACAATATGTCCCAACACGTCGTTACTAACTTGACGTCCTATGTCCCCATCTCAAACACTTTTTGAGGTATCTTGCTGACCCTATTTTGCGAATCCTACTGTGCTTAAATATAAATATAAAAAAAAGGGCAAAGGTTTTCCATAGCCTAATAGCCGTAGGGGCAGTGGGGTTAGAGACCTACTGTATCTTGGGCACAGCAGATGAAAGAACGAGCCCATCACTCTTTTTTCGCTGCCTTATCTTTCCCTTGTTTTAAAAAAGTACCCATTTACTGTTGGGTTGAAAGAGTTTTCCAGTCGTCGGATGGCAAAACCCGGGTGTGATCTCATTGCCTTCAGGCGACTTTCTGCACCATAACTGAGTCACTCTAACCACTCGACTACGGCGCCTCTCTTGTAACTACTCGACTATGGCACCTCTATTATCCTAAATATTGGGACACCTAAAAACATTAATTTTCCTTTCTGGACTAACTGAAAGTTAATGGTTTTAAGTGTCCCAATACTTAAGCACATTATAGTAGTCTATGCTAAATTAGCACGAAAATGGCAGAGACAGGGTTTAAAATAAAGTGTAAATTATACAATAACTAAAATTTGAGTAAAAAAAACAAAACAGAAGACGTCACTAGAATTCTAGAAGCACTTTGGGCTTTATAAAAGTTTTATAAGAAGAGACCAGAGATTTAATAAAATACACATTTATTATGAAATGCCAGGTTTGTCAATTACTAGCTCATCGGGTGGGGGTGGGGGCTGTCAGCTCTGCAATGCCCTTGGTTCATAAATTAAAATGCCACAGTGTGTTTATATACTCAGTGATCTTTTGAGGGATTTGCTCTAACTGTCGCCAAAAATCTCATGGAAATCTATCAGTAGGGGCAAATCTCATGCAAAAATTATATAATTTATAATAAATGGTACCTTAACTTTTCATTGAGAATGGAGAATTTTTCAAATTTTAGTTCAATGAGATGTGTTCTCTAATATGATTCTGAGTCACACTCACGAAAAACAAAACAAATAAAAAGGACAGCTGTCCAGCAAACCAGAAAACTTGATTAAATATGTGGCAATTTAAGGCTCAGGACTCTAAGTTGAATAATGGTAAGATATAAACATGATTAAACAAGAAAAATAATAGGACAATATCTAGTGAGCCAAAGTGGAATTATTCTTTATCATTTCTCTTCAAGTAAAATGTACATTTGTATGTTGTGGTGTCTCATCACAGTTGCTTTTGATCAAAAATTAAAATTTAACACAAATTTCAAATGAACAAATTAGTACTATATAGGTATTCTAAATGTATAAAGCTCTGATCAAATTATTTTATTCACATGCAGTCTGACGTTTTCCCTATAAGTATAAATAAATAAATATCCAAAATAAATTATAACATATGTACATAATAAGAAAAAAAATCCTGGAGACATTTCCACAAGTGATGGTTTTATGATAATGATTATACAAAGACTCAGCTGGAGCATGATAGCAATTCTGTGAATTCTGTCTTATTCAGCCATAAAAACATTTGTTGTGATCCATTAATAGAATCATCTATGCTCTTGCTGAAGTGCTTCTAATGAGAGGGCACAACAGGTGTTAATATGAAGCCCATTGATTCTGGTGCAACATTTATGGTGGAACTGTGTAATTATTTTCATTCTAACATAGTCTTGACTTGTAGAAGGACAAACAGCATTATGCAACATTCCACATAAAGTGCAGGGTCCAGCAGTTAGCAGGGTATGCCCCATTCATTATTTTGTGTACTTATAATGATATAAAACAGCTTGCTAGCATAATAAAGTCTTAAATAATATTTGGCCAATAAAATCCTCTGTGAAAATGTTTTTTAATAGGCTGGTGTGTGTGTGTGTGTTTGTGGGGTGGGGATAGACAGGAAGGGACTACCTCTCATTCAGCTGCACTAAACTGCATCCCTTTACAGTCATGACTCATCATTTAATGTCTGTCATCAAGGTTTTCTCTCTAATAGCTTAATAACTGATTAGTAATTACAAGTTTCTTTGCTTTTGTAAGAAGCTGCAAACATTTAAGTTGGATTATTTTAATCAGGAAATATAAAAATGTTTTTTATTTTTCAGTTTATGGTATCATTTCTATTGATATAACTTCAATATGAGCCTTTTAATTTTCTTTATGAGATTTAAGCTAAAACATAACTTTTGGCATTTAATTCTATAGAATATATATTTCTTCATGCCCCTTTCCCCTCCTCCCATCTCAGCCTCAGGCCAAGCATAAAAAGTATTTTGTTTGCAGTTGCCTATTAACTAGGTTTTTTTTGGAGAGTACTTAGGTAGGTAGGCTTTCTTTTTAATCCCTGCAAACTATGAAAACAACAAAAACAAATAATAGTTCCACATAAAATGTCACACACAGTTACAGTAATTACCCATAATACTAAGAGAACAGCATCCTACATTTTGAACATATCTATATCACCCACAAATGGTGTACCCAAAATGTGCAGGTATTAAGGACAAATTGCTGACCCAGATCAGACTGCTCCTGGTCTACACTGGTTACTCAGACCTGTTTGTCTCACTATGCAGGTTGATCACGGTAAATGTGCCGTTACATAGAAAAAAACAGATCTAGGGTGTCCTAAGTGGCCACCTTTTTTTTTTTTTTTTGGGGGGGGGGGAATGAGGGGTAAGATGAATTTTGGTGTGTAGGTAAGCAGTTGCTGTCTACCCACCAAAAGTGCAGGGTCCAGACTCAGGGGTAAGGTGAATTTTGGTGGGTAGGTAGGCAGTTGCTATCTTCCCACCAAAAGTGCAGGGTCCAGACTCTTTTTTGGAAATTTTGGGTGGAGCCAGGTTATTTTTTTTTCACTGATTTTTGAGGCCAGATTATTTTTTGAAATCCCCTTATGAGCTAATTTATTTTCTACTTGCATAATTTTTCTTGCAAAGACAGGGATTTGTTTCGGAAAACATACCAGCCTCCCCCCCCCCCCCCCCCCACCACCACACACACGAATATCAAATGGTCGGTCCCTTAGCGCCTAGCGGGACAGGGTTTTGGCAGATTTATGAGGAAGGGCAAGCTGTCTCTTGTACTTTTTGTTTTTGTTGAATGTTGGATGACTTCTGAAATGTACGTGTGTTGAGGGGGGGGGGGGTGGAGGCGTCGTCCGGGACAGAATTCTTTAGAAGGGCGAGTGGTCTCAGAATGTTGGGCGCGTTATCTTGGGGGAAGTTGTCTGGGGGAGTTTTCTCAGAATCTGGGGCGAGTTGTCACCTGAAGGTGGGGCGACATGTCTTGTGGCTTTTTCGTTTGTCAAACTTAGTGGTTGATAAGTGCGTTTGTTTTGCTTTCTCTCGTTCTCGGCGTGTAGCCTAAATTCAGAAGCCCAAAAAATCGCAGGCAGACAGACTAACGCAAAATCTTAATAAATTCACAGTATGCTAAATGATTACAAGCTTTACTTTACCATAAACGAAGAAACAGTTGGTCTCCTCAAGTCGATCCAGCTGAAAAATGTCAGTGTGTTGACAAACGCACGTGCCATGTATACGTAAAAATGATCAACTTCATTATCGATTTTCAACGAAAATAGACTTTCTCCCGAAGATATACCTGGCTAAAAGACGGTCGAATGTATGAACTACGGTTCAGTTATAATGGCATCTAATTTGGTTTTTGGGACAATTTTCTTTGCAAAATAACTTTGGGGTACTGTCGTAGGGTTTTACTTTTCTGAAAAACGGTTGTCAAACTGTGATCGTTGTTTTGGGTGTGCAAACTGCATTGAGGTACCGATATGCGTCTGATTTCAATAACAAAACATCAAATTTTTTTCTGATCTGGTCCGTTGGAAAACTATGACTGCGTATCTTATCAAACGAGCATTATTTTGGGACAGTTTCTGTTAAAAATTTCCCGCCATTTTTTTCCGGCGAAAAAAGGGATTATTTCTTTGTGCGTAGACGACCGCTCAGAAAATGAATTACTCAAATGTGATGAGTCTGCGTTCCAACTGTATAGTATAGACTTGGTCCGTCGTCCGTCGTCGGCGTCGTCGGCGTTCACACTTTTAAACATCTTCTTCTCAGAAACCACTAAGCGGATTGAAGCCCAATTTCATACGCCATTATATGGTAAAAACCCTTCAAAAATCTTCTTCTCCAGAACCAAAAGGCCTATAACCTTGAAACTTGGTATGTAGCATCGGGCATGCGGGCCCATCATAATTTATATAAATCATGACCTTGTGATGACCTTGACCTAATTTACGACATGGTCAACTTTGGTACGTTAGGCTTTTATATTGGAAAACGCTTAAACGGTGGATTTCTCAGAAGCTATTTAAGTCTAAGGTACAATTTCTGGTATACATGGTCGACTAAATGACCAGATGAAGATATTATGTCACTAAAGGTCAAGGTCATTCCGTCAGACCATCCGTCGTCAAGATTTTCAAACATCTTCTCCTCTGAAACCGCTAGGCCGATTGAAGACAAATTTCATATGGAGTCTCAGTGGGATGGGAGAACGAAAGTTTATACCCGGGGTCTGAGTCACATGACCAAGATGGCCGCCATGCCAATATATGGTAAAAACCCTTCAAAAATCTTCTTCTCCAGAACCAAAAGGCCTATGACCTTGAAGCTTGGTGTGTAGCATCGGGCATGCGGGCCCATCATAGTTTATACAAATCATGACCTTGCGTTGACCTTGACCTAATTTACGGCATGGTCAACTTTGGTATGTTAGGCTTTTATATTGGAAAACGCTTAAACAGTGGGTTTCTCAGAAACTATTTTGGTCTAAGGTACAATACTTGGTATACATGGTCGACTAAATGACCAGATGAAGATATTATGTCACTAAAGGTCAAGGTCATTCCGTCGGACCATCCATCGTCAAGATTTTCAAACATCTTCTCCTCTGAAACCACTGGGCCGATTGAAGACAAATTTCATATGGAGTCTCAGTGGGATGGGGGAACGAAATTTTATACCCGGGGTCTGGGTCACATGACCAAGATGGCGGCCATGCCCATATATGGTTAAAACCCTTCAAAAATCTTCTTCTCCAGAACCAAAAGGCCTATGACCTTGAAACTTGGTATGTGGCATCGGGCATGCGGGCCCATAATAGTTTATACAAAGCATGACCTTGCGCTGACCTTGACCTAATTTACGGGATGGTCAACTTTGGTATGTAAGGCTTTTATATGGGAAAACGCTTAAACAGTGGATTTCTCAGGAACCATTTAAGTCCAAGGTACAATACTTGGTATACAGGGTCGACTAAATGACCAGATGAAGATATTATGTCACTAAAGGTCAAGGTCATTCCGTCAGACCATCCGTCGTCAAGATTTTCAAACATCTTCTCCTCTGAAACCGCTAGGCCGATTGAAGACAAATTTCATATGGAGCCTCAGTGGGATGGGAGAACGAAAGTTTATACCCGGGGTCTGAGTCACATGACCAAGATGGCCGCCATGCCAATATATGGTAAAAACACTTCAAAAATTTTCTTCTACAGAACCAAAAGGCCTATGACCTTGAAACTTGGTGTGTAGCATTGGCCATGCGGGCCCATCATAGTTTATACAAATCATGACCTTGCGTTGACCTTGACCTAATTTACGGCATGGTCAACTTTGGTATGTTAGGCTTTTATATTGGAAAACGCTTAAACAGTGGGTTTCTCAGAAACTATTTTAGTCTAAGGTACAATACTTGGTATACATGGTCGACTAAATGACCAGATGAAGATATTATGTCACTAAAGGTCAAGGTCATTCCGTCGGACCATCCATCGTCAAGATTTTCAAACATCTTCTCCTCTGAAACCACTGGGCCGATTGAAGACAAATTTCATATGGAGTCTCAGTGGGATGGGAGAACGAAATTTTATACCCGGGGTCTGGGTCACATGATCAAGATGGCGGCCATGCCCATATATGGTTAAAACCCTTCAAAAAATCTTCCTCTCCAGAACCAAAAGGCCTATGACCTTGAAACTTGGTATGTGGCATCGGGCATGCGGGCCCATCATAGTTTATACAAATCATGACCTTGCGTTGACCTTGACCTAATTTACGGGATGGTCAACTTTGGTATGTTAGGCTTTTATATGGGAAAACGCTTAAACAGTGGATTTCTCAGGAACCATTTAAGTCTAAGGTACAATACTTGGTATACAGGGTCGACTAAATGACCAGATGAAGATATTATGTCACTAAAGGTCAAGGTCATTCCGTCAGACCATCCGTCGTCAAGATTTTCAAACATCTTCTCCTCTGAAACCACTAGGCCGATTTAAGCCAAATTTCATATGGAGTCTCAGTGGGATAGGGGAACGAAATTTTATACCCGGGGTCTGGGTCACATGACCAAGATGGCCACCATGCCCATATATAATAAAAACCCTTCAAAAAACTTCTTCTCCAGAACCAAAAGGCCTATGACCTTGAAACTTGGTATGTAGCATTGGGCATGCAGGCCCAACATAATTTATACAAATCATGACCTTGCGTTGACCTTGACCTAATTAACGGCATGGTCAACTTTGGTATGTTAGGCTTTTATATGGGAAAACGCTTAAACAGAGTATTTCTCAGAAACTATTTAAGTATTAGGTACAATACTTGGTATACATGGTCGACTAAATGACCAGATGAAGATATTATGTCACTAAAGGTCAAGGTCATTACGTCAGACCATCCGTCGTCAAGATTTTCAAACATCTTCTTCTCTGAAACCACTGGGCCGATTGAAGCCAAATTTCATATGGAGTCTCAGTGGGATGGGGGAACGAAAGTTTATACCTGGGGTCTGGGTCACATGACCAAGATGACCACCATGCCCATATATGGTAAAAACCCTTTTAAAATCTTCTTCTCTAGAACCAAAAGGCCTATGACCTTGAAACTTGGTATGTAGCATCGGGCACGCTGGCCCATCATAGTTTATACAAATGATGACCATGTGTTGACCTTGAATTAATTTACGACATGGTCAACTTTGGTATGTTAGGCTTTTATATGGGAAAACGCTTATACAGTGGATTTCTCAGAAACGATTTAAGTCTTAGGTACAATACATGGTATATATGGTCAACTAAATGACCAGATGAAGATATTATGTCACTGAAAGGTCAAGGTCTTTTGGCCACTTGATCTGAGCATATACTGGCAGGTGAGCGATCGTTGCCCTTGGGCGACTTGTTTATTATTAGTTCTATCGATATCATCATCAGATGTAGCTTTGCAACTTGAAGTTGTTTAGCATTCAGTCCAACCACTGTTTTATCAAGTAGCTTCTTTTAAATACACGACCCAAGGTACTTTCGCACAATGAGCACTTTAAGCCCGTTTCACAGACAACCTGACTGAAAACACAGGATCTCAGAGATAAGCTTTTATAATTATAATGTTAAAATTCAGAACTGTATTCTAAAATTGAGTTTTGAGCCATCGAGGGTTTATTAAAACAAGGCGGTACATATACAAACGATTAACATTATTATTTCATCTTATATCTTGTTGGCGCCATGCGACCTCTGAGATGGAACAGGACAAAATAGATCAGCCTTTCCGTGGCCTCTGTCCATTATATTTAAGGTGTGTGGGTACACCTCAAAGTTTCTATGCAATTTTCGCTGAGGGGAACTACTTTCATGACTTCCTGTTTGCTTCCCTGAAGAACGTAGCTCTTTCAACGAGGGTCTACTCTTAAAAGGAAAATTAAAATCTCAAAGAGTTCCTTCAAGAGCAGAGAATACATTCAGAAGAAGGAACATTGAGCCAGACTACGGAGTTTCTGCTAATAAAGCCTCATCGGTGACCCTGACAATATCTGGTGACGAAGCC
This sequence comes from Ctena decussata, assembly GCA_963989385.1. Lineage (NCBI taxonomy): Eukaryota > Metazoa > Mollusca > Bivalvia > Lucinida > Lucinidae > Ctena > Ctena decussata. The sequence continues at coordinate 7,474,584 of OZ022498.1, forward strand.
AGTGACAAGCATCGAATCAAAGACTGACTAAAAAGTTTGCTCCATAAAGAGCATTTTTCCTTAAAGAGTTGATCCCCTTTTCCGCAAAAGATGGACCTGCTTCTTCTAAAAGTGCACCCATTCACATTAGATTTCCATAGTTACGTTGTGTTATTTTCTTTTTCTCAGCTGACCTTGTACATGGTATTGAAGTGTGGAAACTCCCTGGTTTCTGGCAGTTTCCTGGTCAAGAAAATGGATATAAATCATTATCTGGCGAACTAAAACAAGACTGGTTAGATGCTAAAATACGTCTTCAGGTTGCCAAGGACACCGTCAGACGTATGCTCGAGATGCATAATCGGAGGCTGGCGTTTAAATCATTAACGATCGATGACATATTTATTCAGCCTGCAGACAAGGTTAGTGGTAAGACGGTTTGAAATCCACTGGGCCGTGCCAGTATACATGCAGTTCTAAATGTCGGACATATTTTTTTTTAAATTATTGCAAAATATCGGTATCACGCGCTATTAACATGAATATTTAAACGTGTATTAACAAAGGCAATTCATGTGCTGTTTAAAACTGGCTAAGCGACCATCATATTTCTCGTTCCGGGACACCAAAATTACGTGACGCACAGCTGATTTGTTAATCTTTTACATATCGCTTGGCTCTGGAAGGCAAAAAAGGCAGTTGGAACTGTATTTGTTTATTATATCAAATTACACGATAATCATACCCTGCCGAAACTTAAACTCATGACAGGATATAAAGGAGACCAAAACTGTCCCACAAACCACAGTTCGTATCCTCAGCAAAAGTGATCTGTAAGTTTCAATATAGGATATAGAGATTAAACATGGGTTTATACACTGTGTACATGTATACAATAAGGTTCGGCAAGTCCCGAAGGAGCTGCTGAAAACCGAGGGCGAAGCCCGGGTATTTCAGCATATCCCGAGGGACCTGACGAATGTTAATTCATTTAGAAAATGTTTGATCGCTATTATTATATAAATTCAACGAAATGTTAGTTAGAATTTGCAAAAAAAAAAAAAAAAAAAAAAATCTGGGACTCTTATTTTGTCACTGTTTGACAGCCAACGCGTGAGTGAAACATTAAAACTAGAGATAATAATGAAACCTCATTCTTGTTTTTCAAACGCATTATATAGTAATGAATAAATGAGCACTTGCTGTTAAACTTGACTGGCATTCTTGCAGAAACAGATTAACTCATGATCGCTTTTCATTACAGTTGCCTATCAGGACTGCCCTTATCTGTCGGCCGAAACTGGTTTTGAAGGAGGAAGACTATGGAGAGAATATTTCATCTTTAAAGCCAATTTTATCTGGCCTAATCAAGGAAACATCATAGGATCTGCAAATTTAAATCTAAAAGTGTAGTTAAACTTCCATAAACAGGACTTTTGTTATTTGAGCCGCAACACGAGAAAAACAACAAAATGGTTGTGCGCCCAGGGCAGACTCAGATCAGCCTGGGCATCATCCCAGTCTGATCAGCCTCTTCGCTAAGCGCTTAAATGGTAGCTAAGGGTCTAAGCTACCTCCATGCATACAGTGAAGACTCTGATAAGACTGGGCGGATGCCCAGGCTGATCTTAGTCTGCGCTGGGCGCACAACCACTTTCTTGATTTTCTTGTGTCGTGGCTAAATTTTTGACATTAGAGTAACCGTGAAAATTCCAATTATTGGGAGTAGTATCTCTTAGCAAACACTACAGACGCAGATTAGACTGCTCCAAAGGGAACAGTCTGATCAGGGTAACCACTGTTTGATTCCATCTGATCATCTGAATCTTTTTAACATTTTACTGCATTGTGAAACCCAATTGTTCCATTTAGTTTCACGGTAATTATTAAAGGAAGTCCATCTTTTTAATTTTTTCCTTATATAAGTTTTTCTTGTTTATGAGTTTCTTTTGTGAGTCGTTTTTGTTTTTTCTATTTATATCCCTCGTGACGACAGTCAGAGGGCGCTATGTTTTACCCATATCGCTCTGTCTGTCTGTCCGCCACGCCTGAAAAACTTTGTAAAATCAACTCCTACAATTAGTAAACAGTCACTCTGAAACTTTGAACAACTGTAGCATGTATATTGAAAATGCGCACGACTGTGCATTTTTGAACAGAAAAAATATTCCTTTTTGACAAAATTCAGGCCTTTTCGGGCTTAAAATTTTACAGGCTCTGGCTAATACAGAATGACAAGTTTTTATGAGCAACTTGTCCCACATTTTAAGCTATTAATCTTTAAACTTTGAACAGATGATTCAGACATGCTAAAATTGTGCACGTGGCCCTTCAAAGAGAGCATTTTTTTTTACAAAGGGGATGTTTAATAATGGCCCACGCTTAGATTTTCTTCATACTTAATATTTTGATTGCCTAGGGTAAATCGAGTAATAAAATGGGTTTATCAATTTATTTCAAGAACTTCAGGGCTTAGGGTTGCACGTTGCAGAACTCCTTATCAGACATGATGGGTAGGGCTAAGTTAGAACTTGTCAAATTAACAATATAATTTGAACACATTTGTTGCCTACTGTTATGAATTGCAAGTACCCTGAGAATTATTCTGATACCATAAATGTGTATGTTGACTTATAGAAATATTTTCTATGGTCAACCAAGTTCGAAAAATCTGTCAAAAAAAAAAGACTATAAATAATCAAACATGAGAAGTTATTTTAATGTTTAGATCTGTTACGGTATTTGTCAAGCTATAATTTTTATTCAGAATTAGGGTAAATATCCCCTCTTTCTGTGAAAAATTTTAAAAGATTTTGAGACCGGTAAAATAGTTTTCGAGAAAATAGACAAAACCCGGTTTAAATTTGGAAGCAAGCGGATTTTATAATCAAACTAAGTTTTTTCTGCCTGTCCGTTTGTGATTTTCATTTAAAATTTAGCACAGATGTTCTAGATGTTTTGAAGATATGTTTGTGTCATTTTTGACATTATTACTGCCTTTTTGGCAAAATGACGACCTTCTCAAACTTAGCAAATTTTCTGTTTTTCGCCAATACCGGTTGACATGATTTTATAACAAGCTCCTTCCACAGTTTTTATGCAATCAGTTTGAAACTTTATACAGATGTTACACACATATTGAAGCTGTGCTATTGCTCTCTTTTTTCAAAAAGGTATTTTTTCACAAAGTCAGTGTTTCAAACTTTGAAATTTTATATGTGTTTTTTTTTCCTAGTACAAGGTACCATCGAGTTCACGCACAGTTTTTAAGCTAGGAACCGTTGCATATGTTTCATATGTATTATTGCATATATATCGGTTTCAAACGATATTAACAGGCATGTTTTAGCGAACACAATACCATGTATTAACAAGACGATCCACATGCTGTAATGACCCAGTTTTGCGACTTTTTGTATGCAAGTTGCAGGGCAATACTCCGTCAGTAGAGAGGCAAGCGGCAAGATTGCAGTCGGAGATATCGATAAAAGACTTGCAAGAGTTATGCAGATTCAGATATTGAAAAATGGAGGAACAAGCGACAATGAGTGGAAATTTTAGTGACAATGATTTGACTTCTGAACTGCTGCTAAACAGCTTTTAAGCAATCAATTCGAAACTTTTCGCAGATGTTAGAATCATATTAAAAATATGAAGAGTAGAAACGGAGGGAGAAGAAGAGAAGTGGGAGACACGCGCAACACGGGGGGGGGGGGGGGGCATCATCTGTGTCGTATAGACACAATTTTCTAGTTTATTTGGTTCATTTTATTTTATTTTTTTTCATTATTTTGTTTTTCCATTTTTTTTCATTCGATTTAATTAACTTGTCTTTGTATTTTTTACTTTGTTATTTGATTTTGATTGATTGATTTGTTGCTTTACGTCCACGGTAAACAACTATGGTCATGTCGGAACGGTCAGTCAACCTAACCACACTGTTCCTGGGCAGGCTTAGACCTCATAAGCGGTTAACCAGTACTAAGTGCACATACTTTCGCCAGTAACTGACAACTGCCCTTCTTGAATCGGCGGAAGGAGAAACGAAAGTATGTGGCCAGACCAGGTGTCGAACCCAGGACCTTTGTTATTTGAAAAAAACGCTTTTAATAAGCTGTTTAAATTTAAAATTACTGATTCCATGCACTCATGTATGACTTTAAGAGATATATTTTCTTTGTGTTCATAAAATACATGTTATTCTAACTTTAATAAACTTTTTTTCTTGAATAAACATCTTGATATAATATACTGCTCGACATTCAGAAGAGTAAATGCGTAATTGTTTTACAGTCCACCTTCCAGTGACTGTATTTCCCCAGCTATAGCTAGATTTTATTCGTTTCTCCATACGCAGATTAAACACAAACTTTTTGGACGTACTTATGGAATCCCTGTACAGTGGGACCGCGTATCCATGGCGGAGTGATATTTTTATACAGATAGCAACGAAAAAAACATTCTAAATTTCTGATACTCAGATTCAATCGACGAACGTGTCGCAATTTCAGTGATGCTTTGTCGGCGAATCAAACTACACACAGCCGAAAATAATATACGGTTTTATTCCTTACATTTTAATTTAATTATTTATGCCTTTAAGAGCAGAACGAAACACCGAGATATTCGGCAATCGAACGTTTTACTTGATCATGTAAAGACGACTCTTATCCGCCAACTTCAACAGCAATTTTCATAATAAATCGACTTTCTCCCGTCGGCAGACATATGCCATGAAAAACCATGGTGTCTGCCCTATCTCCATGATAAAAATTAAGTCATTCGGTGTTTGGGACAATTTCCTTTGCAAAATAATGTTTAGGTGCCCTATGCATTTTCTCAAAAAAAAAATGGCGGATTCTTTACCTGATCGATAGCGATGGATGTTAGACAGTTTTGTCTGACATCAAAATAATCTGTAATAAATTCAAATATTACGGAAATGTTCTTGAATCCTAAAATCCGACACACGAAGAGGACCGCATCTTGTAATTCAATATACAACAATTTATTTTTTTTCCTCTACTTTATTCAGAATGATTGGGAAAAGAATTCTGATCAGTAGCCAACACCATAGTAAACAAATCGATCGATTTATGGCAGTTGTGACGCAATAACATAACTGCGTCAACTGTTTCAGCCTTCGTATTTACTCGCTTGTAAGTTATTAAGACCGTTACATTGTGATGCAAATCAGAGGGACTGGTAGAAAAAAAAGTAATTTTGCCATCCAATTAATCCTGCACGTGCCAATATTTCAAAGCCACTCCTTCAACTCACACGATCATCCTGCCATACTTAAGGCCACTCCCCCCCCCCCCCCAATCCCGCCCACCCCCTCCTCCCCCTTCCCCCACACACAACTTTTAACATTTCTTTTTCATGAAAAAGTATGCAAAAGATAATACATGTTTAACCATAACAAATACTTGCAAAGCTGCGATGACTTAATTATTGATTAAAAAGTGCAGTGTAGTCCTGGGGAAGACTACTTCAAAATAAAGCAGTCTAATCAGGGTTAGTGTATTGATTTTCCCAGCAATTTCGACACACTGTCAGGTTTTAAAAGTGTCAGGACAATTGCAGCAATAGAGATTTGGTTTCCATTATGACTTGGCCATACACACGTATACACTCCTTTACAATTTCAGCCAAAATTGAGAAGCAGCATATCTACTGTAAAATGAGGTTCAGGGTTTCAAAATTGCAATATGTATCTTTTGTAACATATGTTTTGGCCCTCTGTAGAATTGCCTTAATGAGGAGTTCTAATGAGGGGTTACAATGGGGGTGGGGGGAGGGAAGGGGAGGGGGAGGCTGTCAGCTCTGCAATGCCTTGGTTTATAAATTAAAATGCCACAGTGTGTTTATATTCTAAGTGATCTTTTGAGGGATTAGCTCTAACTGTTGCCAAAAATCTCATGGAAATCTATCTGTAGGGGCAAATCTCATGCAAAAATTATATAATTTACTAAATTTAGTAATTAATGGTACCTTAACTTTTCATTGAGAATGGAGAAATTTCTCACAAATTTTAATTTAAATGAGATGTGTTCTCATATATGATTCTGAGTCAAACTAACAAAAAAACAAAACAAATAAAAAGCACAGCTGTCCAGCAAACCAGAAAACTTGATTAAATATGTGGCAAAGGCTCAGTTATTGTAATCCATTTTCTTACATGTAGTTATAATGGTAAGATATAATCATGATTAAACAAGAAAAATAATGGGCCAATATTTGGTGAACCAGAATGGAGTTTTTCTTTATCATTTCTCTTCAAGTAAAATGTACATTTCTATGTTGTGGTGTCTCATCACAGTTGCTTTTGATCAAAAATAAAATAAACATTTCCACAAATTTCAAATGAACAAATTTTTACTATGTAGGTATTGTAAATGCATAAAGCTCTGATTAAATTATTATATTCACATCAGTCTGACCTTGCCTTTCAGTGTTTTCCCTATAAGTATAAATAAATAAATGTAAAGAATAACTACACTTCAGGAACTGACTGAATCAGATCCCAAACCCTATCCCCAACATCAAACGGAAAGATTGACAGACATCCCAACAAACAATAAATTACAAGTGATAAGCCGAGTCAGCATCTCTTTCCAAAATAGATGGCAACTCAGCTATCTTTATTGAACTAAATAATTTAGACCAACAGACGGGTTACAACGGACTAAGCAAATTATATGAAAAACATTTAACAATTATTTTTACCTATTTTCTATTTTTATGATAGAAGGATTAAACTGAACACAATAAATTAAACAGCACCGAACATAAAACAAATGCAACCGCAACAAAAGTACCGCCTTGGTACGGTCAGTAATAACTACTGGGGGGTTTAAACCGGTTTTACTGGACCCAAACCTTCACCCTCACCCTCCGCTGCGGTGCACACAATTAGTTGGTAGTTCGGTTCGAATGGAGGTCCCCTAACTCATCAGAGAGTCATCACGGTCAACAATTAAGATCAAGAAAAGACCGTGATGAAGCAAGGATGAGGACTCGACAGCCAAAACCTGTTGAGACACCCGGAGATCCCTGGGGCGTCAGCAACACCACTGGAGTACTGGAGTAAAAGAAGACCACCAGTTGAATCCCGGTGGGCCAAGAAACAGACAAACATCCGGCCCCAACCAACTAATATATAGCTTTATGTAGGGGCTATCATAGAGTCTGAACCCCGACCCCCCGGCGTGCAATTAAAGAGGACAGCAAAGTTGTAAACCGTGATTGGGTTAACCACTAAGCATGCAGACTGTCGCATTACATCTATGTTATAGCCAATGCGTTTAAATCGTATGATAATTTTCTTAAATTGATCGGGAAATTCTGTTTTCCCTACGATTTTGCGTAATTTATATACTAAGTCACCATAAAATTCAGGTTCCGATATGCCTTGTTGCAAAAGTGACCTTAACCCTATATTATATTTAGAAACCAATTCAAAGTGTCTACGATAAAATTTAGAAAAAGCTTTCCGAAGTTTATGATACCGATACCCCTGCTGTACAAGCTTGGCAGTCAAACTTTTATTACGAGCATTGAAGTCAGCCAGATGACTAGACACCCTAGCGAAGCGAATAAGCTGAGAAATGTAAACACCATAAGAAGTGGTGCGGGGAACATCACCATCCAAAAACGGAAAATTAACAATGTCGAAATCAAAATCATCGCGTTTGTCATAAATTTTAGATGAAACAAATCCATCTAAAATAGATAAATGTAAATCCAAAAATGGGGCCTCGGTATCAGATGTATTTGCTTTATTTAACTGCAATTCAGCAGGATAAATTTGACTAACCATTTCTTCAAAATAAGGGTTGTCAATATTTAAAAGGTCGTCCAAGTATCTAGACGTCGAGTTGAATGCTTCAATGACATGAGCTTGAGTATCATCAGAAAGTCTCTTTCATAGCAAAATAGAAACAAATCTGCTACAAGAGGAGCGCAATTAGTACCCATCGGAATTCCTATAATTTGTCTGTGTAACTTAGTACCGAATCTGATGAAAATGTTATCTAGAAGATATACTAAAGCATCACAAACATTTTGGCAAGACCACATTTTAAACCTTTTTCGGTCATCGGAAGTAAAAAAAAGCATGTTTATCATTGCAAGCAAGATAAAGAGCACCCTCTCTCTGAAAAGTAGTCTCAATTAAATTTATTAGTTTCTTTTTTATCAAATTATGGGGCAAAGTTGTATAGAGTGTAGAAAAATCGTATGTAGACAAACTAGACGCGCGATATCCTCTAGACTTCAGTTTATCAAGAACCTCGGTAGAATTTTTAATTGACCAAAACAAATTTTTTCCTGACCGTTAGTAAACTTTTTCACGGTACCTAATTACATGAATTTTGATAGCGGTAAGGCAAGAAGTTAATAATTTGGAAAGTTCAGTAGTGGTACAAGCACTAGAATTAGCAATAAACCTGGCTTTATATGTAATGGTCGTTTATGAAGTTTAGGTAACCAGTACATCGTAGGAAGCTTGTCCTGCCGTTCCTCTACATTTACAGAAAACTTGAGGGCTATATCATTACAGTGCCTAAAGACAACAGACTTTTCGTCTTCTGAAGTCTCTTCATAGGCCTTAGTGCCGCCAAGTTCTTGTTTCAATGTGTTAGTATAGTGTAACCGTCAAACAACGACAACATTATTTGCAGCCTTGTCTGCTGAAACCAGAACGTACTTACTATGAAACTGCTGGATACCCAACTTCAGGTGACGGAATGTTGATTTAGGTTTAGGCAGCAAAAGATTTGTATTTTGGGAATAGAATTTAATACGTTTATCCATTACATTAAAAAAGTTCACCTTCCATTCCTTTAAGGCATCAGACTCAACATGTTCCCGCTTGCACCATTATATCCAAAATAAGTTACAACATATGTTCATAATAAGAACAAAATCTGGAGACATTTCCACAAGTGATTGTTTTATTTATGATATGATTTTACAAAGACTCAGCTGGGGCATGATAGCAATTTTGGGAATTCTGTCTTATTCAGCCATAGAGACATTTCTTGTGATCCATTATTAGAACCATCTATGATCTTGCTGAGGTGCTTCTAATGAGAGGGCACAACAGGTGTTAATTAATATGAAGCCCATTGATGCTGGTGCAACATTTATGGTAGAACAGTGTTAATTTTCATTCTAACATAGTCTGCAAAACTGACATATGTAGAAGGACAAACAGCCTTATGCAACATTCCAAAATCCTCTGTGAAAATGCTTTTAATAGGTTGGTGTGTGTGTGAGAGGGAGGGGGAGATAGACAGGAGGGGCTACCTCTCATTCAACTGCACTAAACTGCATCCCTTTACAGTCATGACTCATCATTTAATGTCTGTCATCAAGCTTTTCTCTCTATTAACTTAATAACTGATTGGTAATTACAAGTTTCTTTGCTTTGGTCAGAAGCTGCAATCATTTAAGTTGAATTGAATTAATCAGGGCTTAAATTAAAAAAAAATAGTTTGTTTGCCGTTTCCTACCTACCCAGCAATTTACCCCCTACACAAAACAATTTTATGGCCTCAGAATTAGATTTTTTATTTATTTTTTTTTGTTTGCTTTTCATTACTGCCTACTGAGCAAAATGCCTATATCTTATGTTTCAGCTCTAACTCTTGCATAAATGATGATTTCTGCATCTTTTTCTGACACTATTTGACTAAAAACTATTAGAAGAAGCTTGTATTCTGGGTATTCAATACAACTTGTTCAATAGTATTATGCATATGCATAAAAAAAAGCTACCTACCTGCCCAACTCTAAAACCTCCCAGTAGGAAGCAGCAATCCAAATATTTTTTAAGCATGGCCCAGGAAATATATTTTCAGTTTATGGTATCATTTATATTGATATATAACTTCAATATAAACCTATTAATTTTTTTATGAGATTCAACCTAAAACATAACTTTTGGCATTTAATTCTATAGAATATATATTTCTTCATGTCCTCCTCTTCCCCCTCCCATCTCAGTCCCAGGCCATGCATAAAAATATTTTGTTTGCAGTTGCCTATTAACTAGGATTTTTTGGAGTGTAGGAAGGTAGGATTTTTTTAATCACTGCAAACTATGAAAACAACAAAAACAAATAATAGTACTACATAAAATGTCACACATAGTTACACTAATGATACTAAGATAACAGCATCCTACATTTTGAACATATCTATTTCACCCACAAATGGTGTACCCAAAATGTGCAGGTATTAAGGCAAAAAGTGCAGACCCAGATCAGACTGCTCCTGGGTCTACACTGTTTGGTCAGACCTGTTTGTCTTACTATGCCGGTTGATCACCGTAGATTTGCAATTTTAAAAATAAAAAATGAAAAAAAAAAGGCTGTCCAAAATGACCAAATCTTTCGGTGTATGTGTGTGTGTGTGTGGGGGGGGGGGGGGGGGATTTGGTGGGAGGTAGGCAGCTGCAAACAAATTGGCCTACCTACCCACCAAAAGTGCAGGGTCGAGCAGTTAGCCGTCAATCTGTGAATTAGGCTTGATCTTCATGATCACCATGTTATCGAATCAATCTCACTAAAACTTGTGTTCAAATCTCACAGAATGCAGTCTGGAACAATGACACATAATTATGCAGTTGTAGCTCAGCTGGTTGTACGAGGTTTGACTGTCTCACCAGGTTGGAGAGGGCATGCGCAGGAGTGTGTGCGGAGGGGATGGGATCACAGGGGCTTGTATCACTTTTTTCAGGCTGCAGTCATAGCCAATACATACACCTATGACTGCAGCCTGAAAAAAAATGTCTACAAGCCCCTGTGGGTGGGGTGGCTGAGGGTGAAGGTGTGGTTGTCAGCTCTCAAAATCGTATTTATAGAAACAAGTAGACACTTACATTGTACTGTGATTCATTCTATTCTTCCTTCCTTTAATCTTTAATAGTTTGAGAAAGCAAAAACTATTGTTACGCCAAAGATGATCATCATACAAAACATTCAACGGTATCACCCGTTTGGAATTTCCACCGTCCAATATTGATTGATTTCTCCGTCATCAGACCTTCTCCCGATATATTAGACTACAAGAAGGACGACAAGCATCCCAGCTACGAAAATTTTACAATGTCCTCGAAATCGGTTTGTGGGACAATTTTCTTCGCAAAATAATCGATCGTAGGGTTTAGGGGTCTTCGGTTTATACGAACTGGGTGCATCAGATTGTGTCCAATATTTTCTATTTAAGGAAGTTCAGTGGGGTCTTGAAATGATTTCAAGCTCACAATAATAGCCAAAATATTTCCCTGATTCGTGTTCCTAGTAGTGTCAGTCATCGTAGTAACAATAACAAGTGGCATAATTAGGTGCAATTTTCAGGTTGGTCCAGGATTGTGTGTTGACTCGGAGTTCGGAATAAAGACTCGGAGTTCGGACTGAAGACCAAGTGCAACCTAGGTTCGGTATACTCGGAGTTCGGACTAAAGACCGAGTCCAAACTAGGTTCGGCAGACTCGGAGTTCGGACTAAAGACCGAGTCCAACTTAGGTTCGGCAGACTCGGAGTTCGGACTTAGGACCGAGTCAAACGTAGGTTCGGCAGACTCGGAGTTCGGACTTAAGATTGGGTCCAACATGAGTTCGGCAGACTCGGAGTTCGGACTAAAGACCGAGTCCAACCTAGGTTCGGCAGACTCGGAGTTCGGACTAAAGACCGAGTCCAACTTAGGTTCGACAGACTCGGAGTTCGGACTAAGGACCGAGTCAAACGTAGGTTCGGCAGACTCGGAGTTCGGACTTAAGATTGGGTCCAACATGAGTTCGGCAGACTCGGAGTTCGGACTAAAGACCGAGTCCAACTTAGGTTCGGCAGACTCGGAGTTCGGACTAAGGACCGAGTCAAACGTAGGTTCGGCAGACTCGGAGTTCGGACTTAAGATTGGGTCCAACATGAGTTTGGCAGACTTGAAGTTCAGAGTAAGGACCGAGTTCAACCTAGGTTCAGCAGACTCAGAGTTCCGACTAAAGATTGGGTCCAACATGAATTCCGCAAACTTGGGGTTCGGACTACGGACCAAGTCTAACCTTGGTTTGGCAGACCCAGAGTTCGGACTAAAGACTGGGAACATAATTTATCATATGCTTATTGTATTGCCTTTGATACATCTAATTTGGACCCACTGTATTTTCCACACTGTGAAGGTATGATCCGGCCATGCGCTCCAAAATGATATGTCGAGGGCCTAGAAGGATATCCAACTTGCTCTTGATAGAGGGCCGAGACGGATTTCTGTCTCGCCCTTGATATAACCTGTCAGCCCTCTTGAATCTGCATTTGAAAATTGGCAAAGTAAAGGTTTTAATTGCATCTCTAACTACTTTAACACAACAAATGCGTTTTGACAGCATTGTTGCCCTAAAATCATATATTGAAAGCTTTAAAAACCATCATCCTTGACCCTAAATGCAGTCAATAAATGGACAGGATAGCTCGCCTGACAGTGCCTTGCCCATTACACAAAAAACTTTAATGTAAAACTTTAACATTTCACTAACGGCGACGCTGCATCCGGGGGTAGTGCAATCGCTCTTCCTGAACTTTTGTTCAGACGAGCTAAAAAGAACTCAAAACACGCACATTTTTCCGGTTCTGCCCTTCACCACCCAGAAATGATTTCTGTGGTGGTTTGTCAGAGTCACTCGTGTCGAAACAGTTTTCTATAAACATCTGTCATGAAAGCAGGCTTAAGCAGCCTCGTTTCTCTAATTTCTAACTTTCTTGTGAATGTTGTACTGTGACATTAAAGACGACTCTGGTTGTATTAGACTCCAAGGATATATGCAACTGCAACTCTCACATCACAGGTCCAGCGGAATACCGGAGAGTTTTCCTCGGTACTAGAACTGAGCATTCATTTTTATACTCATAAGTACATGATAAAAAGATCATAACAAGGTTGTTTTGATCCCAGATCAGATCTCAGCCCTCTTTCTGTATCAGCGCCAGAGAACAATATTGTGTTGTTTGTTATGTCTTGTCTTAATATATGTTTATAAATCTGCAGTTGCAGTGATAGTTGATTTAGTGCGTTCAGAGTTACGTTTGCCAATTTTCTCTCTCTCTCTCTCTCTCTCTGTTTGGCGGATTTCATAAGATTGTCGATACAGTTTTCCTGCAATAAATACATTTCACCAATCAACTTGTCATTAATTGCTGTTCCTGCTTATTGGCGCAGTCCTCGCACTTCGGGCTCGGGCCAATCTGGTCAACTCGGGCTGAGATCAGGGCTGGGATCAAAACAACCGTTTGATAATCTCTATAGGTCAGCAGTCTCAGAGTTTGGACTAAAGACTGAGTGAAACCTGGGTTTGGCAAACCTGGAGTCCGAAGTTAAGATTGGTTCCAACTTGAGTACATGGTAAACCCTGCATATCGGGAGTTTGGACTTAAGATTGGGTCCAACATGAGTTCAGCAGACTTGGGAGTTCGGACTAAGGACCAAGTCCGACCTGGGATTGGCAAACCTGGAGTTTGGACTAAAGACTGGGAACAATATAGATCAACTCGGGAGTACAACCCATCCAAAATATAAAAAGTGCCCCATGCCATAATCATTGCAAGTCCGAACTCCGAACCTGCCTAAACCCAACATGGGCCCACAGTTAGTCCGAACTCCGAACCTATCAAACCCATAAAGGGCTCATTTTAGTCCGAACTTCGAACCTGCCAAACCCAACATGGACCCACAGTTAGTCCGAACTCCGAACCTGCCGAACCCCACATGGACCCACAGTTAGTCCGAACTCCGAACCTGCCGAACCCAGCATGGACCCACAGTTAGTCCGAACTCCGAACCTACCGAACCGACACACAACCCATTCTTAGTCCGAACTCCGAACCTGCCGAACTCATAATGGACCCACCTTTTTGTCCGAACTCCGAACCTGCCGAACCCAACATGGACCCACAGTTAGTCCGAACTGAACCAACAAACAACCCATTCTTAGTCCGAACTCCGAACCTGCCGAACTCATGAAAGACCCGTTTCTTTATTCCGAACTCCGAATCTTTATGCCGAACTCTGGGTCAAAACACAATCCTGGACCATCTTGGCAATTTTTACTGAATTTTCGCCGCCATTTTGTTAGGGATTGTTTCTTTGTGCGTAGACGACCGTTCAGAAAATGAATAACTCAAATGTGATGAGTCTGCGTTCCAACTGGTAAGCTATGCATGTACTTTACAAAACCGTCCGTGGTTGAAACATTTTTTCTCTGTTATGAGGAGCGCACGGTGCTTCTAAAAGCTTCCATAGAACAGTATAAAGGGTCGTTAATCATGTATAAATAAAAGCTGCACTTCGACAAAACCACTCTCTGACAGTTTCATCTACTTTGTGTCAGGACTGCAATCCTTGATTGGTTTTCTCTACATGGGGTAACTTCGGGTAACTTCGGACAGCGGGTAATTTCGGACATACCATTGCAAACAGTGAAAACACAGATGAGCCGTCTAATCAGGATTTTTACTGTTTGCCCAGTTAATTTTAATTCCAAACAACTGACACATAATGGAAACAAAGTCACTTTCCGAATTTACCAGCTGGCCGAATTTACCCGACTCTACTCTATTCTTTATTGTTCTGATTCTCGTTGCATCCTGATGACTTTGCTGTCCGGGCTCGTTTAGACACACCTGTGTTCTATTGTAGCCTTCTATACAGGCGTATAAAGATAGAAGACTATAATCTTTAGTAAATAAACAAGACCTGTTCGCGTATAGGATAGCTCGCCTGACAGCGCCTTGCTCATCACATAAAAACTCTAATGTAAAACTTTGACATTTTCCTAACGCCGTCGCCAACCCCGGGGGTAGTTCCATAACTCTTCCTGTACATTCGTACAGCACTGTAGCGAACAAAGCACTGTAGCGAACAAAGTTTTTGTTTTATTATTTTCATTATACCTAACTTGCCAGAAAATGTTTATTTTAGCACGAAATATTTTGGTACGTGCAAGATCTACGTTGGTGAGGGTGGTACAAAAAACAGATATACTATGCTTTGTCCCCCCACTCACCCCCCTCTGCTTGGGAGAGAATCCATTCGCTAATTTCTTGGATTAGCTTCTGGTACAATCGGACAAACCATGTAACAAATGATACTGATCAAGGATGCAAATGTTGACCTATTCCTCGACTGTAGCGTATTTCTAAGGCACGTGTATGTCAAGGTGAATTGATAAATTTACAGGCAAACAACTTCAAGATTGTCTGCCTATTCAATTGGGATCAACTAAAGATAGAAATTTGCGTATATGGAAGCATTTCTTTTCCTTAAGGAATCGACCTCTATCTGCACGGGTTTTGTCGCCGAGAGATGCAAACTATAAAAATAGCAGTAAAAAGGAGGTATGCCATCATTCTTTAATAAGGCCCGGGATAGAGCGAGACTAATGATGATTCATATTCTGTTCTTGCTACATAAAACATATTATGTACAGCCCTTATTAAATTATCGCAGGAAGGCATTTGTGACCAACATTAGAATTGGACGCGATGGTTCTAATGGGAGGTAACAACATCCCTTTTCGAGAAAAACGAATTCTATAGAAAGCGGTGTATCGCCTGTCTTCGCCCTGTCAAAAGTCGACGGAAGTTTATGCAACCTCCGACGACGCCGATGCCGGAGAAGTACCTCTGTTTCACAATCTGCCTGTCCCAGGCGAGAAAAAATCTATTATTTCGAAACTGTGTCCATAGTGACGTCCTGTGTTTGCTGGCAGATAGGGCTGTGCATCTTTGTGCGCTATTTGTCTCACTATTTTATACCGTTCGTATGTTTATGGTAGGGTGCATGTTAGGGTTCATGGGCAATAGCTTTTTCTCACTCAAATGGTTTCTAATTGCAGAACTTGATGCTATTCGCAAGCTGAAATTATAATGATGATGACTAGGTATATAAATAAACGAAAACTAGTTCAAAAATTTGCATTGCATCTATTCCATCACATAAGTTTTTCTGCTTTGCATTGTACATAATATTATATTAAAGACATATGAATGTGTGAAAACTCTTTGCAAAACAAAAACAAATTTCTAGCTATACGTACTTCTAAGTAATAATAAACAGATCTGCTTACACGGACGAATCCAGCGCACACATGACGTCGAAATGTCGTCTTACTAACTTCGATGCACATCGACGTCAGTGCGACGTGATTATGACGTCATGTGCCTGCTGGAAACTGGCTGAGCAAATAAAGTATTCCGAGACTAGCTGCTAATGCAGAAATGCTACTGTTTAATAATTAGCCAAGAGTTGTATTTACATCTATTGAATGGACAACTAGTGGTTTGACGATTAATCGATTACTCGATCATTTGTCCCTCTCAGAGATTTTGTGATTAATCGAGCATAAATTTCAACAGTCGATATATCACTTGTTTTCTTTACTATGCATATTGATGATCTTACACGAGTGGTGATTTCATATGAAATTTATGAAACGAGACTTCGGCGAATTTCATATGAAATGACCACGAGGTTAAGATTTTGTTTATCATATGACCCTTTAACACGCGATTTTAATGCCTTCAAACTGAATTTTATTTTAATGTGAACACGCATTGATGACATGTCAGAATGTTATTACACGTATGGTCATACGACTTTTATGACACTACATTATCCACTGAAAAAAAACCCAGCGGCGTCATATGATCTATATATACTTTTATGTCCAGTTTCTGTATTATACTTCAAATTTAATACTCCTCCGAAGCTCTAGCATAAGCTGCTGCTATAGCATCTCGATTAAGAATGGGGAATCTATGAACGCCTTAGTCGAGTTGAAATAAAAAAAACATAGCAATGGAATAGTCCTTGGACCAAACCTCAATATCCAGATATACAATAATAATCATATTTTAGAACACATAAGCGGGATTTCATAATAATTCTGGGTTACGGTGGATTTACTTTATTTTTCCAAACGTATGTCGTGGATCCCCATTAGAACCACCTTTTTAAGGCGGTTACAATGGCGATCCACGACATATGTTTTATTGATAAGGACTCAATAATAATAATAATAAAAAAAAAATCATAATCTTCCCTTATCACCAGTACTAAAACACGTATATGTACATTTAGTTCAAAGCTGGTTCACAAACACTGTAGCAAAATACAAAATTCTCTAAAACATACGCAATGTACATTTACACATATGCCAAAATTGCATGACATGTAATGCATAGTGAGTTTTGAACAAAAACGCTTAAAGGGGAAAAATAAAATTAACAAACAAACGAAATCAGCGAGAAGACAAAAATGCATGTTTCCAAAACCAATTTTATAAGAACTCTAAGAATTCAAAAAAACAATCCTTAAAATATACACTGATAAAATCTTTAATTTTTATACTGCTTAAAGTCTCCAAAATCCTACCAGTGGTAAAAATCATCGAAGCACAAATCATTATAAAACCGGTACAGTCTTTAGAATTGATGATAATATGCCGGTTGATGTGCTTTTAGTGTCATATAACAGGCAAAAAGAAGAGGGACCGGGAACAAGGTATTTATTTTTTAATGAAAAGTCTATCCATATTTTTTTTTATCTATCCATAAAGATATGTTGTTGTTTTGTTTGTTTGTTTCTGGTTGGTTCCCCGTTGGGCAATGAAATTGTGCAACAGCGATACCTTTATTTTGCATTGCATTTTACCATCCATTAACGCATGTATATACCTTGTATTTTTACCTCCCGTACCTTGTATTTTTACAATGTAATGAAGTTTACGATATCGAAAGTAGGTCATTTTTTATGCAAATTACAATGGTAATGATCAGGGGCCGTATTCTTAAAACGACTTAAGTGGTTGCTATGCTGTTGCTAAGGCTAATTTCTTTGAAGGAGATTCCCTACAACTATGAAATTTGCTCTGGAGGAACAGTCTTACAAAGACTGTTCCTCCAGACCAAATTTCATAGTTGTAGGGAATCTCCTTTATAGATATTTAGCCTTAGCAACCGCATAGCAACGATTTAAGTCGCTTTATGAATACGGCCCCTAGATTTTTTTTCAAATCTTTTTTTATGAGAAACTCCAATGACGCTTTAATTTTTACAGCCGGTCAATCCCGATAGCAGCGATGCTTCGCGATCAAATATTACGTGAATTAATACCACTGGTAGAGCTATGAGAATTTTAGTATACTGTCTAAAACCGACGTAGTTACAAAACGTCCTTCTCATTAGCAGACGTGCGATTAGATTATGTTGCTGGAACGCTTGCTTTGGGTGCAAAAGTACGGCAGTCTGAAAGGTAAAGATGTGAAAAAGTGCCTTAGAATACTGTACCTATCTTAGAATTCGTCATACGGGACGGTAAATTATCCAGTTTAAGGTGCCGAATTGAGGTTCCGAATCGCGGATACGCGTCGCTGCACCTTAAAACCGACAACTTACTCCCCATATGACAATTAGCTAATTTTTTGCAGAGTTCGCCGACAACTACGAAACAGATCATGTAAATAAAATAATTATTATGCAAAAGATGGTATTGTCTCAACATACTATACACCCCCGATTAAATATGTACATACAAGGGCTGTTACGAAGCGGAAAAGAGCTGTTACGAAACGAAAAAATCAGTTACCAAACGTACTTATCATCAGATCGTTTGGTAACTATGACTTTTTCGTTTCGTAACAGCTCTATTTTCGTTTCGTTACATCCTTGAAAACATAGTTAACAAGATGTGGTAATGGATTTCTCTTCAAGAAGAACTTTTTCAGTTTACCCTTTTTTGACCAGTGGACGTGTCCATCCTTACTATTTGAATGTGTCCATTTCTTTTTAGGGGCTCATTCATTTTTTTTATTTTATTTTGCATAGAAATTCCAGAAAAGAAAGTGTAGACCCTGTTCACACTACGCGATGTGCGGCGTCTACGCTAGGTCTGCATTGTTTGCATATGCTCATACATGTAAAAGGGGTTTACAGTCTAAATAGGTTGGGGCTAACCCCATCACATATGACAGGGAAGATAAATAGTCTCAGGAAATGGTAACATATCTATATTACTCATCTCCTTTCAGTTCGACCGAATGGAAATTTAACATGAACGGGTAACGTTTCAGGCAAGGCAAGGCAACGCTATCTTTGTTTTTTAACTCAATAAAATAACTCTCCACGGAAAAAAATATCTGCGATAAGCTGCATTTAGGAGGATTTTCTTTTTTTGGTCAAAAGAAGCAAACAGGAAATAAGAAATGCCGTTTCCCAGAGCTCCAGATAAGAAGGGGTAACAGGGATAATTCAGATATAATTTTTCTGATTTCTCATCGAAAACATAAATTGTGACCCCTCATTAGAACCGTCTCGGCGAGACGGTTCTAATGAGGGATCACAATATATGTTTTAATGGAAAAATAAGGAAACATTATCCCTAAATTAGCCTTGTAACCCCTTCTTATCTGGAGGACTGGTTTCCCTATGAAAAAATGGCGCACCCACACACCTTAAAAGCCCGAAGATTCTGTGCAATAAACTGTCACTGGGATGCATAAATATTCCGCCTCATTGGAGATCTAAATTTCGGATTGGATGGGCTCAAGGCAGGAATGCAACCGCCTGGGCCTGGCTATTCAAAGCATAGTATGCTTAAAGCTCCAAGGACACATAAATCAAGTCTGCTATTTTTTGCACTGCAAAAGTTCCTGACATTTTTTCATAAAAAAAAACGGAGGTGATTTTTCGTATAATACATTTAAAAATTTAACGTACCATCAACTCACGACTTCGTTTAAACAACTGGGCCCTGGGTCCGAGGTTATAAAACTTTTTTCATGCTCAGCTGAGTTGAGCATGAAATTTTACCTGCTAATAAATAGCAAATTACTGATAAGTACGGTTGTTTTCTTGCTCAGTTTGGCTGAATATGAAATTTTCTCTGCTTATGAATATAAAAATGCCAACATTAGTTGGCATTTTCATATTTATCAGCAGAGAAAATTTCATGCTCAGCTGAGTTGAGCACGAAAAACGTTTTATGACCTCGAGGCCTGGTCTCTATGGATTTTTACTGTTTAAACCATGCTTAAGATAAGGGAAGCATTAAAGTAAACGGGTACACTTTCGGAGGAAGCAATCTTGCCAGTTTCATTCTTGCCACCCTTCTAAATGGAAGTCAACTTCTAAAGGAAAAAATTCTCTTCAAGGAGATATTTTTCATTAAGAGTTAAGCCCCTTTTGGGAGGGTTTTGGCGTCCAGGGAAGCAAGCTGGAAGTTATTTCCTCTTTGTAATAATGGATGAAAACAGTGGAAACGTACCCACTCATCTTAAGAAACACTAGTGAATCGTTTAAACCGTTTTTTTTTCCTTATGTCCTATCCCTTTAGGATTCTAATAAGCTGCCATAGACATGTAGCACTAATTTGTTTTCCATGGTGAATAAAGTACAAAATTTAATATGAATGACTTGCCACGAAATACGTCCCCTCCCCTGTACACCCTAAACATTCAAATGTTAAGTAATCCGTTCCTCCCCAGTCAAGAAATGTTCGATGATAGTTCGTTTTCAGAGCTATCCTTTAAACCTAAAATGCCAGTCCGATCATCAGACTGGCATGGCGTATACAAAGGTCCATTTGACAACGGCTGGCATGGATTGTATTGTAAACTGCTCTAGGGACACGCAACGTTGAATCAACAACGAATCAACGATGATTCAACGTCATGACGTTGAATCAACGTTGATTCAATGTCGATTCAAAGTTGTGTTACCGATGGGTGGTGGTAGGATCTTTTAATTTTGGAATGTGTAGGATCTTGTAGCTCAGTTTTTACTGCACAACTGACTTGTCGTATTCTATTTCTTCATCACTTTGATTTTCAACCAAGCTGTATCCAGCTTCCCCATTACTATCACTGTTGAGTAGACTCTTCATGGCCACACTGTCTCCCGGCCTGATAGGAAAATACCGCCGCTGGACACAAGCCACGATACCACCGAGCGCCAACAAAATCAGAAAATCAACAGCGAGATGCCATATAAAGATGGTGGTGGCAACCATCATCTGTCCGTGGTCCTCTTGGTCCCACTGGAACGACCATGGAAACGGCGGATACAAAATCCAACCCGCTTGCCAAAACCAGGTTCCTTGTAGAAGTGTAAAATACGGCCGAGTAAAGGCCGCCATTATACTATGTCGATATTTCATTTCAATAAGGAAAGCAGCGGTATTGGCAACAAGTGCGTAAACTAGCAGTGTATGCACAAGAACATCCAAATCTTTTCTACCGTGGAGATGAAATTTGAAAAGTAGTCCCTCACTAGCAGCAGCAATCGCCATGGCAACATAATCTGAGCCAGGTGGAATTGGCGCTTTATAGTGAAGCAAAATGTCAACCACGGCAGTTATACCAAACATGAAAAACATGGTCGCGTGCTGGGCATTGTTCTCGTATCCGTTCTCGTCTCCAAACAGGGCAGCACAAATCTCAACTGTACATCCTATAATAACAGCTACCAACTTCAAATATGCTTCCGTCGGCCAGTGTTTTAATTTCCCGCAGCAGCATGGACAGCTGAAGATCGCACTAGACGTAAACTGGCCGTTCCTCCGCCTCGCATTGAAATATCGCCAGTAAATATTCACCATCCACCAGAAAGCAAAAAATATGAAAAATGAGCCCGGAAGGGCGTGTCCAGGAAAGCTACCCATGTTGAATGTTAACACCTCTGAAGCGGTTGATCTATTTCCGTTCTGTCCTGTCTCTTGGCTTTATCTTATCTTTGCTACCTCAAACTACCTGGAACATAAAACAAGAGCTCCAAGTAAATTGGAACATTTTCAAAAAGAGCGGTAATTTTTACCAAGAAGACATTGCCTCCCATTTTATTTTGGGCTATTCCTAAATGAAAGAATTTGCTTACCTGAAGCGCAAATTCTTTCCCTCAAATATAGCCCCATAGCAAAGAGTTTTATTGTTGTTGTTGGTGGTGGTTTTTGATGTGTTTTTTTGTGTTTTTGTTGTTGTTGTTTTTTCTTTTTTTGCAGGGAAGCAACAAGGAAGATACAAAAACTGCTTTCCTTTTTTGACATGGAGTGAAAACTTAGGTGTCAATCTAGTCACCTTAAAACACACACACACACACACACACACACACACACACACACACACACACACACACACACACATGTAAATGTCATAAATGAAGCCAAAACCACCACGCTCGTTAAAATTAGATGTGACCGAGCAAGATTATGTGACAAGGTTATTCAGTATAACAAGAGTGGGTATAACTTTTGAAAAGAGGAAAAACTTCTTGTCCAGGCGGCAAAACTAGACTACCGGTGAAGGAAAGAATTTGCTCTTTGGGATGCTATTAGACTGTCGTTTAGCAGGTGAATCCCTTGAGAACGGAGGCAAATATGATAGTGTTTGAACTACACCAATTCATCTTGTTGGGCTTAGGAGGTTACATTTTAAACCTTTTATAATTTACATTTGTCATTTACACAGAATTTTGCTCCAATTCTTCGTACAGAACTCAGATTTTGATTTGATTTGTTGCTTAACGTCCACGGTAAACAGCTTAGGTCATGTTGGGATGGTCAGTTAACCTAACCACACTATTCCTGGGCAGGCTTAGACCTCCTAAGAGGTTAACCAGTATTAAGTGCACATACTTTCGCCAGTAACTGACAACTGCCCTTCTTGAATCAGCGGAAGGAGAAGCGAAAGTATGTTGCCAGACCAGGTATCGATCCCAAGACCTCTGACTTATGAGTCAGGTGCCCTACCGATTGCGCTACGCGGCCCGACCAGATATTTTTATGAAAAAATCTTCAACATGAAACAATGGTGAAAGTGAGTGCACAAAACGGTTTTATAAATGAAAACAAAGTGCATACTAAAATGAATTAAAAATACCGGAGGGTATAGAGAAAGCCTTTAGTACATGAACTAGATCTGGTATGCAATTGAACTACATTTCACTACAAAATGCTATGGTTTCTTTGACGGTTACTGTTTAAAGACTACTTTATAAATTACCCAATTAATAATGACACCATAGTATCTGTGAAATATATGATAAGTAAAATTGAGCCGCGCCGTGACAAAACCAATAAAATGGCATGTGCGCCCAGCGAAGTCTCAGATCAGCCTGGGTATCCGCCCAGTCTGATCAGTCTTTTTGTCCGCATGGAGACAGCGTAGACCCTTAGCTACCTTTTAAGCGCATAGTGAAGACTCTGAACACACTGGGCGGCTCCCTAGGCTGATCTGAGTCTGCGCTTGGCACACAACCACTTTGTTGGTTTTCTCGTGTCGCGGCTCAATTTGTCAAACATTAAGTAAATTTTATCTTTACATCAAAACAGTCATCTGACATGTGCAAAGTCACTTGAATAACACTAACAATGACTCCTCCGCATATGAGCTATGGTGTGCGAATATTGTCCTGAAACCAGGCCGTGTAAACGAGCCCTGTAAGCGAGCCAGCCATTATTTTGCATCGAGAACTAACTTTTCCCCGGGAATCTGCGCGTGCATGCGTTGGGAAATTATGACAATGTTTGGTTTAGTTCCGTTATGGGACAGGACTGTCGTTTTACACGTACCTTTCGATTGTCTTAAAAACATTTTCTTAATGATACGTTCTGGGTTTGGTTCAGCACACTTATAGCACATGCATCATGCATTCATCTTGGCCAGGCCATTTCAACATGGACGTCCCACATTTGCACTGGACAAATATTACAAATGCGATGGATGCCGTGAATAAATTGGCGTTTAACAGCTCTTTCAACAGTAAAATATAGATCAGTCATATGGAGCAAGATGGAAAGGTTTCAGTTCAGCCCCTTAAGGTACAAACATGTACTATCGACTGGCTTGCCGACGTCACAAGTTATTGTACGTACTTCTTTAATATCATCTAAATTCTCAGGAACTGACACAATATCAGCCGCAACACGACAAAACCAATAATGTGTTTGTGTGCTCAGCGCAGACTCAGATCAGCCTGGGCATCTGCTCAGTCTGATCAGAGTCTTCGCTGTCCGCATGGAGGCAGCTTAGACCCTTAGCCACCCTTTGAGCACTGAACGAAGAGTCTGGTCAAACTGGGCGAATGCTCAGGCTGATCTGAGTCTGCGCTGGGCGCACAACAACATTGTGGGTTTTCTTGTGTCGGTGCACTATACATAAATAAATTTTTTATAGACATAAGTAAGTTATATGCGACTGTGGTATGACTTCTGTTTTTTAAACCGCGTAATTTCTAAAAATTGGGTTTCCTTAGTTTTTTACGTAACTCAGGTAAAATTGGACTACAGTCAACTCTCGGTATCTCGAACACGGATATCTGAAACTACCCTCTAATATCAAAGAATATATTTTGGACATATTTACCAATTTTCATTTATATTTTAACTCCTATTATCTCAAACTACTGATATCTCAAAGTAAATTTTCTGGGACCAGAAAATTTAGGCCTACTTTGAGATATCAGTAGTTTGATTGAATTTTGACTTCGAGATATCGAGAGTTGGCTGTATTTAGATTTTTAATGCAGTAATGCGTCTAAAACATGCAGATGGAAACAGTGTAGAACAAAACTAGACAGCTCTTTCAAGAAATGGGTCTGTAATGTTTACCCAGGCCTATCTGTCCCGATAGTTATAATTTTACGGTATGCTATTTTAATTCAGGGAAGGTCTAGTGCCAGTCGGCTGGTAATAGCCACTCCGTTTAATTTAAGTAATCGCATTCATACTGTAATGTTATGACACTTTCACATCCTGGAGGACAATGGCAGCTTTAAGGCCTATGTACCTGCAAATTCCAAGAATCTGCGGTTTCTGTTTCGGAAAAAAAAGCAATGAATTATAAACGGAAGCTAGACGATGCACTGGGTCCTTCGTATGCTCACTGTATTTTACTATGACTTAAAATTTATGATAGCGAAATTAGTCATTTTAGTTGCTTAGCAAAATGACCATAATTATTAAAACTGAAAGGTTGTTTAAATATGTCCAATCACGTCTAACTGCAGTACATGTAGAAAGAAGTCACTAGCGGTATCTTTAGTTCGCATTTATCGGGCACTAGTTCTTGTACGCTACGGTTTTTACTAGTACATGTACGTTGTATAAAGTCTCCAATCCTACCAGTGGTAAATACGTCTAAACACAAATCATTTACCATTTTATTCAAGTTTATGATCTGGAAAGCAGGTCGTTTTAGCTACTAAGTAATCACAGCCATTTACAATGACGACACTGTAGTGAGAAGATTGCTGCTCACGATAACTTTTTTCATGATTTTTTTACAACTACGTGTAGATCTACATGTATTAGAACAATAAGGCCTTTATGGACTATGATAAACAAGAGAACACTAATCTGCAAATACGGAGAATTAATACCCCCATTCCACTGGACGGCGCTTCCACTGCGCTCCGAAATTTTGGACAAAGCGCCATGAATCGTAGCAGAAGCGGCAGCAGCGCAGGAGAAGCTTCTAGGTCGCAGTGAAAGCGTATCAGAAGCGGCATGATCGCCAAGTCACGGCGCTTGTTTTGACTCTGCTCAAAATTTACGTAGCGGAAGCGCCGTGGACTCAAAGCGCAACGAAAGGGTAGTAAGAACGTAGCTCGAAATTCATCAACGCAGCAGCAGCGGGAGCAACGCAGCACCAGCGCAGTGGGATCGTACCGACAGCGACGTGAGATTCGTCTGCGACCCAGCTACGCTTCTGCTACGCTCTTTTGAAAAGAATATATCCCTTTTAAACCGAGACACCTACCTTTCGTGACCTTTATTTTCGAATCGCCTGCAGAACCACCGGAAATCTCCTGCACATTTTCCTATACACAACACGGTGTTAGGCTGACAGAGATAAGCGGCCGTGTTTGCGCTCCCGTTGCGCTCTTGCCGCTTCCGCTGCGACTCTATTATTTATGTATAGCGCAACCACGACGCTTCCGCTGCGCTCTTGGCGCTGTATCTGCGTTTCCTCTGCTCTTATGGCGATTTGGGTATGAAAACGCCGCCTTTTCCACGACGTTTCATAACTCGATTCTCACGTTTCATTCAAGATGCAGGCTGCCAGGAGCAGGAGTTGGAATACCCTCTCCTGTGGTAAAGGCTGCGTGAAAATAGTCTCCTGACCAGGCCTGGGTGTGGATTTCACCTTCTGCTTTCGACAGGGGGCCAGGTTGTTGCTCTCTAAACTGAGCCAGATAGGCGCTCTTTAGAACGCCGAGCAGAGGCCCCGGTCGAGCCTGAACAGCAAGAAGAACAAGACGAGTTGTTCGAAGTCACTAGTTCATGATTGCCAGCTGGGCCATAGCCACTGGATTTTTTATATTATCAATATTGTTTGAAGGCTGGTGGCTAACTTCTGCTGAACCCGATTCTCCGCCGATTTACATAGAAGCGGTTACAAAGCGCAACGCAAGCGCAGTATGAGCGCAGCTCCGGCATTTAGGTCGTAACACGATCGCAAATGTATTGTAATAAGCGTAGCTCAAGCGTAGCTTGAAATCGTATTAGAAGCGTAATGGCAGCGTACTGGAAGCGCACAAGTTCCAAGTTTTGGCAAATGCCTACGCTTCTGCTGCGATTTCGAAAATTTTGGAGAAGCGCCATGATCGCCAAGAGCGCAGTCAAAGCGTCATCCAGTGGAATGGGGGGTATAAATGCACAACACCTGCCTGTGACACGTAACTTAATCTTAAAACGACAAAATGTACGGTTGCAGAATTCCAACAAAATTTTTCGTCCAGTCTATACCTTATTAAAGTACCGTATTAGAGGTAAAACTTCTAAGCACACACCATTAACACTCAAGTATAATGATAAAATATGGGCTGATGTGCCCATATTAAGAAATAAAACTGGTAAAAAAGTAGAGAAAGCTTATTTCTGAAGACTGACAAATTGCTTCACAAAATACCATCCCTGTCGAACGATTCAGTGTACAACCAAAAGCAGGATTGCGAATGTGGTACCAGATCTGTACATTGTGTTTGTACCATTTTATCCAAATTTATCGTATTTTAGTTGCCATTGCATATGACCCAGTACGGTTTTCAAAACATTTCATGTGAATCTCATGGATGTTTTAAGTTGGCTAATCTTGGTCATTTATACATCAAGATAAATTATGTCAAGAATTTATTCCAGTGATAGCTTAATGCCTTTAAAAGCACAGAAACTAGAGGCCAAAGAGTGTAGATCTAGATGAGGTGGCTCATCTCAAACGACGAGCTATTTTCAGTACAGAACCATAACAAAAATATTACCTTTACAAACCAAAACATCCTTGATAGGATCCGTAGCATGAAAAAATACAACTTATAGCATGTACAAACAGCAAGTTCTAGGATCATTATTCATCTATTTTCACATTATAACAGCCGGGGCGTAATTATAAATCTGCATATAGCGATAAGCATTAAAGATGCAAGTTCTGCAAGTTTAATGTATTTTTGCCCCTGAACCATTTTTTGAGGAAAACAGTATTTGAGCATGCTTTCATCGAATAAAAATAGAAAACAAATCAATATTGGCAGAAATTGCCCATTTAGGAGCATTCTTTCCTGATTTTATATTTATTGGCTTCCAGACAATAATTCCCTGCAGTGGTTATAATGTTTTCTGATAAGTCATGTTATGCACATTAAATCCTTCGTGACCCTTGTTTTAGCCTGTTTGGGTGGTGCTACTCATCTCAGTATCCATTTTTAGAACCAGAACACTCAGTTGAAATCCTTTCAAGCAAAGTTAGGGGTTCAAAATAGGAATACTTTGCTAATTACAAGTTATAGCTTTTTGAATTTTTTTTACAAATAAGCAATGTTTGAACATCATTTTTAATACATGCTCGCGAAAAATAGTTACTAGGAGTTGGCTGGCACGCTGAAATTTATGATCTTGGTAGAATGTGACGTTATTTTAATGGATTGAAGGGGGTCAGATTTGCAGACCTTGCAACTTTAAGCAGAGCCTGAGGCTGACCAGTCTGCGCAGACGACATAAAGCCCACATTTTCTTAGGCCATGACCTATACTTATGTGTTGACATATTTTTCGCTATCACATTTGTCATTCTGACCTCGTAAGAAAATTTAAATGAATTAATTGTGTCTCGTTTTATTTATCTTTTCAAGCTTCGTCATGAGCGAATGAGCTTTCCACCATACGCTAACGGCGATCATTCAGACCATTCTACACAGCCGCAGTGCGGATTTATATATCCTGTGTTTAGTGCCTTTTATACAAATGTTAGCTTGATGCTTACAGCGAAGACTCCGATCAGATGGCCTAACTGTGCAGTCTAAGCTCAGACTTCGCTGTTCGCAAATTATCTTCGCACATGATATAGGGCACACTTTTTTGTGCCGTGTTCCATATCGCAATATTACGCCCGTTTAGGCAGTAGCGATAACGTAATATTGCGCCCATTTAGAGAAAATAGTTTCGTTGATTCGCTGTCATGCTAGAGAGAAAGGATGAAATAAGGCCGCTTAGGCAAGGGGACTATGGGAACTACGTCCCGGCATGGCGGATGGGTAAACATTATCACAAAATGCAATACTGCTTGACGTCAGCCGCGTTGTCAGATTTCGACGCTAAATCAAAACTAGAAATTGTGTTTGTGAAACACTATGCCCCCAACCATATGCTTGCTTCTAAAGGTGTCAAACTTTAGAATGTCTAAGTCTGAAAAGGAGTTACCTAATCTTTATTAAAATATTAAACACATTAAGAACTACTTTTAAACAAAAATCAGCTTCCTAGATCAAGTAATTCAGAAGTTGGAAAAATGACAAATTCAAACAAGGGCCAAAACTCCATAAATATTTACAGAATTGTCCAGAAAGTTAATCAGGTAATCTACTCCTCATACCCATTCAGCATACCAAATATCAAGGCCATAGCTCAAATACTTTTAATACTTCCATAATTAATGAATGCAGAGTTACCTAACCTGTACTAAAGTATCAAATTCATAAAGGACTACTACTATTCCACAAATCAGCTTCCTAGCTCAAGCGATTCAAAAGTTGGAAAAATGCCAAATTCAACCAAGGGTCATAACTCCATCAAAACTTTACGGAATTCTCCCCAAAGTTGATCAGGTAATCTACTCCTCATGCCCAACCAGTATACCAAATATCATGGCCATAGCTAAAATACTGATTGAGATATCTTGCTAACAAGATAGTTATCTCATTTTTTTAAAAGGGGCATAACTCCAAAACGGGGACATAACTGGGATAAGAAAAAAATATGTGTCAGCTAATTTTCCGCAAGGAATCCATATATAAAATTTCAAAACCCTATTCCTAATGGTTCTTGAACTCAGTAGCTGCATAAGTACTGAACATCAGGGGAAGTAACTCAGTAAATAATGAATGCAGAGTTACCTAACTTGTACTAAAGTATTTAGCACACCAAGAACTACTATTATACCAAAAATCAGCTTCCTAGCTCAAGCGGTTCAAAAGTTGGAAAAATGCCAAATTCAAATAAGGGCCATAACTCCATCAATATTTTACGGAATTGTCTCAAAAGTTAATCAGGTAATCTACTCCTCATGCCCAATCAGTATACCAAATATCAAGGCCATAGCACAAATATCTTTTGAGATATCTTGCTAACAAGATAGTCACCTCATTTTTCTAAAAGGGGCATAACTCCTAAAAGGGGGCATAACGGGGAAAAGAAAAAAATACGGGTCAGCTAATTTTCCACAAGGAATCCATATATGAAATTTCAAAACCCTATTCCTAATGGTTCTTGAACTCAGTAGCTGCATAAGTACTGAACATCAGGGGAAGTAACTCAGTAAATAATGAATGCAGAGTTACCTAACTTGTACTAAAGTATTTAATACACCAAGAACTACTACTATACCAAAAATCAGCTTCCTAGCTCAAGCGGTTCAAAAGTTGGAAAAATGCCAAATTCAAACAAGGGCCATAACTCCATCAATATTTTACAGAATTGTCTCAAAAGATAATCAGGTAATCTACTCCTCATACCCAATCAGTACCAAATATCAAGGCCATAGGTCAAATACTTTTTGAGATATCTTGCTAACAAGATATTTTTCTCATTTTTCTAAAAGGGGCATAACTCCAAAAAGGGAGTTGTCAGTTACTGGCGAAAGTATGTGCACTTAGTACTGGTTAACCGCTTAGGAGGTCTAAGCCTGCCCAGGAAAAGTGTGGTTAGGTTAACTGACCGTCCCGACATGACCTTAGTTGTTTACCGTGGACGTTAAGCATCAAATCAACCAACCAACCAACTCCAAAAAGGGGCATAACTGCGAATAGAAAAAAAATATGTGTCAGCTAATTTTCCATGAGGAATCCATATATGAAATTTGAAGACCCTAGCTTGCAGGGTTCTAAAGTTACAGCAATCATGAAAAGTGTGACGCACACACACGGACGGACAAGCCAAAAGCAATATGCCCCACCAACTTTTTCAAAGTTGGGGGCATAATTAGGGCTGACCGGTTTGTGAACCACAGTTTTGAGGACTCTCTCGCAAAACGACAAATCTGCGATACGTTTCACTTTGTACTTTTCTGTGGAACTTATAAATTTCTTTATTATACGTGCTTTTCTACAATTTAGATCAAAATATATCGGTAAAATTATACATGTAATACATGTACGTTCGAAACTTCAGGTCTGCCTTGATATTGCAACTCTTTCTCTCAATGCTACTGTCGATTTTGCTTCATTATCTTTATGTTTGCCATGGTTTACAACTATTCTCTCAAGTTTGGTCTCTAAGTTTTTGCGTCAACCTCTATAATCATGCAACAAGTTAAAGATGCGATCCAAGACTGCATCGATACTTCGATCCACCGTCTTTTTAATGTTCTGGTAACCTTTTTATCTACGCCCATGGGCGTAGACTATCTAGTAATTGCATTTGACATGGGAAGTACAGCCATTAGCTACCCACAATGCAGCTTGACCTTTATTCATTGCGTGAGTGCTATTCGCATAGATGTCGAGAGTGGCCATAAGCTGTTCGCAATTATGTCGCGAGCGCTATTCGGATCGATGCCGTGAGCAGTCATATGAAATACCGCACACATGGTATCAGAAGGTAGCAGAATGTATCATAAGGTAAAGCTGAATGAAAGTCTTGTGATCTTACGGCCTTTTAAATAGTCTTTCAACCATGGAATGGTATTATACATACCACTCACGTCCGTGCTTGAAATCCACCAATGAAGATTGTTTGGTCGGATTTTGAGCTATAAACAAAAGTTTTATTTTAGATTTTTGTGGTTGCAATGGGTTATTTGATAAGCATCAACTATTAAAGGTTGCTAAGCGTAGACCAAGCTTTTTGTGAAAGCTTTACTTGTAGTAAATATGATCAAAATACAAGGCACAGGACGAGGGTCCCATTCATCACGTTCATTGTCTCGCTTTTTTTGCTTTTCACTGCTGAGTAAGAAGCCGGGAAAAACATATTCCCCAAACATTTTTGCCGGCTATACGGCTCACTATATGCAAGGCTGCTAGTGTAGTTTCCTTTAGCTACGCGTTTCAAAGAGTAGCTTCAGTTAAGGGGTTTCCAGAATAATCCTGAGATATTCTTTTTATCTGTTTTTCAACGAAATCGTATTCCTGACCATCATTTGAACTACCTCGTCGAGATGGTTCTAATGTCTAATGATGATCCACAACCTAAAATTTTTGTGCAGAAAAATGAAAGAAAGTATCCCCAAATTATCCCTATTACCTCTTCTTGGCACAGCTAACTGACAAAAGACCTAAAATAGTGGCTGATGCAAATTTCGTACCCTGGAGTGTCTTGAACGCTCCGCATTTGTGTTGTGGTAATGTCATCAAATCGCTATTTCCAGTGGGATTTTCAAAGGCTTTAAATATTCATGCATGTTATTGATTGTGCATCAGTTCTCCGGATAAGAAGGACTAACAGGCTGGGATAATTTAGAGATAGTTATCCATATCATGCAGGCGTTCAAGCGTCCCTTAAATTCCTAAAGGAAAACTGATTTTTAGGCCTCCAAAAATTGCTAATGGATCACTCAAAGAAGGCCAGATTCACCAGGAGTTTTGTACTAAATTATACCGTTTGTCTTTAAGGTATTTGGATACTGAATAACTCTTATTTTTTTTATTTTTTTTTTATGAAATCGGTCATCTGTTGTTACATACACTAACAATGTCTACCGTAAAAGTCCTAAGTTTTCGGGCAGAGAGGGTTGTACAAACATTGGAAACCGATATCAGACTGCTCCTTAGGAACTAGCCTGATCAAGATCTACACAGTTGCCATTCCATTTGTGCATTTTGTAGACATTACTCTATGGTACAACCGGAATAAGAGGGTAATAAATAATAGGGCAAGGACCGGAGGCGCTTGCAGCAGGTGCTGAATGGGGTTGTCTGTTTCTGGGATATTTTTGAACATCAACAATGTTTTGCTGGGAAACGAAACGGTGAAATGTTTTTTTTTTTTTTTTTTTTCTTATTCTGTAACATACAATGTAAGTTTTACTAAAATAATATGCACAAGTTTAGCTTTTGAAAAAGCTTGAGAGGTTATCCCTTAGCAAATGAATCTATAGGATGCAAGTGGTAAAGCAGAAAAATGGCAGCAATACAAGTTAATTTTATTGTTTTCTTGGATTTGTTGAAGCTGTGGGTAAGTGGCGAGTTTGACAGCTTTTTCTTTTTGTCTAGTGATTCCTTGTAGCAGGTGGGCTTCGGTGCTATTAACTTTTGTTAGATGACCTGTACTGTTTAGTAATGGCTCTTCGTAAGTGGACTGTACTCTCTGGTAAGTGCTTGTATTAGGTGAGATTCTTGTATCAGGCGAGATGAAGTCTTCAGGATAAGTTATACAGCTCATGTCTTAGCAATGCTGGAAGGGACCCTGCAGCTGGGTGCGCCAAACTATGGGAGCAAGTACCGGTAAATAGTGGAACCTGCATTTAGCGTTAATCAAGTAAAACTTATTGATCTGCACTGTAAAGTGCTAACTGAACTTTCAGGTAGCTCATTGTATAAGGTGACATAAAGGGTTTTAAGATATAAGCTATAAAGATCATGTATTAGCGATGCTGGCGTGAACCCTGTAGCAGGGTGTGCCAAATGTAGAAGTACCGGGAGATAGTGGGACCTGTAAGAAATGGCGAAAGCAAAGCAAAAGGAAACGGCGTACAATCGAGTACGAATTCCTATCTTAATATGGTTATCCCCGAGGGGATAACCAATAAGCATGCCCCGTCAATTACATACATTTCTCATGATTTTTTTTTCATGAAATTCCATTTTCTAGCTTTAAAAAATGTAAAAAAAAATCCTTTTCATGATAACTGCATTTTTTACAGTTTGTTTCAAATATCCTTAATTACAGATTATATGATTTGCAGAAATGAAAGTGCATTCAAAAGCTAAAGATATGAATTTAAATGGAAAATTTATAAAACAAGTATGTAGAAATAACAAATTTTGTTTTTAGGGAAACAAAAAGCTGATTTTTTTTCGATAACTCTTTGGGATATTTAGCTGATATAATGGTTTGAATGCCACGCCAATATTTCTATGCAGTATTCAACTACCTTAAGCTGAAACAGTGCTATGATGAATCAGGGAGCATACACGAACAAGAAGAAGCAAGTCAACCTGCCATTCGTGCAGGCAGAAGCGTTTTTCGTGTAAACACTTTTTTTAACAAAATTGGAGCCTGAATTTTATGGAGACAAAGTGCACAATTTCAGAAAGATTCCTGCAACCGAAGATGCGCTGTTCCTTTTTGCGTTTGCGTTTCTCTCTTTGTCTTTCGATGTCTTGGGTGGGTTACGTCTTGTGATTATGGACTTTCTTGGGCGTCTCATTTGTAGATTTTTCCACAGATCGAGCCGTCTCCAAGACAGAGGGGAGAGAAGACATATAGGAAAGATGATAGTGATAAAAGCACCGCAAACGATGATTGATAACCCACATTTTCTCCTCTCTTAGACTAAAACTTTTATTATGACAAGACATTCATCACTCTGGTCACCTTCTCTATGCTTCAGGGAAATCTTTTTTTTTTTTTTACTCTCATCATACCTTAGATTTTTATTTATGTATGTGGCCACGAGATAAGGGCAATTATTGGGTAATTTTGATCACCCTTATTATTCTCATCATTTGCTTAAGTCTCTTAAGTGAAACTGAAGAAAATTGCTTCCCACTCTGACTTTGTATAGATCGTTAGATGAGTTTGTAAATGTATAGTGTCCATTTTAGTGCCTTTTATACATGTACATGTATGTGGCCACGAGGCAGGGGCAAATACCACCTTTAGGAGGACATTCTGATCACCACAAGAAAATTTTATATCTTTATCTTTATTTGTAAATTTTAGAAAAAAAAATGTTTAAATTATGATTCAGAAATTTGCTTCCAACCGAGTCTGATTTTTATCATTTTCATTATCTTTATTTTTATCATTTTATATCGATTTGTCCAAGAATTTATTCAAGTACATAGCCCCAGGACATGGAATGATAACCCTGAGTTGTTACACAAAACTTTCGTTACTTTGACAATTTCTGTGAAATTTCACCATGACACTCTATATCGAAAAGTAGCTAGAGGATACAAGCCATTTTTTGGCCCCTAACAAGTGTCATAACACCCTCATAAATTATCAAAATTTACCCATTCAAAAAACTACTAACACGACATGACATTGACTTCAGTGGTGAGCCGTTTTTTTTTTTGGTTTTTTTTTTTTGCCAAAAAATAAGCCCTCATACGTCAGAATCTGCCGATATAATCTGAGCCGCTGTATAAAATCGGAATTTATTCTCATTTTCCGTATGTTTGTGAGTGTGTGTTTACCTTTCTTTCTTCTTTTTTTTTTTTCTTTTTTCTTTTTGCTTAAAATTGTTACTCTTTCGGCCTACAAAACCCTCACGTGTATATCGTTCTACGGGTAAACAGATGGGAATGGAAACGGAATCTTCGGTCACCGATGCACCGCATCTAAAGGTAATTGTTGAGGCCGTTATTTAACATTTTGTCTGTTTTCTTTAATGCGGGGTCTCTGAACATTTTCTTTCAGTTTATCCTATAGAGATAACTACTATAGGTGCCGGGTGGGGGGAGTGTTTGGATTTGTTTATTCAAGTTTCCTCTTTTTCCTCTTTCTTTCTTTCTTTCTTTCTTTCTTTCTTTCTTTCTATCAATATTGCTCTCAGCCAAACTATGACCGGGATGGCAGGTTTGTTGTGTGGAACATAAGCTATCACAAAAAATAAAATAAAAAAATAAATTTGTGACAAAGCAACCAGCAGATTAAAACTATTTACAAGAAGTCCTCAGGGGCAGGCATTCCATGCCTAACCTCTGCTCTACCCTAGGATATTATATTTTGGCCTTAAACCCATCAACTGTATCCGAAGAGACAGCTTCAGTTGTAAGGCCATCCTCTCTCTTCGAGATGTGCGATAAAGACTGAAATACCGTCCTAACAGGCCTATCAACAATACAACAACCAACCAGCCAAGATCAGGTTGTGGTCGACAAATACGCCCGGATAGCTAAGCAATCTATACCAAGGTTTATAACACGCCACGCTACACCTTCTGTGCCTGCACAGGCTCGATTGATTGATAGGCTGATTTGGGTTTATTGGCCCTTTGAGACAGTTTTTTAGTCTATATCTGACCGTCTCTCAGAGAGAGAGAGAAAGAAGAGAAATGATAGACGACAGGAAAAATTCCAAACAACCCCCACCGACTGCAAGTACAGTAGGCCCTTGCCGCACAGGCTCGAGTTCAGACAGACGCACTATAGCGCTGGCGAGTATGAACAGGAAGCTTATTCCTTGTTTCACAGATCTCTATTTCCCGGCCAGCCAATACGTGTGTAAAGCTGTGAATTAGGGACCGACCATTTGATATTCTGGGGGGGGGGGGGGGGGGGGGGGGGGTGGGGGGGGCCTGGTATTCTTGATGGAGACACGACATTTTATTTCACTGGCCTCTGGAAACAATTTCCTTTTTTTTTCACCTTGTGGGAGCTAATTTATTTTTTTTTTACAAACTAACTCAAACAGGTTATTTTTTTGTTTTTAATTTTATAGCTGAACTATCAGATCCTTGTTTACTTGACCTTAATATCCTTTTATTTTACCCACATCAGTATTTTTTACACCTTTTTTTCTCACAAAAAGAACATGGTGCTGTCTTTAACCAGGCCAAGGGCATGGCTTAGCTTGCTTTTGCAAACCAGTGCCTGGAGCATGTTACTCTTTTCATCTAAGGTACAGATACAAACATCCCGGTATGAGTTTGGCAAAAAATTAGGCCTTAAATTAGGGATATTTTGGCCAAAATTTAGGGCTATTTTGGCAAAGTTTTAGGGCTAACATTAGGAATTTAAGTTGTTTTTTATTCCAATATATGCCCAAACATGCTTTACTCGTACTTTAGAAATTTTGATAAATACTCACATGACAGAGTCACATTACTTACATGATAGAGTCACATTATACATGAATGGCAATTTAATGGCAATTAATAAAATGGCTGAAAGTTATGTGCTAAGAAGTTAACAAAGGGGGGTCTGGGGGGCAACGCCCCCCAGAAGCTAAAGCAATTTCCCAATTTCAATGGCAATTTTAAGACTGGAAACATTAGAGAAAAACTAGGAATGATGATAAAAATAAGGGTTTTTATATTAGAACTTTTGCCTTTTAGAGTGTTTATTTTGCCATAATGGTTTTGTCTCCCATAAGCTAGTGACTCTTTTGCAATTCAGTTTTAGTAGAAACATTTACTTTGACGTAACGTCAGGTGTTGGTTACAATTTCATTTTCAAGCCATTTATGTAATTTCCCATT
Source organism: Ctena decussata (assembly GCA_963989385.1). Classification (NCBI taxonomy): domain Eukaryota; kingdom Metazoa; phylum Mollusca; class Bivalvia; order Lucinida; family Lucinidae; genus Ctena; species Ctena decussata. The sequence goes on from OZ022498.1 coordinate 7,511,471, forward strand.
GATACAGTATTTCTAACGGCCGACCAAACGCAATAAATTTTATATAATTTAATAGGCTATTCATTGAATATTTGGAGGATAAAAAGAAAATCTTCATTTATAAGACATAGAAATAAATGCATCGTCTTGAAATACCGAAAAGCGTCAGTTTTTACGCGGTAAGACGTTGCAACGCACTTGCGATGCAAATTGGTTATTTCAGCTTAAATTGAAAACTAGAGCTCAAAAACCGACAGAATTGTCATCGTCGATGCAACTGAAGTAATGTAAACTAACGTCGGAACGCCAACAAGTTCAGCCTTTCCGTCCAGAAGAAAACTTAAGATTGAGCGATTCAAGAAAAAAGTAAACTTCAGATTTTTGGCACTAAAAAGCGGCACCCGAGGAAGACCAAGAGACCACTTAAAAATAATACGAAGCAGAAGCAGAATAGAAAAGCTACTGGCATACAATACCTATTTTGAATTTTTGAACTGTGAAATCAGCCTTCGGAAAATATGATCCGATTTAAAGAAATACCAAATTTTCCAAATCTAGCAGTTTTGTCCGCAACGTTAGCTTTCTTTATTTTGCATACTAGGTGGTATTTTCTGATGTAATGTGGCAGATCAATAATACATGTATGTGAATGTTGTATAGGATGTTTTTGTATTAAATGTATACACATGGGGGGGCCCGCTGGTGTAACCCACTTGTAGATAATATTAAAATATTACTATAAATATGGGGGTCTGGGGGGCGCAGCCCCCCCAGAAGCCAGAGACATTATAAAAACTCAATTCCAATGGAATTATCTGGAGACTATATTTTTTTTTTTTTTGAAATTTTCGGTGAAGACAGGTTATTTTTTTCTTTAACTTTTGAAGCCAGATTATTTTTTTGGAACCCCCTTATGAGCCAGGTTATTTTTTTCTTGCATATCCAAAGACGGGGATTTTTTTGATAAATATACCAGCCCCCCCCCCCCCCCCCCCCCCCCCCGAATATCAAATGGTCGGTCCCTTACTACTGGCTTCTTTCCACAACCGCACAGTCCTCTGATACATGTGTATATGATCAGTGTGATTGAATGAAAGGTAGACAGGTGGGTGGGGGGGGGGGGCTGAGGGGGGGGGGGGGGAGGTGGGGAATGTCGACGCGCACCTGCTGCAAAGATAGCAGGTCATTGCAGTACCATACATATGGCACCTGCGCTCCACTCTCGTTGAGTTTTTTTTCAAATCATGATCAAAAATCTGGTTCGTTGGTTTGTTGTTTTGGTTTTGAAGGCTCATTGAGACGGTATCTGAGTATATCAGTCTCTATCATCATATCAAGCCGTCTCCCAGAGAGGAGAAAGAAGATAGGGGAGACTGAAAAAAAATCAAAACAACCATCCCGCACCTGCTGCAATCACAGCCGGCCCTCGTTCATTATACTGAAATTTACACATCACCATCGCGGTTCAGAAATGCAGGAATGTATTTCTATACTGAACAGGATTTAATCCTGTTCAGTATAGAAATACATTCCTGCGTTCAGTCCCGGATCCAGACCACCACGTACTGGTGGGGCTAGGGGGAAGGGGAGGGGCTGGGCTTAAAATATGACATAATTAGGGATCAATTTGATGAGAATTTTGCTAATGTCATTTTGCCTTAAAATATATGTTGTGATATCTCATTGGAATCGCCTCAGCGAGGCGATTCTAATAAGATGTCACAACATATATTTTAACCTAACCAGGCCCAGGTGGCGGGGCTCAAGCCCCAGAGCCCACCCCCTGGATCCGGGACTGGCGTTCATAATATTAAAATAATAAAATATCCGTGTACTATTACCGTTTTGACGTGGCCTGAATAGGAAATCTTATATTCAAAAGTCTGGACAGGTTATTCCAAAAAAAATCCTTTTTAAGTCCCCTTTTTGCACACACCCAGTTGTATAATATGGTGTAAATCCAGGCGATTATAATACTTCAGTCACGTAAAACCGTTGTCAAACACACAAATGTTTGATCGAGTGAAAATCTACCGCTTAACGCGTCCATTCATATTATGTCCTGGTATTTAGATACCTTAACAATTAACTGTTATCTCATAAAATATGAAGAAAGTTGTGTATTTTCACTGCAATTAGAATGCAGGAGAAAAGGCATGCAGTGCAGACGCTGATCAGAGCAATCTGATCCAGCTTATCTGGGTCTACACTGCCGGAGCAGCTCTGTCTTAATACTTGGGATTATTACCGTTTTCAACATTGTATGAGATATCAATACACCTGTGTCATATGCATTACGGGTACTCAGCTCTCAGTGGGTCAATATGTGTTATACGGCGGTTATAGCAATACTTCAAAGGGTTCAGGTGAGGTGAATATGTCCTCCCGGCCCTTTTTTGACAAAATGAAACAACTTTTGTGACCTCCTGATTGCTTATTTGGACGGCGTAGCCCTTCCTAAATGAGTCAACTTTGACAAGCATTAATTTAGGGGGTCGAGTCTGGTAACTTCGGACAGCGGGTAAATTCGGTCCTACATCATGATGAGCCGTCTCATCAGGATTTCACTGTTTGCCAAGTTAATTTTGTGGAAACAATGTCACTGTCCGAATTTACCTGCTGTCCGAATTTAGCAAACTTGACCCTGCTCTAATTCGTAAGTTGACAGAGACTTTGGCGAAGAGCTTTCCTTTGAAAGGGTATGTAGTATGAACTGTGGAATATGATCTGTGAAGTAATAATTATGAACTGTGAACTATGAAGTGCTAACTGTTAAGTCTGAATTTTGACATATGAAGTGTGAAATGTGAATTATGGAGTGTGAAGTAAGAACTATGATTTATGAAGAAGGAACTGTCAAGTGTGAAGTATTTACTAGAAATTTTGAAGTATGTTTGTATATATGAAATCACCTTTAAGGTGGTGATAATCACTGATTTGGGACAAAGACAAAAATCTGCATAAAATACTCAAAATAAAACTGATCTTTCCAAAACTTAGCAGATGCCTTCTGTATGTTGTTTCTCATAATTTAGAATCCTAAAATGCAGCATTTGTTAATGTTAAAAAGTGTTTTTATAAGAGAAGATCAAAGGGTAATTTTCTGCGAATAAATCTGAAAAAAATAATATCATTATTGAAAATATACTTAGTGCTTAGAGTACCTTGTTGCATAATGGAGAGCGTCCTAGCAATTATTTTTTCAAACTCTTTCACACATTATCAGGCTGAGCAGATGAAAAAAGATGCAGTCTGTGTCCAATTTTTTTTTGTCAAAACACACAGGTGAGACAGGTGAGACTATTTTAACAAGGTTGAACAATTTCATCTACACACCACTGATCATGTCAGTAATGTATTATTTATATTGTAGGTGTTAACATAGGTTGCTTGCCTACCCTATATTTAATAAATGCGTCCAGTGTACATTTACTTTGTACATGGTTGAACATTTGAGAAATAGCTACTGTTTTCATCTGATCTACATTATAATTTGAGAAAGAGTTGGAATAAATAATTGCTAGGACGCTCTTCATTATGCAATAATGCACTTCCAGCACTACGTAAATTTTCAATAACGATATTATTTTTTCAGATTTATTCGCAGAAAATTACCCTTTGATCTTTCCTTATAAAAACACTTTTTTAAGCAGCATGTACGTCTATTTTGTATTTTTAACTGTAAAGAACAACAAAAATAAGAAGTCTGCTAACATTCAGGGAGATACGTTACTTTATTATGGTTTTATGCAGATTTTTACATTTACCATAAATCACCACCTTAAAACTTTAATGTACGAACTGTGAAGTATGAAGTGTGAATTGTGAAGTTTGAGCTGTAAATTGCAGTCACCACCGGTCTTTCGTACCAAACGGGTACTTTTGTCGATTGCCTCTGTCGAAAGTCATGAGCATGGACGTATATTGTATATCACCAGATGGGTCGACTTCACAGGTAAGGAAAGTGTAGAGGGTTGCAGGAAATGCTAGATCCGCCAAATCACAGGGTATGCACTTACGCATGATGTGTCACGTACGCAGTGTTGGGCTCGAGGTCGTATGGGAAGCGGAAGTTATTCCGCTCCATTTGCTTTTCGTCGGACACTGTGGTTTTGATTTTGACATGGCAGCCATCGCGGGGCATTGCGGCTCGCAAGATTCCGTGTCAACACAAGAATTCCGCGGAATGCTATGTCGCACCTGCTATGTGCCCTCACATGAAGAACTCAATGAAAGCAGTTTGATACATATTTGGTCAAAATCCATTTAGTTGTTCATGAGATATTGTCCGTTTCATGCTTTTCCTGTTTTAGTAACCGCCAAAGGCAGCTGTTTTGGATGATCGATTTGCAAGAAATTGAAATAGCTTCATTCGAGGATCATTCTGACACACAGTTAGTCTAATTTCATTCAGAGGTTCTTGAGAATTGTCATTTTCATGTTTTTGCTATTTTTAGTAACAGCAGCCAATGGCTATCTTATCCTGCCCAGTCAGATACATTAGAAAGAACTCCATTTGTGGATCATTCTGATTCAGTTTGGCTGATATCTGTTCAGCATTTCTTGAGATATTGGCATTTTAGCAAAACTAGACATGTAAATAGAAAGTAGGTCACTGTGACCTAACTCTGCTACAAATCTTCTTCATGTTGAAAATTCTGAAAACCAAGGTCCTACTTATGCTTCATGCAAACTTTCAGCCAAATATACCAAGTGGTTCTGAAGACAAACTTGATTTTATTGGTTTTGCTATTTTTAGTAAGTGCAGCCATCTTGGCTTCTTGGCCTGGCTGAATTGTACAATTCTAAAGCCCTGCAGTCTGATCATGCTGCATGTGAAATTTAAGAACCATAGATGTAATGGTTTCTGAGAATAAGTCTTAACGCTAGGGTCGACGTAAAGTATGCTAGGGTCGACATAAGGTCACTGTGACCTAATTCCGCTACAATTTTTTTTCAGTTTGATAATTCTGAATATCAAGGTCCTACCAAAGTTTCAGCCAAATATGCCAGGCGGTTCTGGAGAAAAACATGATTTTATTGGTTTTGCTATTTTTAGTAACTGCGGCCATCTTGGATTCTTGGCCTGGCTGAATTATACCATTCTGAAGCCCTGCAGTCTGATCATGCTGCACGTGAAATTTGAGAACCATGGATGCAGTGGTTTCTGAGAATAAGTCATTTGAATGGACTTAAATGCTAGGCGCTTTGCGCTTGAATCCAAACGTTGAAAGTAAGTTCTCCGTGATGAACAGTTTGGCATATCCTTCCGACGACCAGAAAATCGCTGGAAAAGGGGGTGGGGTAGAATATTTGACCCTAAATGTTGACTTGCCTACTTGATGAGTAAAATCGAAAGTACAATCGATATGAGACATATAAATGACAAATTGTTTTTCTCATGACGTAAAAGGTCACGGCGCAGGGGTCACCCTACCAAGAAAGTTGCGCACGGACTTGTTTTTTTTTTTCTTTTTTTTTTTTTTTTTTGTTGTTGTTTTCGATTTGGCTACAGATCTTTCCCTCTTTTCTTCTCTTTTTCTCCATCTTCTTATTTTCCTTTTTATTGCACGTTTACATCATATTTTACTATTGGCCCTGCTTGTTTGGTAAGATTAGTAGGGCGGTTGCAAAAAGCCATGGTAAAAGCCGAATTTCAGAAGTGAATTTTTCAAGTTTTATTCGGCATTTGAAAGCGTCTAGTGTCCTCACAGTACACATTTCAGAACTGATACTAAGAGCGTGCAAGTCCATGTTTCTGGCATATACAGAGAAGATGTCTGAATAAATGAGCTCGTGAGGGTCGTTCAAAAAGTCATTGTCAGCAATTACGCAATAATACGCTACGGCCGTCGAAAGGATATAGAAAATATAAGCAAAAACTTGGCGTCGTCAGCCTGGTTCCACATGAGATGATAGAAAGTATACAGAATTCTTATCAAACACCAAAACAGCTTCTGAACAATAATTGAACTGAGACTAACTTGAACTCTGTGATATATCATTATTTTATATATGATTGCAGATGATTTTCTGACTGTTTTTATTCCCCGTTTGTCTGTTGATGAGGCCTTACGAAAACGGTCTTGTATGTGTATTATTTGATGACTCGACATTGTTTTGTTGCCCATTTTTTATTTATGAATGAATATGAATTTCTTGGAATTTTGGTCTTTTGTGCAAGTGTCCGCAAAATTGCACCGATGGCCTGCCAAAATGCATGTTAGTCTGATCTAATTATTGTTCAGAAGCTGTTTTGGTGTTTGATAAAAAATCTTTATATTTTCTATCATCTCATGCGGAACCGGGCTGAAACCGTTTGAGATATTTTCTCGATATTTTCTCTTGGTGCAAATATAATGCAGCATCAGGCGATGTGCAGAGAATAAATCAACTCCATCTACATATTTACCGAATTATGTCCCTTTGTAATGCTCAGTATAGAAATCATGTCAGTTATAACCCTCAATGAAATTTTCATGATATTTAGCATCATCAGACGATGTTCATAGAATAAAAACTGTAACTCCATCTACATATTTAACAGAATTATGCCCCTTTGTAATTCCTGTCAGTTTTATAACTTTAAAACTGTTGAATATATTTTTACAAAACTTGAAACAAATATAAACCATCACCAGACGATTTGCAGAGAACAGGAACCATAACTCAACATATTATTTTTACAAAATTATACCCCTTTGTAATTTGTGTATGGAATTCGTGTCTGTTGTTCACTTTAATGCCGTCAAATCTTGGTACAAATATAAGGCATCATCGGGTGATGTGCGGAAAATAAGAACTGTAACTCCATCTACATTTTACTACATAATTATTCCCCTTAGTAATTTTCGGTGTAAAAAAGTTGCCAATTTATAACTATAAACCCGTCGAAGATATTTTCATGAAACTTTGCACAAATATGAAGCATCATCAGTAGAAATGCAGAAAATAAGAACCATAAGTCAACCTACAGTTTTACAGAATTATGTCTCTTTCTAATTGTCTTTATAAAAATAGTTTCTACCCTATAGCTTAAAAACAATTGAAGCTATTTTCACATAAAAAGCTTAATCAGACAATGTGCAGAGAATAAGAACCATAACGTCACTTTCAGTTTTAACAGAATTATGTCCCTTTTTAATTTTAGGTATCGAGATCTTGTCCGCTCTATTACTTTAAAGCCATTGAAGATGTTTACACAAAACTTGGTACAAATATAAAGCATCATCAGAAGATCTGAAGGTGTGCAGAGTGCAAGAATGGAAACTCCAGCTTCCTGCTCCACAGAGTTGTTTCCCTTGTTTTAATCAGTCATAATTTTGTATTTTGCCCATATCAAAATGACTCTACCAGAGGCTTAATTTTAAACAACATATTAAATATGAAGAAGAAAAATAGTTTATTTGACTAAAACTATACAGTTTCTCATAATGACAAAAATACATAATGTAAAGAGTAGCTGTCAATGATGATATATTTGAGAAATTAATGAACAATGAAAAACAAAATGCATTTTGATAGAGAATTCAGTAACTTTATGTTAATAAGGTTTTTCTTCTTTCAAATGCTTCATGTAAGTGCATTGCAAAGTTCAATAAGTGGGTTTTCTCTCTTGATTGCAACAAATTACAAAAGTAACTTAGTTAAAAATACTTCTAGGCATCAAGTTATACCTTTTAATATATTTTAAACATAAATCTCTATATGCCGGACAGACGCAGACAAAATGATATTAATCCTCTATGTCTGCAGTATTACAAAAACTTACAATATCTTTGATTTCGCTCTATCCGGTTTCTACCATATCTACCAGTCTCTATTTTAATTTTTAATTTGAAGGAACAACATGATAATAGAAAGCTTCATTGTATTTCTGATTGGGGACATATTACTTAAATGCCACCAATGGTCCCATAAAGGCGGGGCCGTATTAGTTACCATGTTTAAAGTTCGACTTGTTATACAAGAAAAGATCAAGAGAGTAATTTACGGCACAAATAATCATTAAAGGAAAACTTTCGTTGTTAAATAAAAATTGTATAAGAAAATATCAGAAGGTAATTTGTGGCGCAAAAATCTTCAGTTAACTTTCGATATTGATAATGCATTTAGGTCTGAAAATACCTCAGTGTATTGAGAGTGACTTCCTACCGATTTTTTTTTTCACCTTTTATAAACTGAAGCAAATAAAAAGAGAAATATTTTGACAAAATTATGAAGAAAACACAGGACGCCTACGTTTTCAAGGTTAATTAAGTTCACTCACACACCTGTCTAGGTCACAGTTTTTATACTGTATGTGTGACAATAGTATACCTACCTGGCCTATATTTGATAAATGCATAGTCTAGATGCACCTTATGGTTCATCTCTTCTATTCTACAATTTGAAACGAAAATCAAACTAATAAGTGCCAGGACAGTACTCTTAATGAACTGATGTACCTTCAGACCTAAATGCATTTTCAAACTTTTTTTTCGCTGCGAACTTTCCTAAAACATATTCAAATAAGCATGTCACTCATTTTTGTATTCTATACTCTAGTGAACAACACAACTACGAAGTCTGCTAACTTTTTGGGAAGCCGGGCCGCGTAGCGCAATCGGTAGGGCAGCTGACTCATAAGTCAGAGGTCCTGGGTTCGAATTTCGATCTGGCCACATACTTTCGTTTCTCCTTCCGCTGATTCAAGAGCAGTTGTCAGTTACTGGCGAAAGAATGTGCACTTAGTACTGGTTATTAACCGCTTAGGTCTAAGCCTGCCCAGGAATAGTGTGGTTAGGTTAACTGACCGTCCCGACATGACAGCTGTTTACCGCGGACGTTAAGCATCAAAGCAACCAACCAACCAACCAACTTTTTGGGAGATATATTAAACATTTATGATTTGTATTTAGTTTTGTATTTACAACAAATCACCACCTTAAATAAACTAATCGTCGTACAGGAAAATGCCAAATAATTGCTATTGTCATGGGCTTATTAACTGATAAGAAAATTCGGATTCGTATTCAGCAACAAGTTGATGTCATGGTAAGATGCCAAACTTTTGCTATTGTTGTAAATTCATTACCTCACCCGTATAGAAGATTCCTGGATCGCTTTTGGGGTAAATAGGCTGTGTCACCGCAAGCCGCCAGTCCATCTATCAACGACTTCTTTACTTCTTTTCCGAAATCGCAGAACTTATTGATAGAGAACTTCTGTTAGTGTTAGGTCCTTCATGGGTCGGGGGGGGGGGGGGGGGGGGAGGGGGGAAAGAAAATTTGTTCGAATTCTCTTATATAGCCCGGTCTCTGTGTACATTTTTGCTAGTGAGACGTTAAACTCTTCACTCGCTCACTCTAGGATATGTGACAAAAACCGTAGTCTCGAATATCAAATAGACGATGATATTCAAAACTTGGAAAAGCCACTTGAGACTCATCTAGCTCAAAAGATAACACTAGGTTGATTTTTGTTTTACTTTTTTACAAGATCAAATTTTGTCTCTGTTGCTTTTAAATGGAAAAATGTTTAATGTAGATATCTCCGACACAAGTGAAGTGCATGGTATGAAAGACGGTATTTGTAGTTAATTAGATGAGCATAAAATGTATGAGTTCAAGAGTTCAAGGAATTTCTCTGACTTTAAAATAATCACACAAATTTGGCTTGTTAGTTCTCATGTGGGAACAGAATTGTTCTTTATAGATGTGATTAAAACCCACTTAATAAAGCTTGCATGCATGTCTAGCTCATTGTTGTGTACTACTAGAGAAGTTTCCCCTAAGAGACCTACTACATAAACATAAGACATAAACATAACGAGATACGTAAAGCCAATACTACAGTAACTGCTCGTAATCGCATGGCTGTTTTTTCATGCATGTAAAAATGGCATCTTCTCCGAAACCGCTAGGTCTAGAGCTTTGATATTTGGTATGAAGCATTGTCTAGTCGTCCTCTACCAATGTTGTTCACCGAAATGGCCCTGGGGCAGGGGCCTTGGGTTCGAAAATAAAAAAAATAAAATAAAAATCTTCTTCTCCAGAACTGCTTGGCTCAAATGCTTGAACTTTGGTATGTAGCATTGCCTAGTGGTCCTCTACCAATTTTGTTCAAATGGTGGCTCCAGGGTCTAAAATGGCCCTGGCGCAGGGGGTTTTGTGTTCGAAACTAAAAAATACTTAAAAATCTTCTCCACCAGAACTGCTTGCCTCAAATGCTTGAAAATTGGTATGTAGCATTGCCTAGTGGTCCTCTACCTAGTTTGTTCAAATGGTGGCCCCAGGGTCCCAAATGGCCCTGGAACAGGGGGTCTTGGGTTTGAAACTTACACATACTTAAAAATCTTCTTCACCAGAACTACTTGGCTCAGTTGCTTGAAATTTTGTATGAAATATTGCCTAGTGGTCCTCTACCAAGTTTGTTCAAATGGTGGACCCAGGGTCCAAAATGGCCCTGGGGTAGGGGGTCTTGGGTTTGAAACTAAAAATACTTTAAAATCTTCTACTCCAGAACTGCTTAGTTCAGATGCTTTAAAGTTGGTATGTAACATTGCCTAGTGGTCCTCTACCAAGTTTGTTCTAATGGTGGCCCCAGGATCCAAAATTACCCCTGGGCCAGGAAGTCTTGGGTTCTAAACTAAAAAATACTTAAATATCTTGTTCTCCAGAACTGATTGGTTCAGATGCTTTAAATTTGGTATGTAACATTGCCTAGTGGTCCTCTACCAATTTTGTTCAAATGGTGGCCACAGGGTCCAAAATGGCCTTGGGGCAGGGAGTCCCAGGTTTGAATCATAGAAATACGTAAAAAAAAAACTATTAAAAATTCTTCTTCTTCAGAACCGCAAGGCTCAGATGCTTGAAATTAGGTATGTAGCATTGCCTAGTGGTCCTCTACCTAGTTTGTTCAAATGGTGGCCCCAGGGTCCAAAATGGCCCTGGAACAGGGGGTCTTGGGTTTGAAACTTACACATACTTAAAAATCTTCTTCACCAGAACTACTTGGCTCAGATGCTTGAAATTTTGTATGGAATATTGCCTAGTGGTCCTCTACCAATTTGTTCTAATGGTGGTCCCAGGATCCAAAATTACCCCTGGGCCAGGGAGTCTTGGGTTCTAAACTAAAAAATACTTAAAAATCTTCTACTCCAGAACTGATTGATTCAGATGCTTTAAATTTGGTATGTACCTTTGCCTAGTGGTCCTCTACCAAGTTTGTTCAAATGGTGGCCCCAGGGTCCAAAATAGCCTCGGGGCAGGGAGTCTCAGGTTTGAATCATAGAAATACGTAAAAAAAATATTAAAATATATTAAAAATTCTTCTTCTTCACAACCGCAAGGCTCAGATGCTTGAAATTATGTATGTAGCATTGCCTCGTGGCTGTTTGTACAAATGGTGGCCCCAGGGTCCAAAATGGCCCCGCAACAGGGAGTTATAGGTTTGGACCATAGAAATATATAGAAAAATATTTTAAAAATCTTCTTCTTCAGAACCACTTGGCTCAGATGCTTGAAATTTGGTATGTAGCTTTGCCTAGTAGTCTTTTACCAAGTTTGTTCAAATGATGACCCCAGGGTCTAAAATGGCCCCGCCTCAGGGGTACCTGCGTTTGAACCATAGAACTACATAGAAAAATATTCAGAAATCTTTTTCAGAACCACTTGGCTCAGATGCTTGAAAATTGGTATGATGCATTGCCTTGTGTTCCTTTATCAAGTTCAAATGATGGCCCCAGGGTCTAAAATGGCCCTGCGGCAGGGAGTCCTGAGTTTGAGCCAAGGAAATACATAGGAAACTATTAGAAAATCTTCTTCTTCTGAACAACTTGTCTCAGATGCTTGAAATTTGGTATGATGCATTGCCTGGTAGACTCCTTCAAAGTTTGTGCAGATGGTGGCCCTGGGATCCAGAATGGCCCTGGGACAGGGTGTCTTGGGTTCCGAAATTAAAATGTACTTAAAATCCTTTTTCTCCAGAACCCCTTAGTGCAGATGCATGAATTTTTTTATGATGCACTGCTTAGTGGTCCCTTACCAAGTGTGTTCAAATGATGGTGCCAGGGTCAAAAATGGCTCAGCCCTAGGGGGCCTGGGTTTTAACCATAGAAATACATAGAAAAATATTCAGAAATTTTCTTCTTCAGAACCACTTGGCTCAGAGGCTTAAAATTTAGCTTTTAGAATTGCCTAGTGGTCCTTTACCAAGATTATTCTAATAATGGTCCCAGGGTCCAAAATGGCCCTGCCCCAGGGGGTCCAGGGTTTGAACCATAGCAATACATAGAAAAACATTCAAAAATTTTCTTCTTCAGAACCATTTGGAAATGGTTGCAAACTATCACGTTTGTTCAAATTATGACCCTAGTTTGACCTTTAACCTTTTTGCTTAGGTGAGCGATTCAGGGCCCTTTGGCCCTCTTGTTCGTCTCGGTGTATCCTGGCAAATCTTGGACGAGAAGGCTAAACATTGCAACTTTATATGTTTCATATAAGCTGCCTACTACATAAACACAATAGGTAAACATAAGAAGACACGTAAACCAATACATAATACATATTGTTATATACAAACGACTACAAAAACGTAAACACACAAAATACCAAAATATATTCTACTTTTTAGCTCACCAGAGCCGAAGGCCCCGGGGGAGCTTATAATAGGATAGGCAGTTGTCCGTCGTCTTCTTTCGTTGTCGTCTGTCGTCAACACTCTCAAACAACATCTCCTCTGAAGACAGTCCCGATTGTGCCCAAATTTCATCTGTAGCATTCTTTGGCTGGCCGATTATAAGATGAAAATCGGCTCCTTAGTTTGGTTGCTATGGCAACTTAAATTTCCCATAGATTTATAATGGGGGAAATTGAAAACTGGCACTTTCTGCCAAACCATTGCAGATATATTTTGATAAAACTTTTATAGAAATGTTCCGTGAGAAATCTTCTGTCAGCTTTACGTTCTTTTGCCCACTGCTCTTTTAACTGGTTGCCATGGAAATGCAAAATCTGAAGAAAAAAAAACTTAAAAAATTATCTCCTTTGATGCCACTGGGCCAGTTGGGTCCAAATTTCATATGTAGCACCCTTGCGCTTGGGGATTAAAAGTTTGTGTTTTTATGAAAATCAGATCTTTAATTTGGTTGCTTGAGTTTCCATTGATTTACAATAGGGAAAATTAAAAAATGGCATTTACTGCTAAGCCTTTGCAAATATTTTGACAAAACTTTTATAGAAAAGTTTCTTAACTAGTCTTCTTTTTTGTCCCATGGCTATTTTTTATTGGTTCCAATGAAAAGCAAAATGCCAAAAAAATGTATGCTTTCAAAATGTCGTCTCAGAAACCATAAGCTCTGACGCTGAGACTTTACGGATATATTGCACACATAAGTCATTACAGATTTTGTGTGTTTTAATGAAAATTAGCTCTAGTTCAGCTGCTATGGCAACTAAGTGTTTCCATAGACTTTTAATGGGCCAAATTGAAAACTGGCATCTACTGCCAAGGCATTGCTGACATTTACACAAAACTTTTATGGGAAATGTTCATTGAATAGATGGATGGATGGATGACTTGCGATTTTACGTCCTTTCCAACAGTATTTCAGTCATATCAGGACGATGGGACGGTGATACTGAAAGGCTGTATGCAATGGAACCCCGTTTTCGGTTGGAACCCGGTGCGGCTCGAACCCGGTCCGCTAGATCAGTAGGCCAGCGCTTAACTCACTGAGCTACCGGAGCTCCCTAAATGTTCATTGAGAAGTCCTCTATAAGCCATATGATTTTTTGCCCACTGCTCATTTTTATTTGTTGCCATGGAAACCAAACAGTAAAAATAAAAAAAATACCATAACTTTTCTGCTCAGAAACCATATGCTCTATGATGCAGATAGTTCATAGACATACTAATTATATTAGCCTTTACAGATTTTATGTTTTCCATCTTAGTGTTATGGAAAAAAACACAATAGGATTCATTGCTAAGCCATTGCAGATATTCTAACCTAACACTTTAAGAAATATTACTTGAGTGGTCTTCTATCAGCCCTATTTTTTTCTGTTCACCGCTTATTTTAACCGGGTTCCATGGCAACCAAAAGGAAAAAATAGCGAATCATTCTCTTTAAGTTATCCATTTTTGGCCATGTCAATCAAAATAAGGAAAAAGTTATATGAGCCGCGACACGACAAAACCAACAAAGTGGATGTGCGCCCAGCGCAGACTAAGAATGCCCAGGCTGATCAGAGTCTTTGCTGTCCGCTTGGAGGTAGTTTAGACCCTCAGTTGCCCTTTAAACGCTTAACAAAGAGCCTGGTCAGACTGGGCAGACGCCCAGGCTGATCTGAGTCTGCGCTGGGCGTAAAACCACTTTGTTGGTTTCCTCGTGTCGCGGCACATATATTGTGTCATCAACTCAACAGACTGTCAGACTGAAACTTTGTAGCAGTATATTTTGTATTAGCCTGTCCAAATGTGACAGCAACTTTGAGACCATACAAATGCGATAATTTTGAGCCAGAAATCTGGTGAGCTTTGTGGCTCGTGGGCCTCTTGTTTATGTCCCCGTGACGATAGTCAGAAGACACTATGTTTTACCCTTAATTGTCTACCCTTCGATTGTTTGTCCGCCCGTCACGCCTAAGATGTTATATTTTCAACAGTTACCCCAGTTTTAGCTCACATGGACCGAAAGTGATCTGTTTTCATATCAGTGCGTCAGCCAGGTTGAGAATCCAAGATGGCCGCCGTTACTGAACCTACGAAAAATAGCAAAATCAACTTCTTCTCCAGAAACAATTGGTATATTTTACTGAAATTTGGCATGGAACATAAGTGAGATCTTGGTTTTCAAACTGGTAAAAAAAAAAAAAAAAAAAAAAGAAAAGAAAAATCTGTAGTGGAAAAATAAAAGAAAATACTATGGTGGAATTAGGTCACATTGACCTATTTTATGTTAACGAGTCTGATAGATGTTATAGACATACTGAAAATGTGCGTATCCATTTTTGATGAGGAACAAATACATATGATAAAAATACAGTTTTTCTAACTTATATATCAACTTAGGTGTTGATCGAACGCCGTGCGGCGGCTATAAAATGTCTCCTCTGCAGATTGTATATTTTCTGGTCTTTTAGGATGGTAGCCTCCGGCGTCCGTTGACATTTTCAAAGTACTTCTCCTCTGAAACTACCAGGTCAGTTTCAATTTAATTTCGTATGCAGCCTTCACGCAAAGGGGATATAAAATTTATATATTTGGTTCAGTCATATGACCAAGATGGTCGCCATGGCCATATATTGTAAAAAAAACTTTGAAAATCTTTCTCTACAGAACCACTAGGCCTTGAAACTTAGTATGTAACGATTGGGACTCTAGTTCTACTAAGCTCACATTAATGATGACCCTGGGTTGACTCCGACCTATTTCATGTCAAGGTCAAAATTTATCCCTTAGGCTTTTCAATATGAAAACCTGAAAATTGAATTTTTCTGTTGCTATTGCGCTCTGTGATAAGGAAATGCAGTCGACTACAACACCTATGAAGTCTAGAGGTCAAGGTCATTTTGTGACTTTGGTCAAAGGTCACTCGTCCGTCGTCTTTCAACGTTTTCAAAGGACTTCTTCTCTGAAACTACTAGGCCGATTTCAATTGATGTCATATTTGGTCCAGGTCACATGGCCAAGATGGCCGACATGCCCTTATATAGTGAAAAGCTTTAAACATATTCTTAATAACCAATGAGTCGATTGCCTTGAAACTTGGTATGTAGCATTTCGGATTCTAGTACTATAAAGATAATATAAATCATGATCCTGGGCAGACTTTTGACCTATTTTAGAGCAACGTCAAAATTGGTCCCATATGCTTTTGAATGGGAAATACTGAAAAAGTGCATTTTCTGTTGGTATTAGACTCGAAGATGCAGACAACTTCAATCCCTATGAATTCAAGAGATCAAGGTCTTTTAATGGCATATTAATTCTGTGTGGGATGTGAGAAAGAAAGACCGGGCATATATGTTCAGAAACTTTAATCGATCTCCTTCTCCAGAACCAATGGGCGGATTGCTTTGAAACTTGGTATATAGTATTTGGGAATCTAGTACTACAATGATTATATAAATGCTGGCCCTGGGGAGACCTTGCCCTTAAGAAAGTTTATATATTTGGCTCAGGTCACATGACCAAGATGGCCGCCATGCCCATACATTGTACAAAAGACTTTAAAAATCGTTCTCTCCAGAACCACTGAGCCGATCACCTTGAAACATGATACGTAGCATTTGGGACTGTAGTTCAAGACTGACATGATGATGACCCTGGGATGATCATGACCTCTTACGACAAGGTCAAATTCGGCCCTTAGGCTTTTGAATAGGTAAAGCCGTTTTTTTCTGCTGCTACTCTGCACTTTGCGATATGGAAATGCAGATTTCAATTCGTATGAATTCAAGAGGTCAAGGTCATTAAGTTCATATCACATGACAGTCTCAGGGTTCGAGGGAGCGATCAGAACCTAATGTTCCTCTTGTTTTGAAATATAATTAGGTCTAAAGTTGTAGATCTCTTGGTTAACGTCTGGGCTGGTTTCGTATAATGTCTAAAACCACCGCCGTATTACAAAAGGTGACAACTTTTGTCATTTCCTGTCTTCTTCCTGGGACAATGAAGCCCTTTCCGAAAAGGGTCGGCTTCTAAACGAAAGAATTTGCTCCCAGAGACGTAACTATTAGTATACAGAGATCCTTTTTGGTATACTGTCATTCTCGAGCCATATCTGAATAAGCAATATACGAAATTTGCCAACTTTAAGACAAAGGATTTTCAAAGGGTTTTCATTTAACAAAACAACAACAAGAAAATGACATTTATTTGTCTTATACAATAGCTATAAAAAACGTATAATAAATATTTACAAATTAGTACAACCACGACAAAATGTGCCCTAACGCATGTCCGAACAGGGACGATGTTCAGTCTAAGGATCTTTGCAGTTTGTTCTTAGTTTAAACATATTATTTCATGAACATAACAAAGTACAACATTTCATAATTACAGGTTTGTTCTTGAGTCTTCCTCGCAACAACAGTGTATAGATAATGGGGAACATATACTGGGGAATCTACATAGACAAAAAGTACAGTTCCTGATCAGTTTGCGAGATATGCACGCTGACCATTGTCTTGACAATTTGAACATGCCGCAACTATATAATTTCTCGTAGCATAACCCGCTCCTCATAAAAACATGTTGCGGTTCCTCATTGAGACCATCTATGTCAAATGGTGCTTAATATGTCTGGACTGAAATTCTCCTTATTTTTTAACCATTTTAACCACTCATTAGATTCGTCCTGGTAAAGGGTTGATGAGGGGCTACTGTCAGAGAGTGGCTCCCTCCCTTCCCCAGTAGTTTTCCCCAAGGAAAGATGATTATGATTTTTTCATAGTTGATAGTAGAATTTCCCACCGGAAAAATGGCTATATATAGTAGAAATCCCCCCACCCCCATCCCCCGGCGCAAATATCACTATATAGCCCATTTTTCCCGGGAAAAATCTACTATACGTGTTTTTGTATAGCCGTTTTCCCCTCTAAAGTGGATTTTACCCCTGGTAATATCCAGGCCGCGTAACGCAATCGGTTGCGCATCTGACTCAAGAGTCAGAGGTCCAGGGTTTGATATCCGGTCCGGTCACATACTTTCATTTCTCCTTCCGCTGAAGAAAGGTAGTTGTCAGTTAGTGGCGAAAAGTAGGTGCACTGAGTACTGGTTAACCGCTTAGGAGGTCTAAGCCTGCCCAAAAATGCGTAGTTAGGGTAACTGACCGTCCCTACATGACCATAGCTGTTTACCGTGGACGTAAAACAATAAAATAACAACAACAATCCATGGTAATAAGAGTTAAGGAAAACACGCTACATGGTGGAATTTGCCCCCTCGCCAATCATAACAGTGAGGTTCATAAATGAAACTGAAATGCGAGTAGCCGTCTGAATAATATCGCCGGATAACAGATGCTACTGTCAGAGAGTGGTTTTTCCCCCTTTCTTCCCGGAAAAATGGCTATAGGAAGGACGGCTATATAGTGGATTGTCCGGACCTCATAGAGCCACTTTTCCCCCATCGTCCCTTTTCCCCCACGGGGAAATTGACTATTAGTGAATTTTGTATGACTATTGGTATTTTGCAGAACGGAACGAAACGGACCGTAATAGAACAGAGACATTTCACGGAATTAATCGCATTAGACATGCATCGGTTTTTCGACGAAGGTAATAAACGTGATTAATTCCAAAAAATCAATATGCAAATTTAGCAACCGTATTTTTATAATAATCAATAATTACTAATTAAGAACTGAGGAAGGTGCAATTTCTTCCCATCGCAGATATTTATATAGGTACAAATACGCATGCAAGCTTACAGAAAAGATGTACGAACGGGTGTTTTGTCCAGTTATGTTTGATTTAGCAGGCAGTTTATTACATTAAAAATAATAATCGGAGGTGTGTCACGATGGGACTCGATCCCACGACTCCTGCATGAAAGGCGAACACTAGTCCAGGCACTCCGTTGCGCGCACGCACATATGAACGCTTGTACAAACACAAAATTATACAAATTTATGCTCACAACCACATACACTCATAGCCGTTTTTGGCTAACATGGAAAAGCGAAATGTATGCCTGTTTTTCCCGAAACAAAAATCAGACTGATGGACACATACATGCATGCGGTTCTAGCATCTGTTATCCATCGATGTTTTACGGACAGATACTCGTATTTTGTTTCACCTCACTATTATGATTGGAGAAGGAGCAAATTCCACTATGTAGCGTGTTTTTCTGCAATCATATTACCAGGGGGAAAATTCACTATAGAGGGGAAAAACGGCTATGCAAAAACACCTATAGTAGATTTTCCCCGGGGAAAATTGGCTATATAGTCATTTTTCCGGGGGGAAATTCTACTATATAGCCATTTTTCCGGTGGGAAATTCTACTATGGAAAAATCATAGTCATTTTTTCGGGGGGAAAAACTACTAGGGGGGAAAAGCTACTCTCTGACAGCTACCACCGCATGCAAGAGTCCATTGAGTCTGTCTTATTTTTGTTCTGGTGAAACAGGAAGGCATTTTGGTTTTTCGTGCCAGGGAAAAAAAAATAAAAGGCTAGGAGTATGCGTGGTTGTGCACATAAATTTGTACAATTTTCTATTTGTACAAGAGTGCAACTGTGCGTGCGCACATGCAGGAGCCTTTGGCTCGACTCCCATCGGGGCACATATCCGATTATTATTTTCAGTATAATAAACCCCCTGCTGAATCAAACACGATTGAAAAAAAAAAAAAAAAATTATCTTCCTGTATGCGTATATATGTGTATTAATACCTGCGATGGGAATAAGTCACAACCTCTTCTTTTCTTAAATTAGTATTACTGATTATTATATACTGAACAAAAAAAGAAACTTTACACTTAATTTATTCAAGGATATCTGCCAAAGTACATATCGTAAGAAAATAATTTTTATCTCTCATTAAGCTGCATTAAATGTCCGTTTAAAATAAGTAGACGCGTCTTTCGACCACCACAAATACCACCCCAGTCCATCAGTGAACCACCACCAAACCGATCTCTTTCGCGAACACAACAATCTGTATACCTTTCACCCTGCCTCCGATACACACGTATACGACCATCAGCCTGTGATAAACTGAACCGAGATTCGTAGGTAAAGAGTACATTATTCCAATCCACATGACGCCATCTCAGATGTTGACGACAATAAAGCCTTGCGATTCGATGACGTCGCAGAAGTATGGGTCTTTTATACTCGGGTGGTAATCAGTGGAACTAGCTCCAAAATGAGTCAGTGGAATTTCGTTCCCTCGTCACATCCGGGAATCCGCGAGCTAGTGCTGTCGACAGAAAATCAGTAAACAAAGGTAGGTCTTGAAGAATTTTATCAATTTTTATTTCTTTATTAGCGATCCCAGGAAACAACTGCCGAATGCTATTGTGTGTAGATATGATTCAACTTTATTCCCCGTCGGAGTTCGCCGCAGAAATGAACAGGGCTTGAACTAACTTGTGGCAAATGTTTGAAACACGGAACTAAAAATCCACCAATTTCTGTCAATATGGAGATTTGGGTACACGATTTTTTCATTTTCCGTCCAAACTATAGCGTTCAGACCCTCTAAAGCACCATCCCTGGTAAATTCAAGCATGAAAAGTCACAAATAAGCAAAAAAGTGTGGGTGGAGATTACGTACCTGGACAATATTGACAAAATTTTTGCCTGAGCTAGAGCGCTCGACATGGACATTAAATCCAACATCTTTCGAAATGTAGTGATAGAGTATGATATGTACATTCATTTTGATGTATTCATTTATGATCTAGTTTTATTTAATGGACTGATACCAGTCTACCAAACAGCCTTGCAACGCGTGTAACGCTGATTCCGGCGGCCATCATGCCAATAGCTTTATCACACTCATTTTGACGTTTACAAGCGCGGCATTTCAACGATCTACGTGATTGACTTTTTCTTTAATTTTCGATATGCAGACTAAATTGACTACAGAATGGCGTGTGTACATGTAGGGAATACCTCATGTATACTTACTAGCTGACAAAAACATGCATGTTTCATGACTTATCGGTGCTAAACATATTCGATAATCTGTCGTATGGTTATCTTGTAAGACGTATGACAATTAAAAGCAATTTAAAGTACGATAAGATACCCTTAATTTGTGGGGTAAAACATTGCGTTAAAAAAGTAAAGTTTCTTTTTGTTCAGTATAATTAACATGGTTGCTAATTTTGCGTATTTATTAGGTACAAATCGCATAAATCGTATTTATCACCTCCCTTGAAGAAGATAACTTCTAATCTGATTCCGTAAAATATCTCTGTTCCATGGCGTTCCGTTTCGTTCCGCTCCATAAAATACAAATAGCCGTACCGAATTCTCTAACAGCCCATTTTCCGGTGGGGGAAAAGGACTACAGGGGGTGGGGGGTGGCTCTATGAGGTCCGGACAATCCACTATATAGTCGTCCTTCCCATAGCAATTTTCCGGGGGGAAAGGGGGGAAACTATTCTCTGACAGCTACAACACAACACTATATGTGTGCCTCTATTAGGACAACCATGATCACATGATTTGGAAATCACAAAATGGAAGTTTTATGTTAACTGGCCGCACTAGAAAATAACTTTGTATTGTTGAGGGGCTATCTGACCAAAACGACATCTGCTCTGTTCTATCCCACTCTGCTTGATGATTCCGGCATTTTTAAGGGCGCACGTAAAAATAACGGTAAAAGGACTGGCGGCTGGTTGCCAGTTATTTTACCGTAAAATCTACGGATTTTTTGTACAGTGTAGATAGATGGATTCTTGCGACTAAACGTTCTTTTCAGAAGTATTTCACTCATATCATGATGATGGGAGGGTAATAACGAAAGGCTGTGTGCAATGGAATTCTGTTTACTCTATCAGGACTTCTGCCTCGAGCAGTAATCGAACCCGGGACCGTTAGATTAGAAGGCCAGCCATTATTTCGATGAGATTTCGGGGGTCTAAAAGACATGGTATATGTATAGCCGCAGCTATTGGCAAACTACAGAGGTGGTCAGACATTATTTAACAGCTAGCAGCTTGGGTAAGAGTGTATGTAGATAGAGAGGGGTGGGGCGGGGGCAGTTTGAAGAGGGTTTAAGGATGTCAGAGCATCTACATTGTAAAACAATTTCCGTAGATTTTACGGTAGAATACCTGGCAACCAGCGGCCAGATACGGACGTCCGTAAACTTTGGCAGGAGTCATCACGCAGAGAAGGGTAGAATAAGACAGGCATTGTTTTAGACATACATGTATAGCCCTTCAACACCATAAAGGTATTTTCGAGTGCAGTCAGACAAGATAATTCTACCACATCGTGATTTCAAGAAGTGTTCTACAGGCAGACGCCCGTAAAAGTAAAGGGATATGGACTGGCAGCTGGTTGCCAGGTATTCTACCGTAAAATCTACGGATTTATTTTTTAAAGTTTATGTGCGTTTGTGCGAGCGTGTGTGTATATATATCGTCATACATTCATCAGAAAGTCATATATTCGAGTTACACTGTGCAAATGAGAGCTATTGCTATAGTGGAAAGCGGGTCGTGTGTGTGTATGGGGGGGGGGGGGGGGCTTTGCTCACAGAACATACGAGTACGTCAATGCGCTTCAGCATATATTTTATGCAGATTGTCTCAGCTGTTTCAGATGAAAGCTCCAAACTTGAGGCCTTTTCGTGGGTTGCACAAGCCACCGCAGCCTTAATCCATCTGAAACTAAGTTGCAGAGATATCGTATCTCTTGAATCAACGTTGAAAAAACACATCTTTCTGTATTCCAGTGAAACGCGGACTCTGACAGCATAGATACAGAAAAAACTAAAGGCCCTTTAGATGAGATGCTACCCAATTTTATTGAACACCTCATACAGGGACCACGTAACTAAAGAGGAAAATCGCAGATCCAAGCAGGCATTGAAAAATATTGAACAAAATATTAAACTATTGAACATGATCAAGAAATCGAATGCCACATCTCAAGGTCTTCGATGATTCCATAGGATACAGTGAAAAAAAAAAAAAAAAACAGGGAGAAGAAGAAGAGATAGATAGAACAAGAGGTGGGGAGACAATTTCAAAGAGCGAAGAGAGCTGCTTTGAAGAATACTGGAATGAAGCGAATTGATATAACTTCCCCCTCCTTTGATAGACAGGCCGCCGTGGTGATTGCTATCATCCAGCTAGGGTATGCGTCAGGACGAGTGTGCCCATTATTCCGAAACTTGCAAAAGCTCGATTGTCCGATGGTCCGCTAATCCAAGGGCAGGTTAGTCCTGATGCCATGTAGTTCGGGGCCCACAGTCCGAGGGCCCAGAGTCCGAGGCCCGATAGATTTAACTCAGTAAACTTACCTGCAAGCTGCGTTTCCAACATGAACTAAATCTGAAACTGCTGTGTCTGGTGTTGTCGTACCCAGAAACCTACCCAAAGGGAAAACTGGAATCAATTCTCGCCAAGCGTATTTTCATTACGGCTACATGTAACGTACGTGGCCCTAAGGTCGTCACCTCAGTGCATTTAAACGAATACCTCATGCATATGGTGACAGCTATTTATAGTTGCGTTATGGTACTGGCAAGACAACCCATTCTGAAGGGATGTTCAATAAAGAAACTGGTCAGTTTAATGCAGAAAACATCGAAAAACAGACTGTTTACAGAGGAAGGGTCGGCCTGACGACCTTAGGACCTATGGGACCTTGAGTCGTCATCAATGCGGCCCTGGTGTCGTCATGTGGTCGTATTGTCTTTTTTTCATGTTTTTAAAGAAAAAGTTCATGTCAAGAAACTTATTAACAAATATTTATTACTTTTGCCGTTAAATGATCATCAAACAGAAAGATTCTTATAATAATGTTGCTTTAAAAACACACTGGCCTATTCAAACACAGAGCCTGTCCGGGTTCTGGTCAGAATGTTTTTCTGTAGCAATGGTGGTAAATAGGTATATGTTTTAAGATGTCAAAAATATGATTATTTAAGATCCCAATAAGACTGCACACGCTTTCTTTTGTTTTGGGTTACTTTCTTGTCAAAAGTTCTTAATCATTTGACAGATAACATTGTGTCGGCGAAAATAGGATTTAAAATTATTGGGATGTGGCTGACCAAATGAATTATTTGAGGTTTCATGGCATAAAAGATTCTTTTATTTTATTTTACTTTTCTACTTTCATTAACAAAATACTTGACTTGCACAAAGAGAAAATGTGTTTTTGTATTTCTATAAGAGGTTAAAAAGTGACAATAAACGGGAAATGCTGTATTTCTGGAACATTTACTAATGGGTGATTTCCTTTTTTCACACCAAATCCGGCACAACTGAAACTGTGTCTGTTTTTATAGACAACTTTTCTGCCTTTAAATTTAAATTATTTTTGTTTCATTTGCTTATATGAAGGCAAACCAACATAAAATTGTTAATTTATACTGAAATAATCACAATATATGCTTGTCAAACTGGAGTGAAAGACGAGCATATAAGAAGTGGAAAAATGATTTTTTTGTTGCCTAGTAGTATGTGCCCTAGAGTCGTCAGGTATGACCTAAAGTCGTCATCACTGTTCTTTGATGTCTGTTTCGTTTAATTTCCTCTCTGATCGCCAAAGGTAAGAAAATCTTGATGACTGAATGTATAATGCGTTTGGGCGAATGCAAAAATACATCTGAAACTTAAATCTAGCGTGACAATCTTGGTTCGCCAGACCGATACCAAAACCAGCTTGCTCCGTCGACAGACTTTGAGTTTTACGTCAAAATGGGTTACCTTGTTTGCTCTTCGATAGTTGGAAGAACATTTAAAACCAGCTTTAAATGTAAGTTGCATAACAAAAGTAAGATATTTATCTTCTGAATTTCGCCCGCTTCTAGACATTTCTGTGACACAGATGGAAAAGAATGAAGCAAAAAGACTGATGACGACCTTAGGACCCTGACGACTTTAGGGCCACGTACGTTAGTAAGTATACACTTCCACACTTTCGCCATGGCTCATGTCTAATGTACATTTCCGTGACGTCTCGTAAAAATGGACCTAATGCCACACATGAAGGGCAAATACTCATACTAACCTGCTTGGCCGTTCAAACTGAGCTTTGCTCTTTAGATTCGCAAGTTTGCATTATATTATACGTACAGCGAATACATTGACTGAAGTTAGGGACTTCCCTGTTCGCACACTTATTCTCACACACCGACAGGTACCTTTCTGCACTGCGACGTTCGTTTATGCTGTCCATTTATGTATACAGCTCACGGTGTACTTCAGGTAAGATGGATGAATGAATGACTTCATTTTACGTTCTTTTCAACAGTATTTCAGCCATATCAGGACGATGGGCGGGTGATAATGGAAGGCTATGTGCAATGGAACCCCGTTTACGATGGAAAGAACTCCGCCTCCGGAAGGACTCGAACCCGCGTCCGCTAGAGCAGTAGGTCATCGCTTAAGTCATTTGGCTATCGGAGAACTTGCTTAATCCACTTAGCTACCTGGGAACCTACTTCAGGTAAGATTTTTTTCAGTGGGGCGTGGGGGGGGGGGGGGGGGGGGGTTAGTGAGATGGATGGGTGGATGACTTGCGATTTACGTCTTTCTTAACAGTATTGCAGTCATATGAGGACAATTTGTGGATGATAATGAAAGGCTGTGTGCAATGAAATTCCGTTTACGATTGAAAGATTGACACCTCCAGCAGGGCTAGAACCCGGAAACGCTAGATCAGCAGGGAACAGGCTCCTAAAAATTAGAGAAAAAGAGAGAGAATCACATTTTAGAATGGCGCCGTGGTTGAATTGTTAGAGCGACGCGGTTGTGGTGCTGAGGGCCGCAAGTTCGAAACCGGGTTGTGCCAGCCGGCGACCGGAGAACCCTGTCAACCCAGCTATAAATGGGTACCTTTTCCGAATCAGGGAAAGATGAGGCAGGGAAAGGAGAATGATGGCCACCTCCTTTCATATGTTCCGTCCCAGATACAGTGGGCCTCTATCCCCCACTGCCCGTATGGCCACGAGGAACTGTAAAACCTCTACATTTTACTTTATGGCTGGTTCCTGAAGTACATGTATCGAATGAATGTCCAGGTAACAACCCTTAAAGTTGATGTATTTTTACCAAACCTGATGTTAAGGTGGGTTTACAAGTTACAAAATGATGTATATCATGCAACATGTGTCACCGTGTAAACACCCGAAAACCATATCTCAAACGACTAAAATCTTTTGCATGCAACATGTCTAAGCATAGCCTTCTTTCGACAAAATGGTTGCATGGCACGTGTCATGCAACATGTGTCATCGTGTAAACCCACCTTTACACCTCTAACTTCGGCCTCTCATAGACCAATTTGGTCGACCAAATACGCCGCGTCCCTCCATCTAACTCTCTGTCTCTCTCTGATCCCATCTGCTTATCTTTAAAATTTTTGACGAGGATGTTATACTGGAAAAAATCAAAGAAATAGCCTACAGGACTAGAAACGATGATTATAAAAAAAACTTCATAAGATGGTCTTCGAAAAGCCATTGAGCTTACAAGAAAAAATGGAATTAAGCAATGATAGTATTCCAAACTTAATTATCAACACACACACGCGCACGCACGCATCGGGATCGGCCGTGTTCGGTTCAGTTCAATTCTCCTAACGACGATCCCCAAGTGGCTCAGCGGTACGTAACCATAGTTGCACGCACTTGGCGCCGTGTGTCCGTCAAAGGGTCGGCCGTGTGGCTCGGTTTGCGAAGAGCTCGCACGGTGGGCAGGAGGTGGGATGAGTTCGATCCCGGTCGAACCATGAGGTTTTCATTCTCTTTGGCATTGATGACCATTGTGGGTCCACACTAGGGTCATCGGTATAAAAAAGTGCTTGTTTCGTCGGTTCCACCGTGATTCCTTGCAGATTTGGGACGAATCTAATTTCGCAGGGTGGAAATGCGAACGGTCAGCCATGACGTTCTGTTGCTTGGTTGGCAGAGTGCTCGCATGGTATGCGAGATGCTTGGGCTTCGAGTCCCAATTAGGCAATGACGTTTTTCCTCTCCTGTGATGCAAACGCATGCGTGTGCGCACGTACACACACGCACGCAAGCGTATGATATACAAGCATACATACAGACACATACTTTCGAGATCATTTTAGGCAAAGGCCATATGTCCTTAACCTTCACACAGTAAAGGTAATTCTTAAACACTTATATTAAGTCTGATACTTGTGCAGACATGCGTGTTCCATAAACTCACTAAACCCCACTTCTGTCCTGTACAAAACAGAACAAAACTTTATTTCTATCTCAGGTCATAATGCATGATAGATGAGACAACGTCCCAAAATATAGCTAGAATATTACTGCATTGCACTGCATGGCGCAGCATTTCACATGAAGATACATGTAGCTGTAAAAAAGAAGGGAAGAGGGGAAAGATGGGCAGACAGACTTAGTTTAGGAGAGTTTTTTGAACATAAAAAACCGTCATCTATCAAATTACCATACTCGAAATCATATTGTACCCAGATATGACTGATACATCCAATTAGCATACGACGCCAGAACAACGTTAACATGACGTCGCATCAGTGTCATTGGGACGTCATGGCGCCACGCCTCGCCCGGGCAAAAGTCCATGTTGACGGCTTTGGCACAACTATAAAAACAATAGCTCACCGTGCACAAAACGAGGAATTAAAATTGAACCAACGTTGGTACAGTGTCATAACGCTGAATCAACGTTGACTCAAAGTCGACTCAACGTAGCCTGTCTACTGGGTTGTTTATTAACTTTTCGTGTCCGCTCCATATCAGATTTTCTTGAAACTAGGGTCAAATGTTTGCCTTAACGAGACGATGTGCAGAACTTATATTTCAACGATGCCCGACAAAGGTCAAGGTCACACTTAGAAGTCAAAGGTCAAAAGGTAATATTTCTCATCCACTCCATATCTCAAAAGAACCATAACCCTACTTTCAGTTTTGACGGAATTATACCCCTTTGTATTTGTATTTTTCATATAGTAATTTCATATTAGCTTCGTGGCCGCACGATATCTCAAAAACAGTTTAAGATTTCTACATGAAAGTTTGTATAAATATAAAGCACCATCAGACGATGTGCAGAGAAAAAAATATAACCCTACTTTCAGTTCTGATGGAATTATGTCCGTTTGTATTTTTCGTAAAGTAATTTCATATGAGCTTCGTGTCCGCTCCATATCTCAAAAATCATTTAAGATTTCTTCATGAAAAATTGAATACATATAAAGCACCATCAAACAATGTGCAGAGGAAAAAAATAACGGTTACTCGTCTTTCAGTTTTGACGGAATTATGTTCCTTTGTGTGTGTGTGTTTTTTTTTTTTTGTATAGTAATTTCATATAGGCTTCATGTCTGCTCCATATCTCGGAAACCGTTTAAGATTTCTTCATAAAAGTTTGTATAAGTATCAAGCACATTCAGGCAATGTGCAGAGAAAAAAGAACCATAACCCTACTTTCACTTTTAACAAAATTACGCCCCTTTGTATTTTTCGTATTGAAATTTTGTATTAAATTCATGTCTGCTCCATATCTCCTTAACCCTTTGAAAGATATTTTTGAAACTTGAGTCAAATGTTCATCGTATTGAGGCAACGTGAGAACTTGTATTTCAACAATGTCCGACAAAGATTAAGGTCACAATTAAAGATCTAAGTTCAAAAGGTAACATTATTTGTCTGCTCCATATCTTGAAAGCCGTATAAGATTTCTTCATAAAAGTTTACACAAATATGAAGCATCATCAGACAATGTACAGAGAAAAAGAACCATAACCCTACTTTAAGTTTTGATGGAATTATGTCCCTTTGTATTTTTCGTATAGTAATTTCAGATTAGTTCATGTCTGCTCCATATCTTTAAAACCGTTTAAGATTTCTTCATGAAAGTTTGTTCAAATATCAGCCGATATGCATAGAAAAAGAACTATAAACCTACTTTCAGTTCTTTCATCTCTTGTTTCTTTCCAATTGCCCCGCTCAGCGGAGCTCTTTCTATTTTTGTCAACTCATGATCATTTTAATGATTCCTCTAAGCTTCAAAGGTTAATACCTTACCGCTCATATTAAGTCTTTAACACAAACTGCATGGTTTAGACTGCATTTACTTAGGAATCTAAAATTCAAATTAAAAAGACATGCCCTAGAAAAGTTATACTTTGCATTCATAAGACCTATACTAGAATATAGTTGTTCTGTATGGGATAATTGTTCATTTGAAAATAAAAAGTTGCTCGATTCTGTGCATGTAGAAGCAGCTCGCATAATCACTGGGGGTACCAAACTTTGTAGTATAGATAAATTATTTGCCGATTTAGGATGGGACACACTCCAAGAACGAAGAAATAAACAAAAGCTTGTTACTATGTATAAAATGATTTATGGAATTGCTCCCAGTTACTTAACTGAACTTATACCACCTCTAGTGCAAGAAGGAAATCCCTATAGACTTAGAAATTCCAATAACATCCAATTACTACATGCAAACACAAATCTCTACTTTAATTCTTTTCTACCTTCTACCATTAGAGCCTGGAACAATCTTCCAGTTGAAATACAGCAGGCAGACTCTCTACAATCCTTCAAGTTAAACTTAAATAGAAATTTAAAGTCCCCTCCAAAGTATTATTACGCTGGTACTCGTAAAGGCCAAATCTTACACGCAAGACTTAGAATGGATTGTAGCTCTTTAAACTCTCATCTTTACAGGAAAAATATCGTAGATACTCCTTCATGCACTTGTGGGGGGTTCGAAAGTTCTTATCACTTCTTTTTTCAGTGCCCGAAGTATACAAATATCAGAAATACCTACTTACAAGACGAAGTTCTTCATTATAATGCTCACGACCTTCTTTTCGGAGTAGAAAATGCTCCAGATATAGAAAATGAAACCTTGTTTATCAAAGTTCAGAATTATATTATAAATTCTAAAAGATTTAGCTAACTCCAAAAGGAACACATATAGTATACCATGTACGTATTCGGCTAGTTGTAACATTTGAAGTGCAGAAATATGGTAGAATCAGAGCAGAGTTCGCAGCAGTTCTTTTCTTCTTTATTTCTTACTTTGAACCATTGTACGCAAACTTTACTGTGTTGTACTGTTATTTTGTGTGACTACTCATCTAAGTTTGAATTAGATTCAATCCTGTTTTGTATATTATTTACAAATATGACTCTTTCGCCTAATGTATTATATATAGTATAAACAATGTTATGTTGCACATGATACTCTCTCTCTCTCTCTCTCTCTCTCTCTCTCTCTCTCTCTCTCTCTTCTTTTTTCTTGCTTTCCAATCATTCTGTTTAATATTCTACTCCAGTTATTTATTTTTCCTCTTTGTGTTAACAGTTCTTTATCGAGATGTACATGTACCAAAAGTTACAGATAAATATTAGCACTCATTCACAAATGCCGTAGTTTGTTGATGATGTGGCAGGAAATGGCATTTATAAGCTCAAAGCTTACAGCCAGATCCTGGAATGTATAAAACTGTATATTGATGTACTTATGTTGTAACTGATAAATAAAATATTGTTTAAACCAAAGGTTAATACGGGCAAAACAGGCATTAACCAGATCGCTTCGAAGGCAGCAGGGTCATGTTAAATACCTTTGATAGGTAAGTATAAAACAGGAAGGTGAAGTTGGTTTGTTTTTCGTTTTTCGCTTTTCGTTTTTCGCTTTTCGTTTTTCGTTTTTCGGTTTTCAATTTTTTGCTTTTCGTTTTTCCACATTCAACTCCTATATTAGCATTCGCACTGAAGCCGAATATCGAATTTTGAACTTCGAAATCATATTTTCACATTCGAATTCAGCCGAGTATGGTATTTTGACACTCGAAATCCTATTTTGACATTCGCACAGAGGCCGAATATCGAATTCTGACATTCGAAATCCTATTTTGACATTGAAACTCAGGCCGAATATGGTATTTTGACATTCGAAATCCTATTTCGACATTCGCACTGAAGCCGAATATCGAATTTTGAATTTCGAAATCCTATTTTGACCCTCAAACTCTGGCCGAATATGGTATTTTGACATTTGAAATCCTATTTTTACATTCGCACTGAAGCCGAATATCAAAATACCATATACGGCCTGAATTCGAATGTCAGGATAGGATTTCAAAGTTCAAAATTCGATATTCGGCTTCAGTGCGAATGTCAAAATACGATTTCGAATGTCAAAATACCATATTCGGCCTGAGTTCGAATGTCAAAATATGATTTCGAAAGTCAAAATTCGATATTCGGCGTCAGTGCGAATGTCAAAATCGGATTCGAATGTCATAATTCTATATTCGGCCTAAGTTCGAATGTCAAAATAGGATTTCGATTATCAAAATTCGATATTCAGCTTCAGTGCGAATGTCAAAATAGGATTTCGAATGTCAAAATACCACATTCGGTCTGAATTCGAATGTCAAAATAGGATTTTGAATATCAAAATTCGATATTCGGCTTCAGTGCGAATGTTAAAATAGGAGTTGAATGTCGAAAAACGAAAAGCGAAAAACGAAAAAACGAAAAGCGAAAAACAAAAAAAAAACAACTTCACCTTCCTGTATAAAACTTAATGGAGTGAAAATGGCTAATTCTTTTTACTGTGTGTCCGGAGTTCTAGAGAAAAGCAAATTTGTTTAAATTACCGTTCACACAGGTTATCACTAGGATTAACTGACAAAATATTTGAGTAGCATGAACATTTATGTCTTGTAACTTGGACACTGAAAGTTACTTTCGCAGAACGCGGTAGGTCAACAGGTCAGTCATAACAATAGTAAACGCGTGCAAGACGTTAGTCCGATTTAGACACGTTGTTCACGGTGTATAATTCACACCGGGTTAACTGTGTTTCAAGGATGTTACGAAACGAAAAAGAGCTGTTACGAAACGAAAACGAGTCATAGTTACCAACCGACTTGGTCATTAGTCGTTTTGTAACTATGACTTTTTCCGTTTCGTAACAGCCCATGTACATACATAGTTAGCCAGAGTTGTAAAAACTGGAATATAGTTGTAGTTTTAAGATAGAGCTGGAATATAGAGACTAATTGTCTTGTTAAATCGCCTCCATTCAAATGTCATGCCCTTTTTCCTTGCTAATTCTTCATTTTATGTAGCAGATCCAGTCTGTTTACCCTGACTATTTCAAACTGGACAATAAAGGACTTTGCTGGCATATCCTTTTTTATAATGACATCTGTTTTGTCTGACTACTGCTGTGATCGGACTGTTCGGACTGGTCCCAGTTTGATTTCAATTCCAAATCAAACACACATCATAATTCCTCTCTGGCTAAGGACAAATGCGCTTCTAATGAGAGACCAAAACATGCTTTATTGTAGAGTTCCTTAAACACCTCTATATTGTAACCCAAAACAAACACGCCAGTATGGAGGTCCTAATGAGGCCTCAAGCACGATTTTAGGCGAATTCTCAGGAAGAACATACGTTAGTTTGTAGCCCTTCATTAACTCGTGACAAAAGCGTTACCTAGAAGGTTAAATATATTTTCATGGAAATTATAAAATAGTCTCCCATAAGCACCATTTGACCTAGGGGCCCTCATTGAGGAGCCGAAATATGCTCTGTATGGTGAGTATGTCACAAGAGAAAATATACTTTTACGGCATGTGAGAATGGACAAGACACTGATTTCCCAGTATCTATACACTGTTGTTGCGAAGAACAATCTCCAAATATCCTCAGACTGAACTGAACCGTCCCTGTTCGGACATGCGTTAGAGCACATTTTGTCGTGGTTTTACTTACTTGTGAATGTACATAATATGGTTATTATAGATATGCTATGAGAACAATAAAGTCTCATTTTATTGTCATTATTGTTGCTAAATGAAAACCCTTTGAAAATCCAAGCATTGATACAAAATTTGAACATCAACTATTTCATATATTTCGTTCAAACATTTCTCCCCCAAATGAAGTCAATTTTATATGGAGCCTCTATGGTTTGGAGGAATGAACGAATATATGGAAGGTTGCAATATGGCCGCAATGCCCATATATATACTGAGGGACTTTAAAAACGCATCATTGTGTATCATGTTATTTTACCCAGAGTTTGCAATATTGGAAACGTTTGAGCACGCGTACGAGTTAGCATGGTTGAGTTCTTTAAGTCTGCAAACGCTTACAGAGAGTGTGCAACCATGCATAGAAATTTCGAGAAAATGGAAATTTGGTTACTTTTTCGCATAATATTTTAACGAATTCACATTTTGTCAAATTTTAATGTTTATGCATCTGAATGATTACCACACACTGTAAAACAATGAAAAATGGCAAAGATCCTTGAAAAAGTGTTATATCGATGTTCGAAAATTAGATTAAAAAAAAAAATAATAGGATACAGTTCAAAATTTGGAGATGCCCGACTTAAAAGCCGACCAATTGACTGTACACCTACCCAGGTCATGAGAGTATGTCTTAATGTACCAGTTCAAAGCAAATTTGAGTAATTATTCAAATGTCTGTTATGTTCACTTCCGGGTTTTGTGCAAAAAGTTTGAATCTTTGCAAAATGACCTTGAAAAGAAAGAAATGTAACCGATAAAAAGAGAACACAAAGCATGAACAATGAATAACCTCTGATTTTTATGTCATTGAAATCTGATCAGCAGTAACGAAATTGCAGCAAACTGAAAATCACGCTTCAATCATCACTGGATTAATGCGAATTTATCTCCCTTTAGGAATATTCTAAAGCCAAATTTTGCATTCATTTTGAAAGCTTGTGTTCCCGGTTAAAATTGGAATAAACCAAAATTACAATAGTTGATGGCTGTATGAAACAAAAATTTATTTTTCTAGCATATCCAAAGCTACAAACTGGTGCGTTTCTAAAGTCTCTCAGTATAGTAACACTAACACCAGTTGGGCCTAAGTAGCTCCCCTGAGCTTATAACTACTGAAACATGAGATTATGGAAACGAGATGAAAGACTGATCTTGAAAATTTGACACGGAATCATTTTTTATTACAGTGCATCACCGGAACATTGTTTGTTGAAAAGTGAGTTGGAGAAGTTTGGTACATGTAATATGAAATCTAACAGGCCTCTTGAGATAAAGTGCTGCTCTCGAAATCTTGACACGATGTACATTTTCATGAAATTATGCAAATGAGAAGAAATTGTAAAGTTAAGAAGTTCATACAAAGAGTTGTGGTTCATACAAATGTCTGTATAGAAGTATAGTAAATACAAATATCTGTATAAAACTATAATAAATTAATGCATCTCCCCGAAAAATAGCAGATTTCTTATTTTTTGTTCTCTAAGGTCTAGAATACAAACCAAGAGGGCCATGAGGCCTTGAATCTCTCACATGAGCAATTGGCCCAGTGACTTTGGAGGAGATGTTTAAAAGGTCAGGGTCAGCCCAAGGTCATCATTTGAACAATCTTGGTATTACTAAAGTACATGTACTCGATGTCACATACCAAGTTATAAGGCCCTTGGTCAGTTGGTTCTGGAGAAGAAGATCTTTATATGCTTCGCCATATATGGGTATGACGGTCATGTTGGTTATGTGAGCTGGACCGTTTGAACAAATCTCGTTTCCTCAACCCCTGGAGGCTCTATATGAAATTTGGTTACACTTTGCCCAGTGGCTTTTTAGCAGGTGTTTGAAATTGTGGAAATATGAGATCATGGTCAAAGGTCAAAGAATCACCTTGAACTCTTGTACTCACAAAACTTTATTTACTCATTAAGATGACTGTATATACCAATTTTTAGACCAAAATCTTCAACGATTCCCATAAAATCTGAAGTTCTTGCATTTTTCCATATTTGACCTTGCCGTAAAAATGTCTTCTTATATTTTGTTCTCTAATGTTTAGACTACAAAAAAGAGGGTCGTGAGGCCTTGAATCGCTCACCAGAGCAATTGGCCCAGTGGTTTTGGAGGAGATGTTTAAAAGGTCAAGGTCAAACCAAGGTCATCATTTGAACAATCTTGGTATTACTTGAGTACTCGGTGTCACATACCAATTGCAAGTTTCAAGACCATTGATCAATTGTTAATGGAGAAGAAGATCTTTATGAGTTTTTGCCATATATGAGCGTGGCAGCCATGTTTGTTATGAGCGTGGCAGCCATGTTGGTCATATGACCTGGACCATTTGAACAAATGTTTGTTCCCTCATCCCCGGGAGCATTATATGAAATTTGATTACACCTGGTTCAGTGACTTTTGAGATGTTCGAAAATGAGAGACCAGGGTCAAAGGTCAAAGAATGACATTGACATCTTGTACACATAAATTGTCATGTACTCAATAAAATGACTATTTACATGTTCACCAATTTTTAAGCCAAAATCTTCTACAATTCTCATAAAATCTTAAATTCTAGCATTTTTCCATATAAAAGAACCAGAAAAGGTCATGATTTGAACAATCTTTTTAGTACTTGTGTACTCAATGCTTCATACCAAGTTTCAAGGCCATCGGTTCATTGGTTCTGGAGAAGATTTTAAAGGCTTTTACAATATATGGGCGTGGTGGCCATGTCGGTCATGTGACCGGGACCGTTTGAACAATTTTGCGTTTCCATGAGCTCTGGAGGCTATATTTGAAATTTGTTTACAAATGGAAGAGTGGTTTCAGAGGAGAAGTTGTTTAAACCTGTGGACAGACAGACGACGAGGACGATGAACGACAGAGCCTTGCCATCCTGAAGCTCCCCCGGAGCCGCTGGCTCAGGTGAGCTATAAAGAGTGGCGTGCTGACCAAAAAAAGGTGTTTTTATCAGGAAAGGTCAAAGGGTACCCCCCCCCCCACACACACACACACAAAAGAAACAAACAAAAAAAAAATCTTTGTTGCACGTATTTAGGTCTGAAGGTACTTCAATACATTGAGAAGAGCGTCCCAGCAATTATTTGTTCAAGCTCTCAAATTGTGAGGTAGAATAGATAAAAACAGTAGCTTAGTCTCAAATGTTCGAAAATTTATACGGTGCATGTATACGGGATGCATGTATTAAATAAAGGATAGGCGGGTATACATATATCACACATACAGTATAAAAACTACATTACTATGACAAAGACAGGTATGTAAGTGAAAATTTTCAACCTTGAAACAGTAGACTTCCCTGTGTGTTATTCATAATTTTGCCAAAACATTTAGACACAGTTTACTATTTTTTCCGCTCAACCTGATAGTGTATGAAAGAATTAAAATTATAATTGCTGAGACGCCCTTCTCAATGTATTTATGTACCTTCTGGACTAAATACATGTTCAATATCGATGTTATTGTTTTTAATTTTGAGAAAGAAAATTACCCTTTGACCTTTTCTTATATGAAACCCTTTTTATATCAACAAGTCCTGCATTTTAAGATTCTAAATTGTGCGAAAGAACATAAAGAAGGCATCTACTAAGTTTTGTGAAGACCTGTTGTTGTTTCCGAATTTTATGCAGATTTTTGTATTCACCACAATTCAGTGATTATCATACATAGCTGTATTTCCACACCAACTGGTGAGAACAAATACAGGCAATGCCTCTGTCCAATACATTGGCATATGTATATACTACTATGTATCAGTAGTCATGAAATCCTAATTCTGTATGGGGTGGTCATGGTCGGGTGATGGTGCTGGGTAACTTCCAGTGCCGTGGAGAGGTGGGGGTAGGGGTCCTACTTTTGGACAAAAGTAGGGCAAAGGCCTTCTGTGCTTGCAGTAGGTGTCGGTGGGTGGGGGGTTGTTTGGCCTTTTCGCTCTCCCCTACCATATCACTTCTATCTCTGCCTCTGGGATGGTCGGGTCAGGCGATGGTGCTGGGTAGCTTTCAGTGCCTAGGCGTCCTTCTTATTTGGATAAAAGAAAGACAAATGCTTACCGTGCTTGCAGTAAGTGCGGATGGGAATCGTTTAGTCATTTTTCCCTCGCCTATCATATCTCTTTTTTTTCTCCCTCTCTCAGGGATATAGACTGAAATACTGTCTCAAACTTCGGAGCCGTTAAACCCAAAAAGAGCCAAACAAATGCTTAAAGTGAATACTTGTTTGATGTCTGATTAATATTTATAATGGTATATAGCATTTCGGCAGGTTTCTTAAACAAGAGGGCCAAGAGGCCCTTAATCGCTCACCTGAGCAAAAAGGTTAAAGGTCAAACTAGGGTCATCATTTCAACAAACCTGATAGTTTGCATTATTTCCAAATGGTTCTGAAGAAGAAGATTTTTGAATATTTTTCTATGTTTTGCTATGATTCAAACCCAGGACCCCCTGGGGCGGGGCCATTTTGACCCTGGGGCCATCATTTGAATAACATTGGTATAGGACCACTGGGCAAGAACTTACTAAATTTCAAGCATCTGAATCAAGTGGTTCTTCATATTTTTCTATGTGTTTTTATGGTTCAAACCCAGGACCCCTGGGAAGGGGCCATTTTAGACCCTGGGGCCATCATTTGAAAAACTTGGTAAAGGACCACTATGCAATGCTACTTATCAAATTTCAAGCATCTGCACCAAGTGGTACTGGAGAAGAAGATTTTTAAGTATATTTTAATTTCAAACCCAAGACCCCCCCCCCCCCCCCCCCCCGCCGCAGGGCCATTTTGGATCCCAGGGCCAACATTTACACAAACTTTGTAGGAGTCTACTAGGCAATGCATCATACCAAATTTCAAGCATCAGAGCCAAGTGGTTCTGCAGAGGAAGATGTTTAATTTTTTTTAACGCCAAAAGAAACGCACACAGTTTATGTTCTTTTTTCTCGGCACTATCACTAGGCAAGACCAAATCGATCAAGGCTTAGACTATGATATTCAACCGACTACAGTGCACAAGGAAACTATCATGATTAAAATTTTTCATAAAAGAGTTCTCTCACTTTCTCGAAAAGCATTAAATTCCATTCCAAGAGTTATCTTTCCTTTTCAAATGAAGCATATTATGTCCAGAAATGGTCTTTGATATGCAACTGTTAGAAAAAAACGCTAAATTCATATGAATGTTGTGGTTATTTGTCGTAGACATATCAGAGCATGCATGACCTGCATCCGGGTTTTTATTGTATGGGGGATAATAAACACAATCTACCATTTGTGAAAAGAAACAGTTTTAAAATGACGTTTTATGAATATAAACTTTATTTTGGCTTCGTTTCCTTTTTAATTTAATCGCCGTTATTTGCGGATAGACGTGTTTTATTCAATAATAACGAATGACGAAAAGTGTATTTGCAAATTTCATGACCCGTTTGAGCAGCCGTAAATCAGGCGCATTCGAGTTTTCCAATCGTGTATTTAAAGGTCTAGTATGAAAGCCATAACCGCACCGCGCTTCCGATCTGCCGCGCCAGAAATCAGTTTTCTTTAACAACTGATGTATTTCTAACTAAAATTACAAGGAAACAAACAGTGCTTCCACTAGTGGAAGTCTGGGGGTCTGTGACTTCTAAAACTGAATGCCAGGAAGTCAGTGACTTCCAATTTTTATCATAACCTACCATTTATAAAGTGAATATTGACTTAAATAATGAGTTAAATTTGTTGTAATAATGGTATTTCACCCAAGGAGAAAGCAATATAAATGTGGACATTCTGGAAGAAACCAAGTCTATCCTTCAGCATGTCTTCCAAATGACAAACCTTGGAAGTCATATGACTTCCTGATTTTGATGGTTAGTGTTAGCACTGAACAAAATACAATGAGAACAAAAAAAATACTTTTCGAAGCTGAACAAAAAATCAGACATACCCCTTATCTTTTTTAATTTGTATACTAAGTCATCATAAAATTCTGGTTCCGATAGGCCTTCATGTGAAAGTGATTTTAACCTGACATTGAGTTTTGAAACCAGTTCATTGCATCGGCAATAAAATTTTCTAGATAAGGAATTATTTCGATGCAGGCTTATCTTGATACTCATTCGCTCAATTGCACACACGCTCACTCACGCTCACTCACTCACAAACTCACGAATTCACTCCCTTAGCAATTGGGCCAAACGAAGTCAGGGAAAATCATGAAAATATGAGGCAGAAAAAGCTAAGAAATAGACTTTTAATAAGTGTTCCCCCGGTTACATCTAGCTCCTGGTGAGGTATCGGTATTTTTGCAGTTCAGTCATGCCATTAAATCTCACTTGTGGGAAATAAACTAAGATATCGAAGTTGTATGAAAATGAGTAAGGAAAACATCAGTTTTGGCCATGGTGCCGCATGGTTATATATCTATGCGCCAGTCATTTGTATCCACACACCCCACCTGCAGAAATGGAATTTTTACATTTCAGAGACCTGTGATGATTAGCTGATGGTAACAACCTTGCTCTTATTTCGACCCTATACTACAGAAATTCTCACAGGGTAAAGGACCCCAATCTTAAAACTCCGGCACTATGGAAACAATTAAAATATAATTGCCCTGCACCTTGGTCCGGCTATCCCAGCGCCATTGTATTATTGTAGGCCCGGAACGTCCCGTTACCATAGTCTAGCTGCAGTTGCAGTTATCCGTTGAGGGATTATTGGGTTGCCCTTTATATTAATTCATGTTTTGTCCACCATTTTGAAGGACTTCTTATTAAATCCACAACCCAACAAACTCTATTCGTTTATTGTGTTTCCGTTCATTCCTAGCGCAGCCCATCTTCGTAGGTTGGAGCGAGGATGCAAATGACAGCAAGCCGAATTGACCCGGACGAGTTGAATGGAGGCCGAGTTGACCCAGGAGCCGTGAAGACCCCAGGCTTACAGAAAGCAGGCCGAGTTGACCCGCTTCTTCCATGACATACTATCGTCAGACAATAGTTATAATCGAACTCGACCAAGGCTGATCACGATAATCCTCACTCGGGAATTCATGTTTTGTCCTTGAACAAGACACATTTATTTTACAAAAGTACTGACAATACCCAGGAAGCGATGGATCCGTCCTGACATGACTAAAATGTTGTTCTTTAATAAAAACGAATTTCATCTTCGACAATTATCTTTTTTTAAAGATGTTTCTTGTTAATTAAACGACAGTGCTATGAAATCAGTCAATTTTCAAATAACCTCCCTTTGTATTAAACAAATAGTAATTTTTGAAGACCGACAACGGCTTTGTTTATGCTACACGCTACAGTTTCTTTTATAAATTATTTCATGTGTTGCATTTCACTACAGTATCATTACTGATACAAAGTTTTTCCTTTTCTGTTTGAAAATATCAGAGTTCGAAGGTTTAATGAGTGAACTGTGTGTTTAAGCTTTCTTGATACCTAAGTTTCCTTGTCTTGTTTTTGAAGAATTAAAGACAGCCCAAGAACAAAATGAATTATAGCAAATTTTTTTCTGATAAAGAGATTTACAGTCGCACGTAAATCGTGATTCAAAAAGATTCTGCAGTTGAGAAAATAACCTCTGAAAGATTGCTTGTTTTTGTAACTTTTAATTCTACCCAATCCAGAAAGTGTTGGTTTTTCTCAGAGTGTAAGAGATATTGAGGGTTTTAGATATTCTTTTTCTCAAAAAACGCATGGACACGTCAAACTAACAAGACAAAAATTAGTATTCCTCGATTTCCTTTCGTTGACTGGGCGGTGCTTATTTCTGACCTTACCTTCGGCGAGTATATTTTCTAAAAAGGTATAATGCGGTAATGATTTTATGCTCACTCGCGCAGAACAAAGCTCCTTTACAAAAGGCACGGCATGATCGGAGATCGCACAACAATATCTTTCAACCCAGCATATAGACAGCGTCTAAACAGCGTTGTGACGACGTCGATGCAACGTTATGACATCGGAACAACCTTGAATACACGTCAATTAAGCGTCATAAC
Organism: Ctena decussata; assembly: GCA_963989385.1. Classification (NCBI taxonomy): domain Eukaryota; kingdom Metazoa; phylum Mollusca; class Bivalvia; order Lucinida; family Lucinidae; genus Ctena; species Ctena decussata. The sequence continues at coordinate 7,551,935 of OZ022498.1, forward strand.
GTTGCATCGACATTCCTCCGACGTCGTTTCGACGTAGCGTGCCTCTATGGAAAATATTTATCATTTGCAAGACCGACAGCGTTTACCGGGCAATTTTAATCTGCCAATTATGGGTAACAACTCATGAGCATGCTACTTTACCGATTTTTCATGTGGACTGCTCGATTTTGACATTGAATGACAAGCCTCTAACAGCACCGCCCAGTCAACGAAAGGAAATCGAGGAATAGCAGCTGGCTACTTTTGCAAATTTAATGTACATGTATATACTTTGTGTGCGTTTCTTTTGGCGTTCAGTATATTTCTATGGGCCATTTAGGACCCTGGGGTCATCATTTACACAAACTTTGTAGGAATATCCTAGGCAATGCTACATAACAAATTTTAAGCATCTGAACCAAGTGGTTCTGAAGAAGAAGATATTTGAATATTTTTCTATGTATTTCTATAGTTTAAACCCAGGAGCCCCTGGGGCGGGCCATTTGGACCCTGGGGCCTCCGTTTGAACAAACTTAGTAAAGAACCACTAGACAATGCTACATACCAAATTTCAAGCACCTGCACCAAGTGGTGCAGGAGAAGAAGTTTTTTAAGTATATTTTAATTTCGAACCCAGGACACCCCCTCAGGGCCATTTTGGACCCCATGGCCACTATTTGAACAAACTTGGTAAAAGTCTACTAGACAATGCTTCATACCAAATATCAAAGCCCTAGGCCTAGCGGTTCCAGAGAGGATGTCTTTTAAAGCAAATTGTAGGCGACGGACGACGCACGACGGACACTGACTGATCACAATAGCTCACCCTGAGCTAATATAAGAGAGCCAAGAGGCCCTGAATAGCTCACCTGAGCAAAGAGGTTAAAGGTCATACTAGGATCATCATTTGAACAAACCTGATAGTTTGCAACCATTTCCAAATGGTTTTGAAGAAAAAGATGTTTGAATGTTTTTCTATGATTGCTATGGTTCAAACCCAGGACCCCCTGGCTTGGGGCCATTTTGGACCCTGGGGCCATCATTTGAATAATCTTGGTAAAGGACGACTAGGCAATGCATCATACTAAATTTCAAGCATCTGAGCCAAGTGGTTCTGAAGAAGAAGATTTTGAAATATTTTTCTATGTATTTCTATGGCTCAAAACCAGGACCCCATGGGGCAGGGCCATTTTTGACCCAGGTGCCATCATTTGAAAAAAAAAATGGTAAAGGACCACTAGGCAATGCATCATACTAAAATTCAAGCATCTGCACTAAGGGGTTCTGGAGAAGATTTTAAGTATAATTTCGAACCCAAGACTCTCCGCCCCAGGGTCATTTTGGATCCCAGGGCCACCATTACACAAGCTTTGTAGAAGTCCAACAGGCAATCATACCAAATTTCAAGCATCAGAGCCAAGTGGTTCTGAGAAAGAAGATTTTTAAATATTTTTCTGCCGGGCCGGGTAGCGCAATCGGTAGGGCACCCGACTCGTAAGTCGGAGGTCCTGGGTTCGAATCCCGGTCTGGCCACATACTTTCGTTTCTCCTTCCGCTGATTCAAGAAGGGCAGTTGTCAGTTACTGGCGAAAGTATGTGCACTTAGTACTGGTTAACCGCTTAGGAGGTCTAAGCCTGCCCAGGAATAGTGTGGTTAGGTTAACTGACCGTCCCGACATGACCTTAGTTGTTTACCGTGGACGTTAAGCATAAAATCAACATAAATATTTTTCTATATATTTCTATGGTTCAAACTCAGGACTCCCTGTCGCGGGGCCATTTTGGACCCTGGGGCCATCATTTGAACAAACTTGATAAGGGAATACAAGGCAATTCTACATACCAGATTACGAGCATCTGAGCCAGAAGGTTCTGATGAAGAAGGTTTTTGATTATTTTTCTATGAATTTCTATGGTTCAAACCCAGGACCCCTAGGGCGGGTCCATTTTAGGCCCTGGGGTCATCATTTGAACAAACTTGGTAAACACTAGTAGGCAATGCTACATATCAAATTTCAAGCATCTGAGCCGAGTAGTTCTGAAGAAGAAGATTTTTGAATATTTTTCTATGTATTTCTATGGTTCAAACCTAGCACTCCCTGTTGCGGGGCCATTTTGGACCCTGGGGCCACAATTTATACAAACTTGGTAAAGAGCAACTAGGCAATGCAACATACCAAATTTAAAGCATCTGAGCCTTGCGGTTGTGAAAAAGATTTTTTTAATATTTGCTATGTATTTCTATGATTTAAACCTTAGACTCCCTGTCCCGAGGCCATTTTGAACCCTGCGGCCACCATTTGATCAAACTTGGTAGAGGACCACTAGGCAATGTTACCAAATTACAAGCATCTGAGGCAAGCAGTTCTGTTGAAGAAGATTTTTAAGTATTTTTCAGTTTCGACACAAGACCCCCTGCCCCAGGGCCATTTAGGTCCCTGGGGCCACCATTTGAACAGAGTCGGTAGACGACCACTCGGCAATGCTACGTACCAAATTTCAAGCGTCTGAGCCAAGGAGTTCTGGAGTAGAAGATTTTTTCATTAATTTTTAGTTTCGAACCCAAGACTCCCTGGCCCAGGGCCATTTTGAATCCTGGGGCCACCATTTGAGCAAACTTGGCAGAGGACCACTAGGCAATGTTACATACCAAATTTCAAGCATCTTAACCAATCAGTTCTGGAGTAGAAGGTTTTTAAGTATTTTTAGATTCGAACCCAAGACTCCCTGGCCCAGGGTCATTTTGGATCCTGGGGCCACCATTTGAACAAACTTGGAATAGGACCACTAGGCGATCTTACATACCAAATTTCAAGCATCGGAACCAAGCAGTTCTGGAGTAGAAGATTTTTAAGTATTTTTAGTTTCGAACCCAAGATCCCCTACCCAAGGGCCATTTTGAACCCTGGGGCCATCATTTAAACAAAGCTCAAATAGGACCAATAGGCAATGTTTCATACCAAATTTCAAGCATCTGAGCCAAGTAGTTCTGGTGAAGAAAAATTTTAAGTATGTTTTAGTTTCAAACCCAAGACCCCCTACCCCAAGGCCATTTTGGACCCTGATGGGGCCACCATTTGAACAAAGTTGGTAGAGGACCACTAGGCAATGCATCAGGCCAAATTTCAAGCATCTGCACTAAGCGGTTTTGAAGAAGATTTTTGAATATTTTTCTATGTATTTCTGTGGTTCAAACCTAAGACCCCTGGGGCGGGGCCATTTCGGACCCTGAGGCCATCATGTGAACAAACATGCTGAAGGACCATTAGGCAATGCTACATACCGAATTTTCAGCATCTGAGCCTTTCAGTTCTGAAGAAGAAGTTTTTTTTTATATTTTTCTGTGTATTTCTATGGTTCAAACCTGGACTCCCTGCCCCGGGGCCATTTTAGACCCTGGGGCCTCCATTTGAACAATCTTGGTAGAAGACCACAAGGCAATGCTACATACCAAATTCCAAGCATCTTAAGCAGGTCTGGAGAAGAAGATTTTTAAGTATATTTTAGTTTCGAACCCAAGACCCCCTGCCCCAGAGCCATTTTGGATCCTGGGGCCACCATTTGAACAATCTTGGTAGAGGTCTACTAGACTTTGCTTCATACCAAAAAACAAAGCCCCAGGCCTAGCGGTTTCAGAGATGTCATTTAAAGCAAATTGTTGACGACACACGGCGGACGACACCCGACGGACGACAGACACTGAGTGATCACAAAAGCTCACCCTGAGCCTATGGCCATGGTTAGCACAGTTTCAGCCAAACATTCCCCAAACCCTAATACAGTCACCCCCTGCCCGGTAATGCTACACATGAAATTTAATCTAGACTGGCCTTGTAGCTTTAGAGATATACTTGTTTGAAATTGTTAACGGCGGACGACGGGCGGACGAAGGAGCCTGCCCATCCTATAAGACCCCCACCCCCTCCCATGAGCCTCTGGCTCAGATGAGCTAAAAATAACCACCCACGCGGAAGCATTCTACAGACACAATGAACCATCAAATCCTAAATGTTTGTCCAGCCTGATGACCGCCGAACCACGAGGGACGAGGGACAAAGCCGTAAAGACGGACGCACCACTGGTTATCACATAACCTACCCCGACATACCCAGGATGTCCAAAACGCAAATCTATTGTACAACCTTCTCGTCCCGGATTCGCCAGGATACACCGAGACGAAAAGTGCAGCAGACATTACCTTGGTAGAATAACACAGGTAAAGCTTGTAACTTTTTTTTGCATGAAAAAAACAACAGCTATGCGATTACGAGCAGTTACTGTAGTATTGGCTTTACGTATCTCGTTATGTTTATGTCTTATGTTTATGTAGTAGGTCTCTTAGGGGAAACTTCTCTACTGAGCCGCGACACGACAAAACAAACAAAATGGCAGGTGCGCCCAGCAAAGACTCAGATCAGCCTGGACAGCCGCCCAGTCTGATCAGCGTCTTCGCTTTGTGCTTAAAGGGTAGCTAAGGGTCTAAGCTACCTCCACGCAGACAGCGAATACTCTGATCAGACTGGGCGGATGCCCGAACTGATCTGAGTCTTCGCTGGGCGCACAATTTAACGTGACTGAAATCTCTGCCTTTACAAAAGCCGCGACACGAGAAAACCAACAAAGTGGCATGTGCGAAGACTCAGATCAGCCTGAGTGAGTGAGTGAGCTCGGGTTTAACGTCCCACCAACAACGCGGTCATGTAGAGACGGGACCTTGGTTTATAGTCTCAGCCGAAAGACCGGAGAAGCAGGGGATCGATCTTGCGACCCCTGGGTTGGTAGTCCGGAGTGTTATCCACTACATTGCAGCCGCTCCTCTGCAATATGATGCGCAGTGGCAGTCCAATACGATGCGCAGTGGTAGAGATGCAAAGCGAACTGGCATATACATATATATATGGCATGAAACTGACCTAGACTTAATACCTATGGACCAAGATCTAACCGAAGATAGCTCTCCCGACAATCCCTTGCCAATCACGTAAACTGTAAGATGCCGATGCTAGACCGACGCCGAGGATGCCGAGGCGAGAGCTATAGCTCTTCCTTACTTTCTGACGGGCAAGATGAAGAAGGAAGAAGAACAAACTGACCGCGAGGCATGTAATGTTGCTTTTTTATGAATTTATAGGAATTATATTTCATAAACCATGTCTTGGGCTTACCAAACGTACTTTTCGATTGTCTCAATCAATATGATTTGCAGCGGTTAATGTTGATGTTTAGCCATAACTATGTTTAGCATGAAAGTAACCGATGACATAGAATAATGATTTAAATTGTTGAATTTCACCAGGAAACGTCTGATTGCTACTTTTTTCTAAACTCAGGGCCTCTCCCTTACTATTGATGACTATAGTTTCTATAATTGAGTCACGACACGAAAAAAACAACAAAGTGGCATATGCCGCCAGCGAAGACTCAGATCAGCCTTGGCATCTGGCCAGTCTGATCAGAGTCTTCCCTGTCCGCATGGAGCTAGCTTAGACCCTTGGATACCCTTTAAGGAAAGACTTTGACCCGACAGGGCGGATCCCCAGGCTGATCTGAGTATGTGCTGGGCGCACATGCTACTTCGTTGGTTTTCTCGTGTAGCGGTTCAATGCAGCACGACGCCGGATAGAACAAGTTGATTTCTAAATGTTATTTAGTATCTGTACAATGTTCTGACAAATGTTACGAACAGAATGACCGTGTAGATTCTGATCAGACTGCTACAGTAAGAACAGCCTGTTATGGGTAACGTCACTTATCGTTCCATAAAAAGGGGTCTTGGAAAAAAAAAAGAATGCATATTAATACAAATGCCTCGTTCTGCGACATTTGACTACGGCTTACACTGGTTATTTCTGCAAATAAATAATTTAAGCTGAGAGAAAAAAGATTTAAGCTGAGAAAAATAAACCACTTTCATTTTTGCCGCCCTTGTAAATTGGATTAACTCCTAATGGAAGAATTTGCTGCCCTAAGATTAAATTCCTTCTTCCAAGAGCGGACCTAATTTTGGGGTTTCATGGCATATGAAAACAAACGGACGTTACAAAGGCTGTGTGACCTACTCCCTTTGGAAAAATGACGGTAAAAACTTGTACTCATACGCCTTCAGTCAAATCAGACACCCCTGGCATTGAACCTCTTACAACAGTGATGTAGAAGAGCTCATTGTATAAATTTACATGTATATTGAGGGCCTCATGGAAGATTAGCTTATATACATATGTATGTGCTAAATGTTGTAACCCTAATTAAATATAAATAAAGTCTTTACTTGCTTACTTACTTACTAGGCATTGATAGGTTACTAGTATTTCTGTACGCCTATCATTTTTCGTTTTCAATTTAATGTGTCTGTGTACACCTCCATGTGTTCCGCAATTTCGAAAGGGGAACAACTATCGTGTCTTCCTGTTTGCATTCTCTAGACAACGAATACCTTCTGAAGTGGGGTCTACTCTTAAACGAAAGAATTTGTTCCCGTGGGAGCACCCGTGGGAGCAAATTCTTTCATTTAAGAGTTGGCTCCAGTTGAAAAGGGAGGCAAAAATAAAAATGACAGTTTCTTTCCCTGAAAATTTACCCATACATCTCAATCTGTATTTGTTAATTGTTTTATCTCCAAATATATGGTCACACATACATGCCATATTGCTGCATTATGCACTGGCTGTATATCTAAAGATCTTTTGAAACAGCGCAAGGCATCATTGGTGTTTCCGGCCTGTCTATGTATCCATCCAAGCAAGTTAAGAGCAGTGTCCCTGTGGCCAAGACCGCTGTCCTCAAGAAGTAAAATCTCCATGAACATAATGTAGACAGGTCCTAAACCAAAATCAAATTCTGTGTAGTATAGGTAAAGAAGAAAATATAAGAGGAATTTTCCGTCCACCACAGCCCAATCATACCAGTAATCCAGAAGTTCACTTCTAGTACCATCAGGCATCCCTGCTGATCGATACATCTCATAAATTAGAGCTTCAGGGATCAGTCTTTTTTCGTCTGGTAGAAAGACTACACACGGTGCGGTGTTGTCCGAGATAAAATCATAAAAGTCTTGTTCTAAAGTTTTCATAACTATCTCTGGGGTGCCACCAGGAGATGGCTTCTTTCTACAGTGGCAAATTGATACTGCATACGAGGTCAGGCTTATTACCTCCAGCAAATAGTCCAAGATCTCGAACGCTACATCCTTGAATTCCAACATATACATAAACGTTGCCTGTTTAAGTCTTGCTGAGAGAACATCAGAAACCTCGCGTAGTTCATACCATCTGTTGCTAGCAACGTATTTCCACAGCGATTCTGTGTCCGAGCTAGTTGTAGCATGATTCACCAATACGTCAGACATTAACGAAAGTTCTATATATGGCAACACCATTACCAATGCCATTACTGTTTCTCCTTTTGTATGTTCAGTGAAAGCGTCCAATTTTCTCATTTCTTCAATGGTAGCTAAAAGAAATGGACCAGCTTGTGCCACCTGGCAAGTCGCACCTTTTAAAACTAGATTTCGTATCATCATTGCATGACTGGACGGTCGTTGATACAAATTTAGTTTCATTATCTCAGCCTGATACTTGTTTGTCGGTGTGTGAACAGTATTCAGACATTGTGCTTTTAAATAGTCACCGAACTCGTCTGAATTAATCTGGAGTAGGTACTGATAATCTGCTGTCACAAGTTTCTCTAAGGCGTGCTGGAGTTGGTTTAAAACCTTCTTTTGTACGCGCCCTTCAAACATATTTTCTTCTGGTATGAAATAATTTGGACACTTTCCACTGTTGGCCCAATGCAGAAGACAATGTAAACAGCCTTGAAGACAGGCCAGGAGCTTGTCTGGGGTCCATAGACTAGCCGGTGTGTTTTCTATCATGTAAAATAGGCAGGTTTTTAAATGGTATGACGTAACAGACTCTCCTTTAATCAGGTGTGGTAAGACACCCTTTTTAATCATTTTTAACAAAACATAACACTTATATTGTGTGCCATTAAATGACCGAATAAGAGTACGCTCTTGAAGTGATAAGGAGATCCGCCATTCTTTCTCAGTTTCAACACTGAAAGAGTGTCCAACAGGCACGACAAAAAATCCATATGCTTTCATCGTTTCAACCATTTTTGTAGACGGCCATTCGCGTCCTGTTATCCTTTTGAACCAAGGAGAAGCTGCATCTGGCCAGCGATTACCTCTATAAGCCTGTACCATATCAACAGCAGCATAGCCTTCACGTGCAGGAATAGTAAAGGCTGGTCCGTGAATTTCGTCTCCCAAGCTCGCTATGTAGTATCGTTTGGAAATAACTACTTTTCTTTCATTATCCAAACTTATTTCGTTTGGTGGTATGCCTATATCGGGAACAATGTCTGACTGAAGCTTTCCATCAAGCGCAACTTGCAGCTTAGTGTAACCGGGCTTAGTAACAACATCAGTGACCATTAAAAGACTGACAGGCTCATGAGGACTTAGCTCTGATTCATCCTGAACTACTTTCCAGTTATCCTTGGAAATCAAACGATCAACATCTGACTGCAGACCTAGGGTTGTTGTGCCCTCGGAAGAACTGCCAAAGATATAACAACTCGCGCTTATTCCAAATATTTGCCTTTGAAGATACGTGAGCAGTATTTCACTGGTTACAGATGTTTGCGTAGAGAGCTGTCGTATCTCCTCCGAGGCGCCAATGCTGTCCAGAATTTTCCCAACTCTCATTGATAAAGACTTGCAATAGGTGGGAACAATAGTTGGTATCTCCATTTTGTCTGAAATGAAAGAAAAGAACCTGTGTACTATGTATACATGTTCATACACTGTGTACGGGACCGTTAGAAAAACTACTTAATAAAGTTCATTTATCCCACTGAACACACACCATTGTCTCAACATTGAATCAGCGTTTGTTCAATGTTGATTCATCGCTGTATGTCTAGTAGGTTATCTTTTAAATTCAGCCTCTTCGTCAGAAAGAAATGACATATGCAAACAGCGCATGTCCATTCAGTCTTCATGACACTTAAGAAGAAAATAGGGAGAAGATCAGTTTCGAGTTGACGTGATTTACATGTAGTTCAGGGTTGTTCATGGTTACAAAGGACTTCTTCGCGTAACAGCGTACTCAATGACTTGCTGTTACTCCGGCAGAAAGACGAACACACACTGTGGTTTTTTGTCACAACACTAAAACTGATGGATGGATGGATGGATGGATGGATGGATGGCTTGCGATTATTTGTCCTTATTAACAGTATTTCAGTCATACCAGGATGATAGGTGAATGATAATGGAAGGCTGTGTGCAATGTAACACCGTTTACGATTGATATTCGCCTCTGGCGGAGCTCGAGACCGGGACCGCTAGATCAGCAGGCTAGCACTCAACGTACTACGCTACCGGGATTCCCCTAAAATTGAGGAGCCCCGGTTGCTCAGTGGGTTAAGCGCTAGCCTGCTGATCTAGCGGTCCCAATTTCGCTTGACGGACGCGATAATATTTTCAATTGTAAAAGGGGTGCTGTTGCATACAGCCTTTCATTATCTGCCTCCCATCGTCCTTATATGATTGCAATACTGTTGAAAAGGACGTAAATCCCAAGTCATCCACCCATCCCCCTAAAATTGAATCCAATAATTTGCACGTTAATTTTACAAATCCACCAAGTGTCGCAGTGCAGATCTTCTAAGGAGCAGTCTAATCTGGGTCTGCATATCTACTTTATTATGTTGTTCTAGACTAGTAGCTTTACATGATTAGTATTGGGCAATTTAGGTACAGTTCCTGTTAGTATAGCACCGTCTAGCACTTATTTGGCTACAGGTAATATTATGTAGCCAAGTTAGCGCCAAAGAGCTAGTTCGCCGCGTGGCGAAGTCGGTAGCGCGTCTGACTCAAGAGCCAGAGGTCCCGGGCTCGATACCCGGTCCAGCTACTTACTTTCGTTTCCCCTCCCTCTGATTCAAAGTTAACTGGCGAAAGTATGTGCACTTAGCACTGGTTAACCGCTTAGGAGGTCGAAGCCTGCCCAGGAATAGTGTGGCTATGTTAACTGACCGTCCCCACATGACCATAGCCCTTTACCTTGGACGTAAAGCAATAACACAACAACAACAATACAACGAAAAGAATAAATTATTAACACTTACTGTTTACGGTCTTCAAATGGCCACTGATGAAATTCTGATTGCTTATTAAGTTGTGTAGACTGCTTTTATCATGGTGACCGTCTTATTTTACACATGACAACCAGTCACCTGTATCGATTTTGTAGCCGATATTGAGCTCTTACCTGCTCCAGTAATTTCCGCTAACCTGCATAAGATGTGTATAATGGATACATTCGGCATTATCGCGCGGGTAAGCCCGATGCAGTGTTACTCTAGGCACGTTCGGCATAATTACTGGGGTTATTCCGAACTATACCGGTGTATCCGTCGAGCTACTAAAAGACATATTTTACACATAGTCCGAGGAATACCTAGATATTGCTCAGGTTTAGCCAAGTATGCGAACGTGCCCACTAACAAGGGTGACAACCTACGTCATATCGCTGACGCCATAATCGTTTTATCAGCGGCCTTAATAAGGTAGGTGTTTTGCATAATGAAGGCTTGGCAAACACTAGTACTGAAACAACCAAATATCTAGTCGACCTGGTACCTATAGATGTTTTAGACTCAATATTACCAGAATTCACCATAAAATACTTGCTTAATTTGCACTACACCACAGTGATCTGTATCGACTCTGCCTTAATGCATGTTTATCTCAGCTGTCCACATCAAAAATTATAGTGAGGTATTTTATAATTTCTCACCCTTTAGTTTAAACATATTATTTCAACAAATCTCAAGTGTACATATATCTAATACGCATAATAAATAGGATTAGAACGGAAGCATGCGCTTATTTGGTTCTTCTCCTGCAAATGAATACAATTTTACAAATAATGGCGAATTTCTCACCCTTTGAAGAATCATGCCCTATGTATCTGGACCATATGTAGATGTAAGCACCGACTCTCCTTTTTATCTTGTGTTAAAATCCTGTCTCTTATATGTTACAAACGGAAAATTTGTCAGAGTTTCTTCAAAATGGCCGTCGAATGGTTAATTCTGTCACGCGCGCTATGACGTAGGTTGTTACCCCTGCACTAAGTAAACTCCGGTTTGTCCTCCTAGAAGGATAATAGTTCAGAATAGGGTTAAGTCGGGTAAATTTGGACAGCATTTAAATTCGGACAGTGACAATGTTTCCTTTACATGTCAGTTGTTTGGAATTAAAACGAAAATAACTAGGCAAACGGTGAAAATCCTGATGAGACGGCTCATTATGAGCTCATTATGAGCCGTCTCATCTGGATTTTCACTGTTTGCAATGGTATGTCCGAATTTACCCGATGTCCGAAGTTCCTCGACTTGACCCTCGTTACGTACTAAGATGAAACAAGATGAGCTCCCAACACTGAGCAAGAACAACTGTTACAGTGAAACGCAGGGACAAAAGAAGTCTAACAGTTGCTCTATCAACATGAAATATTTTTTTTGAGGTATCGCTGCAACCTTCTTACTACTGTTTCGTCATTGTATATGATCTAGATTATACGGCTTAGAAAAATTAAACGTCCTTGAGTTTCTCATAAAAAAAAGATTTGAAAAAAAAATATCTAGGTCGTTGGCAACCAAAATGATCTATTTTCGATATCAAAGACTTCATTACATGGTAAAAATACAAGGTACATGCCTTTAATAGATTGTAAAAATAAAATGTAAGGCAAGAATTCCATTCATTGTCTCGCTGTTGCGTAATTTTATTGCTCGACGGGGAACCGGAAACGAAAACTGTATTTTTATGGAGAGGCTTGTCATTTTTGTATTATTTATTTTTTCCCCAAAAAAACCTTGTTACTCCCTTTTTCGCCATTTATATGATACAAAAAAGCACATCAACCGATATAGTATCATAAATTTTGAAATCTGTACCGGTTTTATAATGAGATTCGTGCTTTGATGATTTTTACCAACGGTAGGACAATGGAGACTTTAAACTCCGATGTGCCCGACATAATATTTGTTTTCAAGATCATAACTCTCACCCACAGTATTGGTTGGTTGCTTGCTTGCTTTTGCTTTAACGGCTCTTTGAGACAGCATTTCAGCCTTTAGTGTGCCGCCTCCCAGAGAGAGAGAGAGAGAGAGAGAGAGTAATGTCTTTATTTGGTGAGGGTAACTCGGTTGGCGAGAGAAAAGATATGCAAACAACCCGCAACCGCACCTACTGCAAGCACAGTAGGCCCCTTACCCTACTATCATCCAAATTATTAGGACGCCCTAGCGCTGAAAGTTACCCAGCCAAATCGCTCGACCGCACCCCCCCCCCCCCCCCCCCTCACCCACAGAACATGAGTCCATTAATCATTTGAGTGGTGTCTGGTTTATTTATGTATTTTCGATCATCTGTTTTTATTATTATTATTTACATTGCAGGAAACTTTATCAAAACAGGTCTCCGGCATCTGATGGGGGTTTTCGCTTTTTACGTCTGTTTTTTAATGGGACGGCAAATGTGGTCTGGAAACCATCTTGATTTTTTTTAAAAATACATGACTCTATTGCTGACATGCCTAGCCCCTTCAAGGGCGGTAACTCAGATGTTGTTCAGTTATTTATATGCCAACACATCAACAAAAACATTGGTCGTGACCAAAAATGTATGTTGTGACACCTCATTAAACCGTCTCGCCGAGACGGTTTAATGAGGTGTCACAACATACATTTTTTATTATGAAATCCTGATAATTATCCTCAAATTATCCCCGTTATTCCTTTATATCTGTAGCAGTGCTTGTGCACGCAGTTGTTACGAGATAGATACTTTATATCAGCAGGAGAGCATTCCAGGATATCCGCTCAGCTGTCTCCAAGAGACCCTCTTCACCCCGCCCCGACCATCCCATAAAACAAACTGTCAAGGTTTATAGTCAAGAACCTCGTACTACTTGAGCCAATCTACGTTCACTTAAGTTCACAACGGCTATACAAAAACAGGAAAAGGGGACGTAGGCCGTATGCAGTCAGTGGAAATTCAGATCAGCCTGCCTCTCGCAGCAGTCGGATCAGGGCCTTCTCTGTTCTAGTCGCTATCTATGGATCCTGGGAAACAGAAGCCTTGCACCAGTCTAACGCAAGTCTTCTCTCACACGTCTGGAAACAGAAGCCTTGCATCAGTCTAACGCAAGTCTTCTCTCACACGTCTGGAAACAGAAGCCTTGCATCAGTCTAACGCAAGTCTTCTCTCACACGTCTGGAAACAGAAGCCTTGCATCAGTCTAACGCAAGTCTTCTCTCACACGTCTGGAAACAGAAGCCTTGCACCAGTCTAACGCAAGTCTTCTCTCACACGTCTGGAAACAGAAGCCTTGCACCAGTCTAACGCAAGTCTTCTCTCACACGTCTGGAAACAGAAGCCTTGCACCAGTCTAACGCAAGTCTTCTCTCACACGTCTGGAAACAGAAGCCTTGCATCAGTCTAACGCAAGTCTTCTCTCACACGTCTGGAAACAGAAGCCTTGCACCAGTCTAACGCAAGTCTTCTCTCACACGTCTGGAAACAGAAGCCTTGCATCAGTCTAACGCAAGTCTTCTCTCACACGTCTGGAGGCGTATAAATACCTCTCTAAAGGTGATCAGTTTGGGCAGAAAGTTACGTTACATGTATTTGTATGAGTCTCCTTTCTTAAATCGGTCTTTCTCACACTGGTCTGGCATTCAACACAGCGAACGAGGGCAACGTACTATAAAACTTATTGTTTTCTCATATCTCTTCGATTAATTTCAAACTATTATTCTTACGGACCCGGCAGTTTGCTATACCTCTTAGTCAGACCAGATTTTTGAAGAAATTCCATGTAGTATAAATGCAGTGCTTAAATCAGTTTCTTTACCTATTCGTTGCATAGACATTGTAGTCCAAAAATTGTTTTCAAGCATTTCTTGAATATGCATATGAATTCAGTAAAACTTTTGATTCCTATTTCAAGAGCCGGGGATCGGATGGTCCGTGAGACTATACTTCTGAAACAAACTTATCCTGATGAGCGGAACAAGCAAGATTCCTGTACGTTGTCTTCGTTGTCTGTGTTGAATGCCAGACCCGTGTGTTTCTACAAATAATTCGAATTGACACGATTTAGAGAGCATTCTTATACTTACAACGTAAGCAAGTACTATTCCGCTAGAGTTGTTTCCTTTATCCGTCAGAGGACTTTATGGTACTCCACAAAGCTCTTTATGATGGTTAACCATATACTTCAATTGAACTGAAGTGGTGGTAAACCATAACAGAGTTCCTTAAATTTTTACCAGAAGATGTCAACACATGTCTAAAAGATAAAGCATGATGAAAAGCCAACCCGTTTCTAAGTTCTTCTGGTATGATGGCTGGCCAAAACAGTGGCAAAAATCCTCCAGTACTTTTCTTTAGACAGTCTGGGGACTTACGGTTTTCCATCACGCACATTTGCGATGGTCAGCCATAACTCTTACATTTTTCAGTCCAACTCACTAAAATGGCAATTAAACCCACTGGCAGTGTTCAGTTTGATTTGTCTACACTTAAAATTGATATTTTGTCCAGCCCTTAACTATTCTCAGTATGAGCAGTCTGTATTTTGGTTACTTCTGCAGAATTATGGTCACTATTAGGCAAACATTGCTGTGCATTTGACTTGTTTTATTTCATCGAAAAATACAAGTTTACTTTCTATTTTTTATAAAGTGTTACGATCAAAATTATCTACAATGCTTCCTTTTTGTTACGGATGCTAACTGAACAAGTTACTCAAGGTTTTTCCCCAGTTACTCGACAGAAAAGTACTTGGGTTTTTTGCCTTTGTTATGGTCAGCCATAACACCAGAAGAAACCAACGTTTCCATCACGTTTCATCCTTCGAACTTGTAGTGACATCTTGTGGTAGAAAATTCAGTTATTATGTTATGGTAAGCCATCATGTCAGTTCATTTAAAGTGCATGGTTAACCATCACAAATATGCGTGATGGAAATCCTTAAGTCCCCAGGCTGTTAAATAAAGTGATATATTGAAAATTTCATACAGTTTATTGATCTGTTATTCAGAGCAGGCTCTTTTGATCGAAACTGTTTCTACCAAATAGAAGTAAAAAGTGTAATTTTGGAAATAAAGCGGGTCTAATAGACAACACTGAATATTTACCTTGTAGGCTCTTTTGCTCGTAACTGTTTCTACCAAATAGAAGAAACAAGTGTATTTTTAGAAATAAAACGGGTCCAAAAGACAGCTATAGTTACCTTATTTTAGCCATATTTCTGCAGAAATACATGCACCCAAAATATAGGCTCTTTGTACTGTTAAAAACTATGGACTGGTCCAAATATCTATTTTAAAGATAAGTCGGTCATATTGAATTAATTTCAATTTTAGTGTTTAATGATCTGGACTTGAAAGGGTAATGGCTGACCAACACCGATGTGCCTGATGGAAAACCATAATAAGGCCCCAAGAACCAGAACCACAGGACTGTGTCTGTACGCGTTAAGGTGGTTGTATCCTGTGAGGGAAATCATCTGTTCCATTATCGTTACCGTATGCCCCCACCCCTCCTCCCCTCCTGCTTAAGGTTCCGCAGTACACTTCGGCCATTTTGGACCATATTTCTGCATAAAATCACATCTAATCACAGCCCAAATAAAGCAAATTTTTGAAATAAAAGTGGCTCTTTCTCCTAGGTATAATGAAACTGTATCTCTAAATGTACAGAATGCTATTGTAAAAGGTACCTTTGAAGTGTTCTCATTTTTTTTCGTTTTTCTCTCACATGGTCAAAATTTGTCTAAGTCCATTTTATACAAGAAAGTGTTGATATTATCCCTGTGATGTCACATGATATTATTCAAGCATTACTGAGTTTGTCCTCCTGAACACACTGTTCACCCAGATGCAACAAGTTGGTGCCCATGCCAAAACATGCACATATAAGTTTATGGGGAAAATGCACTTTTTGAAGTGCATGCTACTATTATTTGTCTGTGTATTGTTACAGAAGTGCTAGGAATTTGCCATCAGTGTTGAGGGCAGCAAGTTCCAGCAGCTAAGCCTGGGCAAGTATTTGAAACTGTGGGGGCTTCGAGCCTAATGTGAAGCCATATATCAGTTATGAATCATTCTTTCTATTCTGTAATGTTAACTATTCAATATAATGATTAAAACGTCCATCTCTGTGATTTACTTGTCTTTTAAAAATCATGTTATAACAAGTGATAAACAGCCTAGACTTCTCATTTGCTCCTTACTTGGAGCCCATTACTCCATTTGTTTGGCTGGGCACTCCTTTTTTCAGAGAATAGTCCACTCTTGATATCTGAAAGTCAAAGTTCATCTCAAACTACTGGTAGCTCAAAGTCAATTTTCTGATCCCGGAAAATATAATTTTGAGATACCAGTAGTTTATAATAACAGGAGATGAAATATGTCCAAACCATTTTCTTTGATTTAAGAGGGTACTTTGAAATATCAGTGTTTGAGATAACAAGAGTTAACTTAACTCTATCGTAAAAACTGCATTATCGTAAAAACTGCATTATGGGACATCTACGTTTTCCCAGCTTCTGTAAGCAACTCTTATTTCAACACTCTTATTTCAACATCCTACTGAAAACCCTGGAGGGATTTTCTTTCTGTTCACAGGGGCCGAAAATGCCGAGCCCTATTGTCGATGGAAATATCATTAAAATCATGCAGAATTGACAATGTTTAAAAAACCCAAGGTTTGGGAAAAAGGCAACATTCTCAAAATACTTGGAAAAGCTCTGGCACATACATGTACATGTACTACTTAAATCAATATAAAAGCTTAATCTTGTCATGCATTTTGCAAATTTAAAGCCTATTGTATTTCTTCCAATAAATCTCTCTAATAAACACTCCTTCCCTTATTTTTCTGTAAAGATTGACAAAATAACAAAGAGATTGGCTCCAGACCACCATTTTTTATTCATTGACATAGTTTTGTCCAGAGAGTTTCATATATCGACCCTAGGACTAGCACTGCCCCTGGCATTTATTAAGACACATACAGTACTTTCTCAGTAAGGTGCCATTATGGATAGCTAATTATGGAAGTTCTTTGCGCGTTTGTTTTTCGTATAAAATTGTATTGTCTCTCATACCTGCAGGAGGGTTTTTATGGCCCTACCAAACATTTATCACCTAATGCAGCGAGAATAAACAAGAGGCCCACGGACCACGAAGCTCACCAGATCTCTAGCTAAAAATTGCTATCACATTTGTATAGGCTTGAAATTTTACAGGTAATACAAAATATACAACTACAAAGTCTCAGTCTGAGTTTGTTGAGTTGATTACAAAATACATAGCTATTTTCCACATTTGATTGTCGTGACAACAAAAAAAGATCATTTTCAAAGGAGTTTTGCTATCTTTTCCTTTTGGTTGCCATGGCAACTGATCGAAATGAGCAGTGTGCAGAAAAAATATAGGGCTAATAGAACACCACTCAAGGAATATTTCTGAAAATGTAAGCTCAGACTATCTGCAATGGCTTAGCAATGAAGCCCATTTTTTATTTTTCCCCATTATTAATTGCCATACCAAACATGTCCTTTGAACGATGACAATCGAGAACATAAAATCTGTAAAGGCTAATACAATTAGTATGTCTATGAAGTCTCTGCCTCATAGAGCATATGGTTTCCGAGGAGATGATTTAAGTTTGTTTGTTTTCTTCTTTCTTTTTTTTCATTTGGTTTCCATGGCAACCAATAAAAAGAGTAATGGGCCAAAAAGCATATAGCTGATAGAAGACATATCAAGGAACATTTCTGTAAAAGGTTTGTAAAAGTATCTGCAAAGGCTTGGCAGTAAATGCCATTTTTCAGTTTTCCCTATTATAAGTCTATGGGAACTCTAAGTTGCCATAGCAACCAAACTAAAGAGCCAATTTTTCAGAAAAAAAACACAAACTTTCAATCCCCAAGCCCAAGGATGCTACAGATGAAATTTGGGCCAAATCGGTCCAATGGCTTCAGAGTAAATAATTTTTAAGTAATTTTTCTTTAAATTTTTGCATTTTGGTTTCCATGGGAACCAATAAAAAGAGCAATTGGCCAAAAAACATATGGCTGATAGAAGTCTTCGCAAGGAACATTTCTGTAAAAGTTCTGTCAAAATATCTGCAATGGCTTGGCAGTAAATGCCATTTTGCAATTTTCCCCATTATAAGTCTAAGGGAACTCTAAGTTGCCATAGCAACCAAACTAAAGCGTCGACTTTCATAAAAAACAAAAACTTTCAATCCCCCAGCCAAAGGATACTACAAATGAAATTTGGGCCAAATAGGCCTAGTGGCTTCAGAGGAGACGTTGTTTGAAAGTGTTGACGGACGACGTCATACGACATACGACGACGGACAACTGCTTATCCTATAAGCTAAGCTCCCCCGGAGCCTTCGGCTCTGGTGAGCTAAAAAATCTGATGAATGAGCTTCTGGAATCAAAGAATGAAATTAGCAGACTCTGTTCATGTGCAGTTATTTAAATTTGCAACTTTACTGCCCATATACCCTGCCCAGAAAGATTGGATAGAAAAAAAATGAATTGGATGAAAATGTCAGCTACAAACAATCCCCATAAAGCACCTACTGCAAGAACAGCAGAGCCTTGTCCCAACATTGGCCAGTACCAGCAGTACTCCCAGTGCTAAAGGCTGTCTTGGCATCTTCGCCCTCCCATTTATCTCCAAGTGTTAGAATTAATACTATATTTGTGACATGAAATTAAAACTGTCCATAGAATGGATGTTTTCATATATTCTCCCCTATTTCAATTGTTCTGTGTACAACTGGATATCCGGAGTGTTTGACAGCTATGCTGTGATACATATACTTGCTTGTAGACATTTAAGCCTTGCATTTGTGATATTGAGTCAGAAACTTGATTCATGAAAAATCTCATGCTATAATTTAGATACAGAGTTTAAAAAATAAATTTCACAAACATGTGGCTGAAACAGAATATGTTAGTATCATGCATCTAAATCCATTTGATAAGACAGTTATAGATTTTTTGGTGGATTGTTTTTGAAGAGAACCCCCCCCCCTCCCAACCCCCCTTCCCTCCCCCATTCTTGAAGCTGAAAAAATAGTGATATCACTCATTCAATGACACATCAACGTATAAATTTATACAGTCAGAGAAAGGCTGCAACAGGCAAAATTATGCAGCCATTATAACGATGGTAATACCATTTTAGCTACCTATACAAAGTGGTTGTTGACCGAGAACACGGCAGCAAAAATTTGTGACCAGTAACGATGAACGATACTATTTGTTAGTGGCTGTCGACAGAGCTGAAAGTGCTGTTGATTATCTCTGTCAACAGCCACTTTTGCATGTATGGCTAAAGAATGTTTCGGTCGACAGCGCTGGTAGGAAAATTGGTATTACCCACTTTTAAATGTGGAATATTCAACCTGCATATCAAAGATATTTTTCAGGGTTATTCCACAACATATGTCTAAACAAACAGACAACCAAATCCACATACCCACCCACACACCAAATTTTTGACAGACACATGATGCATACTGACATATGTGGTCAGAAGAAACAATGCTGTTTGCTATAGGACTTTATAAGATTGTAAATATGGCAACAGTTTCACAGGTAACTTCCACAGGTGAAATAGGTATTAAATATAAGGCCAATAAAATGATATGTTTGTTTTCAGTAACATTTGATTTCCAATATAGATGGTATATCAGACTCGTTTTATATAAAAAAAACTATATTGAGACAATAGGGAGCCAATATGGATGACTAAGGGAATACCCAAGAAATCTTTCCAAACATGTTGGTGTTGCAGTGGAAAAACTCTAGACATCACTGACTTGCCTGAAACATGCAACTTTTTAATGTAAGCCTAAGCAGGGTATATGTCAACACTTTCTTGTATAAAATGGACTTAGACAAATTTTGACCATGTGAGAGAAAAACGAAAAAAATGAGAACTCTTCAAAGGTACCTTTTACAATAGCATTCTGTACATTTAGAGATACAGTTTCATTATACCTAGGAGAAAGAACCACTTTTATTTCAAAAATTTGCTTTATTTGGGCTGTGATTAGATGTGATTTTATGCAGAAATATGGTCCAAAATGGCCGAAGTGTACTGCAGAACCTTAATGGGTATCAACTATAATTATCCTGTAAAAGTAGTTCACTTTTAAGGGAACTTGTTTCCTTTAACGGTAGATCCCATTTTGGAAGAATAATCTCTTTCAGGATATCAGAGTCCCGGTAGCTCAGTAGGTTAAGCGCTGGCCTGCTGATCTAGCGGTCCCTGGTTCGAGCCCTGCTGTAGGCGCGGATCTTTTCAATCTAAACCGCGTCCCATTGCACACAGCCTTTCTTTCATTATCACCCAATCATCGTCAGAATCAGAATTTAGAATCAGAATTGTTTACCGGTGATACGTCCAAGGACAATCATTCACCAGGACCTGTGAATCAGGTTAGCTAGTCCCTAGCCCTTATAAGAGAAGTAAACTTAGTAACTAAAAACTTAGTAATCGTCCTGATATGACTGAAACACTATTAAAAAGGACGTAAAATCGCAAGTCATCCACCCATCAGGGAAGTAAACAAGAAGTTTTAAAAGTTGCAGAAATGAGCCGCGGCACGAGGAAACCAACCTGAGTGGCTGCTCGGGCTGATCTGAGTCTCGCTGGGTGCACATGCCACTTTGTATGTTTAATCGTGTCGCGGCTCAAATAAGAGGTGTATCTGTTATGAACCATTTGGCAATCACGATCCATTTGGCGATTTTTCAGCATTCCCAATTGGGGCACTCCATTTTAAAATTGACGGTCCCGTCTCTTGTGCCAGAACGGGAGAAGAACGGGGAAAAACTTTCACGGGAAAGAAACTTTCAGACTTTATTAATTAGTGTGAAGACAAGTGCGTTAGAAATCATACGAAAAAATGTATAGCTGATAATAATCGGCTTAAATTCGGTTGCTAAATACCGGAATATTTAAAAACACCGGGATATACCAAACCACACCGGAATACATCCCAAATATACATCGTTATTTACCAAAATACACATTGATATTAAAATATACTTAATACTATCAAAAACTGTTGTTGTTTAGCAAATACATGTACATGCTAGCAAGTGATTGACCCAACCCAGCTTGCAATCTGCAATATGATACCCCATACGTTAGTCTATTTATTCTCACTTCCGATCCAAAAATAGCAAACTATGAGATGGGAATAGTGCTTATTATACCTATTCTGGTAATATTAAAGTTTAATTTAATAACAATAATGTATGTTTCAGTGTATTACGGTAGCAAGGTGTATTCCGGTATTTCTAGTATCCCTGCTTTTTTAGGAAATTTACCCCTCCGACTAGCATTGAACCGTACTTGTAAGGCTGAAACTTTGATAACAGCGAACATTCTATTTCAACAACCAAAACTTTTATTAAAACTAAATTACGGTTCCGCCGTCACTACCATGGCAACTCATGAATACCTTTTTAAACAGTTCAGTAGCTATAGGATGGGGAACTTAAGTAAAGATCTCATTTGACAAATATAGCTACACTGTTGACTAGTACCCTGAAGTCTAAAGGCTTGTTTCGAGATATGTTGGTGAGACAGGATCGCTCAATATATGCAGTTCGACACCAGCATAATACCTGTGAACGCCAGTCTGATTCCGGCCTGCTTTGAAACACTCACCATACTTCCCAGAAACATTTCGTGGAAAACCGGTCTAATACCTACCTGCTCAGACACACTCTCCGCCCTAGTTACAAACTTGTTGATGAACACCGGCCTAATACCTACCTGCTGAAACACCCTCACCCTACTACCTAGTATCATATCCTTGACCACCGGTCTAAAACCTACCTGCTCAGAAACACTCTCCGCACTACTTAGAAACTTGTTGATGAACATCGGCCTAATACCTGCCTGCTGAGACACCCTCAACTAACTACCTAGTATCATATCGTTGAACACCGGTCTAATACCTACCTGCTCAGACACTCTCCGCATTACTCAGAAACTTATTGATGAACACCGGCTAATACTTACCTGCTTAGACACCCTCATTTCACTACCTAGAATCATATCCTTTAACACCGGTCCAATACTTGCCTGCTCAGACACACTCTCCGCACTATTTAGAAACTTGTTGATGAACACCAGCCTAATATCTACCTCCTGAGACACTCTCATCCCACTACTTAGGATCATATTGTTGAACACTGGTCTAATACCTACCAGCTCAGACACACTCTCCGCACTACTTAGAAACTTGTTAATGAATACCGGCCTAATACCTGCCTGCTTAGACACCCTAAACTCACTACCTAGTATCATATCGTTGAACACCGGTCTAATACCTACCTGCTCAGACACTCTCCGCACTACCCAGAAACTTGTTGATGAACACCCACTAATAACTACCTGCGTAGACACCCTATTCCCGCTACATAGTATCATATCATTGAACACCGGTCCAATACTTGCCTGCTCAGACACACTTTCCGCACTATTTAGAAACTTGTTGATGAACACCGGCCTAATACCTACCTCCTGAGACACTCTGATCCCACTACTTAGGAATATATTGTTGAACACCGGTCTAATACCTACCTGCTATGACACACTCTCCGCACTACTTAGAAACTTGTTGATGAACACCGGCCTAATACCTGTCTGCTGAGGCACCCTCAACACACTACCTAGTATCATATCATTGAACACCAGTCTAATACCTACCTTCTCAGACACACTCTCCACACAACTTAGAAACTTGTTGATGAACAATGGCTTAATACCTACCTGCGAAGACACCCTATTCCCGCTACATAGTATCATATCATTGAACACTGGTCTAAATTTGCCTGCTCAGACACACTCTCCGCACTATTTAGAAACTTGTTGATGAACACCGGCCTAATACCTACCTGCTGAGTTACCTTCATCCCACTACCTAGTATCATATCGTTGAACATCGGTCTAATACCTACCTGCTCAGACACTCTCCGCACTACTCAGAAACTTGTTGATGAACACCGGCTAATACCTACCTGCTTAGACACCCTAATTTCCCTACTTAGTATCATATCCTTGAACACCGGTCCAATACTTGCCAGCTCAGACACACTCTCTGCACTATTTAGAAACTTGTTGATGAACACCGGCCTAGTACCTACCTCCTAAGACACTCTCATCCCACGACGTAGTATCATATTGTTGAACACCGGTCTAATACCTCAGCCCCGGATCCAGGGGGTGGGCTTTGGCGCTTCAGCCCCGCCACTTGGGTATGGTTAGATTAAAATTTATGTTGTAACATCTCATTAGAATCGCCTCGGCGAGGCGATTCTTATGTGATATCACAACATATATTTCAAGGCAAAAAAAGACTTTATCAAAAAAATCTCATCAAATTTATCCTTAATTATGTCATTTTCAACCCCTCCCCCCCCCCCACACCCCTCCCTTCCCAAATACATATCGACACCCCCAGCCCCACCAGTATGTGGTGGTCTGGATCCAGGCCTGTACCTCCCAGCTCAGAAATACTCTCCACACTACTTAGAAACTTGTTGATGAACACCGGCCTAATACCTGTCTGCTGAGACACCCTCAACTCACAACCTAGTATCATATCGTTGAACACTGGTCTAATACCTACCTGTTCCGACACTCTCCGCATTACTAAGAAACTTGTTGATGAACACCGGCTAATACCTACCGGCTTAGACACCCTAATTTCACTACCTAGTATCATATCCTTGAACACCGGTCCAATACTTGCCTGCTCAGACACACTCTCTGCACTATTTAGAAACTTGTTGATGAACACCAGCCTAATATCTACCTCCTGAGACACTCTCATCCCACTACTTAGGATCATATCGTTGAACACCGGTCTAATACCTACCAGCTCAGACACACTCTCCGCACTACTTAGAAACTTGTTGATGAACAACGGCCTAATACCTACCTGCTGAGTTACCTTCATCCAGCTACCTAGTATCATATCGTTGAACACCGGTCTAATACCTACCTGCTCAGACACTCTCCGCACTACTCAGAAACCGGCTAATACCTACCTGCTTAGACACCCTCATTTCCCTACTTAGTATCATATCATTGAACACCGGTCAAATGTTGTAGGGAACATGTGTTATACATCATGTGTTTTCTTCAATATTGAATTTTGAAAATTTTAAAATTCCAAATTGGACAGGCGATCCATTTGGGAATATTCAGCTAAAAATCCACATGTATCCATTTCAATGCCAAAACATGGAAATTTGTCTTTTAAATGATTGCAAATATTGAAGGGAACATGTTTTATACATCATGTGTTTTCTTCAACACAGAATTTTTGAAAATTTTAAAAATTCCAAATTGGACAGGCAATCCATTTGGGAATATTCAGTAAAAAATCCGTATGTACCCATTTCAATGCCAAGACAGGGAGTTCTATCTTCTAAATGACTTCAATGTTGTAGGGAACAGGTTTTATACTACATTTATATTCTTCAACATTGAATTTTTTGAAAAATTTAAAAATTGCAAATTGGACAGGCGATCCATTTGGGAATATTCAGCTAAAAATCCACATGTACCCATTTCAATGCCAAGACATGGAAATTTGTCTTTTAAATGATTGCAAATGTTGAAGGGAACATGTTTTATACATCATGTGTTTTCTTCAACATTGAATTTTTGGAAAAATTTAAAAATTGCAAATTGGACCGGCGATCCATTTGGGAATATTCAGTAAAAAATCTATATGTACCCATTTCAGTGCCAAGAAAAGGAGTTCTATCTTCTAGATGACTTCAATGTTGTAGGGAACAGGTTTCTATACTACCTTAATATTCTTCAACATTGAATTTTTGGAAAAATTAAAAAATTGCAAATTGGACAGGCAATCCATTTGGGAATATTCAGCTAAAAATCCGTATGTACCCATTTCAATGCCAAGACATGGAAATTTGTCTTTTAAATGATTGCAAATATTGAAGGGAACATGTTTTATACATCATGTGTTTTCTTCAACACAGAATTTTTGAAAATTTAAAAATTCCAAATTGAACAGGCCATCCATTTGGGAATATTCAGTAAAAAATCCGTATGTACCCATTTCAATGCCAAGACAGGGAGTTCTATCTTCTAAATGACTTCAATGTTGTAGGGAGCAGGTTTTATACTGCATTTATATTCTTCAACATTGAATTTTTGGAAAAATTTAAAAATTGCAAATTGGACAGGCGATCCATTTGGGAATATTCAGCTAAAAATCCAAATGTACCCATTTCAATGCCAAGACATGGAAATTTGTCTTTTAAATGATTGCAAATGTTGAAGGGAACATGTTTTATACATCATGTGTTTTCTTCAACATTGAATTTTTGGAAAAATTTAAAAATTGCAAATTGGACAAACGATCCATTTGGGAATATTCAGTAAAAAATCTGTATGTACCCATTTCAGTGCCAAGAAAAGGAGTTCTATCTTCTAGATGGCTTCAATGTTGTAGGGAACAGGTTTCTATACTACCTTAATATTCTTCAACATTGAATTTTTGGAAAAAATTTAAAAATTGCAAATTCGACAGGCAATCCATTTGAGAATATTCAGCTAAAAATCCGTATGTACCCATTTCAATGCCAGGACATGGAAATTTGTCTTTTAAATGATTGCAAATATTGAAGGGAACATGTTTTATACATCATGTGTTTTCTTCAACACAGAATTTTTGAAAATTTTAAAAATTCCAAATTGGACAGGCAATCCATTTGGGAATATTCAGTAAAAAATCCGTATGTACCCATTTCAATGCCAAGACAGGGAGTTCTATCTTCTAAATGACTTCAATGTTGTAGGGAACAGGTTTTATACTGCATTTATATTCTTCAACATTGAATTTTTGGAAAAATTTAAAAATTGCAAATTGGACAGGCGATCCATTTGGGAATTTTCAGCTAAAAATCCACATGTATCCATTTCAATGCCAAGACATGGAAATTTGTCTTTTAAATGATTGCAAATATTGAAGGGAACATGTTTTATACATCATGTGTTTTCTTCAACACAGAATTT
Organism: Ctena decussata; assembly: GCA_963989385.1. Classification (NCBI taxonomy): domain Eukaryota; kingdom Metazoa; phylum Mollusca; class Bivalvia; order Lucinida; family Lucinidae; genus Ctena; species Ctena decussata. Next base: position 7,578,098 of record OZ022498.1, read on the forward strand.
TTGAAAATTTTAAAAATTCCAAATTGGACAGGCGATCCATTTGGGAATATTCAGTAAAAAATCTGTATGTACCCATTTCAATGCCAAGACAGGGAGTTCTATCTTCTAAATGACTTCAATGTTGTAGGGAACAGGTTTTATACTACATTTATATTCTTCAACATTGAATTTTTTGAAAAATTTAAAAATTGCAAATTGGAAAGGCGATCCATTTGGGAATATTCAGCTAAAAATCCACATGTACCCATTTAAATGCCAAGACATGGAAATTTGTCTTTTAAATGGTTGCAAATGTTGAAGGGAACATATTTTATACATCATGTGTTTTCTTCAACATTGAATTTTTGGAAAAATTTAAAAATTGCAAATTGGACAGGCGATCCATTTGGGAATATTCAGTAGAAAATCCGTATGTACCCATTTCAATGCCAAGACAGGGAGTTCTATCTTCTAAATGACTTCAATGTTGTGGGGAACAGGTTTTATACTACATTTATATTCTTCAACATTGAATTTTTGGAAAAAAAATGAAAATTGCAAATTGGACAGGCGATCCATTTGGGAATATTCAGCTAAAAATCCACATGTACCCATTTCAATGCCAAGACATGGAAATTTGTCTTTTAAATGATTCCAAATGTTGAAGGGAACATGTTTTATACATCATGTGTTTTCTTCAACATTGAATTTTTGGAAAAATTAAAAAATTGCAAATTGCACAGGCGATCCATTTGGGAATATTCAGTAAAAATCTGTATGTACCCATTTCAGTGCCAAGAAAGGGAGTTCTATCTTCTAGATGACTTCAATGTTGTAGGGAACAGGTTTCTATACTACCTTAATATTCTTCAACATTGAATTTTTGGAAAAATATAAAAATTGCAAATTGGACAGGCGATCCATTTGGGAATATTCAGCTTAATATCCATATGTACCCATTTCAATGCCAAGACATGGAAGTTTGTCTTTTAAATGATTGCAAATATTGAAGGGAACATGTTTTATACATCATGTGTTTTCTTCAACACAGAATTTTTTAAAATTTTAAAAATTCCAAATTGGACTGGCTATCCATTTGGGAATATTCAGTAAAAAATCCGTATGTACCCATTTCAATGCCAAGACAGGGAGTTCTATCTTCTAAATGACTTCAATGTTGTAGGGAACAGGTTTTATACTACATTTATATTCTTCAACATTGAATTTTTTGAAAAATTTAAAAATTGCAAATTGGACAGGCGATCCATTTAGGAATATTCAGCTAAAAATCCACATGTACCCATTTCAATGCCAAGACATGGAAATTTGTCTTTTACATGATTGTAAATGTTGAAGGGAACATGTTTTATACATCATGTGTTTTCTTCAACATTGAATTTTTGGAAAAATTTAAAAATTGCAAATTGGACAGGCAACCCATTTGGGAATATTCAGTAAAAAAATCTGTATGTACCCATTTCAATGCCAAGGTAGTTGACTGAGCGAATAATATGGCAGAGTTCACATTAAATGGTACAAATCTGTGTACAGGTTAGATTTACTAAATAGTCTGTTGTATGATAATGTTGGTTGTGCGCCCAGCGCAGACTCAAATCAGCCTTGGCATCCGCCCAGTCTGATCAGAGTCTTCGCTGTCCGCATGGACGGTAGCTTAGATCCTTCGCTACCATTTGAGCACTTCATAAAGAGTCTGATCAAACTGGATGGAAGCCCAGGCTGATCTGAGTCTGTGCAGGGCGCAAGACCACATGGTTGGTTTTGTCTTGTCGCGGCGCAAATGAGGTTATCATCCTTATGCGCAGCTGCGTCCCGACAAAAGCAACAAAGTGGCATGTCCATCAAAGACGTAGATCAGCCTGGGCACCCGCCTAGTCTGATCAGAGTATTTGCTGTGCACTAAAAGGGAAGCCAAGGGTCTAAGCTAGCTTCATGCGGATAGCACAGACTCTGACGCAGGCTGATCTGAGTCTTCGCTGGGCACATATGCCACTTTGTTGGGTTTGTCATGTCGTGGCTCATATGCTTTCGTATAGTGTGCTTTGCATTTAAAAAAAAGAAAATAAATCCGACCAGCTTGCGCATCTGCTCGATCTCGTTAGAGACGGCGCTATTCATGTATTTGCTTTTATGATGCTAAAACAAGAAAACTTTGTCCTTATTCATTTCACTGGTCTGCCATTGACTTGTCCCTGATGACCCAAACCACTAAGACAGAATTCCCGAACAAACAAACCAGACAAAGATCAAACTGCTCCGAATGCATGGGGGTAGTATGACCAGGATCTGCGGTGGTTTCCTACTGAAAGACGCGGATTTCACGTCCATTCTACACACACATCATCATCTGGCAATGAGACTTTGGTTTAGAGAATTATTCGAAAGACCGGTGACGCGAGGAATCAGACCTGCGAACCGTGTATCGGTAGTCATGCGCGTAAACCACTACAGTGTCATCGCCCCTATCTCCTAGCAGTGAACTTTTACTCTGCTTATACATGTAGTAACTAGTTATATAGCGTTTCAATATCGTATATGGTCGAATATTTTCAATCCTCACCAGTCATGAAACAATTACGCCATATTTCTTTTCTTTTGCGGGGAAATTATTCATCCTGACGAAATTTGTCAAACCTTTGTTTATACCGTAAACAGTTTGTTTCTGGCGACATTTTGACTTGGGTGTCTACCTTTCATTGTCACCTTTTGCCTAGCACAGGCCACTCCGGATGGATGTAACAACCAATTTTAGTACCTCCGTCGGAGGTACCTATGAAAGTTTACTAGGGGTGGTTAAGCAGGCTTATGAAAAGACGTTAGTCTGTACAGAAAAAATAGTATTCATGATTATTATTTCAAAACCATATATACAACTATATGTTTTAGTTTAAATTCATAAACGGTTTCAATTCAAATAGCATTTTTTCATTACTTGCTTCTGCTGGCATTGTATATATATGCTACTACATGTATTCTAAAACTAAGACTGACTTATCATAGTGGCATGGATCTTGGCGGAATTTGGCCCCCATTGACCCATTTATGCCCAGTGGACTAGACCTCTTATTCTTATACCTGCGATCTCTGTTTTGGTTGTCTTCCACCTTATCCTTATCCTCTATACTACTGCCGCCTCTACACGAGAGAGAGAAAAAAAAAGACAGAGACGGAAAGACGTCGAAATGACGTCGACGTGACGTCATCACGACTTCCTGCAGGTATTGCAATACATGACGTCGAAATGACGTCACGTTGTATCGGCTAAAAATCAGCTAAAAATCCATATGTACCCATTTCAATGCCAAGACAGGGAAATATGTCTTTTAAATGATTGCAAATATTGAAGGGAACATGTTTTATACATCATGTGTTTTCTTCAACACAGAATTTTTGAAAATTTTAAAAATTCCAAATTGGACCGGCGATCCATTTGGGAATATTCAGTAAAAAATCCGTATGTACCAATTTTAATGCTAAGACAGGGAGTTCTATCTTCTAAATGACTTCAAATGTTGTAGGGAACAGGTTTTTTACATCATTTATTTCCTTCAACATTTAATTTTTGGAAAAATTTAAAAATTCCCAATTGGACAGGCAATCCATTTGGGAATATTCAGCTTAAAATCCACATGTACCCATTTCAATGCCAAGACAGGGAAATTTGTCTTTTAAATGATTGCAAATGTTGTAGGGAACATGTTTTATACCTTATGTGTTTTCTTCAACATTGATTTTTGAAAAACTTTAAAAATTCCAAATTGGACAGGCGATCCATTTGGGAATATTCACTTAAGAACTCATATGTACCCATTCTAATGCCGAGACAGGGGAATCTGTCTTCCAAATGACTGCAAATGTTGTACTGTATCTGTTTTATACATTACTTCTATCTTCCACATTGATTTTTTGGCAGATTTCAATAATTCCAAAATGGACAGGCGATCCGTTTTGGAATATTCAGTTAACTAAGCCCCATAAAGCCAATTAACTACCAAGACAGGGGAATCTGTCTTCTGACTAACTGTAAATGTTGTATTGTTAAAGTTTATTACATCTTCAACATTGAATTTTTGATATATTTTTAAAATTGCAAATTGGACAGGCGATCCATTTGGGAATATTCAGCTTAAAATCCATATGTACCCATTTCAATGCCAAGACAGGGAAATATGTCTTTTAAATGATTGCAAATATTGAAGGGAACATGTTTTATACATCATGTGTTTTCTTCAACACAGAATTTTTGAAAATTTAAAAAATTCCAAATTGGACCGGCGATCCATTTGGGAATATTCAGTAAAAAATCCGTATGTACCCATTTCAATGCTAAGACAGGGAGTTCTATCTTCTAAATGACTTCAAATGTTGTAGGGAACAGGTTTTTTACATCATTTATTTCCTTCAACATTTAATTTTTGGAAAAATTTAAAAATTCCCAATTGGACAGGCAATCCATTTGGGATTCCCTATTCACTTAAAAATTCATATGTACCCATTTTAATGCCGAGACAGGGGAATCTGTCTTCTAAATGACTGCAAATGTTGTACTGTATCTGTTTTATAGGTAGTAGGATGAGGGTGTCTCAGCAGGTAGGTATAAGGCCGGTGTTCTTCAACAAGTTTCTAAGTAGAGGGAAGAGTGTGTCTGAGGAGGTAGGTATTAGACCGGTGTTCTACGATATGTTACTAGGTAGTGGGCTGAGGGTATCTAAGCAGGTAGGTATTAGCCGGTGTTCATCAACAAGTTTCTGAGAAGTGCGGAGAGTGTGTCTGAGCAGGTAGGTATTAGACCGGTGTTCTACGATATGATACTAGGTAGTGGGCTGAGGGTGTCTCAGCAGGCAGGTATTAGGCCGATTATCATCAACAAGTTTCTAAGTATTGCGGAGAGTGTGTCTGAGCAGGCAAGTTTTAGACCAGTGTTCAAGGATATGATACTAGGTAGTAGGGTGAGGGTGTCTCAGCAGGTAGGTATTAGGCCGGTGTTCATCAACAAGTTTCTAAGAAGTGCGAAGAGTGTGTCTGAGGAGGTAGGTATTAGACCGGTGTTCAACGATATGATACTAGGTAGTGGGATGAGGGTATATCAGCAGGTAGGTATTAGCCGGTGTTCATCAACAAGTTTCTGAGAAGGGCAGAGAGTGGTCTGAGCAGGTAGGTATTAGACCAGTGTCCAACGATATGATACTTGGTAGTTGGATGAGGGTGTCCAAGCGGGTAGGAATAAGGCTGGTGTTCATCAGCAAGTTTCTAAGTAGTGCTGAGAGTGTGTCTGACCAGGCAAGTATTAGACCAGTGTTCAACATATGATACTAGGTAGTGGGATGTGGGTGTCTCAGCAGGTCGGTATTAGCCGGTGTTCATCAACAAGTTTCTGAGTAGTGCGGAGAGTATGTCTGAGGAGGTAGGTATTAGACTGGTGTTCAACGATATGATACTAGGTAGTGGGTTGAGGGTATCCCAGCAGGTAGGTATTAGGCCGGTGTTCATCAACAAGTTTCTAAGTAGTGCGGAGAGTGTGTCTGAGCAGGTAGGTATTAGACCGGTGTTCAACGATATGATACTAGGTAGTGGGTTGAGGGTGTCTCAGCAGGTACGTATTAGGCCAGTGTTCATCAACAAGTTTGTAAGTAGTGTGGAGAGTGTGTCTGAGCAGGTAGGTATTAGACCGGTGTTCCACGACATGTTTCTAGGTAGTATGGTGAGTGTGTCTGAGCAGGCCAGATTCAAACCAGCGTTCAGAGCTATTATGCTGGTGTCAAGCTGCATGTATTGAGCGATCCTGTCTCACCTGACCAACATATCTCGAAACAAGCCTTTGGACTTCAGGGTACTAGTCAACAGTGTAGGTATATTGGTCAAATGAGATTTTTCCTTGAGTTTCCCATCCTATAGTTACTGAAATGTTGAATCCTTTAAGAAAGGGGACTGACGGTTACCGGGAGATTTTGACTGCTCAAAACCAAAACGTTCGGTATGCAAATCGCTGTGATGTAAACAAAATTTGAGAGGCACTTCGGAAATCACCGGTAACTGGTAAGCATCGATAACTGGGTCAATGAGAATATATTTTGGTGTATTCCGGTGTAGTTTGGGAAATTCCGGTAATTTTTAATATGTCGGTATTTAGCAACAGAATTTAAGCCGATTATAATAAGCTATACATTTTTTGTAAAGAGTTTGTGTTTCTAACGCACTTGTCTTCACAATAATTAAGTGTATAAGATATATGATAATAGATTTTGGTGTATTCTGGTATTTCGGTTATTAGATGTACTTCTTCGGTAATTACTGTAACCGAGCGCCAAATGCTTTATAAAAACAATGTTTATCGGCTGTTTTAGCATGTTTGGGTCAGGAAAACATAACTTTTCACTTGTGCTCTTTTGAAGTGAGAGCCGACAACCAATTTTAAAATCAGGCGTTTAAATTAGAAATTCCGAAACGGATCGCAGTCAATTTTAAAATCGGAAGGATTGCTAAACGGGCAGTGACATATCCATACAGCTTGATATAATTTATCCGTGGCAAGACTCACCTAACGGTAAAAAGTATTCAGCAATCAAGAACACGCATTATTTGTTTTATAACACAGCTTTATCTGTTTGGTGGTAAAAGATGGACAGTTGGAAGATTTCAGTAGTGTTTTTCCTTTTCAGTCTTCAGTTTTCCTTCGTCAAACAGCAGGTACGTCAAACCTTATCAACTTGTACTTAGACATGTTAGAGCGGTGCGGGGCAGAATTACTTGTTCAGTATTGGTTATTGATGCCGATTGGTTGGTTGATATAGGATTAATGACTCTTTGAGACAGTATAGCCGTCTCCCAGACAGAGGGAGAGTGAAAAGGGAACATAGGACAGACGATGGTAAAAAGCTCCAAACAACCTCCATCCCATCAGCTGCTGCATTCGCAGCTGACCCTTGCCTACTGTCACCTAAATTAGTCGGACGCCTACTCCTGTAGCATCGCCCGACCCACCCATCCCAGTATTGATGCTGGATAGATGGCTGGCTGGCTGGATGGATGGATGTTTAACCGCCCCTCAAACACATTTCAGTCATATCAAGTCGGTGCATATATCAGGTGATTATTGAAGGTTACGGGCAACGGGTTCCCGTTTTCGATTGAAAAGAATTCCGCCTCTGACTGCTTGTTGGCTGCAGTGTACAGATGTAGTCGTTTTCAAATTTGGGCTACACTACAATTTGGACGAAAAGCAAAAAATGCAAGTAAGAGGGTTGCATTCCTTGAAAATGTATCTATTTGCTTTAATACATCAGACAATCATAAATATTTGTTCGGACAACACAGTGAACATGTGCTGTTACTGTGCGTCAGCCCATGTTATCTGTTCTGGTACTGGTGTTTATTTTACAAAGCATTAGAAGCTGGCGATGAGTCGGTCCAACATTTTTGCTGCACGCAATGCAATTGCGGGTCAGATATACAACAGGATGAACCAAAGAATGTACAGGCGACCTGTCCTCCGTAAATTCACCATCACGTGAACAGTTCTTTTTAAAGTCATGACAATACCAATATTTCTAAATATTGACATCCCACCCCTTCCCACCAAACATAAAGCCATTAAAGTAAGTGATACGTACCATTGTCTTTAAGGAAATTGCAAACAGCATATTACCATGAACATCCGTGCATTCCGATCAGTGTCCCGTGTTTAATAGCATCAATCAGAACAGACCCTATGAAAATCCCTAAACTAGGATGAGGCCGTGCAAGTTTAAAGACATTTTCGGCTGGTAGCTTATGCCTCTTGTCTTTTTTTCTGCCCCCCCCCCTCCCCTCCCCCCAGTTTACTATCCATGTCATGCGCGTAACTAGAAGTCTCTTACACTCGAGGACAAGAGCAAGAGTTTTGTCCCAAAGATGTCATGTAGTCATATCTGTTTGTAGTTACTATTGAATTCTTGTCCAATTTACAAAATTTCAACAGCATCAAATATGCACGTGCATGTTGAAATTTGGCCTATCTGACAAAAATTCAACGCGTATTTGCGTATAGGCAGTTACTGTACGCCTTTGCTAATCAGTTGCTTTAAATTGTAGGAAAGTAATGCCACTATAATACAGAGCTACGTGGATGTAGAAGGAAATAGGATTTACAAGGTTAGTCTGATATCATTATCATTGTTACAGTGGATTCTCGTTATCTCAAACACTGACCTTTCAAAGTACCCTCTTGTTTCAAAGAATATAGTTTGGACGCCTTTCCTATTTTTCTTAATATTTCAACTCTCAAACTACTGGTATCTCAAAGTAAATTTTCTGGTCCAGAAAATTTACTTCGAGATATCTGTAGTTTGAGATCAACTTCGACGTTGAGACATCGAGAGTTGAGTAAATAATCTATACCATGATGTTCTTTACCTAATTATCAGTGCCACGACAACAACGACCAGTAATTTTTGCCATATCCCAGTGGGTAACATCGTAGAGTCAACGTTGATTCAAGATGAAAACGTTGAATCAATGTAAAATCGACGTTAATTCAACGTAATGTGTGTGCTCGGATGCTTCTCAGGATCCAAAAAAGACCGTTGTTACAGACACGGACGACTCTGATAAAAATGTTCGGCAATAACCTGGCCATGAGTTTATAAATCTTTTTTTCGTGATCAACTCAGCTGAGCATGACATTTTCTCTGCTGATTCATAAGTAGAGAAAATTTCATACTCAGCTCAGCTGAGCAAGAAAACAGTTGTACTTAGTAATTTGCTATTTGTTAGCGGGTAAAATTTCATGCTCAGCTGAGTGGAGCATGAAAAAAGGTTTTATAACCTTGGGGCGTGACCTGAGTTTTCATTGTATAGTCATGTGTGTGTGTGATTATTTATTGTTTTTTTATTATTATATATATAACTCGTTTTCTTTTCTTGTTCATGAGCACGCAAACTGTAAGCTGGGTTCGAGGTTATAAAACCTGAGAATTATCTCAAACTCAAAATAAAGCACACTGATTGGCGGCTTCCGAGCATGTGCTCGGAAGCAGCCAATCAGTGTGCTTTATTTTGAGTTTGAGAATGTACTCAAGTTTTATAACCTCGGGGCCTGGTCCGGAGGTTATAAAACTTTTTTCATGCTCAACTGAGCATGAAACTTCACCAGCTTATAAATAGCAAATTCATGATAAGTACAGTTCTTTTAATGCTCAGTTTAGCTGAGTATGAATTTTTTTGCTAATGAATATGAAAATGACATCATAAGTTGGCATTTTCATATTTATCAGCAGAGAAAATATCTTGCTCAGCTGAGTTGAGCACGAAAAAAGTCTTATAACCTCGGGGCCTGGTTTCTGAGGGCACTTGGGCAACAGTATACTTTATTTTTATTTTGGTACTTAATCACCATCGACAAACATGGCTTTTGTATTTTGGTTGGTTGGTTGTTTTGGGTTTAACGATTCTTTTAGACAGTATTTTAGTCTATATCGAACGTCTCATTGATAGAAAGAAATAAAAGAGATATTCAAATACTCCAACCCGCACCTTCTGCAAGCACAGTAGGCCCTTACCCGGCAGTTATCCGAATCAGTAGGACGCCCCTGCACTGAAAGTTACCCAGCACCATCTCTCAACCCATTCTCCCCATGGCTTCTACAGCCTGAGCAGAGTACAGTGCGATCAGCCACCACTGTAACTGAACTATCATTTATGCTACAATTTTATCCCGTTGCTTAAAATCGGCATTCATACTGAAACAAGCTGAACGAAATTACATGTCACTGTATACTTGTATCAGTATTTCCTGCAAATTGTTCAGACATGTCTGCTGACCAGGCCCCGAGGTTATAAAACTTTTTTTCGTGCTCATCTCAGCGGAGCATGAAATTTTCTCTGCTAAATATGAAAATGCCAAGTAATGTTGGCATTTTCATATTCATAAGCAGGGGAAATTTCATACCCAGCTAAACTGATGCTATTTATCAAGAAGTAAAATTTCATGATCAACTGAGTTGAGCATCAAATTGTTTTCTAGCCTCAAGACCTGGATCTTCGATACGCAAGGTGGACGCCAGTACGTCACAATCATATTCAACGGTTTCGATTTACAAAGCAGTAGTTCGTACAAAAGAACCAGATGAAATGAAAAACAGTGTGTACAGTGTTTCTCAAACCTATCTGTCCAGTTACTTTGAATTTTAACGGTAGGCCCCACCCTACAATTACTCAAATTAGTAGGACACCTCAGCACTAAAGTTACCCAGCACTAGCTCCCAATACATTCACTCCCGTGGCTTCTGCAGCCTGAGCAGTAGCCATATAATCCGTACTGAAACAAGCTGAAAGAAATTACATGGTGATTGTTTACTTGTATTAGTATTTGTTTCCACAGACACTTGGGGTCAGTATGTGCATTCGGTCGAAAAATGATCCTGTCGCGCGCAACTGTCCAAGAGGCTGCAAATCAAGATTTTTGTCCTTATTTTTCTACACAATCGGTGAGAAATAGCAAGAATTTGAGAGAAGTTTGAAACGATGCCGGTGTAGTGACGCATCGTCTTGGCCCGATTCCCGGGTCCGGATGTAAGTACCGGGGATTAGTAGCACTAGAAGCAAATCAAGGGGCGATATTTATCTACTTCCGCCAGACATGCGCAGTTAGGTGAATTACAGCTGAGCGCCTTGTACAAATCCAAAGCGGTGACAGACAGCGGTCTCAATTTCCATCCCTCTTGCCTTGCTTCTAATCTACAAGGGAATTGTATAGTTTATAAAGGGGTAAAAACACAATAATGGCGAAGAGGTAAACTTGGCAGAAGCATTTGTTATTTTTCGCCTTTTCCCCCATTGACATTCGTCCTGTGTTTTTTCGAACACAAACTTTGACAAAGGAGGGAATAGGTCGCCAGTTCTAGAATAACAAATTAACAACATTGCAAGCTTCTACGCTATACACACAGAGCCCTTGAAAGTCTCGACCTATAAATTCTAAATTTATCCAGTTTTGGTCGAAATTAGAAAGCAGGCGTAAGGTTAACATAGAGGGTCAGTTATACAGGGAATAATATAGGGAATTTTACTTCTTGTGGAGTCTTGTAGACACACTAGATTGTGCAAATAAGATTTCTTATGAGGTCTTGTAGACACATGAGTAATTTATTTGTTATTCCCAAAGTCTCTTGTGGAGTCTTGTAGACACACAGGTGATTTATTTGATTAAAAGTTTATTGCTTGTGGAGTCTTATAGACACACGTGATTGTTCAAATAAGACGCATTGTCATTACCCCACCACAGTCGTAATAGCAATAAAGTCAGTATTATCCCTGTACGTCCGTCACCATGTCAATAAACGTCAACACGGCGACTACAGAGGAACTGAAACAGATTCCAGGAATTGGTGAAAAAGTTGCTCAGCTTCTTATTCAGTTCAGAGATGTTTATGGAGTCATCAAGAGAGAGGCTCTGAATTTGGCTCTTCGGCGACACCTGTCAGATGAAGTTCTGGAGATGATAGACTTCTCAGTGCCAAAGCTAGATGATCCATTCGATATTGATCTAAGCTGTCTCCCATCAGTACCGAAGAATGATTCATGGGAACCCTTGGTGAGCTTTGCCCACCAGACAACAGCAAGAAGGTCAAGGTCACCACAAGAACCAGAGTCAGAAGTTTGGCATCCACTGACATTGCCATCAGCATTCAAGCCAAGGAAAGAGTCAATGTTACCAGTTCGAGAGAGTACCTCCATGTTGGCATCAAAGTTGACAGATCAGGAAGCATCTGCTATGTTAGCAGCAGCTTCGAGTATCCATGAGCCAGAAGAATCACGTTCTTGTAGAACTGATTCCAGGTCAGTATCTCATGGTGAGAAAGAGGATAAGAAACCTGCTGAACGGAAGACACCAGAGCCATCCATGTCAAGAGGATCAGAGGGAGATGTTGGGTCTTGTAGATCCAGATCTCCAAGGGCACACAGATCTACTTCAAGGTCAAGGTCAAATCAGAGTCATTCTAAAGAATCAGATTCCAGAAGTGTCAAGGAAAAAGACAAGAGCTCCTCAAGGAAATCAGACTCTAAAGTTGTAAAGAAAAAGGAAGGAAGTCACTCAAGGTCATCTTCAAGGTCACAGTCAGCTCATCACCATTCAAGGAAATCAGACTCTAAAGTTGTAAAGAAAAAGGAAAGAAGTCACTCAGGGTCATCTTCAAGGTCAAGGTCAGCTCATTCAAAGATGTCTGATGCAAACCTGCTGAAGAAAAAGAAACACATTTCTTCAAGGTCGACTTCAGGGTCAAGGTCAGTTGAACCCAAATCGAGAAAATCTGGCACAAAAGATGTGAGGAAAAAGAAGCGTGATTCTTCAAGGTCAACTTCACGGTCAAAGTCAGTGAGACGAAGTTCAAGAAAACATGACTCTAAGAAAAATAAGTCAAAGAAAAAGATACACAAACACTCCAGATCAAGTTCGAGATCAACTTCTAGATCATCGTCAAGGTCAGCCTCAAGGTCATCAAGTTCACATTCCAAATCTCATAAGAGAAGGGTTAAATTAAAAACAAAACATGATAGATCAAGGATGGTGTACAAACATAAACGTCGATCGTCATCTAGTTCAAGGTCAACGTCAAGGTCATCATCAAGGTCACATTCTAGATCTTCCCATAAAAGGAGAGTTCAGACAAGGCGTGCTAAATCAAAGATACATAAACATAAACGTCATACATCGTCTAGTTCAGAATCACAATCAAGATCTCCTTCACGGTCAAGGTCACGTAAATCAAAAGGAAGATCAAGGTCACAGAAAACAAAAAGAAGATCACGAAAACATCATCACTCATCGAATTCAGACTCAGACAGAGATTCTTCGGTGGACAGATATTCTTCAAAGCATGGAGATCCCCGAAAACACCCTAAGGCTTTGCGTTTTGATGGGAAGTCAAACTGGCTATCCTTTAAGAAGGAGTTTGATAGCTACAGAAAAGTGATGAAATGGTCAGAGGCAGAAAGCAAAGATTATTTGATGTGGAGTCTGGAAGGAAAAGCCCTAGATTTTTTCACCATAACAACATCTGATATGGAAAAATACTCTTTTCGAAAAATAATGAAGAAATTAGAGGCTAGGTTTGGTGTAAAGGAGTTGACAGAAACCTCGAAGGCAAGATTTCGTCAAGCTTTTCAGAAGCAGGATGAATCTTTAGAAGATTGGGCGGACCGTGTGATGACTCTTGCTACTCCAGCGTTTGTAGATTTGCCAGAAGAGCACTTGAAAGAAGAAGCCATTGCTAGATTTTGCCAGGGTTGTATTGACAGGGATGCTGCTAAACACGCTTGTTTCGAACACCCTAAAACCATGGAAGAGGCATTAAATTTGGTAAAACACCATCAATATATTTCTCAAGCCGTTGATGGAAAGAAGGTGAAGAAAGAAAATGAAGCTTCAGTCAATGCTGTGCAATCCCCATCAGAAGCTAGGATTGAACAACTTATTGCTTCAGCATTAAAAGATTTCGCAGAAAAACTACAGACAAGCTCTCAATCCAGTTGTCATTCTTCTTCAGACACAGAACAGAATTCAGACAGCAAGAAGAAAAGTTCCATTCAGTGTTTTTTCTGTAAGAAATTCGGACATATGAAGAAAGATTGCAGAGTCTATCAAGCATGGCTTAGTAAAAAGCAAGGGAGCAAGTCAGAAGATTCCGAGGATCAAGGTCGGGATAGGAATCCCACACAGTAGAGGAAAGGCCTTTAAAGTAAACAGGGGAGGAAAGAGTACAGGTACATAAGGTGAAAACTGTTGGGTTGAATCTTCACAGTCAAGTCAGATCACTCAAGTTTAACTGAGTTGTTGAAGTACAGGAAACAGGAAAGGTTACCGGTGTCAGGAACTACCCTCAGTGGTTACCGGTGTTGGGCATTACCTTTGGAACCTGCCCAAGAACTGTCCATAGCCTTCAACCAGGGTGATGAGACTGTGATGTCAGATATACAGGAAAGAAGGTTACCGGTGTCAGGAAATACCTTAAAGGTTACCGGTATCAGGAAATACCTTCAGAGGTCACCAGTGTCAGGAATCACCTATGGAATTACCTGCGCAGGATGCTACATTCGGATATCAAGACTACTCTGCCATGATGGATGGACAGATGGATGCTTGCTCCCAGACTTGTAGTCAGGGAAAGAGATCCCCAAGAAAACAACCTCAAAAGTCAAGACAGCTGGATGCTCGCTCCCGGACTTGTAGTCAGGGAAAGAGATCCCCTCAGAGAGAGGTTACTCTGCTATCCACCAGATCTGTCTGAGCCGAGACTTGTAGCCAGGCGAGGAAGATTTAAAAGAAAGCTTCGTGGACGGCGGTAATCCATTCCAGTTGAGTTGGGCTTGTAGCTCGCTCAAGAGAGTAGTCATGTCAAGTGCCAGTTGAGTTGGGCTTGTAGCTCGCTCATGTCAATTTCCAGGTGAGTGGGGCTTGTAGCTCGCTCATGCATTCCATGTGGCGGTTATGTCACCATCCAGTCAACAAAGCAATCCGGATGTCAACAGTTTGAGCGGACATGTTGTCTGCTCAGAAGTCAGTGACAGACTTGTAGTTTGTCATTTGGCCAGTTTCAGCAGAGAATCCAGATGGCATGTCTTGTAGTCGGTCATCTGTCAGCTTCAACAGAGAATCCAGATGATATGTCTTGTAGTCTGTCATCTGTCAGCTTCAACAGAGAACCCAGATGATATGTCTTGTAGTCTGTCATCTGTCAGCTTCAACAGAGAACCCAGATGATATGTCTTGTAGTCTGTCATCTGTCTAGTATCAACAGATATCCAGAATTCCAGATGATATGTCTTGTAGTCTGTCATCTGTCCAGTATAAACAGATATCCAGTGACAGACTTGTAGTTTGTCAACAGAAGTCAACGACAGACTTGTAGTTTGTCAACAGAAGTCATCGACGAGCCTATGGTTTGTCAAGAAGATTCCTGTGGACTTGTAGTTCACAACAGAGTCCTGGTTGATGTAAGCTACACCAAAGCGGTAAGGTATTGTGTGTGGACCTATGGCTAGCACATCTCTTTTCGGCTTCCCAGCCTGGGTGGAACCTTTCATCATAAAGTTGGGAGGAGTGTAGTGACGCATCGTCTTGGCCCGATTCCCGGGTCCGGATGTAAGTACCGGGGATTAGTAGCACTAGAAGCAAATCAAGGGGCGATATTTATCTACTTCCGCCAGACATGCGCAGTTAGGTGAATTACAGCTGAGCGCCTTGTACAAATCCAAAGCGGTGACAGACAGCGGTCTCAATTTCCATCCCTCTTGCCTTGCTTCTAAGCTACAAGGGAATTGTATAGTTAATAAGGGGTAAAAACACAATACCGGTGTCCACGTAAAGGCCAGTATCTGGCGAACTGAGGAACGTAAGTATCTTAGATGTTTGCGTTGAATTCGGAGGGCGCAGCCCTGTTTACCGAGAGAGGGGTCAAAATTGACCAACACGGAGTTGCATATCTTGTTTTTGTTTTTTTTAGCCAAGGGAGAAAATATCGATAATTGCAAACGTTTTCTATACATGACCAAACCATTTATCTCAGTTAAAGTCTCAATAGTCCTACCAATGATAAAAATCGTCAAAATACTAATCATTATGAAACCTGTACAGCCTTCAGAATTAATGAAAATATTTCGGTTGATGTGCTTTTTGTATCATTTAACTGGCAAAAGAAAAGGAACAAGGTATTTTGGAAAAATGATAAGTCTCTCCATAAAAATACGGTTTTCGTCACTGGTTCCCCGTTAAGCAATGAAATAATGCAACCGCGGCACAATCAATGAGATCCTTGCTTAACATTTTTGTACGTTGTATTTTTATCAATTTTAAAACGTCTGAACCTTGTATTTTTATCTCTTGTACCTTGTGTTTTTACCATGAAATATAGCTAGTGAAATCGAAAGTAGGCCATTTTAGTTGGCAACTAAAATGATCCAGTTATTTTTTCAAATCTATTTTATGGTAAACTCAAGGACGTTTTGATTTTTCAAAGCCGGCCAATCACGATAATAATCAATGGAGAAACTGTAGTGAGAAGTTTGCAGCGATACTTCACGACAAAATATTTCATGCTGATAGAGCTATGGGGCCTTTAACGAGTTGTTCAGGTATACTAAAATGTAAAAATAAGGGAGAAAAAAGCTGCAGTAGATCAATTTTCGACCAAATGCACCTACTGACCCCAACTGTCTGTGTTTGTTTCCTGCTAATTCCTAAGCCGTGTCTTCTGCCGTGTCTTCTGCCCGGGCCAAGCCTCGAGGTTATAAAAATATTCTCATGCTCAACTCGGCTAAGCATGTAATTTTCTAATGTTGGCATTTTCATATTCATAAGCAGAGAAAATTTCAGATTCAGTTAACTGAGCAAGAAAACATGCATTTATCAGTAATTTGCTATTTATTAGCAGGTAAAATTTCATGCTCAGTTGAGTTGAGCATGAAAAAAGTTTTATAACCTCGGCAACTGGTTCTTCGACACACAAGGAGGGCGCCGTACGTCACGATCATATGTACGTTTCGATTTACAATGCAGTAAGTCGTCCAATAGAAACAGATGAAATGACAATTAGTGTGGACAGTGTTTGTTCAAACCAATCTGTCCAGTTACTTTGAATTATTAACGGTAGGCCCATGTTCTTGTCTACGCTCATGGGCGTGGACAGTCTAGACATTGCCTCAGACATGGAAATACAGTCATTAGTTACCTACAATGCAGCTTGACCTTTATGCTGTGTGAAGGAACCTGACGGGACCTTATTGTCCTTATATTTTAGAGAGAATCACTGACAAGGAAGCTGTTGGCATATATGCCGTGAATGCTATCGCATAGATGTCGTGAGCGGTAATATGAACTGCCACAGAACTGCATATAGTACCACACGGTAGCACAATATACAGCCAGGTACGGCTGATAGAATGCCTTGTGGTTTAATTGCATTTTTACCGGTATTTCAACCAAGGAAGGCTGATAATGAAGACGAAGTGGCATGAAACCCACCACCCGCACCCGTGCTTGGAATCAACCTTTAGAGATTTTTAGTTTCGGCTTTTGAGATATAAACACAATTTTTATTTTAGATCTTTGTGGTTGTAATGGTGTGTGTATTAAATTTGGTTCAAGTAAAATATAGGGGACACATGGTAATTTCACGGTACGAACTGAGACGTCAACAGGGAGGGGCGGGGTCACAAGGGAGAGGCGGGGACAACAATCACAGAACGGCCGACAATAAGACATGACTCCTCGCCAGAGGGAGGGTGTTCAAGGGCACACATTATGATTCACGGTGTGACAGAAAAAGGAAGGGGGCGGGGCAAAGAATCACATCACGCACATTTATTAAAATATAGGGTCCACATGGTAATTTCACGGTACGAACTGAGACGTTGAGGGAGGGGCGGGGCCACAAGAGGGAGAGGCGGGGCCAGAAATCACAGAACGGCCGACAATAAAACATGACTCCTCGTCAGATGGTGCGTGTTCAAGGTCACACATTATAATTTACGGTGAGACAGCAAAAGGAAGGGGGGGGGTCTAAAAATAAAAAAAGATATAGGGGTCACAACTCTATTTCATACAGTTTGTCATGCTCTCATGCCCTATGGTCCTGTACATATAGGCCATCTCCACGCTCATCTTACAGCCCTCAACGTATTATGTTAACACCCACAATCCATTGCCTCTCTTGAACTTCCGTTGCCTTGACAACCTGTCCAGCTTCGCTTTCCGGATTATTGGTCCAAGTCCTGGACCAGTTCGTACCGTGAAATTACCAAATGTCCCCTATATTTAACCTGAGCCTGAGCCTTAAATTTTGATAAGCATCAACTATTAATGTTTGCTGAGCGTAGACCAAGCTTTTTGTGAAAGTTATACTTGTTTCAGTATATATTCGGGCCGTTGATTGACAAGGAGCCTGAGGTATCCAACCCTGACAATGAGAACAATTTGGAGACTGGAGACCAGATTATGTCAGTCGATCAAACGGTAAATCTCTGGGCACTTTCGGCATTATTAATGGGTAAACCCGGGCAATCTCAGGTATTCCCCGGGCTACTCGAAGATATTTATAATACATAATTGAGCCGTGCCACGAGAAAACCAACAATGTGGTTGTGCGCCCAGCGCAGACTCAGATCAGCCCGGGCATTCACCCAGTCTGATCAGAGTCTTCCTTAAGCGCTCAAAGGGTAGCTAAGGGTCTAAGCTACCTCCATGCGGACAGCGAAGACTCTGATCAGACTGGGCGGATGCCCAGGCTGATCTGAGTCTGCGCTGGGCGCACAACCACATTGTTGGTTTTCTCGTGTCGCGACTCATATACCTTCGAGCTGCGTTTATCCAAGTAAGTATGCAAAATGTGCCCTTTGTCAGATTATATATTTATATGTAGAAAAAATTGCCATACTGTACGAAGGATGATCATTCAATAATGGAAACTAGCATTTATCTCATTAGTTGTATGTTAAAACAGTATTCTAGATATAATATTATAGTACGCATGAGGCATCCAAATGACATATAATTAATTTGTACAGTACTGTTTTGAAATTCCGTTGCTGTGGCAACAATGCCTTAAACTTATAAAGATTCAGTCTCTGAAATTTTGCGAATTTCCATGCACATATGCGGCAGATAAGCAACAAAGACTGGATAAAAGATTGTGATGGTGTGATGGCTTGATGTAAGTTTGAGATACTAAAAAATATTTAGTTATCGATGGCTTGCTGTCAAACCTAGCAGAAATATGGATTGTGAAAGGCTTCCAAGGCTTCCAAACGAGCAAATTGTGACGTTTTTTCGCTGATTTGAAGCCTGAGGGACCAAACTTTGACGTCATTGCACTTTCACAAGCAGAGTCTTGAGAAAATCATATAGCAAAAAGAACCAAAATTATCCTGTACATGACAACTGGTCAATTATCTTAAGCATAATATTAAACATTACGGAATAAAATTTCAAAAGCCTTAAAAAGCAGTTATTTCAACCCCACTCCTTGCTTTAATAATTCATACCAGGTTTCAGGACAATTTCATAAACAATAATTATATGTGTGTTTGTAAGGCAAAAACCTCACTTAAACGGAAGATGTTTCTAAATTTTCAGTTTCTTTTCGAATGTCCTACATAATTAACATAATACAAACACCTCCTTACCAAAATGACGTCGAAAAAAATCACACGCCGTACCCAGCATGAACGTGATTTCATATGTTGCTATGATTACACGTTAACATTTCAATTTCAGACATGAACTTGAAAGGTCAAAAGACACTCTTTGGTGTTACATGAAGGATACTTGTTTATGTATAAAATTGAGTTGTCCGCAAAGGTGTTTCCATTATTTAATGATCATCCCTCGTATCTGTCTCCAATATTCTGACACCTTAACTTCCTGAAATAAACTCAAGCTGAGAACTTGTAACAGCGATTATATTCAGTTTGGTAAAGGTGCAGTTAGAAGGACGAATGCGCCGGTTATTCTTGACACTTTTATATTGCAGCTTTTCAGAAGTAACAAGGCTCCGAAATAGAAGTTTTCTGTTTTAAGTCTCATAGTCCTATCAGTGGTAAAACGTCTTAACTCAAGTCATTGTAAAAACGGTTCAACCTTCACGTTTGATAACAAAATGAGGGTTGACGTGCATATGATAAGTACTATAACTGGCAAAATGTAGAGAAAACAAGTTTTTGAAAAATAACAAATCGCTCCACAAAATAAAATTTCCTGTTCTGTAAACATAGACGGGATAGTGATTGGGGCTCCACACCTCTACATTGTATTTTTACCGTATTGTTCAATTTAATGAAATCGAAAGTAGGTCATTTTAGTTGCCAACTAAAATGACCCAAATAAGTTTTCAAAACCTTCAAGGATGTTTTGTGTATTTCAAACTGGCTTATCACGGTCATTTACAATGATGAAACTTTACTGAGAAGCTTGCAGTGGTATATCATGATAAAATGTTTCATGCTGATAGAACAATGGGGCCTTTAACTGCTTTATTGATATCCATATATCAGTACTCAGCCAAAATGGCCACTTCCATCGAGTACTTTTTAAATCAAGTAAGAAAGGCCCCTTGTGTTTGCTACGGGGTGCTATAACCAATTCGAATTTCAGCTCAAATAACAAAAGTGGACTCTCGCTATCTCAAAAACTGATATCGAAAAGTACCCTCTTATATCATAGATTATTGTTTGGACAAATTTTTTTTCATTTTAACTCCTCTTATCCCATATTAAAGGTATCTCAAAGTGAATTTTCTGGTACCAGAAAATTTTCTTTGAAATGTCATGGGTCTGACTTTGATTTATCGAGAGTTGACTGTACTAAATGTTCTTGTTTCTTTTTCTTTTCAGGGCAACATAAGGACTCTTGATACCCGTAAATTCATAGACCAGGCGACAAGCCGTTGGCCTCATCGAAAAATTCCCTTTGTTATAAAAGAGGGCAGTACCAAAGGTTTTGGTAAGATATAGTATGTAGGTTACATGGTAAAATAAACCGGTCAAAATGTTAAACACAGGGTCATTTTTGCCATGAGTGCAATGTTAATATGTCAGTGTTAACCCGTTTATTGCCAAACAGAAATTAAACGACTGAAATTTAAAACTTAACCATTTCAGAGCAGCATCTTGGTTGTAAATTAGAAAAAAAATGAGTGGAAAGCCCAGTGTCCTCAGTATCCGTTGAAACTTCCAAGAACATTCGCTTTTCTACCACCTTTACTACAGAAATGAAAGGGAATGAAACAGGACCTATACCTCAAATTTTAGGTCTTCAACAGGAAATCAGACAATAAATCTGAAGCCTATCACAGATGGAGAAAATATTGCTCCTTCTGCGCTGAAAATTTTATGTGAAAATAAAATTTACGGTAAAACAAAAATGACTGCTTTTTGTAATAAGTATTTGGAAAAAATATAGTGGACTTCACTTCTTTTGGCCTGTTAATTTTATGGCCGCCACTATACATTAAAATATATATAAACGAAAATGGACCTTCAATGACGTACAAATATGAAAGACTCACATTATCCTGCGCAGTCTGATCAGTCTCATTCAAATTACAATATGAGTCTCGCTAGTTATTTTGTTTTTGTTTTTTGTTGTTTTTTTTGTATGGGAAGGGGGTGGGGGTGCTTGGGGCGGGCAGTTTATTTTCTCTCAGTCTGTTGTCGATCGAATTCCATAATGAAATTGACGAGGGAATGCGTTCTGTATGCCTTAATTTCCCTTTTCACGCGACTCATTCAAATAACAATAGGAGTCTAGCTAGTTTTTTATGGGTTGGTGGGGGGAGGGGGGAGGGTACTTGGAGTGGGGGCGGGGGTACCTTTGGTACGCTTTTTGCTTGCCTGCGATTCGGGCTAGCAGGTAGTCAGAAGTGTTATGACATGCGATAATAATATAGGCCTTCTTCCATAAGACATTTTTACAATGCATACCTGCTATGAAATAATCTGAAATCTAAAGGGCTAGATATTTCTTTCAAGAGATAGATATTTCTGTCAAGAACTGATATGACCCAATGTGCTGCATCGCTACCAACACAAAAGTGCTAATTTGAGCGCAATAGCGTCTCATCG
This sequence comes from Ctena decussata, assembly GCA_963989385.1. Lineage (NCBI taxonomy): Eukaryota > Metazoa > Mollusca > Bivalvia > Lucinida > Lucinidae > Ctena > Ctena decussata. The sequence continues at coordinate 7,599,686 of OZ022498.1, forward strand.
ACGTTTGGTTGGATAACTTTGAGATATTATTGTATCTCTGGCGTCTCCACTTTATCAGTTATCATGCAGAATTCAAGTCTTGTTTAAGTGTTTCGCTATGCTCCTTTTCTTTTCCGAAAAGAAAAACAGTGCATCCAAAGACTTAAACCAGACTTGGATTCTGCCTAGGTTACGTTTGTGGTATACATGTATATACATATTGTCTATTGTAAGGATCTCACCCCTTCTCTTTCTGCCGGGCCGCGTAGCGCAATCGGTAGGGCACCTGACTCATAAGTCAGAGGTCCTGGGTTAGAAACCCGATCTGGCCACATACTTTCGTTTCTCCTTCCGCTGATTCAAGAAGGGCAGTTGTCAGTTACTGGTTACTGGCGAACGTATGTGCACTTAGTACTGGTTAACCGTCTAAGCCTGCCCAGGAATAGTGTGGTTAGGTTAACTGACCGTCCCGATATGACCATAGCTGTTTACCGTGGACGTTAAGCATCAAATCAATCAATCTTTCTGTCTCTATTGTAGAGTCTGATGGTCCTGAGGTTGAGAAGATACTGGCAGCTATGCACCACTGGGAGTCTGTCACGTGCCTAGAGTTTGTTCCAAAACAAGAGCTTACGAACACAGACTGGAAAGAACTGGGACATAAGAACTTTATCTATTTCGAAAATGGAATGGGGTATCTTAGCTTTATTTCTACGTTTATCATTTTAGCACAATTACACCACACCAGGAGCTCAATACATTTGATTGGTGGCGAGTAAGTTACGACATGTGCACGTGCGAACAGAAGAGACTCAGATCAGCCTTCGCGTCCGCGCAGGCTGATCAGTGTCTTCCCTGTTCCAAACTTTAATTTATGAATCCTGGAAAATCTAAAAAGTGAAAAGCGAGGACTAATATCACTCTGAGCTGATGAGCAGACATGCTTTAGTACTTATACTTTACAAAAGCAAAGAAAAAGGTACTTTTTCACGCGACGCCATTATTTAGAAGTTTTACTTCGTGATTATATAATGGGTTCTTTACATTTATTGAGTCCATTTGATTTGTAACCAAACTGTGACACGGAAGAACATAATTTATGGCACGTTCCAGCAGCAAAGTCTTTGACCAGCCTGCACAGATGCACATGGAAAGGGCAAATTAGTAAGGAACTAGGAACTGACTTTTTTAGGGAGGGGGAAGTGGGGGTAAACGGTTGTTTTTCCGTCTGTATCGAGCGGGACACCAGGGTGAGGAGGAAAGACGAGAGTAATAAAGTCCAAACAACCTAACAACCTATCCCTCACTTGCTGCTAGCACAGGCCCTAGCCCTACCTTAAGCTTATATCAGCAGATAAGTAGGGTGCCTTCGGTATGACCAGCGTTTTACGTTATCTTCGCCAACCCTATGTCAGTTCCCATCGAGATGGCAAGTGCTGGCTTACTGTGCTAGCAGTACAGGGTTCAAATCCCACCAGTGGCGGAATGCTTGACATTGTAAGCCCGTTCCGTCGCGTACAGCCTTTCATTATCATCTTCTCGCCGTCCATATATGACCAAAGTACTATTGACATGGACATACACGCAATGCCACCCATCCATTTATTTCAGAGATTCTTTGTGCGAATGCAATGGAGAGCTTATGCTATACCCCCTGCGTCGTAGTCCGAGTATGCTTCAGCGTTAGCGTTACTGTTAGCGTTTTCGTTAGCGTCGTCATCTGTGATCAGGTTAACCAATGTTAAGAATTGCGTTTAACTCGATGTTCAACTCAGTATCTTACAAACTCTAGCAGGAATGGTCATCATACTTGGTACATATGTACATCCACATGACTGCAGCTGCTGCATCACAGAATTGTATGTTCTTGACCTATATGTCACTAACTTTTATGTTTGGCACTCTTTTAATGCATTCTTTTTCAGTTTTTTGGGACACGAGAGTTGGTACTTGGTTAAATAGCATATTCCTATAATTGCTGCAGCTGCAAAGCATCCATCCTGACTCCTGTGCCCTTGAATTTTATTCATGGTTCAGTGATTTTGCCTTATATTTCTAACATTGTTTGTTGGATCAACATGATAACTGACATATATGGTTCAGTCTGACATTGCAAATGACCTCGTACTGCTTATATATTACTGTGTCCTATATTTCATGGTTCAGTGATTGTGATAATCAGGCACACATGAGGTGCGCTTTGTTGTCTTCTGACAACTCTTGTTATAATTCTGAGGTGTTTATTAAAATGTATTCATCTTGAAAGCATGCATTGTGACCCCTCTTTAGAAACGCCTCTCGGAGAGATGGTTCTAATGATGGACTCAATGTATGTGCTGTGGATAGATACATGGAAGAATGGCTGTTGCAGAATTGTTAACAGAGAATCCCCTATTCCAACATCTTTAAAGCTTTGGGTTTTGTTGTTGTTTTTTTCAGATGTTACTCCTATGTAGGATTTAAAGCAGGAAAGCAGGGACAAGTGATCAGTCTTAAGGCATCAAGCTGTATGAAAGTAAGTAAGCTATTACACTATCAAAAGTGCTTATTTAAAGTTTAAAACACCCATATACTAGGTTACGCAGCAAACTATGAGAAATTCTTTCTTTCAAATGTCACAACAAATACGAAAATATACCATATGCTATGTTGGTTTACTTATTTATTTCAATTTTGAAATGGGTTTCACGACCTTTTCAAGAATACTTAACTTATGTCGGGCCGATCTTTAAGTAGGCGAACACTGAAGCATTATATCGAAGTTGGTTAATCTTATGACTCAGTTCATTTTGGCTCCACATCTATACTGAACAAACAAAGAAACGTTACATCAACATTCAAATCATTTTTTCCAGGAACACTTCAATCTAATTTCAAAATTTATCCAAGGCTAACAACTTGAAAAAAGAAGTCAAGTCACTGTTATTATTACATTCATAACCAATCTTTATTTTATTCACGTCAGTTCATTTGAAGTTGCATGAGTAGAAAATTAAAAGTTAGTTTTTCAATGTATGTAACGTTTCTTTTTTTGTTCAGTATATAAGGACGGCAATTCCTGCTCCATATCCTAGTCTCGGTTCCAGTCTGGATCTTAGGTTATAAAACTGGAGTGGAATCTCAAACTCAAAATAAAGCACACTGATTGGCTGCTTCCGAGCATTAGCATTTTTAGTTCGAGAATGTACTCATGTTTTAAAACCTCCTGGCCTGTGCGTTTTTTTTTAAATCTTTTTTGGTATTTTATTGTAGCACATTTAAAAGTATGATAATATTCGTCTTATTAGCTCGCCTGTACGAATGTACAGGAAGAGCTATTGTACTACCCCCGGCGTCGGCGTCGGCGTTAGCAAAATGTTTAAGTTTTACGTTAATGTTTTTCAGTTGATGAGCAAGGCGTTGTCAGGCGAGCTATCCTGTCCCACTGACAGGTCTTGTTTATTCTTTACTAGAAAGGGATAAAAAAATATTGACGACTGGACCCAGGCTATCTATATCCATGTTATGAGTTCTTCTGGCTCAAAATTTATGTAGGCCCTTATGGCTTCATATCTATGTTGATGACCCCTTATGAAACCATCTATGCAGGTGCGCTTTTATGGTTCCATATATCTGATGATGAGCCCTTCTACGAGGGTCATCCAAAAAGTTCTGTCACAGGTCTCGTAACTTTTTCGCATACATACTAGCCTATCGCGGAGGACATCAATGAAAAGAGCAATCCTTTATCTTTATAATAATACCAAATACACGGTGGATTCAAACAATATTGCTGAGTTACGCGACCATATAATGTCTAAGTCGTAGACACTGGCATGTTTTCTTGTATTTGATGTCTCTGCTCGTGAGTGAATCATGCTATATATGTCAGTAACTACATATCACAGGTAACTGAAATTTTCAGAGTTGTTGCCTGTTACATTCAGAAAGAACATTTAGAGAAATGAATTATATCAATGCATCATATGCAAAACAAACAAGGGATACCTAAGATGTCGCTGAGTTGACTGTCCACGTGACCTTGAAGAAACCACTGTAGAGCCATTTTCGGGTAGTTTTTTCAACCCTTTGATTCGAAGTAAATTTCAGTGATATACCTCAAGTGAAGTTTGTTTTGTACGTTCAAAAGTATACATAAATCAAGATATGGCTCTTAGAATATAACTTGAGTGATTTATATAAGCCTTTGGCTGCATCTATCCTCTCATACATAGTACTGTAAACTTTAGAAAATACATCGAATGACTCTGGAAGTTTTGTGTGATGTTTATCTGTATCTGTAAAATTATTGACACCGACCCACAGCAATTGACATTGTTTATGTAAAAATTGCTGCACCTTTCAAACAGGCCATCTGCAAGTTATGCCAGTATAGTGAGGGTATACCTTTTGTGAAGCACATTGTAAAGATATTTGTAAAGATAATCCAGCTATTTTTGTGCAGCGATGTTACAAAGGGCATGTCTTAAGAACGGCATCACATTGAGGCTTATATCTGTTTTGGTTATGGAGATATAATACCAGTGACAGAACTATTTGGATGATCCTCGTAGCACCACAACAATGTTGTACACCCTAATGGTCTACACCGTTTCTGATGAACCCTTTTGGTTGTTCCACATCTCGGTAAGTGAACCGTCAAGGCTCCACATCTATGTAGATGAGCCCTAATGGCTCCGCATATATATAGACGAGCCCTTATAATTACTTGTCTATGTTGGTGAGCCCTTATTGTTCAACATCGATGTAAATGAGCCCTTATTGCTCTACATCTATTTTATAAGCCCATCTGCCTTAATATCTCTGCTGAAAAGCCTTATAGCGCCATATTTATGATGATGGCTCAATATCTCTGTAGATGAGCTCTCTCTGTTGATGAGCTTGGCCCCACACCTACAGTGATGAGCCCTTACGCTCTACTTCTCGGTTGATGAGTCCTGTTGCTCCACATCTTTGTTAACATGCTCTTCTGCTCCGTATCTATGTAGTTGAACCCTAACATAGATGAGTACTTTTGATTATATATCTTTGTTGATGGGCTCCACATCTATGTTGATGAGCCCTCATGGCTCCACATCCACGTTGATGAGCTCTAATGGCTCCACATCCATGTTGATGAGCCCTTCTTAATCCTTCTCTGTGTTAATGAGCCCTTCTGGCCCCACATACATGCCGATGAACCCATATGACTTCTCATCCATGTTGATGAGCCCTTCTGGCTCCACAGCTATGTTGATGAGCCCTGCTGGCTCCACAGGCATGTTGATCAGCCCTTCTGGCTCCAAATCCATGTTGATGAGCCCTTGTGGCTCCACATCTATGTTGATGAGCGCTTTAGGCTGCAAATCTATGTTGATGAGCCCTTCTGGCGCCAAAGCTATGTTGATGAGCCCTTATGGTTCCAAATCTATGATGATGAGCCCTTATTGCTCCAAATCGATGTTGATAAGCCCTTCTGGCCCCACATCCGTGTTCATGAGCCCTTATGGATCCACATCCTTGTTAATGAGCCCTTCTGGCTCCACATCCATGTTGATGAGCTCTTCTGGCTCCACATCCATGTTGATGAGCCCTAATGGCTCCACATCCATGTTGATGAGCCCTTATGGCACCACATCAATGTTGATGAACCCTTCTGGCTCCACATCCATGTTGATGAGCCCTTCTAACTCCACATTCATTCTGATGAGCCCTTGTGGCTCCATATTCATGTTAATGAGCCCTTATGGCTCCAAATATACGTTGATAAACCCGTCTGGCTCCAAATCGATGCTGATAAGCCTTTATGTCTCCACATCCATGTTGATGAAGCCTTCCTGTTCAACATTCATGTTGATGAGCCCTTGTGGCTCTCCATCCATGTAAATGAGCCCTTATGGCTCCGTATCCATGTTGATGAGCCCTTCTAACCCCACATCCATCTGGCATTATGCTGCTTACACAATGTGTTACAGTAGTAACTTAATTTGAAGGTCTGCACCACGTCGAGTGGACTTTATCCCTGCACTCAAACATAGATATGAAGCGAATGGGGCTCATCAACATGGATGTGGAGCCATAATGGCTCATCAACATGGATATGGCGCCATAAGGACTCATCAACATGGATGTGGAGCCATAAGGACTTATCAATATGGATGTGGAGCCATAAAGGCTCATCAACATGGATGTGGAGTCATAAGGGCTATCAATATGAATGTGGAGCAAGAAGAGTTCATCAACATAGATGTGGACCCAGAAGGGGCATAAGGTCTCATCAACATGGATGTGAAGCCATGAGAGCTCATCAACATGGATGTGGAGATAGAATGGCTCATCAGCATGGACGCAGAGCCAGAAGGGCTCATCAACATGGATGTGGCGGCATAAGGGTTCATCAACATAGGTGTAGAGCTATAAGGGCTCATCAACATTGATGTGCAGCCATAAGGGCTCATCAACATGGATATGGAGCCATAATGAGTCATCCAGATGGAGGCGGAGTTTGAAGGGCTCATCAACATAGATTTGGAGCCAGAAGATCTTATCAATACGGATGTGGAACCAGAAGGGCTAATCGACATAGATTTGGTGTCATAAGGGCTCATCAACATGAATGCAGAGCCAAAAGGGCTCATCAACATAGATTTGGAGCCAGAAGGGCTCATCAACATGAATGTGGGGCCAGATGGACTCATCAACATAGATGTGCAGCCAGAAGGGCTCATTAACATAGATGTGGCGCCATAAGGTCTCATAAACATGGATGCAGAGCCACAACGGCTCATCAACATAGATTTGGAGCCAGAAGGGCTCATCAACATAGATGTGCAGCCAGAAGGGCTCATCAACATGAATTAAGAGCCACAACGGCTCATCAACATAGATGCGGATCCAGAAGGGCTCATCAACATGGATTAGGCACAAGAAGCGCTCATCAACATGCATTTGGCGCCATAAGGTCTCATCAACATGGATGCAGAGCCACAACGGCTCATCAACATAGATTTTGAGCCAGAAGGGCTCATCAACATAGATGTGGAGCCAGAAGGGCTCATGAAAATTAATTTGGCGCTATAAGGTCTCGTGAACACGGATGCAGAGCCACAACGGCTCATGAACATGGATGTGGAGCCAGAAGGGCTCATCAACATAGATGTGGCGCAGGCTCATCAACATAGATTTGGAGCCAGAAGGACTCATCAACATGAATGCAGAGCCAAAAGGGCTCATCAACATAGATTTGGAGCCAGAAGGGCTCATCAACATAGATTTGGCGCCATAAGGGCTAATCAACATGGATGCAGAGCCAGAAGGGCTCATCAACATAGATTTGGAGCCACAAGGTCTCATCAACATGGAGTTGGAGCCAGAAGGGCTCATCAACATGGTTGTGGAGACATAAGGGCTCATCAGTACGGATATGGAGTCAGAAGGGTTCATTATCATAGATTTGGAGCCAGAAGGGCTCATCAACATGGATATGGAGCCAGAAGGGCTCATCAATCTGGATATGGACCCATAAGGGCTCATCAACATTGTGGGTGGTTTGCAGGTGCGAAGGTGCTGCGGGTAACTTCCAGTGCCGGGGTGTCCTACTGATTTGGACTAGAGTAGGACAAGGGCCTGCTGTGCTAACAGTAGTTGCGGGTGGGGGTTGTTTGGACATTTTTTCTCTCGTCTATCATTTCTCTCTTGTTCTTTCTCCCTCTCTGGGAGACGGCCCGATATAAATTGAAATACTGTCTCAAAGGGCCGTTAAACCCAAAACAATCAATCAATCAATTATCAACATAGATTAGGAGCCAGAAGGCTCATCAACATGGATATGGAGCCAGAAGGGCTGATCAACATAGATTTGGAGCCAGAAGGGCTCATCAACATGGATGCAGAGCCCAAATTAGCATTCCAATTACTACAGTTATGATGAATTCTAGCTAAAATACTATCATAAAGTCTGTCCTTAACAGACGGAAATTGGTGACTCCTTGAGGGTTGTTACTTGATATTTCTTATAAACAAAGAAAGAGTAGGAGCATTGCATATTGATTGGTTGGTGTTGTGCCACAGTTTAAGAGTTGGCGGAAAAAAATGACGACTCAAATGAGCACAAAAAAAACGGAAGGTATTTCAAAGTTCTGACTATTCCTTAAATTATAAGTCGAAGCTGCATCAACTCTGCTTGGCAGAAGATCTGTCAAGTATGGTGGTGAGTCGTTATTTATTAATTTAAACATGAGAGTTGATATTTTAGTTTTCCGCCTTTCAGCTAAGGTTTCCCAAGCTGTTTCAGCATATATCGAGTTAAGAGATGCAAAAACTGGCAAACCACTTACAGTACGCGCCGCGATTAGTTGCACTTGTTCGAGACGATACGCATTCGTTTGAGTACAACCATCCCATAGTTCGCTGGCGTACTCTAACAATGGACGGATATGTGTACAATATATATTTGCATCATATTATTTTTGAAAATTGATATTTAGTTTTTGCTGAGATATGAAACTTCTTTGGACGCTGATTTTATGCTTGATTCTACTTGTTTGCTCCATTTGTTATTTCATGACAGAGTGACACCTAAATGTTTATGCATTTCAACAAATTTCAAAACTGAGTTATCCATTATTACATGTAATTGCATATCATAATCAATAAAAGTATTTGAAATAAGCAAAACCTCAGTTTTTGTTGGATTAAATGAAATTAACCATCGACAAGCCCATTCGTGTAAATGTCTTAAATCGTCATTAATAATAATTTGTAAATTCTGAAGAGTTCCCGACGAACAACTAAGCGACGTATCATCAGCAAATGACCTAACTGATCTTTATAAGTTTTCAGATATATCGTTTATATATATTAAGAAGAACAGTGGTACAATGCCTGAGCCTTGGGGTACACCAGCAGTTACATTTCTTGAAGACGAGAAAGATTCGTTGGTGAACACTTTCTGATTTCTTTTTTTTTTTTTTTTTCTTAATAATTTTAAACCACAATAAAAGATCATCCCTTATTCCATATCTTTCCATTTTTAAAAGAAGACCACGATGATAAACCCGACCAAAAGCTTTCGAACTATTACAAAATATTTGGCAACTTATTATTTCCTGCGGCGTTACGAAACTAGTTGTTGAGTAGCCTATGTTTTTTTGTCTTTTGGTTACAGCCAGGAACAATTTTGCATGAGATTGGACATGCGTTGGGTTTCTATCACGAACAGAATCGCAGTGACAGGGACGACCACCTAGAAGTGAGGTTAGAGAACGTGAAGGAAGTGTACCGAGGAAATTTCAGGAAGTTTCCATCTCAGAATGACGTCACCTATGATTATAATTCCGTCATGCACTATGGAAGGAAGGTATTGTATAATACCCTCAGCAAAACATCTTCTGGTATATAAGCCATCTCCTGAATTGTAGGCGCTTACATATCAGGAAATGGATCATATATTCAAGAGATGGCTTACATATCAGGAGATGGGTCGCATATTCAAAAGATGGCTTACATATTAGGAGATGGGTCATATATTCAAGAGATGGCTTATATATAAGCACTTTGCTTACTGTTATATCCTATACTGTTATGCATTGTATTTATATATGCGTATTTCTGTGAATAAAATATTGTGTAAACAAAGCGCAGCAAGCAATAAAATTTATTCTTAAACTGATCTTTTGGGTTGTTGAACTACTGAATAATCTGAACATATATTTCATGTTCTCTTGATTGAAAATATTGCCCCTAGATAGTTTGTCAGATTCTCTAAAATGTTTATATATAAATTTATCAATCTTGCAAATACTCTCATCTCAACATAATCTCTACTACTGTGGCAGCACAAGCTAGGGATGACAAAGCATTCCGTGGCGCTGTTATTCAACTACCTCCCTCAACCATCCCACCCCTTGCTTTTTTGCCATTTATATAACACTATGTATGTAGGTCAAGGGCGTAGTTGCTTATATGCAAAAACGCGGATACATACTGGAATTTTGTCAAACAGACAAAATTTCAATACGCACCCCCCCTCCTGTCCCTGCTTCTCCGGTATTTCGGATGAGACTTTAAACCGAGGTGCCGTCTCCGTATGACCTGGGTCCAGGTTCACTATGATTCCTTAAACATAAGGATGGCCTTAAAGTTAAGGCCTTAAATTTCATGTGCCAATAAAAGAAGCTTACAAAATCTGAATGAATTGGATTTTTCTTTCGTATAAGCTTTCCATGACAATTGTCAGAAGGATCACGCTAAAACTGAGATTTTCACCACGATGAAAATATGGATTTTCTGAGGGCGTAATTTTCCAACTTAAATTTAAGGTGGTCCTTAACTTTAGGAATGATTGTGAACCTGGGCCCCGGTTGTTGGTGGGACGTTAAACCCGAGTTCCTTCACACCCATTCAATACGCTCCTGCGTATATTCATTTTGATATTCTATAAATTTGGCAAGATTTCAATACCAGCTGCAACAATCATGTAAATAGGAAATATTAGAGGCTTAACCTATTTTGACCACCCCTTGAATGGTATAAAACATATTTTGCGTATCATGCCAAGCTACATGTAAACCGACATATTGTCTTCAAACTTGAACATAGAAACGCTGTATATTATGATCTGTATTAACACAGGGTATAATCGATTCCGCTAATTTTCGCTTCCTGCAGAGACTGTACATCATATTTGGCTTCCGCCGAGACTGTCCGCGATCTTTTGCTTCCTGTTGAGACTTCTGTACATGATAAATGGCTTCCTGCCGAGACTGTCCGCGTGATTCTGCTTCCTGCCGAGGCTCTCGGCAGGAAGCAGATTCACGCGGACAGTCTCGGCAGGAAGCCATTTTACAAGGACAGTAGTCTCTGCAGGAAGCAAGAGTTCGCGGACAGTCTCGGCGGAAGCCAATATGACGGACAGTCTCTTCAGGAAGCGAAAATTGGCGGAATCGATTATACCCTGTGATTAAGATACTTTCACCACTGGAGAGCAGGGATAAAGTCCACTTGACGTGATGCAGAGCTTCAAATCAAGTTACTACTGTAGCACATTGAGTAAGCAGTATAATGCAAGTTTAAAACGTACGCCCAAATATTTAAAGGCGCATCTAATATTATTTCCACTTTGAGGTTCATTTGCCTTCGATCGACAAAGATATGGAATTTCTAAACATTTTCCCCAGTTTTGAAAGTCGGTCGAGGCTTTGACTGCACAAGATTTGACCCACTATTTATCCTGCCCATGTCCATGAACTGAGTTTTGTAAAAATGGAGTTTGGGTACAAAAAATGATTGTTTTCAGAACAGGTGAAAAGCATAAAAATTAACCAAAATCAAAACGACAACTAAATGTCCTACAAGGCTTGAAATATCACTTTAAGCTCATGTTAATGAAATTTTATTGATTTCGAGAAAAATGCCACGATTCCATGGAAATGAGCAGGTCATCAGTTGTATTGAAATCCTTTTTGTCTTAAACCTAGAGCCTTCTGAAAATGCTGCAAAAGAATGGGAAATTCTTGACAACTGGCGGTTGAATTTATAAACCGTTGAACTTGGTTCATGTGCGATATGTTGTAGTAATGTCTATGGGAAAATATCAACTACTCCTTTAAATACTTTGAGCAATGTATATTCCATTTATAAATAAATAAATAAATAAATAAATAAATAAATAATATATATTCCATTTATAAATAAATAAATAAATAAATAAATAAATCAATCAATCAATCAATCAATCAATCAATCAATCAATCAATCAATCTTAATTACAGTTGTTTCTTGGGTTGTGGGTTAACGTCACAGCAAACACTTTCAGTCATGTCGAGACGTTGCCTCCTAATGATTTGAAGAACATTCTCGACCTGAGAAAAATGACACTCAGGTCCTGTTACAGATACTGGCAGCTCTAACGTACAGCCACCAGGCAGCTCATCTATTTTGCGGGCCCGATGGGCTTTAGTATTTCAGCTTGAACGAGCTGGACACCCTAGTAACCAAAGACCAAAACCTCGGGTTTCTACTTGGGAATGAAGACGATCTAACTTTCTATGACATAAAGGCAGCTAATTTAGCCTATGACTGTGATTGTAAGTATACAGCTTTTTATCCGATTCTTCGTTTTACCTAGTTCCGAATTACACATCGGACTGAAAAATGGTCAGAACCATGCCACAGGATTGTTGGCAACAAATGCTGCACCTCGATTGTTTTGTCATAGTCACTGCCGTGTGACTCGGAACTACATGTACTCCATAGATGAATCAGTCCACCAACTGATTGTAATAGAAGCAATTTGAAATATATATTAAAAAATGCTTCGGCATCATAATTTTGGCTTTACATGCTAGGACTCATACCTCCAACTCTATAAGGAAAATATTAGTTTTTCTAAGTGCACATTCTTTCTTTCAAGTGTAGGCCCCCTAATGGAAGGACTGTATATTCGTTGTAGACAATGAAATGTTCTCCTTTGTAAATTGATGAAAAAAAAACATGGAGGTGTACCCTTACAACTTTTAAATAGAGGATCTTACATGAGTGCTCATGTATTATTGAATTTATTAAACGAGTTGGGGAAAAAGATAAGATGCGAGGCTATGTCGAGCATCTTATCGCTTTTCCCAACGAGTTTAATAAATTCAATAATACTGGAGCACGAATGCAAGATTCTATTTATCATATGACACTAAAATCGCATTTTATTAGCAAATTTTGCATTAAAACGTCATGATTTCCCCATTAGAAAAAGCGACGTTTTATATACGTCAACGCATAACGCTACGACGTAATTTGCATATTTAATCCACTAGTGGATTATCGATTTTAATGCATGGCTTTATTACACTCTCAGATGCGACGTCATATGATAAAATTAGATATCCATAGATATCTAAGCAGGAATGAAAAAATATAGGAAAGTTTCGCCGTCTGACGCTAATAGTCGTTCACGTTGGCGGATCGTGTATACACGAGCCGCCAACGTGAATGTCAAGAAAAGTCAGAATTAAGTCATCAATGATGTTGTTGGCCTGAATCACATATACATAAAAATTTAAGGGGTGTTCATATATTAAAATTATGTCAAAATGAGGTATACTATTCAGATATAAATAAGTAAATTCAGAGATGAGTAGATAATACAGCTTCTCCGTAGAACGTTTTTATGTTTTCTTTCTTTCTGAGTTTGAAGCTGACGTGTAACGTATTTATTACAGCAGAATGCAGTGAGACTGTAATCTGTGAGAACGACGGCTTTATCAACAGCAGTTGTACCTGTTATTGTCCGCCAGTTGTTGAGGGTGACAGGTGTGAAAATATAGCAGCAGACCTAAACAAAGCAGGTGATATTTCATTTTTATTGTTAATCCTTTTCCCCCTCAAAATTGTACAAGAAACTTTTTCGAACCAAAGTCGTTTGTCTGTTAAAAACGTTAAACTTTGTACTGTACAGTGTGCATTTACCTCAAAGGCACGAGTATATTCGAAATGTACATGGTCATACCAACCTACGCACAGACAAAAACAACACTATGCACTCGTTCTTATCAGACTGAGTAAACTGCGCAGACTAGATTTTGCATTCGCAGCTCTTGATTTACAAAATACAGCTTTTGTCAAAATTTCATATAAAAATACTGATTTCACTTTATACACTTAAGGCCGCGTTTACACGAGCAAAGTAAGTTTGCCAAACATTTTGCGTTTACACGGCGCAAATTATTTGTTAAAGAAAATGTGCCATAAAATCTTTGTCACATAAACTTTTGCAATGAAATATTTGCTACAATGTTCACACGACCAAATATTATTCGTCAAAGTTACCTGCAGCAATGAAACAAAACCTTTGTCACATTGCCCACGATAATAGCAACGTTCTTTGTTACATAATCTTTAGTAAAGTTCTCTGTTTAAACGGACAAATTTAATTTATCGAAGTAACTTTACCATACATATTTGTCAAAGAAACATTGTCATATTTTGGCATTTACATGAGCAAATTTTTCTGTGGCAAACCTACATTGTCATGGAAACTTTGTTAAAGTTTCTGTGACATAGAAACTTTGGCCGTGTAAACGCGGTCTAACACACACAAAAAAATAAACACAGAGTTTTATGTTTGCAGAATGCGGATCAAGTATAACGCTGCTGTCAGACCAAGACAAATTTGTCCTCCAGTCTCCAAATTATCCTTTCAGTTACAGTAACACAAAGTGTGCTTGGCTTGTTAAGGTTTGTATTTGTCACAGAGTAACATTCAAAGTCTTTTCAGGAACACTTCATTATGACTCAAATATCATACCTGTGGTCCAAAGGAGGCTAAAGGGAACGAATTCATTACATGCATCTCTTGGCACCAAGTCTGTCCGTCTCCTCTCCAGGTCGAATAGACGTAGCGAGCACAAGTCGAAATGACGTTACACTGACGTCGATGTGACGTCTTGACGTCGCATTGACGTCAGTAAGGCGTCATTTCAACGTCATGTGCCTTCTGGGTTAATGTACTCTATACTTCTGAGAAGACGCGTTTTTCTCAGTGGTATAGACTACTTCTTGTCTTTAATTTGGAGAGGCACGGAGGGACTCGGTGCCAAAAGGTACGTGTTATGGCTTGGTTCCTCGGAGAAACATGCATCTATTTATGATATGTATCTTGAAATTTTTCCCACCATATTCATGGCGGGATTGTATTTTATTAGAATAATACATTATTATAATGTTCGCAAAGTCAATGATTATAGAATTCCGTAAAACTCAAGGTACGGTGTATGGGGACATGTCCATGTTTTCCTGTCATATTTGCTTCGGGGTGGGTGGCAACTTTTGTGACGTCCTGTTTGCCTCCTCACAGGACAAAGGCCTTCAAACACGAGTAAGGAGATAAAGTCGAAAGTGGCAGAGTTGCTTCCCCCTAACGTGTACACATTCACCTTGAGAGTTTTGTTCGAGGTTGTTTTATATTTCAAAGCAGGCTCACAACAAATAATCAACATCGAATCAACGTTGATTCAACGCAGTGACATTGATTCGATGTTGAATCAATGTGGACTCAATGTGCGCCCAGTGACTTACCACTTTCATTTTGTTGTGGCCATTGATTCTGGTAGAGATTCCAGTGTCGTCGAACGTCGGTTCTGGTGTCCGCCTTATCAAACCGGCAAAAACTATGCAATGACTACATAAAGTAGGTATAAGCATATTGCAAATAGTCAAATCATGCTACCTATGTCATTGCCCAGCGCGCA
Source organism: Ctena decussata (assembly GCA_963989385.1). NCBI lineage: Eukaryota > Metazoa > Mollusca > Bivalvia > Lucinida > Lucinidae > Ctena > Ctena decussata. The sequence goes on from OZ022498.1 coordinate 7,614,886, forward strand.
CATGACATCGAAGTGACGTCGAACTGACGTCGATGCGTCGCAATCACGTTGCATCGACGTCAGTACGACGTCATTACGACGACATATGTCTGCTTGGTGTATTACAGTATATTTACGTAATTTAGTAAATGAATTATCGTTTAAACCGACGGCAAAGTTGTACCTGAGCATGCACAAATCAGAACAAACCGAGTTATTGTGTCTGTTATCGTTTTGCACCCAGGGAATGCGGCCTTGATTAAGAAGCAAGGCTATAATAACAACAACGCTGTGTCTAAATGGCACAGCCTTGTTGTTACTATAGCCTTGCTTCTTAACTACTATTGCAGAGCCCTGTTGGGAAAAATATCACTATACAACTGATGTTAAGAGACATTCCTAGGAACAGCAGAACACACAAATGTTACCACAGTCTGGAAATACGCTACAATCTGATTGGACAGTATGGACCAAGGTATGGTTACTGTGGTAAACATGCCACTGTTTCATTGAGACTTTTTCTCATGACAAATCCCACAGTTTTAGGAGCCACTTTCTCATGGCAAGAGTTAATTAAGATCATGTACAGTTTCAAACTTTTATTATTCTATTGCCCGGATTCCGTAGTATTTCCAAACATGGGATTAACTTTAAAAGGATAGAACTTGCCCATTTTGGAAAGGGTTATCCTGGAAAGCAAAAAAAAGATCATTCTTGGAAACAAATGCGACACTACCTACAATGTGTTATTGCGGTATTCTGTATGCGTATGTTAACGTTATGGTTTTCTCCGGTTTTACAAAGAATTGTGGGAAAGCGTCATTAGAAACCGTGTAAACAAATGATAAAACTGGAGTAAAATTTGATAATTAAGGTATATATGTCTTTATTCACATGAAAATTTGCATGTAGTAGGTTTTACCATAACAATACATATATTCCGGGCTGATTAGTGCTTTATTCTTCCTGAAATCAGCTTTTATAGAGAAGAAAGTGAAAGTAGACATTTCATCATATATTTGTAGAATATAATCCTCAATCGGGTTCTTAAACATAATAATGTTGTCCGCCAACTTTAAATCTCTTTCCAGAAAGTCACTTTTGTGCCGTAATTTGCCTTTTTCATTATTTTTTGTTATAGTTTTCGTCAGTAGATGTTATGGTTTCTTTCGGCTAAGATATATAATTCTACGGTTAAATTCGTAACTATGATACAGTATTATACGGTTCTTGGCAGTGGTATTTATTCTCGCCGGGCCGCGTAGCGCAATCGGTAGGGCACCTGACTCATAAGTCAGAGGTCCTGGGTTCGATACCCGGTCTGGCCACATACTTTCGTTTCTCCTTCCGCTGATTCAACAAGGGCAGTTGTCAGTAACTGGCGAAAGTATGTGCACCTAGTACTGGTTAACCGCTTAGGAGGTCTAAGCCTGCCCAGGAATAGTGTGGTTAGGTTAACTGACCGCCCTGACATGACCATAGTTGTTTACCGTGGACGTAAAGCAAGCAATCAGTCAGGTATTCATTCTCACCTTCTGGGAAACATTATGAATTTTGTGAGTCAGATTTCAAGAAATGACAATATAAATGAAAGAAACTTCATACAAACTTCTTTGCTGGCCTAAGATAGGGGATTAAATTGGCATGACTCTCTCCTTCCTATCTTAATTGTTATAGTCATGACTAAATCCATTTAATTCACCTCTTTAAGTAAAAAATAAATGCTTCTTCATATTTTCAGAAGAACATTTTATTGCTTCTATTGTTTCAGAGACAGATCAACCTTTGAAGATGTCATAAATCACAAAGTTGTAATCATTATGCACAAAAATAAACCACTCAGGCCCATATTCACAAACACAACCCAAACTCATACTCGACTCATACTTCAGTAAGGTCGGTTGAAGTGACGCTCGAGTAAGCCTTGAGTGCGTGAAGTTCAAGTACAGTTTTGGTATTCACTTTGACTGCGTGGAGGAGACTCTAGCTACACTCCAGTTCGACTCACATCATGCAAAGGACATTGTGGACCCAGATCAGACCTCCTAAAACATATAAACTGTAATGACTCTAAATTTTGAGACATGGTTGACTTAACAGTGTAGAACTAGATCAAAATAACTAAAATTCGTAAAATTATAAATATATCCCGGGAACTATGCTTTTCTGCTTGACGTCTGAGAGTCCGTCCGGTTTACGTTGCTGTGTCTGCAAATGCGTTCTTGGTGTAGTGGTTGAGCTTCCTGCCTGTTAAACATCGGTCATGAATTCGATCGCGTCCTTCTCCAGTATGCAAGTTGGCTGGAACTTTAATCGACTTTCCTATTCTCGTATAATTGTATTTATTTTAAGTTTAATCATACCTCCTGCATGGTAATACCATGTAGTTTCTGCAAGCCGACCCCCTTTCTACCTGCACACGTCGTATGCGCTTTCTTTATCTGTTTCGTGAACAGCTTTTATACCACGGATTTTATCCAAACTAGGCATATACTAGTATAGTGACACGGGGATGACGTTGTTGCATGCAATGCATAACTTCGATAATACTAAAATTAATTCTTATGGGCTTGTTTCTATATCATTGTACCCCTCCACAACCCCCCCCCCCCCCCCCTCCTCACCCCATCCCACCCCAATATACTATGTATGCTATTGGGGTCCGTCCGTCTGTTCGTCCATCCATCTGTCTGTCGACAAGTCTTTGGTTCCATACTTTTTAATCGCTTAAATTTCAGTAACCATATGTGAATTTTTCTAATATTAGGTCTACCAAACTTGCATACAATTGACTTTGATCCTGAGAGGACTAGAAATTAAAAAAAAGAGAGAAGAATATAGCCATTTTAAGACAGTAATATTTTGTAGGGGTATTCTGTTTTCGATCTGTCCGCCAGTCTGCTGTCTGCATTTTAGGCTTCAACTTACACAACATTTGTTCGATCTCAGTGACATTTTGAACATACATTTTGTTGACTTGAGATAAGTCAGCCTAAAAAAGGGGTCCCGAAGAGGTTTTTGAACGAATTACGCTTTTTTGTAGACCTGGTTTCCACTAAAAATGTGTAAATAATGTCAGAGGTTCCATTTTAGAAGTTATATTGTAGCTCAAAATTGTTAAGATATCAGTCAAGTTAGAAATTCGACTGGTTTTTGACAAGTTTGGGGTTGTTGTTTGTTTGTTTGGGGTTTGACGGCTATTTGAGACAGTGTTTCAGTCTTTATCGAGCAGTCTCCCAGTGAGAGAGGAAGAAGGAAATGACGATAGGACAGACGACAAGAGTAAAACGAAATCCGAACCCCATCCCGCACCTGCTGCAAGCACAGCATTTATTATCCAGATTAATAGTACGATCCTCAGATACCCAAATCTTTAACATTACATACCCAATAACGTGCAAGGCCTACAATGGGTATCATGCTACAAGTTAGAAAGAACGCGGTACGTTGCCTGTACGGTCAATAACGCACTTGCTAAAGCTCGTGGATTATGTCTCCGTACAAGCGGACGAACCATGCTCTAGCTTACACTAGTAAGACTCGTCGACACTAAACATAGCCCGACCCGACCACGTGTGAGTAAGAGTGCGGGGTCGGGCTCTCTCTCTCTCTCTCTCTTTGAAACGTCTGAATCTAGACTAGACTTAATATTTTCTCAAACGACATTATAGCTGAAAGGAAATATGACAAAACTTTGTCTATTAAACGCAGCACCCTTAAAATATGAATTTGTCACACACACACACACACACACACACACACACACACACACACACACACACACACACACTTGTATATAACATAGAAGCCATCTTGCTTATAACAACAACTTCTGGTAGTCGTGCTCTTCGCATTGTTATATCATAGCCAGGAAATCGCTGAAATATCTCCAGTCACCGTCGTTGGAGCTTCACTATTCCTCGACCAAACTTTACTAATTGGAGTTTACTCCAGCTGCACTTATGTCTGTGAATACGAGTAAAAAGTATGCAAAGACCAGGAACTGAAACAATCAAAATCCAAATCCAGCCCTCAAACCATAGTTGGAAACAACTAAGATTACAAATAATCAAGATACAGAGAACATATGGCCAACCGAATGAGCAGCTTGTTCCCAAAAGGTGGCCACTCAGCAACCCAAACCGAACCAAAAATAATAAGAACATACATAAGGTAAAACATCACAGAAACTCTGACACCAAAAACAGGCAACAGAGAACCACAACAGAACTACCGCCTTGGAACGGTCAATAATTACTGGGGGGCTTAAATCGATTTTACAGGCCCAATAGTACCTTACCTTGAGACAACCGTTGAGCTTGGGTTTAGTTTCCGAATAGGGTCCTCAGTGTTAAAGAACAAGTTAATAATTTATATACATGCACCGGCTAAGTCTAAGATCAGCCGGTCTTTCTATGATGTTTTACAGTCATAAAACTTTGCTTTGAAGTTATGATCACTAAGGTTCTTATGATATTTTCGGAGATCTTGGGTTCTTATTTCGATCAGGACAGGTGGTTCTTAAAACATTTGCTAAAATTGCCTTGCACTAATAGATTCATCATCTCTATTTTACTATTTTTGCTTTTCATGTCACAATATTCACCGTAGGAAACATGAACGTTCACCGTAGAATACGTTAGCATAACATTCGAAAACCAATGCATAAGGTTTGGATTAGCTGTAGAAAACTATAAAACCTTTTTTCTAAAATTTATATTTTTTCATATTTTCGTGCATGCTGCAGTAAATATCGGTGTACATTTACAATTGAGTGCAATATTCCTCTGCATGGACAAATACAGGAGTAAATTTAGCCAGTAAAAACCTGCTTATGATGACTTGGATTCTCGCCAAGCCTATTTCGATAAACCTGCCGAAAACCGAAAATTTTTACGTGCAATGGGATGCCAATATGAGTTGGAATTCTTCAGCATAGAATAAAAGCCTCGATTTGCATCAAAATATGAAAATATATGTTTATTTTGTTAAAATCGTCTGCTAAACGGCCGTTAACATTAGAAATCTTCATCAAAAGCCGTAGAAAATCGTAACGTTAGCATGCGCAAACAGAATCCTGTAATAACACATTGTAGGTAGTGTGCGAAAACACATGGAAATGTACCCATATATACAATAAACCAACATATAATTGAACGTGCTTTAAGAACGTGTACCTACTAACTGCCGAAAAGGTTGACAGAAATGAAAATGGCAATGTTGATTGGAACTTTATTTTCTTTGTATAATGTTCCGTATGTAAATAAGCACTAACAAAACTACTGTGATGTACAACATGGAACTCAAAAGAAAAACAACTGACTTGTTTGCACAGGTATCCAAAAATAACGAAATTGGTTTGCATTCAACCAGGTCACGGTCTCAGTCTGTTTGCAGAATGGAACAGAACAGAACAAAACTTAAGTAAATTTACCGAACTATTTCTGACCTGAGTTTCTTTTATTTTAGACAAGTTGTTTTAAACAAATGTACATGATATTATATAGTACAGGGTCTGATAGAAAGCTAGGTTCATTTAAATCATCTCTTTTGATCCAAGCCCTTTTTAGTCGCATTTTCATTATAGAATGTGTCAATGTATTGTGATTTATGTTCCATAGGTTGTGTGGCAACACCCAGCATCCAGTTGTTCTTCAATCCACGGGTAATGCTGTTATGATCATTCTGCACGCAGAAAACAATGACTACTTCGGCAGTGGATTTGAGATAGAATTCAGCACTGGTTTGTACCATTACCGTTCTCTGTGCGTGACGTTAAAGTTATAAAAACTTAAGCATTGATAATGATTACTGTAATTGTTCTGAAAATTAAACAATTTGGCTTTATAGTGCAATATACTTCCAAAAGATGCAGAAAAATCCTATGACTATAGTTTTTTAAACTAAAGTTGGCAGCTAAAACCTGGATTTGAAGTTCTTAATCCTTGGTTTAAAGACTTATCATGCGCTTCGTGTTTCGCCTTAAGCGTCGATGACTTCCAACTGACGATGCTACATTTTCGCATCATGTGTCCTCTGTATGAAATAATCAGTTAATTTTTGTATCTGCAAATTAGAAAATAGGCGAAAATGGTTACTGCTTCTATTTGCAGTCCGAAATAAAGTATGATGCTGTAGTTAAAATTGCATGCGAAACCACTTGGATGCAAGAATAAATAGTTTAACATACTTGAAACTATAGGCACCATCTTCTCATGTCTCAGTTCATGTTAGTTATAATGATTTTTCTTCTTGCCTTGTATAGGTGAGCATACGTCAGTCTGTATTCCTAATCCTTGTAACGGTGCCAAACAGGTGTGCATTGACGAAGGTATGGGAGCGTATAAATGCTTATGCCCGGCCCACTTACAAGGTGAAGATTGCAAAATCGTTGGTGAGTTATTTTAGATCCTTTTCTTCCATAAGTGTTTCATGAGTGAACGCACTGATGTAACTCAAGATATACACTCAATCGAATTAAAGACGCATTTACTTAATATATCCAATATTCCATACCTCATGGCACGTGTAGATTATTTTCTATTTGATTTCTTGGTTTGCCAGAAATTGACCAATATTGTCCTTGAACTTCAGTCCCGTTTGTGAAATGGCTCACGCTTGAGCGACCATAATCAAGAGCTAATGGCTCACGTTTGAGCGAACATACGAGGGGCGTTCGAAAAGTTTTGCAAATGGCCTCATGACTTTGTTTAGGAGCATGCTGGGTACAACTGCTATGCATGTACTGAAAGCACTGCATTTCGTCTATACAATGATACCAAACACTATACAAAGACACTTTTCCTTATTGAGTTCCAACGCATTTTAATAGGCCCCAGTCATACCACTGGGCTAAATTGATATATAAAATCTTTTCAGAGTTAGGCATTCAAGTCAAATATCCTTGTAAATACCAAATTAATCTTTGTCATTTGCTTGTCCATCGTTGCCTATAATATCCATACAAAAGTTAGAAGGGCGGCAACTCTTATCGATTTATTCCTTGCAAAGCAATGCGCAGTTCTTATGACGTTATTGAATTTTACGTGAACGTCATTTTTGAAAGCCTGCAGAGGCTTCTTTTTTGGCATTAATTTGAATTTTTTGACAGGTTTTCGTTGACCCATGTAAATGCTCTTGCCGACCATATTTTGAATGCTAATACACTTGTTTTCATTACAAAATCATCAAATTTTAGTAGAAATGGAGAAATTGCTACTGCATAAAGTACAGATAATTCATATTCCCGGCCCTGTACGGAAGCCAGATTAAAACTAATTTCCACGATATTTACAGAACAACATTGTCAGGGCATTGTCTTTAACTAGCAAAGATAAAAAGATATCAAAGACTGCTGATATTTAAATACCGGCCTACAAAAGTAAAATTCTGCAGTGTCTTTAGGGTATACCTCTTTCAAAGAAGTTAAAAATGCGTCCTTTTTTAAAAAATGCACCTTGTTTGCAGACTTCTCTTCGCATAATATAGCTTTATATGTTTTCGCAATCAGAATTTCTGTCTGTATGGTGGTTACCGAGAAATTACGTCATTTGCAAAACTTTCCGAACGCCCCTCGTAATCAAGAGCTACCTGACTTTTAAAGTCACAATAAATGGTTTACTTTTTGCGTGTTTGTATGCATGCGTCGCATCACTTAAGGCGAGATTTTGTTTAAAATAGAGGTTACCTTTAACGTATATGAATGAATGAACTACCGTACAAGTTTATCGGTATTTACCTGTAAATATTCTATAGCTCGTTAGGATTTATGTGTCCAAACTCAAAGAGAGAGAGTTAATCAATTGTGATATTCAGGGGTTAATTAAAACAAAAAGATTATAATCAATGTTAAGATAAGGTTTGAAAAAAATGACAGGTACAGGCTCAATATATATGGTGAAGCTTGTATTAACATATTGTTCTGTCTGCTATTCGATTTTTCTGTTTTTTTTTGCTCTCTTCGCTTTCTTCGCTCGCCCCCTCTCTTTGTTTCTCACTCTTGTTCTTGGATCATAGAAAGTAAGCCGTTACGCTGTCATGGTGATAACTTTGCATGTTTTTCGTAAGCCTGTGTAACAACTTGTTGAATTTGGATCAAGCTCCTCTGTAAAACTATTAGTTTAATAATTTATATATTGTCCTCGCTACTGTATATCGTTGTTGTAGGCTATAAGCATTGTTATATAAGCTTAATGCTGAAATAAAGATATTGTATTGTATTGTATTGTATATGTTTCAATGTGTATGTCGTATGATATGCAACGGTTGATACAAATAATATAGTCATTTCTCGATATCTCAAAGTCAAAGTTCATCTCAAACTTCTGATGTCTCAAAGTGAATTTTCTGGTTCCAAAAAATGTCCTTTGAGATACTAGTATTGATGTCTCAAAATAAATTTTCTGGTTCCGGAAAATGTAATTTGAGATACCAGTAATTTGACACATCTGGCGTAAATATGTGAGCCGCGACACGAGAAAACCAACAATGTGGTTGTGCGCCCAGCGCAGACTCAGATTAGCCTGGGCATCCGCCCAGTCTGATCAGAGTCTTCGCTGTCTGCATGGTGGAAGCTGAGACCCTTAGCTACCCTTTAGGCGCTTAAGGAAGAGTATTATCGAACTGGGCTGGTGCTCAAGCTGATCTGAGTCAGCTCTGGGCGAACAACCACATTGTTGGTTTTCTCGGGTCGCGACTCATGTAAAGACAAATAGGAAATGTTTTCGAAGCGTAATCTTTGATACAAGAGGGTACTTTGAAATATCAGTGTTAGAGATAAAGAGAGTCTACTGTAGTACATACGTGTATGTTTCTGTGCTATATTTTCAGATTACATAGATTGTAATTTCGATGCCAAAATGGGTCCTGAAGAACTGTGTCTGTTTTCACAAAGTAAAAATGATGATATGAACTGGGGAACTCGGGAGGTAGGCACGGTTTAACAAGAGGAACACTGTAAAAAAAATAACCTAAATTAAGCTTTCAAAAAGCACTATCATTCGCCCGAATGCACTGCAGCGGCCGGGGCACTCTTGCAAATTGGTCCTCACATTACATTTGGCTCATTGTAAAGTTTCATCATATAAACGAATCAACATAATGGCCACCGGGATGACTATCAGTAGACCTTTTTCATAAGTCTATCATCTGGACGTATTGTTTGCAAAAGTTTCAACTTGATCTCTCAAATACAAATAGTTAAATAAGCAATCGAAAAAACACACGAAAAAAAACAACATTTTTTTCAGGGCGAGACACTTTCCGACGGAACAGGGCCTAGCGATGATTATGGGGGCTCTGGATATTATCTATTTATAGAGGCATCTGCCCCTGCTAAGACGGGTTACAAAGCGATACTCAACAGTGCAGAAATAGTAGGTGAGCAACTTATTTTTTCTCGTACATGAAACGGAAAACATGAGAAAATACATAGCAACATAGATTCAAACCAAAATTCTGCATACTAAAACTGAGAGCAATGATCACATTTATGTTTCTGTCTCATATTTTGGGCCATACTAATTATATTTTAGTTTATTAAAGCCTCATCACTGGCCGACAATACTGAGCAGACAACGAAAGGTAGATGATATTAAAGAGGTGCAGAAAGTATAGCTGGCGATTTTAATTGTTGCAAACATAAAAAGAAACTATCCATTAAAAGATTGATTGCAACTAAAATAGGACTAAATCAATGAAATTCAATCTAAAGCATAATTCATATGCTTGAAATTCTTGAGAAAGGTGTCTGACTTCGATGGATCAGAAAATATTACCGACAGTATGATGAAGACATTTTCCTTTGTCACATGCATAGACTTTTAATAATTTAACCGCGACACGACAAAATCAACAATGTGGTTGTTCGCCCAGCGCAGACTCAGATAAGCCTGAGCATCCGCCCAGTAGATCAGACTCTACGCTAAACGCTTAAAGGCTAGCTAAGGGTCAAAGCAACCTCCCTGTGGACAGCGAAGACTCTGATCAGACTGGGCGGACGCCCAGGCTGATCTGAGTATGCGCTGGGCGCACAACAACTTTGTTGGTTTTCTCGTGTCGCGGTTCAATAATTGTACTAGTCAAGACCACTTGGTTCTCATATAGCAAAACAATTCATTCTTTCTTGGTGTCTTATGTGAGCAGGTGAAATTCTGCATTGACTGTTGGATGAAACAAACTTTACTGTCAGTTTAAGGCAGCAACAGCCATGTTGGAAATTCAAAAGTTCAAAACCACATAGCATGCTAGTACAGTAGTGTTAGAAATAAGCAATTGCCCACACGCCCGACACGGGTTAAATTTGCTGGGGGCAAGCTGATAGTCTTGACAGGTTGCCCCCTGGACAACCTATAATTCTGGTAAATTCTGGAAAAAAAATTGTTTCATGTCTTTTTTTAAGTTTTGCTTGAGAAGTTTGAAACACACCAATATAATGTTTTGAAGGAGAAAAATAAAAAGAATCCCAGTCAAAGTAGCGCTGTGAAAATGATTAGGCAGCTGTGATCAAAACTGTTGGTCAGCTATCTTTGAAGTTCATGAATTCATGCTTAGTGTCTTAGAAAGGGAGAGCATTTTTGGACTATGTTTACTTACGTGACTCCGGAAGAAAATGACATGTAAAAGGTTTAATTGCAATGAAATACAGGGGGACAAGTTGAAATCTTGGCGGACAAGTTGAAATTCATTTCAGGTTGCCCCTCGGGCAAATTGCTGTCTGGGCCTTATTTCTAACACTGTGCTAGGTACATTATTTATACATGTTCGTTATTTATCTTTTCTATTTTGACAGGCGGAATCAAGTGTTTCTCGTTTTTCTACCATATGTACGGTTCCCATATGGGTGAGCTCCAAGTGACCGTGCATGCAGGAGGTAAACAGATGGATTGGATACAAGTGGGAGACAAGGGGAACCAGTGGCACGAGGCAGATATTGAGATTCGAACCAGTCAAAACTTTTGGGTATATGTCCTTCTTGTTAAATGTTTTGGTTTTACATTGTTCATCAAGTCGAATTCTAGGATGGTCGAGTAAGGATAATAAATACGTGAAATAAAGATACTGCTTTTCTTTTTGTCATTGGACAGATGCCCGGTTGTTCAAAACTAACGATCTCGTTCTCTATGAGACATTGTATTTTCAACTTGAATCCATTCTTCACAAACCATTGCCAACTTTGTGCACAAACACCGTCTCTTTTATAAACTAAGAAAACACAAGAATTCCGCGATGACTCGCCTGTCAGCGCAGTGTTACAAAATAGAGCTAAACGCAATAAAAACAAAGCGACAAAAAGTTTACGGGGAAGTAACGCACATCTCGCTTCTGCTAGTTGCAGGCGAGGCAAACCCAGCGGGCACGTGGCGTCATTACGTCGCAGCGACATCACTACAACGTCATTTCAACGTCATGTGCCTGCTGGGAAAAACACAATTCTAGAATTGTACCGGTACAATTGTAACACCGTTAGAATTCCGACTTTGCGCAGTACAGGACAACTCTGGAACCGTACCGATTCTTACTTTGTTTCGCACCGTATTGAGAGAGCCAAAAAGCTCGTAGAACAGGGGTATTCAACCAAGCAGAACACAAAATATCTTAGTTTAAACAATATTTTATTTGAAACATACATGGAGTTGATACAATAATATGTAAATGAAATCAGTTCAAATTGGATTGCCGGGCCGGGTAGCGCAATCGGTAGGGCACCTGACTCGTAAGTCAGAGGCCCTGGGTTCGAATCCCGGTATGGCCACATACTTTCGTTTCTCCTTCCGCTGATTCAAGAAGGGCAGTTGTCAGTTACTGGCGAAAGTATGTGCACTTAGTACTGGTTAACCGCTTAGGAGGTCTAAGCCTGCCCAGGAATAGTGTGGTTAGGTTAACTGACCGTCCCGACATGACCTTAGTTGTTTACCGTGGACGTTAAGCATCAAATCAACCAACCAAAAAATCAAATTGGATGATTCAAAAGAAAGTCTTTCGACTTATGTGAATCTGTATCCTATTTCGCTATCGACCATGTCAACAAAATATGTTCCCAGTCCAAACATATCCAATTTACTTGTTACAACATATTTGTGTGATCCTAAGAGACATTCTAAATAAAACATACTTGTGTGACCCTCAGAGACATTAAGTTCATCACTAGCTGTTATTCACGAATGTAAGGTGGAAAAACTTATTATAATGATCAAATACTCTATAGTCCAGATCTGCCCCTCAATGATTATAACCTGTTAAGAAATTTGAAATACCATTTGCATGGACCTGGATTTCCTGCAGATGATGAATTGTCACGTAGGCATGGATCGAGGATCAAATTGGAGATTTCTATTTTATAAGTAAAGACAGTCTGAAGGAAAGGCTGCAGTGAAACAGAGTTTCAGATAATAAGAAGTACCTGACGAGTCTTTGAGATATTTTCTCTGCCGTTCCATTATACTATACATTGTGGCATCCAATTAGAATCGCCTCAATGAGGCGATTCTAACTGATGCCACAATGTATAGTTTAATACAAAAGTAAGAGAAAATGCTGCATATTTGAATCAAATGCTCTACATTATCTGGATCCATGGTACAGTATATCATGAACGCCAAAATTAAACTGCGCCAATTTATCACTTTCATTTAACCGCGAAATTTTTATACCGCAGTTATTAAAGGCCCCATTACTCTATCAGCATGAAATATTTTATCGTGAGGTATCGCTGCAAACTTCTCACTACAGTTTCGCCATTGATTATTATCGTGACTGACCGGCTTTGAAAAATCAAAACGTCCTTGAGTTTACCATAAAATAGATTTGAAAAATAACTAGGTCATTTTAGTTGCCAACCAAAATGACCTACTTTCGATTTCAAAAGCTATATTTCATGATAAAAATACAACGTACAGGCGGTAAAAATATAAGGTACAGGCGTTTAACAGGTGATAAAAATACAATGTACAAAGAATTAGGCAAGGATCCCATTGATTGTGCCGCTGTTGCATTATTGCATTGCTTAACGGGGAACCAGAGACGAAACCCGTATTATTTTTATGGAGAGACTTATCATTTTTTTCAAAATACCTTGTTCCTTCTTTATTGCCAGTTATATGCTACAAAAAAGCACATCAACCGCCATATTTTCATCAATTCTGAAGGCTGTACAGGTTTGATAATGATTTGTAATTTGACGGTTTTTACCTTTGATAGGACTATGGAGACTTTAAGTGTTTTACAATAATGTCTATGATAAAATTGTTTCACTTAATTTCAGATTGAATTAATAGCGGTGAGGGGCAGTGGCTTCAGGTCTGATGCTGCTATTGACTCAGTGCGTCTCAGACACGGAGCCTGTGTAGGAGGCCTGAGAAAAGTTCCTCTGGTTGATTTATCAGATGGCGTGCCCTTGTGCAAAAAGCACTTCCTGGGAACTAATTGTAGTTATGTCAGTAAGTCAGTATACTTAAGAAATATTTTTCCTTGCCGGTGAATCATTGCTGATTAACGCATGATTTGGCCGGCAATTCGCTAAATATTAATTCACGACAGCGAAGCTGGAGTGAGCTGACATTCGCAACCGTCTGGACAACACAGGTTTAAATAAAGGATAATTTACTGGTAAAGAATTTCGATTCTGGCAGACTATAGAATAAAATGCGAGGATACTGCGGCGTTTCTCTTTCCTTGTGCTCTCTCGAGATACAGGAGCTGAAGTCGCTCGATGGGGGACGCCTGCGCTCGCAAGTTAATATGTAGGCGTCTCTTATCTGACGGCTGCAGGAAAAGTGTCTCGTGGAATGCGTCAGTAAGTGTGGCTCGAAGACAGATGCTCGTTGCCTGTCCATCATCTCTTTTCTTTCAAACTTTTGGGGTTTAGAGCACTGAAGACAATAATTACAGAAACATGCTTCTGTTGCACTAAGTTTGATATGGGTACATTCATGTTTCTAAGGGATTACTTTGAGGCGGATGTCGACAGAAGTAAAATTTTTAGCCGCGACACGAGAAAACCAACAAAGTGGTTGTGCGCCTAGCGCAGACTCCAATCAGCCTAGGCATCCGTCTAGTCTGATCAGACTCTTCCCTAATAGTAATGTAACTCAGTGAGTCCGTAAATATGAGTGTCAAGTTCAACCCTACAGAAAATAGGACCGTCCTCCTATTCCTGAAAAAAGTATAATCATTTTGACAAATAACGGCCCAAAACTCAGTCAGAACATGTAAGATGTTCCGGGGCCGTATTCATTAAGCCACTTAAGTCGTTGCTATGCGGTTGCTAAGGCTAAATATCTATAAAGGAGATTCCCTACAACTATGAAATTTGGTCTGGAGGAACAGTCTTACAAAGACAGTTCCTCCAGACCAAATTTCATAGTTGTAGGGAATCTCCTTCAAAGAAATTTAGCCTTAGCAACAGCATAGCAACCACTTAAGTCGTTTTATGAATACGGCCCCAGATGGCAGATCTTTGAAAACCATTCAAAACTCATTATAAACAAATGTTTTTCTTTATATGATGCTCGATCGTAAAAGATGAATTTTTACTGGGGGTGCTTAACTTTTTCCCAGATGTATGGAAAATAAGTGTATTACAGATCCTGGTGAACAATTATTTATTGATGCATAAGCAAAGGCATATACTCCCAATACTGGCCCTCTATGGACTTGTAAAAGACTTAAGTGTAAATAGGGGCATAGTTCTCAGTGAAATACATGTATATCAATGAAATATACCCCAAAGTTTATCAGGTGACTGACACTTAAGCCCCTTTCAGAATGCCCAAGACATCGAGACTGTATACCCAATTACAAAATAACAAGGGCCATAACCCTGGTAATATGAATCTGGTGAAAAATAGAGTGCATTTATGAAAATTCAGGCCACTAATATAAATAGTACTGGAATTGTCCTTTTACCTTAAAGTAAAGGTAATGGTAAATGTTTCCCATAGCCTAATAGCCGTAGGGGCAGTGGGGGTTGGAGACCCACTGTATCTTGGGCACAGCTGATGAAAGGCGGAGCTCATCTCTCTCCTTTCGCTTACCTTAAAGGGATTGTCTTTTATCTATGTAAGGGGAATGATCAACTCAGCACATCTTAACCAAAGGCAGATAAATCAATATATCAAATGTTAATAGCATACCTATCAAAATTCAGCTCTCTCGGTCATATGGTTCAAAAGTTGGAAACAATGCCAAAAACAACAAAGGGCCATAACTTTGTCAAAAATATGACAACTGAGAATCCAAAATCACATGCACATCTTCAGGTTATGATAAACATTCTGCATAGTAACTAAGTTTCAGGTCGATTCGATAAAAGATTGGCAGGAGTTGCGATGGAGGACACGGTCTGAGTCAGCAATGAACGTAGCCGAAACAAAAATCAAACCCGTACGTATATAGTAGGAGTTGTAGTTACGAGATTTCGGACGGTCGGAAGGACGTACGGACTGACGGACGCACGCACATACGGACGGACGAGGGTCATTTCTAGAGCCGCCCCCCCCCCCCCCCCCCTCTCCGCTAAGATTCAGGTCGCTATAACAAGGTAATCTTAGGTTTAGAAGATTTTTGACAATTTGAACAAAAAAAGGGGTTTACAAGGCTATTTAATATCAGTTTTTAAAAGTAATGAATCCAATGCTAATGAAAAAAAAAACTCAGCACTGAAATTCTTACTCACTGTGTTGGTGATACCCTCGGGGACGAATTGTCCACTACCCGTGATATCGGCCCAGTGGTTTCGATATAACTGTACCTTAGCCAAATTTAGTGTGACAGATGGGCATTTCTGTATTTAACTTCTAAAATGTCACTAAATTCCCAAAAGTTTCAAGCAAAATGCAATGGGAAGGTCAAAGACAAATTAGTGTCTGCTTATCAGGCTAGTCTATGCAGTACCTACGGAGTCCGCATCCGCGTGGGCTTACGAGGTGTCGATGTGCGCGTGGGCAAATTTTTTCTAGTGGTTATGTCACTTTTGCATTGTCCGTACAAGTTAAAGGCCATGATACTCAACATACACTTCATGATCTGTATATGGTGTAATGGACCTCGACCTACACTACAACATTTGAGCCGCGACATGACAAAACCAACAACGTGGTTGTGCGCCCAGCGCAGACTCAGATCAGCCTGGGCATCCGCCCAGTCTGATCAGAGTCTTCGCTGTCTGCATGGAGGTACCTTAGACCCTCAGCTACATTTTGGGCACTTAACGAAGACTCTGATCAAACTGAGCGGATGCCCAGGCTGATCTGAGTCTTCGCTGGGCGCACAACCACATTGTTTGTTTGGTCGCGTCGCGGCTCATTTAAGAATGTTCATGATCTGTCTGTAGATATGGTGTATTGTGATTTCGACGACGAAGCTGACCATAACGGCTGGTGCATCTTTAGCAACGATGACAGTAACGATGTTGACTGGCTGCGGCACAGGGTAAGTTTCTTTTATCATTGCTTGATAACCAACAAATTGGCATTGGTAAATTATATTCAACTTCAAGTATATGTAGTCAAAAGGCCATCACAAAATTGCGTCTGTTTAGGAAGGCCCCTTTTCAAGCGTATTTCCATTAACATCAAGATGAGTGGGTACTTTCACGGGAAGCAACTCTACTAGTTCGTGTTTACCCTCCATTCTCAATGAAAGGCGCACGTCAAAAGCAAATGAGCCGCGACACGACAAAACCAACAATGTGGTTGTTCACCCAGCGGAGACTCAGATCAGCCAGTTTGACCAGACTGTTCGTTAAGTGCTCAAAGAGTAGCTAAGGGTCTAAGCTACCTCCATGCGAACAGCGAAGACTCTGATCAGACTGGGCGGATGCCCAGGCTGATCTGAGTCTGCACTTGGCGCACAACCACGTTGTTGGTTTTGTCGTGTCGCGGCTCAAATGTATTCCTTGAAGGTAAGCATAATTCAGAAAGGATTCGCCGTTCGCCAGGAAAGCAAGCAGGGGGGGGGGGGGGGGGGGGGTTCAAAAATTATTTTCCATAAAAAAAACAATAAATATTGTAGGTGTATCCAAACATATGTACCCACACGTTAAAGAAATGAGTAATTAGTTTCCATGTCCAATTTTTGGCTCATAGGCACCTTGTAATTTGTAGGGACAGACAGACACGCCGTACACCGGCCCCTCAGCAGATTTGTCCCAGGACGGCTATTATTTGTATGTCGAGTCGACAGCGCCCGCCAAACTGAACGACATTGCTAGAATGTCAACTCCGTTTATTGAAGGTAAATTCATCTTCCTGAAAAAAGGCCAGGAACGTATTTTATCTCTACAAATGAGCTACATCAAGAGGATGGGACATCCGTTCTCTCGCAGTTATATCGGTGTAAAAAAATAGCTTGGATGCTGTACACTCCGAGTGTTAAACAGGTTAATTCAGTTGTAGCACCCCTGTATGGTTCTCTGATCCAATAGATGGATGTACTGGGAGCGGCTTCTTGTGCATTTATCATCGGGTTGCAGAGTAGACCCTGGACTGATAATCTATCGGTCCTCTTTGGATTTGGTACAGTATCGTGAGCCTATGTTCACATCGTCTATCCGCAAGAGGCCAACCAAATTCTCTTACTATGCATTTTTGCTATACTTCCTTGTATTCTTCATCACGTTATGATTAACATGTTGAAGAAAGGTGCATTCATTTGCGTGCATGATTTCTCCGTATGTTAACAAAAAATGCAATCAATTCTCGATATCTCAGTCAAATTCATCTCTAACTACTGGTATCTCAAGGTGAATTTTCGGTCCGAGACGATTTACTTTGAGATAGCAGTAGTTTGTGATAACAGGATTTGAAACATAAAAAAGTAGTAAAAGTGTCCAATTTATATTTTTTGGCATGAGGAAACTTTGAGATATCAGGGTCACAGAGAACGAGTCAACTGTAAATTTTATTCTCGGACGGACATAGCCACGAGGAAAAAAAATATCAGCGATATCAGGACGCTTCGTCCCAAATGCGAATGGCTCAAACAGTGAGTAAATTTTGTGTTAGATGAAGATATTTCATAAGGCAAATTTTGAAATAAAATAAATACCCCTTAATGGCACAGTTTGCAAGCTCCAAACATTTATCTTGTTTTTGCATTTCAATCTGTATCTTTATGTTCATCCTAACTTTGTCCAGATAATCTCTCACATAAATTGCTTAGCTGTAAATGGATTTTATTAGCGTGGCTTGGCGAAACAGAAGCAAAGTAGAACTGATGCAATGCCCTTTGTGTGCGTCCGTATCCACATGCGCGTGCCTTTGTGTGCGTTAGCAAAATAATTACTTATTGCATTTAGCTGGTTCTAAGTAACCAAAAGAGTTAAAGTCTTCCAAATATCTGGGGAAGCTCTACTGAAAATAGTGTTGCATATCAGGCCATGACCTCTATTCCACGAAGGATTGAATATAGAAAAACATTCACCTGTTGTATTCAGCTCAGTTTAAAAGTAACCAAAAGGGTTATACTCTTCACCTTGCTCAACAGAGTGAGAGATCTGCTGAAGGCAGCGATGCATATATCGGACCGTGATCTATATTTTACGGCTCAGTGAACGGAGAAAGAAATATTCACCTGTAAGTTGCGTTTAATTCAGTGTGTAAGTACCCAAAAGGAATATGGTCTTCAAATTTGCCCCCTAGATACACCTGGGGAAAATCTACTGAAATCAGTGATGCACATTTGACCATGGCCTATATTTCAGGGGTCATTGAACATAGAAAATAATACCACCTGTTGAGTTTAGCTCAGTTTCTAAGTAACCAAAGCACAGTCTTCAAACTTGTTCCACAGAAACATCTGGGGAAGATCTACGGATGGCAGTAATGCATATTGGGCCATGACCTGTATTTCATGATCCATTGATTTTGCCTTATATCCTGAAGACTATATTATGTATGAACATGATAGATTGGGAAAATAAGTCGGTATGAGATGTTTGACCTCAAACTAAAGGTAGGTCACAGTGGCTTATATTTCGTGGTCCAGAGATTTTGTCGTATCTTGAAGACTATTTTATTTATAAACATGCTTGCTTGGGATTACTCAGTATGGCCCGAAGTTTAACCTCAGTGACCTATATTTATGGTCCAGTGATTTTGCCGCATATTTCTAACACTTTTTCGTGGATTTACCTTACACATGGGTTAGTGGTTTGGGCTAACAATATCTGTGACCTCATACTAACTGTTGGTCAGTGTGGTCTATAATTCATGGTCCAGTGATTTTACCTGATATTTCAAAAACTATTTCTTGGGCCAGTGGCTTTAGCTAAAATCTCAAACACAATTTCATGGTTTCGCATCTTATACTTGGGTTAATGGTTAGGGCTGACACTGTGATTGACCTCATACTGTCAGTGTGACCGATATTTTATGGACAAGTGATTTATCTGAAACACTATTTCATTGTCTTGTTTTATACTTGCTGAAATGGTACATTTTAATGATTTAGAAACAGCGATTGACTTCATATCACTATTAGGTCACTTTGACCTATATTTTACGATTCAGTGAAATTGTCATATATGCATATCTGGCAATATTTTAGAGATTTACATGATTCTTAGGATAACTGTCTATTCTGACACTGCAGTTGATCATATTTCACTTGGCCGGTATTGTTTATATTAAACATGCCCATGTTAAAGTCAAGCTTCCATAAGCCGCGCTTCAAATCGTCTTCTGACAATTCTTGCTTGGACAACACTTTCATAAGGTGTCAATAAATCTATTATTAATCTCAATGAGCACACAGGGTTGAATCGACACTGCATCAACGTTGATACAATGTTGTTTTAAAGTGTGCCTGCTGGGAATGGTTTATAAAAATGTCAGACATTTGTTTAATATCCATAATTTCGTTATACTTTCTTTATGTAGCCGGCCAAAAGTGTGTGGATTTCTTTTATCATGTGCACGGAGACGAACAGCAAATGGGTACTTTCAACGTGTCATTTATTGATGAGAACGATAATTTACAGTCCTTCATAACTTCTGGTGACCATGGCAACACATGGCATCCCTGTCATGTCTCAGTTACCAGTCAACACATGTTTAAGGTAGGTAATTCTAGTGACTGTTAAACATTCTTTACCTGTAATGTCAGTCCATTACCTTGGCAAAGTTGACACTTCACCATGTGCATGTAAATATTTAGTTTTACAAGGGACTTGATGGGAGAGAGATTTAGCAGACTAGTATAGTCCGTTTGCTCCCAAGTGCAAACGGGGTTTTGCTTATTTTCTCGAAAAAGATGAAAGTTCCGTTAAATGTTCTAATGTCCTAATGATTCCTGTTACAATACATAACAGAATACGAAAAATCCAAATTTTTGGATGCTTCTGTAAAATGTTTCCCATTAACAGTAATGTAGAAAGTAAGCAGTTTCACTGAAGGGCGTCGTATGCTTGTGAGAACAGCCAAAATATTGTTGATTGGCAATAGCGTAATTACGGTGTTTACTACAGTTGTGGGTGTATATGAATGGAATAGTAAAATGCATTCACGTGTCCGCACGCGTAACACATGGGGTCACTGGTCAGGTGATACTATGCAGTAAATATGATATAGATGTGCGAGTAAAAAAGTGTATGTTTCAAAATTTGAGAGTATATGGCGTGAAACAGAAAGTAGAAAAAATGGATTAAGAATAAAATTTCAATTAATTATGCAAATTTTGTTCTAGGGATGACATACATTGGTCACATGCTTTAATACGTAAGACTAAATGGGAATCCAACAGCCATGTTTTACTCCCTTGTAATTAAGAGGCGAAAATCATATATTATAGGTCCTTTTTTTGTAAAGAAACTTTTTATGCAAAGTCTCACATTTCTACAAAATTATTATTTAGTTATGTAAAGGATAAAAATGAAACATGAGCAATTCGAAAATCTGCTACCTCTCACCAAATTTTAGAAAACCTCTGGGATGCCGTTTGCGTTTCGGAGCAAACGGACTATAACTGTTTTCTTGGTCGCACAGTTTTTGTTCCAAGGGGAATCTCTTGAATGGAAACTGTATTGACTCTAGAGAAATTCTTTTCCCTACATTCAACCAGAAATGACCCACCTTGGTTGTGTATCCATCTGTCAATAGTTACAGGAATGGTTGTTTGAATCATCATGTCTGTTTTTGTTGTTGGTTTTTTTTTTTTTGTTTTTGTTTTTTCGGAGGGGGGAGTATGTGTGTGGGGGGGTGGGGGGGTCTCCACTGTGATCCAATTGGAGTTGCTTCTACGATGTGCACAAATGTGCCCAAGTAGCCACGCAGTGTTCCAACAACGTTGTATCAATATCATTGTTGAACATCATCAAGTTGCACCGGCGTATAGAACCCTGGTTAACTATGTATATACGGGGGCTGTTACGATACAAAAAAGAGCTGCTGCGAAACGAAAATGAGACATAGTTACCAAACGACATGATGAGCCTATTTTTCGTTTCATAAAAGCCTTTTTTCGTTTCGTAACAGCCCTTGTGTATACAAAGCTACCCACGTGTGGGATATCAATTCTGGTGAACGCCCTATTCCATTCTCGCCTGGAAATTAGAAGTCAAGACTGCAAATAGTTAGCTAAAATATGTCAAAATTTTGAGCCGCGACACGAGAAAACCAACAAAGTCGTTGGGACCCCAGCGCAGACTCAGATCAGCCTAGGCATCCGCAAAGTCTGGTCAGACTCTTGCTAAGCGCTTAAAAAGAGGCTAATTTAAAGAGTAACTACACTTCAGGAACTGACTGAATCAGATCCCAAATCCTATCCCCAACATCAAAGGGAAAGACTGACAAAAACATCCTAACAAACAATAAATTACAAATGATAAGCCGGGTCAGCAGCTCTTTCCCAAATAGGTGGCAACTCAGCTATCCTTACTGAACTAAATAATTTAGACCAACAGAAGGGTTACAACAGGCTAAACAAATTATACTAAAAATATTTAACAACTATTTTTGCCTATTTTCTATTTTTATTATAGAAGAGTTAAAATGAGAACACAATAAATTAAACAGCACCGAACATAAAACAAATGCATCCGCAACGAAAGTACCACCGTGGAACGGTCAGTAATAAGCCACCTCCATGCGGACAGCCAAGACTTTGATCAACTTGGGCGGATCTGAGCCTGCTTTGGGCGCACAGCCACTTTGTTGGTTTTCTCGAGTCGGGGCCAAATGTATTCGCTTGTTATGTAATGTATGGTTAGCGCACTTTAGCGCTGAAGAAAAACAAGAGGGCCATGATGGCCCTGGATCGCTCACCTGAGTATCCAGTGAACTTAACCTCAGAGACATCCATATGACTGACAGAGTTTCACAAAGATTAAATGGAAAATGAACCCTTTATTGTGTACCTAAGGTTTTTATCAGATTTAACCTAATGACCTAGATTTTGACCCTACATGACCCAGTTCCAAACCTGGTCTAGATTTCTTGGATATGAACATTCTGACAAAGTTATCAAAACTGTGCCCTCTAGAGTGTACACAATGTTTTTCTAAGGTTTAACCTAGTGACCTACTTTTTGACCCAACATGACCAAGTTGCACCCTTGGTCCAGATTCATTGGAGACAAACATTCTGACAAAGTCTCATGAAGATTAGAACAAAACTGTGTCCTCAAAAGCGTTCACACTGTTTTTCTAAGAACTGACCTAGTGACCTAGTTTTTGACCTGACATGGCCCAGTTTCAAATCTGGTATAAATTTCATGAAAGTAAACATTCTGACAATGTTTCACGTAGATAGGATCATAACTGTGCCCTCTAGAGTGTACATGAAGTTTTTCTAATATTTGACCTAGTGACCTAGTTTTTGACCCCACATGACTCAGATTCAAATTTGGCCTAGATTTTATACAAATAAACATTCTGACAAAGTTTCATGAAGATTGGATCATAACTGTGCCCTCTAGAGTGTGCACAAGGTTTTTCTAAGATTTGACCCAGTGACATAGTTTTTGACCCCACATGACCCAGTTTCAAAGATGGTCTAGATTTCATTAAGATAAACATTCTGACAAAGTTTCATGATGATTGGATCATAACTGTGCCCTCTGTGTCATTCTAAGATTTATTTCTATTTTTAGCTCTGGTGGCCATTTTGTTCAGCGGAGCAGAACCGTTTGAGCAAGTTTTGTTCAGAGCCATGAGTAAAACATTTCTGTGATTTTTTTTAAATCGAGCCATTGGCTTTAGAAACGATGATGTTTAAAGCTTTTTTCTATTTTTAGCTCTGGTGGCCATATTGTTCATCGGGGCAGAACCGTTTGAGCAATTTTGGTAGAGGGTCTCCTAAGGAATATTTCTGTGAAATTATTTCAAAATCGGCCCAGCAGTTTTGGAGGAGAAGTCATTTAAAGGTTTTTTTCTATTTTTAGCTCTGGTGGCCATATTGTTCAGCCGAGCGAAACCGTTTGAGCAATTTTGGTAGAGGGTCTCCTAAAGAACATTTCTGTGAAATTATTTCAAAATCGGCCCAGCAGTTTTGGAGGAGAAGTCATTTAAAGGTTTTTTTCTATTTTTAGCTCTGGCGGCCATATTGTTCAGCGGAGCAGAACCGTTTGAGCAATTTTGGTAGAGGGTCACCTAAGGAACATTTCTGTGAAATTATTTCAAAATCTGCCTCGCAGTTTTGGAGGAGAAGTCATTTAAAGGTTTTTGTATTTTTAGCTCTGGCGGCCATATTGTTCAGCGGAGCGGAACCGTTTGAGCAATTTTGGTAGAGGGTCACCTAAGGAACATTTCTGTGAAATTATTTCAAAATCTGCCCCGCAGTTTTGGAGGAGAAGTCGTTTAAAGGTTTTTCTATTTTTAGCTCTGGCGGCCATACTGTTCAGCGGAGCGGAACCGTTTGAGCAATTTTGGTAGAGGGTCTCCTAAGGAACATTTCTGTGAAATTATTTCAAAATCGGCCCAGCAGTTTTGGAGGAGAAGTCGTTTAAAGGTTTTTCTATTTTTAGCTCTGGCGGCCATATTGTTCAGCGGAGCGGAACCATTTGAGCAATTTTGGTAGACAGTCCACCAAGGAACATTTCTGTGAAATTATTTCGAAATCCGGCTAGCAGTTTTGGAGAAGAAGTCGTTTAAAGCAAAAGTTGACGCCGGACGACGGACAAGACCGATCACAATACCTCACCTTGAGCACTTCGTGCTCAGGTGAGCTAAAAAATGATGGAATTATCGGCAAACACCTGAAAATGGCCGAAATTGATATTTCGCTCCGGCCACTTTCTGAAGTTTTGTGATAACTCAATCAGCTTATCTTTTCCAAAGCCCAAATGGGTATGATTCCAGTAAATAAAGCTGAACAGCATTGTTTGAAGCTGGCTATCAATTTGCAGAAGCTTAAGGGTCAAATCTGGTAACTTCGGAGAGCGGGTGAATTCGTACATACCCATTGCAAACTTCAAACTTCGCTTCAGGTTGTGTTTAGTTACACTGTGGGCTCTGGATTCCGGGGAGATGTGGCGATTGATGTGTTCAGCGTATCTGATGGACTGTGTATGGCACATAGACACTATTCGGTGGAATTGCCTGGAAACCAAGGTATGATTAGATTCTGAATGGTTGTTGTTGTTTTGTTGCTTTACGTCCACGGTGAACAGCTATGGTCATGTCGGGGCGGTCAGTTACCCTAACCACACTGTTTCTGGACAGGCTTAGACCTCCTAAGCGGTTATATATATAACCAGTACTAAGTGCACATACTTTGGCCAGTAACTGGCAACTGCCCTTTTTGAATCAGTGGAGAAGGACGGAAAAGTATGTGGCCGGACCAGGTATCGAACCCGGGACCTCTGGATCTTGAGTCAGACGCGCTACCGACTGCGCTACGCGGCCCGGCGACCTCTGAATGGTTATAGCCTTTGGAAGCAAGGGGAATACACCGAATAACCGAAAATAGCAGACCCGCTTTTAATTTATTCATGACCAGTAATAAAATGTGCGTCCACACCTCCTAGCACCGGCTTCAGCAGAACAAATCTAAATGAACCCAGTGATTGAAAAGGCCAGAAAGGTTATAATCTGCACTATGAAGATGTAGAGTGGCGCCGTAAGGTCGTGAGTTCGCGGCTCACTGTCGCCATACGATGACTGGAAAACTCTCTCTGTCGACCCAGCAGTAAATGGGTACCTTTTTCGAATCAGGGAAGGATAAAGGCAGCGAAAGGAGAGGGATGGGCTCCGCCTTTCATCAGCTGTTCCCAAGATACAGTGGGTCTCTAACCCCCACTGCCCCTACGGCTACTAGGCTATGGGAAACCTTTACCTATGATGATGTGCGGGGAGACGTTTCACGGCCGCCACACAGAACAACTCCTGCTGCATTGAAGTAAAAATAGTTAGATCTTTTTGAAAAAGGGAATTGTATATCTATTTTTCCCACCATTTTAACAACTGAAAACAGCTTTAATTTGTAACTACCTGTGTGCTTCCCTTCTGGACAAAAGGATGTTTCGAAAATGGGATCTACTGTTAAAGGGAAAATAAATCTAGGACCAGTTCTTGGTCTTCTCTTAATGGAAACAATTTTTTCTTATGGAAGCCAATTATGTAGCCGGAGCCCACTGATAAGAGAGGCAAAAATGAAAATAGCAGAGTTGCTTGCACTTGAGCTAAACAGAAATATTCGAGCAGTTTAATTCGGGGCTATCCTTATGGTCTCTAGACTGAAAAAAGGCCATGAGCATTCCCTGGTAGTTTTATTTTGAAATTTTCTAGCAAAACTGGAACTTTCACGGCGTACCTCCTGATTCACAGTTTAATGTGAATATGGGCCGCGACACGAGAAAACCAACAAAGTGGCATGTGCACCCAGCAAGACTCAGATCAGCCTCGACGTCCGCCCAGTCTGATCAGAGTCTTCGCTGTGCGTTTTAAGGGTAGCTAAGGGTCTAAGCTAGCTTTATGCAGACAGCAAAGACTGTGATCAGACTGGGCGAATGCCCAGGCTGATCTGAGTCTTTGCTGGGTGCATATGCCTCTTTGTTGGTTTTGTCATGTCGCAGCTCATATCCATTTATTCAAGGTTTTTTTCTTTCTTTTGCAGATGGTCATAGCAATAAACAAGCTCTTGTTTCTATGGACTAGATGTCTAAATTATTGTTTCTGTATTTATAATAAAACATTCAAACACCCAAACTCTTATTATGATGGGAACTTTAGGTGTGTGGGTACATTGTACATCAATGTGTTTGTCATCCATTTCACAAAGGAGCGCAACTTTCGTCACTCCATGTTTGCTTCCCTGGTCGAAGAGTCCAGTCCAAAAAGGGGTCTACTCATAGCATTTTGTCCTTTTAGAGTAGGAGGGTACATCAATCTGTTTATCAGCCATTTTATGAGGGAGAGCACTATTCGTGACTTCCTGTTTGCTTCCCTGGTCAGAGAATCCAATCCAAAAAGGGGTCTGCTCTTAGAATTTTTGTAGTAGTTCCCCTTTTGGAAGGGGTTCTCCTTACAGGAAAGCAAAGATGGAAGTCACAAAAGTTGTTCCCCTTTTCAGAAAAGTGGAAATAATCACGAAGAATTGTCATACATCTTTAATTCGCATTTTAAAGCAGTTCAACAATATTCAGATCTACATGTATGTTATATGATGATAATTCTGAGATAATTTATGGTAATTTTGCATAAATTATATGCTGTGGCACATAAGTACAACTGCCATACTGATGTGGTTTTATTGCGTTCATACGTATGGGGCAGACCCTATATCCCCTCTAAAATCTTCATTAAGCTAGAGGATGATAAAATGTTTTCACTCAGATACACACTGTCACTGAAATGAAAAAAAAGAAGTTCCATTATCTGGTTTTCAATTTGAATTGGAATGATTGGTGGACGTGAATTTACAGTCTGCATTTGCTCTTGTCTGCATTTACTACTGTTTGCATTTAGAACCACCTTCTTTTTCTGTACATGGCTCTTAGAGCCACACAGCCAAAGTGAAATTTTACAGGCTGTTTATTGAAAAGCGGAGGGCAAAAATTTCATTTAAATTCTTCACTGTCTTATAAATTTTCATGAAAAATAACATATCCTAATCTTTGATCCATACGAACTCATGCAAGGAAGTTCAGATTTTTTTCACTTTAAGAAATAAGTTTTATTTAAATTACTTTTCATTTTCAATCTCTTTTATGCCATCTTTACACAGGAGGTAACCATAAAGGGACAAAACCCATTGTTGCTGCTACAGCTACTATATACTAATACTGTAATTCCTTCACAAATTACCTTGTGGTCTGAAATGTGTACACTCACTGCGTGGTAACTAAGAGGTTTGAGCAATAATGGTCAATCACTTAAAAGGGAATTTTTAAATTATTTTCCCTAAAGGGATATGTAAGGTAAGCCAAAAAGTGGTACCATTCTATAATGGTTTTACGACCCTGTTATGTCATTACCTATGTGAGATGGTGTATTTCCTTTGATGAAATAGCAGTGTCACTGGACTGTTGCATAACAGGATCATCATTTTATGGCATCCAATAAACAGGAATTATGGATGGAATGGATGGATGACTTGCGATTTTACGTCCTTTCCAACAGTATTTCAGTCATATCAGGACGATGGGACAATGATAATGAAAGGCTGTGTGCAATGGAACCCCGTTTACGGTTGGAAAGATTCTTGCCTCAAGCGGGATTCGAACCCGATCCGCTAGATAAGTAAGCCAGCGCTTAACCCACTGAGCTACCAGGGCTCCTCTATGTCTTTAAAAGGGAGTAAATAACCATATAAGAGATGTATATTAGTATATTAACATTCTTTACAACACTGGCTGTCCCAAAATATGCATCAACCAAGCATAAAACTCAAATATTAGAAGCATTTTTCAACATGTAGTTGAACTTATACATTTTGATTTAAAAGTAAAAAAAAAAATCTGTTTTTCCCTGCATGAGTTATTATGGGTAATACAATAGGGTATGCAAAGCCTTCCACCTTTAAATAAAGAGCCTTCTAACAGTCTGAATAGAAAAAAAATATTTCATAAAATGTCTGTATACCCTAAATATTCGTTTGATCAGAAATGTCTGTCATGAGTTTTCATATGTTTCTTAAGATTTCCATTAAGGGAGCAAGTATAATTACAGATACTACAACTGTAGGGCTTTTCGCCGGTATGAACCCTCTCATGAACGACTGTTGACTGTCTAGTATAAAACCCTTTACCACAGTGAGAACAAAAAAAAGTATATTCCTTAGTATGTCTCTTCTTATGCTCAGTCAGTCCTTGAATCCTCTTAAAAGCTGCATCACACTGATCGCATTTGAAATCTTTGCTTTCTCTATGGACTGTCTCATGCCTCTTCAAAATGTCAGGAGTTTTGAAAGTCTTGTCACATTTGGCACATGAATATGGTTTCTCAGATGGAGATGTATGATAATATTTTACATGAAAGAGCAACCCGCTATATCCTTTAAATATTTTTGGACACTGTGAACAAGAAAACGTTTCTCGTATTCCCACATGTTTATTCTTTTTATGTGCATACAAACTTCCAAATCCAGAAAAAGTTTGTCCACATTCATCACACATATAAGGTTTCTCCCCAGAATGTTTCCGATAATGCTCCTTCAGTTTACGATACTCGATATATTTCTTTCCACATATATGACACTCATGATTTTTTAATTTCAAATGGTATTTAATGTGTATTTTGTAATTCCCAGTTAGGCCATTTAAAAAGACTTTGCCACAATACTCACAAACATGTTTACATTTACCCTCCGCTAAATGTCTGTCGTAATTTTTCTGATATTTGAAAACATGTTCACAATCTTTGCAATATATATTAACTTTTTTATTCTTTTCTGTTTTGATCTGATGTCCATCTGCTGCAGATTCCTCTTCTGCTCTCTGGTTTCTTGTTTTCCTCATCAACGATTGGTTGCCAAATTTTTTAGTGTGTTGACTTTTTCTTATTCTTTTGCTATTAGTATATTTCTTTTTTAACTGCGATTTTTCTTTGCAACGCTTTTCCACAGCAATAGACACTGCTTTAGTATTTATGCCGCGTTTGCTGTTCTTGTTATCCTTTGTCAGATCAGCACTGTCTGTAGAGCACATATCTGTAAGATCATTTTTTCTTTGTTTCTCTACATGTTTTTTCACTTGAGTCTGTTTACTTCTCAGAGACATCCCACTCGACATTAACTTAAGCTCCTGACTAGCTTTTTTTAATTTTAAAGTGCACAATTTTTTTTCTGAATGCTTTGGCAAGTCAGCTTGTGCATCAGATTTAACACGCTCTGTCAAGTGCTGCTGATGTAGTTTTGTTTCTGAATCAACTTCTTTTTCTTTTGGTTTGGCACCATCCAGAGTAGTGATGGTTGTTGACCTAGATAAATCAGGGAGCGACAACTCTTTGCTTGTTTGCTTGTTTACAACTACACCACTAATATTTAACTTATCCTGCTCAACAGTACTAGGGGGCTTCACTAGCTCTGCCGGTATCTCCTGAATCTGAACCGCCTGTAAAGAACATGGAAAGGATTTATTTGAGAAAGACGGTGTTCGGCTTTTGAAATCTGAAATTTGTCCATCTCCTTTGAAGGGTGTTGCAGTATTACTATCTATTCCATCCGCAGGAATGTGACCTGCTAATGTACTTGTAACATCCTGTAGAACGGACTGGGTTGGATTAACTACTCTATCACTGTTTTGCTGTCCATCTGTACAGAAAGAATCTGCTTGGAAAGAAGCATTTCTGGATTCATTTTCAAATATTGTGTGTCCTTTTTTTCTTCCAAGTTTGTCATAAACCACTTCTTGTCCATGCCCATAATAAACCTGTTGTTGTCCAGTTGCACTGCTTGTTTCAATCTCTGTTCCAGAATATGAAATCTTTTCTGCAAATCTGTCACCAACATTTTCTATTTCATTGATACAAAAAGGTTCTTGAAGATTTTCCTGCCTAAACCCATCTGACTGTTCAAGAAGATTCCTGGCGTCGAAAACTTTATTACTGCCATTGCTTTGTCTATCTCTACAAAATGTCCCTACATGTGCTGAGCCGAGATTAATCTCTACATGTCCATGGTAACCACTTCCAGTTTCTTCTGCAAGATAATCGACCTGTGAAATGCATGGGTTGTCATTTCGTTCCTTCTGATATAGAAAACTGACATGTGAATCTGAAAAAATACACCATTAAAATAAACTGCCTACATAAAATAGTTTCAAACTGGGGATGCAAATTATATGTACTAAAAAAAACTTTTAACCGACTACTTTATTTTAGCTCTTTGTCTGAAAAGGAAAAATTATTATAAACACATATGTTCATGATGAATCAAAGAAACAAATCAGGTTAAACTTATACAAAAATTTTGACAGTATATCATCATAAAGTAACTGAAAATTGCAAGTACCCCCATTTCCAAAAAAAAAAAAAAAAAAAAAAAAACCACAAGCATTTTTGCCATGATTCAGAGTCGTCCGTAAACTCAAAAGCACTGGTTATCACCAGTGCCAATATGCAGAAAATGACTCTATTGTGAAACAGCAAATTTCAGTCACTGAATAAACAAGAGGGCAATGAGGCCCTGAATCGCTCATCTGAGCAATTGCCCAAATGGGTTTTGAAGAGATGTTAAAATGGTCAGGGTCAGCCCAAGGTCATCATTTGAACAATCTTGGTAGTACTTGTGTACTCAATGCTACATACCAAGTTTCAAGGCCATTGGTCCATTGCTTCTGGAGAAGATTTTTTATAGGTTTTTACTGTATATGGGCGTGGCCATGCTTGTCGTGTGACCAGGACCATTTGACCAATTTTTCATTCCCCCACCCTCTGGAGGCTACATATGAAATTTGGTTACCATTGGCCTAGTGGTTTCAGAGATATCGTTTGAAATTTTGGATGGTTGTTGTTATATTATTGTTTAATATCTATGGTAAACAGAATTTTGTATGGACGGACAGACGAGGATGGTTGGTGGAGCCTTCCCATCCTATAGGCTCCCCAGGAGTCGCTGGCTAAGGTGAGCTAAAAACTTCATGTAGGCATTACGGCAACTGTATATACCAATTTTTAGGCCAAAATCTTCAAAACTTTCCATGAAATCTCATGTTCTAGCATTTTCTCATATTTGACCTTGACATAAAGAATTTAAAGGTCAAGCCAAGGTCATCATTTGAACAATCTTGGTAGTACTTGTGTACTTGACACTAATGATTAAGGTGGTGATAATCACTGATTTGGGACAAAGACAAAAATCTGCATAAAATACTCAAAATAACACTGATCTTTCCAAAACTTAGCAGATGCCTTCTTTATGTTGTTTCTCATAATTTAGAATCCCAAAATGAAGCATTTGTTAATGTTAAAAAGTGTTTTTATAAGAGAAGATCAAAGGGTAATTTTCTGCGAATAAATCTGAAAAAATAATATCGTTATTGAAAATATACTTAGTGCTTAGAGTACCTTGTTGCATAATGGAGAGCGTCCTAGCAATTATTTTTTCCATCTCTTTCACACATTATCAGGCTGAGCAGTTGAAAAAAGATGCAGTCTGTGTCCAAATTTTTTTTCAAAACACACAGGTGAGACAGGTGATACTATTTTAACAAGGTTGAACAATTTCATCTGCACACCACTGATCATCATGTCAGTAATGTATTATTTATATTGCAGGTGTTAACATAGGTATGCTTGCCTACCCTATATTTAATAAATGCGTCCAGTGTACATTGACTTTGTACATGGCTGAACATTGAGAAAAAGCTACCGTTTTCATCTGGTCTACATTACAATTTGAGAAAGAGTTGGAATAAATAATTGCTAGGACGCTCTTCATTTTGCAATAATGCACCTTCAGCACTACGTAAATTTTCAATAACGATATTATTTTTTCAGATTTATTCCCAGAAAATTATCCTTTGATCTTTCATTATAAAAACACTTTTTTAAGCAGCATGTACGTCTATTTTGTATTCTAAACTGTAAAGAACAACGAAAATAAGAAGTCTGCTAACTTTCAGGGAGATACGTTCCTTTTTTATGGTTTTATGCAGATTTTTACATTTACCATAAATCACCACCTTAAACAAAACCATACAAAGCAATAGTTCACTTTTAACACAAATGTTATAAATTTCAAAGTCTGTGACCTTGACCAACAATCAGCAGCAGCAGCCAGATGATGTAGCTGTTTCAACCTACAAATAAATCCAGTCACACAGAAAACAGTTCCATTCAAGTATATTGAAAATATAAGCAAAAAGACACAATGCGAAACTTTAACACAAATGTTATACCAATTTCCAAGTCTGTGACCTTGACCTTAGGTCTGCAGCAGCATCCAGATGATGCAAACTAATATGTATCCATCCTGTAGTAACACTAAGCACATCTGAACAAATTCCAATAGAAGCACTCAGAAAAAAACGGAGCAAAACAAGAACTTAACACAAAACTTTAATGCAACTGTTTTACAAATTTCTAAGCCTCTAACCTTGACCTTAGGCCAGCAGCAGTATCCAAGCGATGCAAACTGATCAATATCCATCCTGTAGCAACACTAACTACTTATGAACAAGTTTCAGTACAGACTTATAAGAAAACAGAGCACAAGAAAAAACTTAACACAAAACTTAAATGCAACTGTTGTACAGATATCTAAGTCTGTGACCTTGACCTTACGCCAGCAGCAGCATCCAGGTAATGCAAAATGATCAGTATTTATCGTATAAGAAAACAGAGCACAAGAAAAAACTTAACACAAAACTTAAATGCAACTGCTGTACAAATATCTAAGTCTGTAACCTTGACCTTAGGCCAGCAGCAGCATCCAGGTAATGCAAAATGATCAGTTTCTATCCTGCAGTAATAGTAAGCACATATGAACAAGTTCCTGTGAAGACTTTCAGGAAAAGAGAGCAAAAGAAGAAACTTAATGCAAAACTTAAACGCAAAAGTTAATGAATTAGTTTAAACAATATTTATTCATATAAACAGAATCACAATAATTTATACGTATACAATAAGCGAATAGGATCTGAACGAAAGCGCATCGCTTATAAAGTTCATGATGGACGGACTAACGGAAAGACGGTCAAATGGACAGAAAGACAAAAACTATATACCCCTTGACATACTTTGTATGCCGGGGGTATAATGACAGTAAAAGCAAGGGAGCAAATATCCTCACTGAGAGAGCGTCTTAAAAAAAAGTTTCTTTACCCGAGCGTGAATATATCCATCTTCTGGCCTTGAATAACTCGTAGATAGCTGTCTCCTGTTCTAGCGTTACCCAAAGTGTGATTTCATAGTAATTCATTGCCAAATCTGTAAATATAGAAACTATATGCATATACAGTAGTTTCTATTTAACACTGAGTTTTAGGTCCACAGAAAGGATAAGCTCATAAGTTATGTTATATTGACACTAAAGTACAAAGAAACAGCTAGGCAAAATGTCATCCAAAGAATGACCTGCCTTCTATACTGTTTACATAAGAATTCTGTGGAAGGGTATGTTGCAACCAAACACTGTTACTGAAACGTACATGTAATAAGTTGTCGTTTTATTGTGGCCAATCTGGCCTTTTTCAGTAGTTAATAGCAGTACCTTTCAAATTGGCGGCGCCTGAGAGGCAGCAAAATTAACAGATAATTTTTTTTTCTTCTTGCACTTAGCTGACAGAAATAAGAATGTAGCCGCTATTTATTAGTGGTGGCTTCTGGAGGATCACTGAGCTAGTCTTTTATGAGAATTATTGTTGCTATTTTTAAGTACAAGAGTAGGATTATTGGACTGGGTGGGGTAAAATGAACAAACAAAGTTTTGCTGACCTACCGACCCTAAATTTTTTTTGGGCATGTCATCAGAAATATGACTTTTTTTTCTTGGCCCTATCAATTCAAAGCTCAATCAGGGTCAGTGATGGGATGAAAGCTGATATATGAGGAGACATTTTGTTAATAGGCGTTTAAATTTGAAATTCTGGCGCCTGTTATTTTGACAAGCTTATTGATCTTTATGAGCCAGAAAATATAGGGCAACTTGAACTTCTCTTTTCCAGAACCCCAGGACAAAGTTTTAAGTCCCAGGGGAAGTTATGGCCCAACACAGCCTGCAATGCATACCCTGATAACACGCTTGACTACCAATCCAGCTGTTGCAGGTTTGATCCTCAGCTGCTTCTGTCGTTTGTATGGGACTTTAAAGCAAGGTCCTGTTTCTGTATGAAATTAAACTGGATTTCACTCATTCACTTTATCAAGCACTGAAAAGTATAAAAATAAATTTAGTAATCTATACTTTTGAGCACTTGTGCATACAGTATCTATAGCAGTACTATCACAAGCAAAATACAAACATCTGACAATACACAATCCAGGTAGCATGAGGGTACCCCCATCAGACAGGTTACCCCCATTGGACACCTTTACAATCTTTTCTTGTTTTAAAGGAGTAGCACCTCATCCAATTTAATACCAATTATAATGTTTTGTGGTCTTTTTTCTTGACACTTTCGTGTGCCTTTCTCGTCTCAGGAGCATTAACGTAACTTTCACAGACACTATTTACCAAACAAGGGTACACGTCAGAAACATTTCAGAAACATTAATACAGTGATTTTGTCGTACCTAATTGCAGTCCAATAACCTAATCTACAACATTGGATGGAGATTTCAGTCACCTAACAAACAATGTAAGGCTTATATTCCAGTTCGATCTAGTTTTTGAGAAATTAGAGAAGATGCACACTTGTCTGCATCTCAACACCGGCTAGATTGTAATAAATATACTTCAATATCAACAAACTTCATCATTCTGAGGGAGCCCATATTATTTTACCTTTCATGTCAAATTTTAAGTTCTGAATTGATTTTGCCTATTTATCTTAAATATATGATTTTACATTGTTACATTACATTTGTTTATGCATAGGAGAAGCGCGGTGGCTCAGTGGTTAGTGCACTTGACTCTGAAGTCAGAGGTTGTGGGTTCAAGCCTCACCAGAAGTGAAATCTTCCTATGTCCGAACGCGTTTTTCTAGCATCATTTGCAGGGATGATGCTAACAAGTGTGCCGTCCTTCGGATCGGGACGTTAACTGGAGGCCCCCTGTGCAGGGAGAGTCATCCCCTGTGCAGGTTAAAGATCCCTACTATAGCTACATGGCTATATGTAGACTTTCATCCTGCAATACCGGAGTGTACAAAAGTACACCGTCTGTGTCCCCCTCTGGGGTTAAGGCGTAAATGGAAAAGGGAAAGTTAGTTTACATGTGTAGAAAATAAAGGTGTCCAATGGGGATACCCCTAACCAAGATTTTACGTCGGGTACCTGTGAAATAATGAATGCTCCCCGATTCTTCTTAATGACGTCATACAATAGCTGATGTTTACCGAATCCATACATGAGCTACGTATTTTGTAAGTCACATAAAGTCGATAGACTTTTGATGTTACAGTTTGTAAATTTATTTGAAAAAGCAATTCTTAGGTGTTCGATGGTGGTACCCTTACGCTAAAACAGCTGATTGATTTTTGACAGAACAAAATGTCAACAGCTTCAACTTTTTGATCCTTTGATGAATTTTAATGATTTAGACACCTTTTTCTTGGATTCTACGTTATGCCTATATTTTCAGATCTGAAAAATGCCAAAGGATACTAAAAGGCACTGGAGTGATAACTATTTGACAGGCTGTTCATGGGTCACGAATTCTAATGACATTGCGCTGAAACATAGCCAATACTGAAAATGCTGATATGAAACCGCCAGAAAATAAAGAAATTTATAAGTAATGACTGTCATATGAAAGAGTTCACTGTGGCTTTACATGTGACCAATACTTTAAATGATCTTACTTTTTTCAGTTTAACTCCTTTCGGTACCAAGTGACTATTTGTTGCCAACTCGTGTAGTTGCAGTAAAGTGGTCGTGTCAGTTTAGTAGCCGTGTCAGATATAGTGTGAGTTACCTCTCCTAAGCCAACGCTATGGCTACGGTTAGAGAAACGTGTAGGTCATATATGATAAGACTGGTTTTAGGTAATAAATAACACTAAGATCAGCATAAGGGATGAGTCATTATTTATCAGGTGGGGGCCGGGTACATTTAGGGGGGGGGGGGGGGGGGGGGGGGGGGTCGGATTTTTTTTGTGATGTACTGGGGGAGGGGTATCGCGACGTTTCGCGCCAGGGACGTTTCGTCCCAAACAGGCCTAAAATCCGGGACTATTCGTCCCAGGACGTTTCGTCCCATTATTATTTTATTAAAGATGTCAAAAATGATTAACGATCAAAATATTTTAGAAATATACTTTTTGCTGTCAAAAAGAATAAAAAAAGACTGATGTTGGAATATATATTTGATTGATTTATAACACTTTTCCTTCACTTTAACTTAATTTGGTTAGCATTTTATCTAACTTAATAACTCACCATAACTCACCATACTCGACATCAGTGTAAGTCATTCGACTTGTATAGATGCTTCTCGATATTGTCTATATTCTCTCATTGGGTGGCCAGCTTGGTAACATGCAGCTTCAAACTTATATGGATGCCCGTGCCAGTGTTTGTTTAAACGGGTTTTAAATGCATTGAGGGAGGGTGCATTAACAACATTTTCTGGTAGCTGATTCCATGTGTTAACAACACGATTACTGAAGGTGCCTGCACGTAGACTTAGCCTTGATCTTTCTTTATGCAGTTTGTAGGAATGGCCTCTAGTAGCTCTGTATTGTGCTGATGTAAACAGTATTTTCTTGGATGGGTCTCTTTGCTGTGTCTATGCAACTTTCATTTGTCTTATGGATCTATTTGCCTCTTCTCTGCATCTTTCTGCTGCTACACAATTGCTGCATAGCCTTGAAAAGGTCTTTGTCATAGAAAAATTAAACTGATCATTTTTGCAGACTTTTCTTATACATGGCTAAAAAAGCATAACATATGCTTAAATGTGCCTTCTTTCTTATATTACACGGTTTCTTGATACTTGATATAAATAAAATAATAGTAAGGACTGAGGATAGCTAATATTTATGTCAGAAATGGAAAAAAGTAACTACTTCTTGATGCTTCATACATCAAATAATGTAAAATATTTTAGGGTTTTTAGGCACCCTGTATAATGGGGCTTCCAAGAAAATATGGGACGAATCGTCCCGGAATTATGGGACGAAACGTGCCAAGAAGGAAAATGGTACGAAACGTCTGGGGCGAAACGTCCTGGGACGAAACGTCTCTGGCGCGAAACGTCCCGCAGCCGGGGGAGGTGGGGGTGGAAATCAATAAGCCTCGGAGCAGGGGGAGTCATATTTTTTATTAGACATACTGGGGTAGGGGGATGTCAGAATTCTTCCATCAGTCTTCATTTTTAAAAATGTCTCAGCTTCTTGGGGCTAAGCCCCCAGACCCCATTTACTCGTAAAACTTCAGACTCTTTTCTTTCAGACTCAAAACAAAGACATTTATGGAAATGACACACAAAACTTGGGCAGCTTCATATCCAAAAACAGATCTCTTCATTGATTTGCTAGAAGTGCCGATAAAATCATGTCGAGTAGCTGATTTTGTTCTCAATTAAATTTAATGCCTGCGTTTGTGATATCAGCCGTCCAGGTGCCTTTTCATCAGCAAAACTACAGTGGCTTATGGGGGCTGCACCTCAGCCCAATTAATATTATTAACAGTTATAATTATTAAGCATTCGACAAGAGATTTTTGGATGCCCATAAGCGGGAGAAAGTGCAAGAATTGCAGACAAAGTTTAAACAGACCACAGTTAATTTATCTGTTAAAATAAGAAAATGTTCTTTGTGTTTCATACAGGTTTCCACCGGGGCTCAACTGGTGACCTTCTTTTGCTTCAGATTTCCAGTAGGGTTGTTTGGCAGGCCAGGGATCTCCACCTGTCAGACGGCCCGTTTTATCTGTTTAGTCCTCGTCTTTGCTTCTTCATGGTG
The DNA here is from genome assembly GCA_963989385.1 of Ctena decussata. Taxonomy (NCBI): domain Eukaryota; kingdom Metazoa; phylum Mollusca; class Bivalvia; order Lucinida; family Lucinidae; genus Ctena; species Ctena decussata. The sequence goes on from OZ022498.1 coordinate 7,652,802, forward strand.
CTGAAATTTGATTTATGTGTTTACCGTGATGATTCATTGACGAGCTAGAGGGTTATCATGCGAACCGAACAACCGACTAAATGTTTTGTACCACTTCAGAAACTGAGGGTGAGGTTGGGCCTGTAAAATCGATTTAAGCCCCCCAGTAATTCATTACTGACCGTTCCAAGGCGGTAGTTCTGTTGTGGTTCTCTGTTGCCTGTTTTTGGTGTCAGAGTTTCTGTGATGTTTTACCTTATGTATGTTCTTATTATTTTTGATTCGGTTTGGGTTGCTGAGTGGCCACCTTTAAAGTATAAGGGGAAATCACAAATAAGGAAAGAATCTAAAAAATAAGAGTGACATATAAATAAGAAGACAGAAGACAGAAAGTAGTCCCCAGTTGCTTTTGGCTCACCAGGAACCGGAGTTCCAGGATCAGGAGTATACTGGTGAAACGTCCAAGGACAAGCATTCACCAGGACGGGTTCTGTTCCAATCTGTTCCAAAGAACTATGGTCATGGGTAAGAGCGAGTATCGATAATACAGACAGATGTATGGATCTGTCTGTAAGAAACAGGATTTCTAAAAACGTTTACTTAAGAGTAAGAGCACGGCTTCAAAGATTGCAATATTGCTATCTACGGAAAGTGTTTCATTATCGTTAAGAAGAACAGGTAGAGATATAGTGCAATAGTGCAAGACAGTTTGTAGGAGGTCAGCACGATGTTCTCGATATACATGTATATGACACCTAAGAAAAAGTGCTCGGCATTCTCAAGTTTATCATGTCCATAAGCACATAAAGGTGAATCAATGATGTTCTTCCGAAATAGGTCATAACTGAGTGAACTGCACTTTATCCGCAGTCTAGTATGTAATATTTCAGATTTTCTTGATCCTGTGTAAAGGTAATCTGGAACAATTACGCGACTTGACTTAAACGTTTCTTAAAAGAATCAGTTGGAACAACATTACCTAAAATCCTCACCATATGGCAACTAACTGCGTGTCTGAGTATTGGGAAGTACGTACTAATAGAAATACTAGCGAACTCCACTCAGTCTCTCCATACTCGAGCTTCAGTTCACTATTTTTTCGTATTCTTCTCTTTATTTCCTTTTCCTCTCTAATAGAAATACTTGCGAGCTCCACTCAATCTCTCCATCCTCGAGCTTCAGTTCACTATTCTTTTTTTTGTTTTCTTCGCTTTATTTCCCCTTTTCTCTCTTGCTCTTTTGTTTGCATTAGTCTCTCTGATGTTAGAACTTTCAACTACAAAATCTACAGACATCACTTTTAGTGACTTTACTTAATGTTGTTTAAATCGTATTTCTTCGACAGCGTAATTCCATTTACAGTAACGACATATGCTCACAGAAATGATTTCAGTACAGTATAGTTTCCAAAAGTCTAGATTCACAGAAGTATACTGATTTTGTGTGCCATGATTATTTGACTACAAAAAGGATTGTCACGGGAGAAGAACTAAATAAGCTGTTGCTTTCGTTTTAATCCTATTATTTGTATGATTTTGTATACATGTACCTTGTACATGTCTGTCAATTTTGATAAATACACTGTTCACAAAAAGTAGGAATATTCAGGTATGAAAAATTGTAGCATCTACAACAAATAAGATATCCATATGAAATGCTTAGTATTGGTAAGATAAATCTTTCCATGAAAGTTTGAACGGTATATCCTGTCACGTGATCTGTATACAATTTGTTTCAGACAGGGGATCAGGACTAAAATGTGGTAAATTCGAACAAAAATTTATTTATATTCTTCAACTAAGCTAACCTGTTTATGCACTTTTAAATTTTGAATGCTGAAAGATTTTTTTTTCAAAACTGCCATTTTGGAAAAAAAACAGAAACAAAAATCGTACAGGTGCATCGAGTTACCGATATCTTTTGACGTTTAATGGCTTGCACTCTTTATTTTGATAAAACAGTGTTCAGAACCAATTTTCAGTTTGTTAAATGAAGTATGGCGAGCGTTTCGGTGTATTTTTTTGTTATCTGAAAAGAATCTGTTTCCACGCCAGATTCATGTGAAATTTGGGTGTCGAACCCCTGTCTAAAACGAATTACACACAGATCACGTGACAGGATATACCATCCAAATTCTTATCGAATATTTATCTGATGGATACTTGCCGTTTCAGATGGATTTGGTATTTTTCTAATTTTTACAATTTTTAATAGCTTTATATCCCCAGCATTTTTTGAACAGCATATGTTTTAACCAAGAAAGGATGCATGTGACGAGTATATCTGGTGGACTGTTAGAAGTATGAAGGAACCGATATGGCAACCAGGCCATAAACTACCTTGTAGAACATAGTAACACGCGCATCATAACTTCGATTCTCAAGCGATTGCCATCCAAGATTACCCAACATATCTGTGACACTACTATTTGAGGAAACTAGTCGTTTAAGACCCATCTTGCTGCCCTTTGTTTATTTTTTTCAGCCAGTGGCTCCGAGGGGGTGGGGGTGGGGGCTTATAGGATGGAAAGACTTAGTCGTCTGTCGTCGTCCGTCCGTCCACAATTTCAAACGACTTCTCCCCTGAAACCGCTAGGCCAATTGTTACCAAATTTCATATGTGGCCTCCAGAGTAAGAGGGAACGAAAAGTTGTTCAAATGGTCTTGGTCACATGACCAACATGGCCGCCATGCCCATATATGGTAAAAACCTTAAAAAATCTTCTTCTCCAGAACCAATAGGCTGATGGACTTGAAACTTGGTATGTAGCATTGGGTACGCGAGTACTACCAAGATTTTTAAATTATGACCTTGGGATGACCTTGACCTTTTTACGGCTAGGTCAAATTTGCTTTCTGGTGCTTTTATATGGGAAAATGCTAGAACATAAGATTTCATGGAAAGCATTGAAGATTTTGGCCTAAAGATTCGTGTATACATTCATCTTAATGAGTCCATGAAGATTTATGAGTACAAGAGGTCAAGGTCATTCTTTGACCTTTGACCAAATACTCTCATATTTTGGCAATTTCAAACAATTTCCTCAAAAGCCACTTGGCCAATTGAAACCAAATTTCATATAGAGCAATGTGCCGCCGCGCGGCGTATACAAATGTACAAAATTATGAAATGATACTCAGTGCATTTGAGCAAAATCGTAGAGGATGATCATACATACATACATACATACATACATACATACATACATACATACATACATTTATCTTCCTTTACGTCTTAATCCCCGAGGGGGCGTCAGACGGGCTCTGGCGAAGCAAGTGCTGAAGGCGGGTAGCTGAAACAAAAGTATAGGAAAGTGTGTGAGATGAGTTTGTACAGTGCGATAAAGATTGTTAGTATAGTTAAAAGATAAAAACAGAAATTGGTGTTTAGGGAGGGACGTGGATCAACTGGCAGACAGCACCGCTGAACTCCGCCAAGGTGGGAAGGACCGGTGTGTGGGGTGGGAGGGCATTCCAATGGATGATAGTCCTAGGGGAAACTGTGAACCTGTAGTAGTCTTTAAAAGTGGGGATTTGCCGATATGAAAGTGGATGAATATGTCTTGATTGTCTAGTGTTACGAACAAGGTACTTAGATGCAGGAATGACAACAAGGTCATATGTGACCTTGTACATCATTATAAGACGACAATCTATACGTCGTTGGTCTAGGGGGTGCCAATTCAGGTCCTACGACATAGCAGTAACGCTGGATGTGTAATTATAATCTTTGTCGCCCAGCTTGCAGCCCTTCTTTGGACAACTTCCACTTTATGTATATCAGTGGCAGTGTGGGGGCCATACTGTTGAAGCGCACTTCAACTGGGCCTTACTAGTTTTTTGTAAGCTACTGATTTCAGGCCCTTATTATGGACCCGAATATTTTTTTCCCAAAAATTCAAGCGTCTGGTTAGCGCTCTTGGTTATATTATCAATATGGGTACTCCATGTTAGGTCATCCGAAATGGTGACCCCGAGATATTTTGCAGATGAAACACTATCCAGCTTAACATCATGTAAAAAGTGCTTGGTCTGAATGGGTTATTTAAGACGAGTGACACGATGGACCTGACATTTAGAGGGATTAAAGTTCATATCCCACATCTTTTCCCATTATTCTAGGCTGAGTGGGTCCTTTTGGAGGACCTTGCCTTCGGACGGTGAGCTAAGAGCAAGGTACATTACAGTATCATCAGCAAAAAGCCTTACTCTTGATTTGACCTGCTCTGGTAGGTCATTGATGTATGCACGGAAGAGAATTGGTCCGAGAACTGAGCCCTGCGTGACGCCAGAGGAGACCGGGATAAGGTTTGAATTTAGTACGTTAATTTATTTTTACCACAGCCTGCTTCCTATCATCTATTTAACAGTCCTTAATCCATTGTAGAGTGACTCCTCTGATACCATGAATTTCGATGTAAAGACGTTAGATTTATCTGAAGTAAAGGACTTGTATTTATGCATAAGGATCATAGAATGCTTAATCCTATTTTTATTTATTTGCTTTCATTCATTGATACTTACTTGCATTGTATTACCATTACTTGTACTGTATTATTCTATTTGTATCTTATTACTACATGTAGTTCATTCTCATTCACTAACACTTGAAATTTTGCTTAAATTGTTTTTTTTTTTATGTTTTGTGTACATTCACTTGTATATAACTCTGAGTGCCTCATGGAAGATTAGTTGTATTGCTAAATGTTGTCACTCTCGTAAAGTAAAGACTTTACTTACTTACTTACTTATGCTATTTTTGAAGAAGTTTTCATGGGCAACTTTGTCGAAAGCCTTGCTAAAATCTAATAAAATCAAATCAGTCTGTTTGCCCATCTGCATAGTTTTAGACAATTCATCAATCAGCATGAAAAGCTGCGTCTCGCAGAATCTATTTCCTCGGAACCCATGCTTTAGTTCATAAAGAATGTTCAGTTCAGTGAAGTCTTTAGATAGGCTAGACGCAACAATGTGCTCTAACTAGTACCTTACAGAGGACACAGGTCAAAGATATGGGCCTATAGTTAGCGGAGTCGGCTTTGTCCCCTTTCTTAAAAATGAGGGATACATTTGCCTCTTTCTAAATATCCGGTAATTTTCCAGTATCCAAGAATCTTTGGAAAAGCAGCTGCAGGATGTGAGAAAGCTCTTTGTGTAATGACCGTAAGACAATGGGTTTAAATTTGTCTGGTCCTGCAGCCTTGTGTGGGGTCAAGCCTATGAGGAGCTTGTCAATGCCTTCAGCTGAAATGCTTATATCTGGCATTTTGAGGTAGGGACTTGGCTGGAAGGGGAGTTCAACACCGGAGTCGTGCAAATCCTGCAATGACTTTTGAGCCAGGGACTTAAGACTCACTGGGGTCTTGGGGCTAAACACTGACTAAAACTGATCATTTAAAGTATTAGCCTTATCTGTTTCGAAAGAATACATACATACATACATACATACATACATACATACATACATACATACATACATACATACATACATACATACATACATACATACATACATACATACATACATACATACATACATACATACATACATAATCACGGGGTACATACATATAGGGCAACCACTTATTAAAGTGTTTTTTTTTTCTATTTGGAATCTATATAGATACTGTTTGGGATAGGGAGGGAGCGGTGGTGGTATGTATGTGGAGGGGACAGGGGGTGATCTAGGCTTGTTTGCTGTGTTTTGGCGGTGGTTTGGGGTGTTTCCACGGACCCGTCCGACGGTCATGCCGATAGTCACACATACACGCGGAATCCAAAACGAGGCAGCGATGAATCAAACGACGAAAAAATCTACGTAAATTACACGTTCAAGCCTAATGTAGACCTTTTGTCCGATTAAAAGTATGATTTAGTTGCGAAATTAAATCCATAACATTAACTATCCTGAAATTTGATTTAGAGTCACTTATAACCGTAGAAATGTGTCGTAGATGGACAGATCCGGTCGCCATAGATATGCTAAGTGGGTGGGGTGAAACTGACAGGATTACAGACGTTTTAGTACCCAGGACGTTTCGTACCAGTGCTCCAGATAAGCAGCGTATTTGCGTAAATACCCAATAAAATAATTGAAAAACAAAATTGACCTTTTCCTGTCAGCGTACCAATACGCAGACAAAATTCCTGGAACGCAATTGTCCAAAAAGCAGAAGCGTAACGACAGTAATATGAAAATAGGCACTGCCTATTGGCGAGCATCGCTGTAGCCCTTATGAAGGGCCGTATATTCTATTCTGTTCTATGTCGATGCAGGATTTTTTTTTTACGGTAACCCGTCAACGTCGCAGCAATCAGACATCCTCGCCTATGGAATTGACCGAAGTGTTACGATTGCATCACGGCTTATTCAACTTCCAGTTGAGCGTTAAAATTATTTACATTCACATATCAGGTTTTGTGAATAAGAACGTGTTTATCTTTGTGTCTACGGAGAATAGCAACCATGAAATCGATCAAACTTCCTGTTTATTCAAAATGGCAGCCCCCATATGAAGGTAAATTCCAGTCGAGAAATCGAACAATGTTTTTCTGAAGCAACATATGCAACATCATCTACATTTCCTTTTGACTAATGTCCTACCATAAGAGCTCGCCCTTCGGGCTAGCAGGCCCTTCGGGCCCGCTCGCGATGCTCGCTATTATCCAAGACTGTCATGTGTAAACAAAAGCATCGGGTGTAATTCCTATGTCGCGTGTTCAACTCTCTGTGTTGACCTCAAAGATTTACCGCAGCGCTATTTATAGATATACTGGTACTTCTATATAAAGGGCTTCCTTTACCGGACGTATGGCCGTATATTAGGACCAGGATTTGCTCTCGTATGTCGAGCATTCGTCCGATAATTGTTACATAGGGCCGTCGATCTTTTCCCAACATATCGAGATTGTCCGTATGGAGCACTGAACCAATTGACACACATGTCGGACCGCCTACCTGTCAAATGACGTGCACTCGTATATTCAACCTCTGACGGCAGTTTGCAAAACAACTTTTTGGGATTGTTTTCATGCAAATTTAAAACGGTTGTTATGTATGACTCAGGGTGGCCACAAGCTCTGGAAAACAGGGAAAATGATGAAAAAAAATTCCCTGCAGGGAAAAATCAGGGAATTTGAAAATTTGATGAAAATCAGGGAAAAATCAGGGAATTTTAAAAATTTTATTTTGATAACATGAAACTTTTCAAGCAGGTATCATGGTTACTGGTGGTTTCTTTCTGCAATAAAGTAAGTGTAAGTCTCCTTCTGACAACTGTATGATATACTTGTACAATTTAATAAGTTTAAAGGGTTTAGTGTGAAGTATTGGTTTAAACAGTATTTTATTCAGTTAAGCTACATACATATATACAAATACAAATCATTTCAATGTAGGATCTGACGGTAAGCGCAATGCTTGTATAATAGTCATCTCCTAAGTGAAGTATTGAATAAGCACTTTCCTTCCATAGGTTTCGAACTTTGTAATGAGCATTTATCTGAAAGCAATGATTTGTAAAAATCTTAATGCAATAAAAGAGATTTTTCTGTTGTGGAGAATTGAAAAACAATCTAAATTGAAATATGAATGTCCAGTTTGTGTGGTTAAGGTCATGTGTGTTACATAATTCAGTATTGCATGCTTCTCTGAATTAGCATTGTATGCTTAACTACTTATTTTCTTGAAATTATAAAGCTATTTCTGAGCTAACAAAAAGTAGTTTTAGGAAAAAAACACTGAAAGTAGTCTATGAGCAGCAAGTTTTCAGCTACATTTATATGCATGTGTCAATTTACTTTATGGTTCAAATAAAGTATAAAATAATGTAGACTGTCAAATAGCCAAATGTTGACATCAAATGATCCTTGATGCTAAGTTACTGACACTGTAATTTGATAAAAAAAAATCAAGTATAATTCTATAAAGTAGTATTGTTTGTGCCTCTAAGTTCAGGCCAACCTTAAAAAATTGTTGGTTTGCTGTTTACCGACCCAGAAAATTAGAGGTGGGTCGGTCGGTAGGCTTTTTATTTTTTTTTTCTAATAGTAGAAGTGGGTCGGTCGGTAGGCTTTTTTTTTTTTTTTGTATATTATACATAATATGTATGGCAGGCACAGAAAGTTAGTGTTAGTACGGTTTGCACTGGTGAAATCTTATAACCATTTTAACAGGCCTTGCTACATAAATTTGAAATTAAAGATCGCGACCTTTGAGTATTTGTCGACGATATCGTCGGACAAATCGTCTTCCGAAACGTTTATTATTGCATCATTGAAGAGGTCTTCCCATGTGTTGCATGTGGGGATTCTTTTCAATGCGTTTTAACTACTGTACACTTTTTTTCTGCTTTTTTGACAACGACAGACACGCAGAAAGTCGCTTCGACTCCGGCGATTTTCGCCTCCGAAGCCATTTTACAACACAAATCATTGTTAAAGAAACGCTCATTGGTTGAAATAATAAATTTAAAGCTGTAAGCTGATTCGGATCGCGCACGCGGTTAAATAAGCGACACGAACAAATAATACCGGGATATAGGAAACGTCGTGACTAAAATCCGGACTTTATCGGGACGGGTCGGGAAAAAAATTTTTTTTTTTTGGAAATCAAAAAAAAATATTTGGGTCGCACGGAAAACCTCGGGTCGGTCGGTAAACAGCAAACCAACATAATTTTAATTTTGGCCTCAGTTCTAAGTAATCTACACACCAGAAATGTGTAAGCTATAGAACATTTTACACCACTGGTTTAATGTTGTGTAAGGAGACATTTTGTATTGTCTGAAGTCCTAGGGTCATCTTGTTAATAGTTTAATAGGTTTCAATTGGCCTTTTTATTGTCTTCTGGACTCAGCTTAGGGCTCCAGAAAGGGAGAAGCTTACAGAGCCGCTTGATCTGATAGTTTTAGACGTAAGAGCGTTTTCAAAAGTACTTGCATATAAGTCATATACCAATAGACGACGCAGTTTTTATAATTAAATAGGGACGGGCGAATGGCGCCCCGTTACTACGACTACGGATACGTTCCGCTGAGGTGCGTGGGGCATGGAAGTATCAGACACACAAGTAAAAAACACGCACTCACTCATAATTAAATGTAAGTGTGAAAGTGCCATATTGGGGACATGTGTAATGCGCATTCTGATCATGGTCTATTCTGGCTATTTACGTATTTGTTAAATCAAGCAATGTAGATATGAGGTGACAGTCCAGACTGGTACACAGATTTTTTATAAAGTCCGTCGCATTCCTATTTTAATGTTGGCCATATAGACAAGAACAGTATATAACACTTTCATTCAAGTTTTACGATAAGAACAGTGTGACCCCGACGAGGCTGCATTGTTAGCAAATGTGGGAACGGATGCACCGAAGATAAACAAATTCTCGTTGCATCGTCGTCTACACACTTTTGTCACATACCCTGTTTTAGATATTGGAACAACCCAAATATGAAGATCTATCTCCGAAAGATGAGCGAACATTTATTTGTTTATGAGGGTGAATGAGTCAATCTGTATCAAAACAACATGCAAAACATTAATTTATATGATAATTGCGAGTTGCGCATTCTCATCAGGGAATACGCTATAACGTAGTGTAAAGGCGGTAGTAGTTTTTTTAAATACGGTAAACACCTGCACGTGGCTATGTTGATCAGACATCAAAGAAACGCCGCACTGAACTGGACACGTGTCTTATAAAACCGTGAGACAGGGAAAGGTACCTTATTCCATATGCGCCGATCAGCCTGCGCAGTAATGCAGTGCGACTGGTGTTTCCTATTCACAACTTTGATCTTTGGATTATGAGTGTAAACTTTTACCATATATAAGAAAAGCGAATATTTTCTGCACGTTCGCGTTCCGTTGGAGTCAACTTGGACACATCTGGGACCTTATTATGTCTGCTCACTGGAGACGTTTTGATTAGCGTCGGGAAAATGAGATTTCAGCCTTGTGCGTTTCTTAATAAACGAAATAGTTTTCAACCTAATACTAGATGAATTGTTTCCAATACACATGCTTATCTGCGTTTTCCCTATATGCACATGTCGTAAAGTACCCCTAAAATGTAGCCTTTAAAGCATAATTTTATGCGATTTTCGCTAGTCTAATAATTTTACGTAATCCTATTTTATTTTTTTATCAGTCTCCGTGTATTTCAGAAAAAGACAAATTGAAAATAACAATACCCGGAATGCAATTTCGTTGCTCAACAATTTTCGCATGCCGCTCTTTATCAAAGAATGACCCTTTGTTTTTGCCAGACTCCGAAATTTTCAACTCCAGGTTACTCTACATAAAACCTATCGGCACGTGCTTTGTGAGGCAGCCTGTGACTTCAAAAGCTGACTGAAATCCTTTGATCTTTTGCCAGTCTTATCTAAGGTGATTGAGCACATTTTTGTCTCCTTTATTCCGGACTGCTTCTTTTGTCTCCAAACATAGTTAAAAAGACGCTGCCGTTCGTTTTTATAATGGATAATCCTGTTTTAGTGGGAGTAGCTTTTTCTTGACACATTAGTTTTTTTCGTTAGAAACACCTTTATCTAGAGCTCTGAAGACCCAGATTTTTTTGTACTCGGCACAAAGGTAGAAAAAAAAAATTTTTTTGAAATCGGAAAAAATATTTTCCGGTCGCTACGATTTTTTACGGTCGGTCGCGTAAGGGGAAACATTAAATATTTTATTTTTGGCCTAAATGATTAAAAAACATTAAAACAGTAATGTTTGTAACATTCATTTGGAGGTGAAGGGATGGCTATGAGGGAAGGTTGGAGGCCATATAAATATTTGACCAATCGAATTTCGTTACCATTAAATTGAAAATTATTAACATTATGAAGGCATTATATATCATAGTTTGAGGTTCTTTATAAAAAAAAATGGAGATACTTTCTGTCATAATGACTTCAAAATGAAGGCTTTTGTGACAGTATCAGGAAATTTTATCAGGGAAAATCAAGCCAGATCAGGGAAAAATCATGGAAAAATCAGGGAATTTGATTTCCAAAATTTTGTGGCCACCCTGGTATGTGTTTGGTGTGCAAGTAAATAGGAAAGTTACACCTGCGGAAGAAAATGTGTTTATTTTGTCATGACAATCACATGGAGCATTCGTGTGTCGTCATACTTTAATTTTGACTGACACTTGATTCAAACTAAAGGCTTGCAGTAACGATCGATTTTATTGGCTTAGCGCTTCAATTTTGCTGCAATCATTGCTACACCCCCTTTTTTAAGGTCAGCCCTCGCTATACTGGTCGTTGTCAGTCATATACAAAACACACTTCATGACCTTGCCGAATGTGTGTGTCCAAAATTTCGGAGCACAGTATTATGTCCGTCGCTACAAAGTATATTTCTGAGTGTTTTTATGGTTTTATAACCTAAGGTGTATGATACATGTTTTCGGCCATTTTTACAAGGGGTAACAACTTTTGTTGTGACTACCTGTTTGCTTCCCTGCACGACATAGCCCTTCCAAACGGTGTCTAATCGTTAAGGAATGAAAATGTCCATGAGGTCGCTATAGTGAAATATTTTTCCGTTCTCAAAGAATTGAGGTTGGGAAGAATTAAATACCGCGATTGCATTCGACTAAACCAGAAAACTTGCCAAAAGAAATATGTGACCGACGACGAAGCCGCCTATGTTTTATGGTTCACTTCTGCTAGTCGCAGACCAGACACAAACTGAAGATTTGTTTAAAGTCTAAGGTACACTTTAAAATACTGACGTTATACACAGTCAGTCAAACTAGAATTATACGGATGGTCTTTCATCCGTATGTTTGTGCGTCACCATTTTTTCGTCATAATTTGTAATTTTCTAACGGTTTATATGTAAATAAAATCAGAAAGACAAAACAGTACACCACTAAGCCACCCCCGTGTACCATACCTCAAACTCCTGAATAAACAGCAAAAACCTGGTCTAATACCTTGACGAAACTCCGATTTTATTTTTGGATTGGTCTCCGTTACGTCTGCGGGTATTTCAGAAAATGACAAAATGAAAAAAACAATACCAGGAGTGCAATTTCGTTGCTCTAGCAAAGACCCAGATCAGACGGCTACAAGGAAGAACCTTATCCGGCACTATTCCCGATTCACATGGCTCTGTACTTTGCGTTTATTTATTTATTATTTTTTTTTTTTTAGTTTGATAATCAACAATCGAGAATGAAATATGTGTAAGTAATAAGCTGCGAAACCCAAGAATAATGGAAAATCTTTTCTTTACGACAGTCTGCACACATGCGCAGTTTGGCCAGGGTACACGCAAAAAATAAACTGAATGGTGCACATATTTAGGTGACTGAGTACACTTTAATCCCTTTTCAATTTTACCATCGGGTCAAATTTTAAAGGAAAGAATTTGATCCTCAAACAGCCAATTTTTGCATGTGTTTAAGAAACGTTTCATCGCCCAAGGCAGCAAAGAAAGTCAACACCGAATAAAGCTAATAGCATCGCAAAGGTCTCCAGTAATTAGTATTTTGTTTTACCTTATATTAAGTAATTCCGATTTTGTGCTAATCCGAGTCTTCTCTGGCGTCATGGTGGATATTCTTTATTTTGACACTAACAAGCCATGTCGATTAGTTGTTTCCAGAAGCAATTATCAATTTTGATTAACTTTATTAATATTAGCAGTAGTAATAGTAGTATTTATCCACAAAACATCTGCTAATTCACTCTCTATGAAAACACATGTCGTGGCATCTCAGATACAAATCTAGCGATTTCTCAACGTATGTTTTGTAAAAATGAGATAAAAAAAAAAAATACCCCAGAATTACTATTACTTATTACAGGTCCAAAATTTACAAATGATAGCACGTCTAATACTAAATTAATGCAAAATTTTGTAGAGGCTGTACCTTTATGCCTTTGATCGTTTGAAGATTACAGTTTCTTTGATGTTTTCAGTAACTCACTGTGTAATTGAGATTTTTTATTCAAGATCTATTTTCTTCGGGTAGTAAATATGATTGAAACACTTGACCTCCAACAGATTTCCTAATCTAGATATCTACAATAACTATTGACTTTGGTTGTGATTATTTGAAGAGTCGGATGTAAATTTCTAATGACATAATTATGCAAGAATTCATTTTAAAGAAAGCCTTGAATTATTATTTTTATGGTTACTTAATCTTTGGTGTGGAAAATGTCTTGCGAAAAGGTATGAGAAGCATCCCTTGCTTTTGCGTACTGATATTTCAATAGATTGTTCATGCGAATGGAGAAGGCTCCGATCAGACTGCGCGAATGGCCAGGATGATCCGAGTCTTTGCCGTTCGCACCTTCCGTAGTATAGTTGAAATTATATACTACGCGATTTCAGAATAGTTTCTGAATGACAATCTCATCACCGAACAAAATACGCACATGTACTAGACAGAGCAGTGTCTGGAAAGTCACGTGCTCCTTGTGAATGACAAGGTTATTTTTGGGTTTTTGTAAAACCACTAACGATTGGCTAAAGCTTTTGTTTCATCTACCCGTTACTTGTCTGGGTTGACGCACGCTAGCAGTAAAATAACACATGTCACATCAAGCAAACTCGATGCGATCTACATGGCAAAATAAACGGTATTTCTTCCGCAGGCTTAGTGAAAACCAATCAGCCTCAGATGAATTAAGCAGACTAAGATTCCCGACGCAAGTTAATTCAGGGGCTTCAGTTAGTCGCTATACATCACAGACAGTACATTACAATTCAAAACACAATTTAATTTTGCTGTTCATGCTGACTGACATTTAGAGAAAAGTTAAAAAAAGGAAAAAAAAAACAAAAACAAAAAAGGAAGTGTCTCTGAGTACAGTACCATATCCCTAGACTCTGGGTCTCCAGGTACGGAACTGTACCCCGAGACTCTGGGTCTCCAGGTACGGAGCCGTACCTCGAGACATTTCTTTGAGGATTGGCTCCGGGTATGGCAGTAAGTTTTCAATACTATATCTTATGTAGTTTCACCCATTTAATATAGTTAATCCAGCTATAAAATTATTCCTTGTAAAAATTTTAGTAAATCGCAATCTTGCTAGGGAAAATTATAACGTAAGTCAGTCATTTGCGTTATTTTGACTGATGTTCATGTACATAAACTGCGAAAAACACGGCCAATGTGTCTTAATTGATCGCCTGCTAATTGCTCACCGACAGTGATTTCTGGAGAGTGCAAACTACTATCATCTCGTTATAATCTGTACAAACAGGCATTCACATTTATTAAAAAGAATCCATCTTTTGATAATTCTGTGACAAGCAATGTAGACCGAAAACAGACGCCTAAAACGCATGCAGCGTTCTTGAATATGCCTTTCAGGGCAATGAAATACTGTCGTCAAACGGTTTAAACACATTATGTCATGTGTACCTTGTAAAGTTCTCCGAGTGTTGTTGAGCATCTCAGTCAAAATGACATTGAAAATTTTATTGTGTGCTTATGAAGGTTATTAACACTTCAACAGATTGACAGAATCAGGACAACTCGGACCAAAGACAACTCGCTCCACAAAAATCTCAGCCCAGGACAACCCGCCCCATATTTGTCCATAACTTACCACAAGTCAACTCGTCCCATATCAAAAACTTGCCAAAAGTCTACTCGTGACTGGTAACTGGATATCGATTTATTTATGACGCATTAACTAATGCAGGGGAAGCCAGGTATTCTAAACATGCCGGCAATGCAAACACAGATCTTTTCTGTTGGCAGAAATTCCCCCAAACAAGCGAGAACAGATGAATTGGAAGACACCAATGATGAAAAACAATCAGATGATGAAAATGCTGGGAAATCCTGTGCAAAAAACTTCAAAATGAGTGGCTACAAAAAAATTCAGTCCCCTGGCATCGTAACGACGATGGGAATAAAATGCTCTGACACTATATCATGTTTACAGTAAAACAAAAATAACGCTATTTACTTCTGTTGTAGGGTAAGTCAGTAGTTATGAGTTTTTAAAATGCCAAAATCCTGCTTATTTGGTCTTAAAAAGTGCTGGCCCGTCTCAAAATAAAAGGGGCCCCTTTTCAGAATATTGATGGGCCACTGGCCCATTCTGACAAATTTCTAGATTGAACCCTGCTGGACATGAACATATACATGTAAGTAAATTGTAAAATGTTTGTACAAAATCAAAATTTGAAGTTCTCAGAAAAAAAGTTAAAAAAGAATTTTTCTTTTCAGATTACCATCTTCAATTGCCAGACAAGTCACTATGGCCCCAAATAATACATTAACATGTTGGGGGAATGAGAAGACAATGAACCTAAATCCCCTAATTCTGACCAACATACAGTCATCCCCATATTTCAAGGTTAATTTGTATGAACTGAAGACATACCACGAAGTGATAGATGAAATTTATTATAAGGTAGGTACGGTATTTACTGTTAGATAATAAGACAGGAGTTATCCTTCGAAAATTACAGCAAATACTGTATATGCTGCTACAAATATGTCTTTTGTAATTCAGCTATTAAATGAGTTTGTCTCTTTCAAAACAATCCCAAAGCTCTAGATCCGTCTTAAAGACTGATCCAGATCTTTGAGATTGTTTTGGAAAGAAAAAAACAGTATTATAACCAAATAATTACAGGGCAGTCCTGGGATAATAATAGAGTCTGGTCACAGAATAAGTTTTTATGCAGACTTGACACTGTAGTAGTATGTGATAATCCCTCTCATCTGTAGCTATGTGTATGCATTTAATATGGCTTAAAACATAGTAATGAACATTTTGATATTAACTTCATGACAGCCAGCTGGAAAAGTAGGTTATTGCACAATGCGAACAATAGAGGCTCAGACCAGCCTGGGCAAATAATAGAGTCGGTCTGTCGGGAAGGAGCCAGTTTTGTTTGCACACTTAGTGGAATAGATGTAAATGTATACACCCCAGGACAGGCTAATAGCAAAGGTACATTGGTTTGGCTGATATAGTACTACATTATTTTTATTATTAAGAGCAATGTAATAGTGCTGAGTATTATGTTATACTCATTCATTTGTCTGTCTACACTTGGTTTCCAATCAGTAACTTAGAGTAAATTTTGTCAGACTTGGTGTTTGGAATGATCTCTAGAAATTGAGGATGATAAATCAACAAATTTCAGTAATTTCTGTTGCAGTAATATGGCACTTGTCAGTGTTCTAAATTTGTGTTTTGGCCTGTAGCTCCATTACTACATGTACTGGGAAAATCTTGTTGAAACTTCACACTTTCTCTTTGCTTTGTTTCAACAGATCTTTTGAAAACATATTGTCATTTATTTATAATATTTATGCCTTGTTCATATTTTTTTCCAGGTTACACATTTAGAGCCATGGGAGAAGGGCAGTAGAAAAACAGCAGGACAGACTGGCATGTGTGGTGGGGTAAGTCCCAAATTTGAGCCGCGACACAACAAAAACAGCAAAGTGGCAAGTGCGCCACGCGAAAACTCTGTTCAGCTTGGGCATCCACCCAGTCAGATCAAAGTTTTGCTGTGTGCTTAAAGGGTAGCTAAGGGTCTAGGCTACCACCATTGCCCCTGAATTGCCTTAAAATCAATAAAATGAGCCATAACTATGTAACCACTGGACAGAATTTCATGAAACTTAGAATGAATATATATCACTATAAATTGCTGATGCACGTGAAGTTTCATCGGACTGGCTTCAGTAATGCATGAGTTATTGCCCTTGAATTGACTTAAAATCAATAAAATGAGCCATAACTATGTAACCAATTATGGAAACTTAATGAAACTTAAACTAAATATATATCACCATAACATGGTTATGCACATGAAGTTTCACCAGACTGGCTTCAGTAATGCATGAGTTATTGCCCTTGAATTGACTTACAATCAATAAAATGAGCCATAACTATGTAACCAAGTATCGAAACTTCATGAAACTTAAACTAAATATATATCACCATAGCATGGTCATGCACGTGAAGTTTCATCAGACCGGCTTCAGTAATGCATGGGTTATTGTCCTTGAATTGACCTGAAATCAATAGAATCAGCCATAACTACGTAACCAATTATAGAAACTTCATGAAACTTTAACTGAATATATATCACCATAACATGGTCATGCACATAAAGTTCCATCCGTATGGCATTAGTAGTACAGAGTTATTGTCCTTTAATTGACTTAAAATCAATAGAATTAGCCATAACTAAGTAACCGTCCAATTACCGAAACTTCATGAAACTTTAACCAAGTATGTATAACCATAATGCTGTTATGCACATAAAGTTTCATCAGTATGGTTTTTGTAGTATTATGAGTTACAGCTCTTGAATTGCCTTTAAATCAATAAAATGAGACATAACTAAATAACCAAGTACCGAAACTTCATGAAACTTAGACCAAGTATGAATGACCATAATGCTGTTATGCACATTAAGTTTCATCTGAATGGTATCAGTTGTGCAAGAGTTATTGCCCTTGAATCAATTTATAATTGACAAATTCAGCCATAACTAAGTCGTCAATGAATAGAATTCTATGAAACTTATACATAAACAACAAATCAGGGCCTCTTCGGTGGGGGATATAAATTCCCCGAATTTACTTGTTGATTCTAACGTTCTATAGAATGAAAATGCAAGGATATTGCGACATTTTTCTAGGACTATTTTGAGGAAAATATCAATTTAAACATGATTACATCAGACGTCATCATTGCATGAAATTTGCACACTTTGACGTTAGCAATGTGATTTACCCCAAATTTTCATACAACGCATCTTCCTATACGCTCAGTGGGGAAAACCTTAACATCATGTTAGAATTATTAATAATGTTTCAGTGATTCACAGCTTAAAGGACCAATTGTTCTTGATAGAAAAACAAAACATAGCCTTTGATATCTGATTCTGCTTTAGATAATAGAAAAGAGGAAGGATTTTGGTCTGACAATTTTGATGAAGAAACGAAAAACAGCATTTGCCATTTGCTGATTAAGCTTTTTCGCTATGATTCGGTTTGGCCAAAGTTTATGTAACTTGAAATATATAGATGTTTTTGGAAATCAGTTTGGTACATCTGTACAATGGTAAAAATTCTAAACAAGTGGGACACCGAAAATATCAAAAAATGAAACAGTTTGCTTTCTACAATGCTGTATAAATAAAAATGTCTCCAGAAGATGCAGTTGGAATAGTTAACAATGTAGGCCCTGATCACATATCTGTCCCAATACTTTGATTTATATGGTTATACTTTAGCTTAAAATTCATGGCTCATGAGTTGTTATATTATAGGTTCGCGGTGTTGGTGCTGGTGGGATTGTGTCAAGTGCCTACTGCCTGCTGTATAAACTATTCACACTGAAACTGACGCGTAAACAACTGATTGGACTGCTGGAGCACGCAGACTCACCCTATATTAGAGGCTTAGGCTTCATGTACATCAGGTAGGTACTGTCGGTGTATAAGTACACAAGAAGGAGTATTGGGTGATTCTTGGAGATAATTACTTTCAGAGATTTCAAGACACCCCTTCTCTTGAGCATCGAGGGGTTTTAATGATTTGATTATGTTCTTGTCATGCATACAACTGGCAGATGCGAGATGTAGATATTGCTGTGTGTCAGCAATGACATTAACGCTATATGAGTACAGGTTTTGTTCTGTTTGATGCAATGGACAGACAACGAGATACTGTTTTCCATGGAACTTTTATTCAACAGTTGACCAGTTTGTAAAAAAACTGAAATCCCTGTGAGTTAATTAAAAAAAAAATAAAACACAAAGCAGCAGATTTAAGGATTTAAGAAGGAAATGGGGAAAAAATCGAAAATAAGGCTCATGTTAAAGTTAAGATCATATTGCTATCTTCTGCATGTGAGCCACAGTACAATTACAAGCTGTACCATGGATATATGATTTCACACAGGTACCTTACAATATGAAGATTCAAGGATTATAGAATATGTGTTTCTGTTCTTACTGGATGGCTACTGTTTAAGGTATGCTTCTCATCTTCATCCCCATCCTCCCCACCACCAATGCAACCATTAACAAGCCATTTAAATCATAAAAGTGTATTTATACACCTTAAGATAAAATTTCCTGGGTTACAGATGAGTGATGGAAAATTACAATACCCTGTGGGTAAGTGCCATGATTTTCTCGCATGTAAGTGGCAGTACAGAATAGCCCTGGGATTTGAACTCTGAGACTTATTCAGAGCTACATGTATTATATCTTGATCTCGTCATTTATCTCTTTTTGCAGATATACTCAGGACCCTAAAGAATTGTGGGAATGGTTTGAGCCATACTTTGATGATGATGAGGTTAGTGAGTACACATACATACATGCACAGGCATATAAACACACAATCTCAGTTTCACTATTAATAATTGAAAAAATTCAGAACATCAATATTGAATTTCTCTGTAATGTGTCAGATAAAGCATGGTTCATCCGCCTGTAGGTAGAGATAATTCATGAGCTTTAGGGAGTGGATTATCAACCATACAGGCAGACAAACTATGTTCTTTCTCACTTTTAGCATGATATTCAGTGTAGCTTTCAGGGTATCTCATGCTAAAGATTTGGGTATCTGGGGATCGTGCTATAAAGTAATCAAGTTTAGTTTAGAAATGAGAAGGGGCTATTCATCTGTTTGTAGCCCTATTTATTAAAATGCATAAATGAGCCACAAAATCCTGTATGCTCATATAAAATTGAATGCTCAACTTGGTAAATTAGTTAATTTAGCCTGTACTGTTTCTTGGAAGATGAACCTGCTTCATAATAGTAATAGCCTTGATTGGTTTAAAACATTTTGTTCATCAATGTTATCGTCACCTCACACACAACACAAACAAACATACCACATACAAAACAGCCAGCTGGTGGTATTTCCTGTAGATTTTGTTGGTGAGTATATCGAAACCTCTTTTCTTATTTCTTATTACTTTTATAACGTAGTTTTTAACTTCATTCAATACTACTTTAATAGATTTATAATATAGAATCTTTAAAATAATATCAGTAATAAGCATGCTTGTTATAAAAACATTAAAAACTCAATACAGAAATTTATTTATGAGTTTAATACATCAAATTTCACATTCTCACTGAAGTTTTGTGCTCATCTCTGTATAATACACACACACTTTAAAAATGGATTAAATTCTAAAATTTAGTTGATACAACAATACAAAAGCATATAGTAAAGAGCTTTGAAAATGTGAATTAACCGCAAAGTTAGGCTGAATTTATTTCAATTTTGAATGTTTTATGTTCCTAGGGTGTTGCTCTAAGCTTTGCCGTGGCCAAGAAGAGACACAGCGGGACCTCAGTCAGAGGTTATAATACTGTCAACAACGTTATACGAGCACCAGGGCTCGTGTGGCGTAACTATACTCTTTACTTTGTTACATTCAGGCTTGTGTGGCTTAACCATACACTTTCAACAATATTTTATGAGCATTATACAGTTACTATATAAGAATGTTTCATAGGCAGCAGTTTTTCTGTTGCATATATCATATTTCTGTAAAATTCAGGGCGGGGTTGTTCAAAACTAATGACGTCGTTAGTTAACGTGACGTTAAAATTTCAAATATTAAAATTTCAAATACACAGATCTTTTTTGTTGAAAAAATGTGAGCAGCTTTTGCATTGCAAAAGCTTCTCACATTTTTTCAACAAAAAAGATCAGTGTATTTGGTTATAAAGTCATAATACACTTAACAAGTTGACCTCTTAATAAGCTCGTTAGGCTAACGATGCTTCGAACAACTGGGCCTAGTCTTGTACTGCATAAGAATTTACTTGGTTGAATTCGAATTTTCTTACAAAGTGATGATGGTTGTTTTTATATTTAACCATTCTCTTCAGCATTTCTAAGTTAATCGAATAGGACAAAGTAGAAGAAAAATGTCTGATAGTGTTAATTAATCGGAGGGATGAAAATGCAGTTTAGCGAAAAAATTCGGACAGTTATGAGTATAGAAATGGTACAAAAAGTCTCAGGACAAAACAGAAATGTCCCAAAGTTCTCATAAAGGTGAAGAGTGATGTAATAGTTTTTTCTCTGAAAGTTTTTGTGAGTTTATCTTGACCCTGCAGAAGACTTCACCTTACAAAGTGCGTCATTATGTTTCACCGCATTAAACAAGTGTTATGTAAAGTGTGGTCATACGATTTTTATGACTTAATTTTAGCCACTCAATCACAGCAATGCCGGGTGATAACCTTTTATTATGCTAATTGATGAATGAAAACATGTAATTTTATTTTTCGGATTTATATTTTTCTGGATCATTCTGGAAGGTCAAATAATTGCCATATTGCAACTTGATTTTTTTGTAATTACTGCATATAGTAATAAATGTGTGACAACAGTGCTTTCATGGGAAGCAAAGCTGCCATTTTAGGTTTTGCTTTCCATTTAAATGGGAATCTACTCTTAAAGGTAAGGTTCTTCCAGGAGCAGAGTCTTTCTTTTAAGAGTGGATCCAATTTTGGAAGTGTTTCTTTGCCCATGGAAGCAAACTGGCCCCGAGGTTATAAAACTTGAGTACATTCTCAAACTCAAAATAAAGCACACTGATTGGCTGCTTCCGAGCACATGCTCGGAAGCAGCCAATCAGTGTCCTTTATTTTGAGTTTGAGAATATTCTCAAGTTTTATAACCTCGAACCCAGGAATTTATCAAAGTTGTTTGTCATTGAAAAAAATGGCAGAAAAACAGGGTGGTCTACCGTACACCTGTGCCATGAGTGAGCTTCCTTATGGCGTATATGAAGTCCTACAATCATGATAATGTATGAACCTAAAAACATCTTCCCAGCCTTGTTTATACTGATTTATTGTTGAAACCCAAACTATTGGGACTTTATTGCCTGAACTAAAAATTTAGACTCTAAAGGTGTGTGGATACACGTTCAGGAGGAACAACTCTGCCATTTTGCAGTGCTCCAGATAAGAAGGGGTAACAGAGATAATTTAGGGATAATTATCCATATTTCTCCACAAAAACATATTTTGTGACCCATCATTAGAACCGTCTCGTCGAGACGGTTCTAATGAGGGGTCACAACATATGTTTTTGTGGAGAAATAAGAAAAATTATCTTTGAATTATCCTCAGTACTCCCTCTTATCTGGAGCTCTGTTTTGAATATTTGCCACATTTCCTAATGGGGATAGCTCGTAACAGAAAAGAGTTTGCTCCTCTTTGAGCAGATTCTTTTCTTCAAGTTTTAGATTACATTTTGAAGGGCTACGTCGTCAGTAAAGCAAACAGGAAATCCTGAAAGTTGTCACCCATTGTAATAATGATGGAAAAACATGGAGGTGTACCGATGTTCCTTAAATAAGTCAGCAGCAATTGTATAAAGCAACTTCTGATCAATGAAAAAATTATAATCTGATGTGCAGCCCAAGGGAAGAGACCTTAGCTCAGATCCGCTTACGTATCAGTGCAGTCTGAAAAGAATCTTTCTGTGCCTCAGTATATTCTGCAATGGTCAACAATTCTCTGAGTAGGCATTATAGTGTGAGGCCTTTTTTTTTAAATCGTACATCAAAATTTTGTCCAAATTTGAAAGCAAAATAGGTTAAAGCAGAGGTGAAAGAGGTAGGATTAAAATGTCCCTGTAGTTATAAGTATTATATTTTGTTTAAAGTATTTAACTAATTATTGAGACTTTCTTTTTTGTCCACAGTGGGGCTAGAGCAAAACCCAGACATCAAACACAAAGTGCTAATTTGTGCACCTCTTCCTGATCCTAACAACCATTTTTGTTTTCTCCCTACAGGAAGTTGACGTTAAAGCTGGAGGCGGGCATGTTATGCTGATAGGAGAGATGATCAAGCAATGGCTGACAAAACTGGAATGGTACTCTACATTATTTCCAAGGATACCAGTTCCTGTTCAGAAGGAGATAGACCTAAAAATGAGAGAGTTGAATGCCAGCAAGGCACCACCTCCTGCTGTGGCAGCTCCTACTCAGGTGGCAAGCAAGGATCCTCAGCACATCAGAGATGAGGACTTGAACTTTGGTGAAGCGGAGAAATACGCCTCAACTGCTGCAGGAAGAAGAAGGTACTGACTTTAGTCCTAATATTTAAGGTGAAGGTAGTTGCCTGAAAAGACCTCACCACCAAGTTTGTACCTGTTCCAATAGTCTTAATATATTATCACATCAGGTGAACTGCAAATGAGTAGGGTAAGAATAAGCGGAAAATGAAAAAAAAAAAGGATTCTATCATGCTGAGTTTGATATAGGTAAAAAAAATGTTCCAGGGGACACGGATTAGCTCTTGGGGCAGTTTTTCAAGGCCATACCAAACAGCTTTAAAAAATACTTACCATATAACTTCTGATAATTACCGTATAAGAGGGGCTTTTCCTTGCCAAAACAATTCTAAAAATCTAGATTCTTCTCATAAGGTATATTATATATTTGGGATTGATTAGGAGAAAAACTGTCTTGTAGCAGAATTTCATATGACAGATTAGATATTTTGGGGTCATTCATGAGGGGAAACCCAGTGTTATAGCTGAAAAAAATACAGTATGATCTTAAAACTATTTCAGGTCTCCAACTCCTCCCCACAGAAGCCGTCACAGATCACCTCCAATCCGACGTTCACCACCCAGAAGACGATCTCCTCCTCGATATAGATCACCACCACGACGTCCTCCACCCAGAATACCACCAAGATACAGATCTCCACCTCGATACAGGAGGTCAAGGTCACGCTCTCCTAAACATAGATCACAAGATAAAGTAGATTTTGCAGCTGAACTGCAGAAAGAAAAAGAACGTCAACAGAGGGAAAAAGATGGAGACAGAGTTTCTAGGTCAGAGGACAGACATAGGTCAAGGTCACGGGAAAGACATTCTAGAGACAGACACAGATCTAGGTCTCGTGACAGAATTAGGCCAAGTAAACATAGGTCACGTTCTAGGGAACGCCGCAGGTCAAGGTCACAGGATAGACCAAGGTCAAGCAAACATAGATCAAGGTCAAGGTCCAAAGAGAAAAGAAAGCATAAAGAACATAAACACAAGAGACGATCTCACAGCAAAGACAGATGATGATGAGTTTCTGAAACTCTCGTAACATGCACATAAATTGTCTTGTATATCGGCGCTCCAGATAAGAACAGGCTATGGGATAATTTATGAATAGTTGTATCATATTTCTACATGAGGATATGTGTTGTGACCCATCATTAGAACTGTCTCAGAAAACAAAACATTGTGACCTTTATTAGAACCATCTTGCCCAGACAGTATTAACAAGCTGTCACAGCATATATTTTCATTGAGAAATAAGACAAATTATCTCAGAGTTGTCCTTAAATCTCCGCCTTATCTGGAACTCGGGTATTTAAGATAATGTCATCATATATATGGTGAACAGACATGTAAGAGAATTATTTTTGAAAGTTTTAACTTGGACATGCAAGGCATACACACTTACTGTGTAGATTTAATTGAAATGGACAGTGTTAGCTGGGTACTTGCTGTTATACAGTAAGCTCAAAGGTGAATGACAGTCAAGAGGAATAATAGTGTACCATAGTTCTCATAAATATTCGGCATATCAGTGTTGCCACAGTCAAGGAAAAACATCTAGAAAATGAGTTATTTTTAGCTCACCTGAACGAAAGTTCAGGAAGAACTATTGTCACCCTGGCGTTGGCATCCTAACTGGATGTTTTGGTTAAAGTTTTTTAAAGACCTATATTGTAACCCATGGATGGGCAAGGCACTGCAGGCGAGCTATCCTGTACGTGGACAGGTCTTGTTTATTTTTATTTTTTTCAGTCTGGAAAAAGTAGGTCAAGTTTAAATAGGACTTGAAAAGTCAGAGAACTATTAAGTTAATGGCTATAATAGACTGAAATCAGTAGACTATGGGCAAAGGATATACATGTACTTTCATGAAGACAGTCCATACACACTGGTATTTCCTTCCTCATTTGGGGCTTCTCTTAAAGGAAAGAATTTGCTCTCGGGTAGAGCAAACTTTTCTCATTCGGAGTAATCTCCAATTTTCAGGTGATGCCTTTAGCACTGATAAAATAATAAGAATGATCAGTGTTTGAAACTGTACAAGGACGTGGCAAATTTCAAAAATTAGGAATTAGTCAGGGAAGTTTGAGGTAGAGGATGATTGGCGACATTGGAATTGCTGTTTTAAATGTCATTGAGGTGAATGGGTACAAATTCAGGGGAAGCAACTATGCAATTTTCATTTTTGCCTCCCTTCTCAATGGGGGTCAATTCTTAAAGGAAAGAATTTGCTCCTTTAGCAAATTCTTTCCTTTAAGAGTAGACCCCTTGTTGCCCATGAAAGTGAACAGGAAGTTGCAATATTTGTCTCCCTTGGAGAAAATGGGGGAAAAACATGGTGGTGTACCCAGTCACTTTAAATTCCCTCATAATGATAACTGTTCTGTAGCATGTTGTCAGTGAAAGTACTCTAATGCAATATGGAAATCTTCCAAAGATAGAAAAAAGACATGAGTTATGTAAACTTTTGTGTGACATTGACAATTTTTGTATCTGTATAACCACTGTTAGCATACTCACACCTGGTTAACTATGTTTTCAAGGATGTTAGGAAATGAAAAAGAGCTGTTACAAAACTAAAAAGAGTCATAGTTAGCAAATGACCTGGTCATCAAGTCTTTTGGTATCTATGACTTTTTTCGTTTCGTAACAGCTCTTTTTCATTTCGTAACAGCCCTTGTATATACATCGTTAACCAGGGGTGATACTTGTTCAACACTGGGAGTGAGTTCAGTTGGATTCCTAGAATGATCTCACAGAGTTCTCCCCAGAAATTTCAGAAGGCATGTCACTTTTAGCACAAAAATCAGATTTAGACTTGTTGATTAATTTTTAAAATCTTTGATATAGCAATGTTTTCGCAAAATTAGCCTAAATTTACAATATAAATCATTTATTGATGACCTCTAATGCATTTAAAACAACTTTACTGGCTGAGAAATGAAAATGATAGCACTATAATAATTTTTCATTGGAAATTAAGGCATGCTGCAAAGGCAATTTGAAGAGGAAGGCATGCTGCAAGCGACATGTCTTAATGGTCATGGGAGACCCTTGATCTCAGTGTTAAATTGAGTTGCATTTAAACAGCAGGGATAGCCTTCCTAGTGCTTTCATTTATACTTTGATATCTTATCTTCGAAATCTCACACTGATGCAGTTTTACTTGAGATCCAAAATGGCGGTGGCTGTTCGACATCTGGCAAAAAAATAGGACTATCAATTTTCAATAGGATCAGGCTGTCAAAACAAAATTACTTGTTTTCATTTCTCATTTACTGTGACCTTAACTGTTAAACATATTTCATAACTAAGTATTTCATTGAGTTATGCTCCTTTTCCAACTGTAATTATATATAGGAACAACGTTGTGAACCAAATATTGGAAGTTCAACTTGAGCTAGAATTATTATACAGAGCAAGGTGTAGATTACTTCCTTGACTTTTGAGCATTAATATTCTTCACAATTATATTGTTGAATTATGCCCCTTTCTGACTTAAGCATTCAGGGATGCGTCTTCTTTAGAGGCAAGAAAATCTTGGTGCAGGGTTATTATCAAGATATTTTCTAGTTTAAATTAGCTGTTTTGTGACAGAGACACTATGTTCAGTGGAATTCTTGTTAAACCCAGAGATTTTTAAGTTGGTTTGTGTATATAGTAATTTCATAAAGAAAAAATGATCTAAGTAAACGGTTGATTCAAAGTTTTGAATTGTGTCATTGGAAAATCGTGGTTTGGTTTGTGTACCAGCAGAGTTACAAATCAACCTATACAATTATGCAGACTGATCAGTTGCCTTGTTTTTCACTACTGTGAAATAGAAGACTCTTCTTGGACTGTGTGGGTGTGCAGTCTTGCTTGAGTGATCCATTTGCAAATACAGAAACCACTTGTCTACATGGCTTAGTTTAGTCAAATCAAGTTAGTGAAGCAAAAGTTCAGGGCCCAGTTGTTCAAAGCATCTTTAGCCTAACAAGCTCATTAAGAGGTCAACTTGTTAGGTGTTTTACAACTTTGTAGCCAAATACACTGATATTTTTTGTTGAAAAAAATGTGAGAAGCTTTTGCAAAAGCTTTTCTTATTTTTTCAACAAAAATATCAGTGTATTTTAGATCTTAACAGTTGAAAATTTAACATCTCATTAACTAATGATGGTGTTAGATTTGATTAACTGGATCCAGAATATGCTAGAATTATGACTGCTTTTCTTTTCTTCATAAATCATGCTCTGTGTGAACTCATTTTAAGATGAATTGGAACACCTCCATGTTTTCAGCCATTTTTAGCATGCTTATACTAAAGTACAGGGAGCTATTGTTGTCACCCTGACATCGTTGTCGGGATCACACTTGAAAGTTTTATGATAAAGTTTTTATTATGTGATGGGCAAAGCGCAGTCAGGCAAGCTATCCTGTATTGGGACAGGTCTTGGTTTAAACATATTTTATTTTCAAAAATGCACATGATAATAATAACATACAAATAACACAATTACACAAAGCAACAGGATCAGAACTAAAGCTGATAGCTTATATAGCTCTTCTCCTGAAAAGGACAGGTCAGGTCTTGTTACATAGAGGGAGCAACTCTTGTGAATTTCCGTTTTCTTTCCCTAAACAAGTCCTTCCAAAATGGAGTCTACTTTTAAGGGAAAGAACTTGCTCCAAGGAAAGCAAATTCTTTAAAGAGTTGACCCTGATACAGAGTGGGGGGTGGGGGGATATAACAAAACCAACAAAGTGGCATGTGTGCCCAGCGAAGACTCAGATCAGCCTGGGCAACTGCCCAGTCTAATCAGTCTTCACTGTGCGCTTATAATGTAGCTAAGGGTCTAAGCGACTCCCATGCCATCAGGGAAGACTCTGATTAAACTTGGCAGATGCAAAGGTCAATCTGAGTCTGCGCTGGGCGCACATACGGTTTTGTTAGCTCGCCTGAACGAAAGTTCAGGAAGAGCTATTGTTGTCACCCTGGCGTCGGCGTCAGCGTCCGCGTCCGGATTGGATGTTTTGGTTAAAGTTTTTTAAATACCTATATTTCCTGAACGTATGGATGGATTCTTTTGATACTTGCACTGTAGTTAGATATTGGTCCAAAGTTTAACAGGGTACTACCCCCACCCCATTCCGTGACCTTGATATCAAGGTCATGTACTTAGAAAATTGGGATTTTTTTTGGACTGGATGTTTTGGTTAAAGTTTTATAAAGCCCAATATCTCCTTAATCCATGGATGGATTCCTTTGATACTTACACTGTAGTTAGATATTGGTCCAAGGTTTTCAGGGGTACTACCCCCACCTCCCTCAGTGACCTTGAGGTCAAGGTCATGGACTTAGAAAATTGTCTTTTTATTGATTGGATGTTTTGGTTAAAGTTTTTTAAAGACACATATCTCCTGAACCCATAGATGGATTCTTTTTATATTTGCACTATAGTTAGATACTAGTTCAAAGCTTTGCAGAGAAATGTCCCAACCTCGTTCAGTGACCTTGATGTCAAGGTCAGGGGCTTAGGAAATTTGGTCTTTATTAAAGTTTTCTAATTGCATACTGATTCATAATGCTTGGCAGAGATTTAGTTTGCACTTGAACTGATGTTAGAAACGTTTCTGAGTTTTAACAAAACACCATGTACTTACCCCACTGGATGACCTGGATGACCTTGAAGTCAAGGTCATCGACTTTGAATTTCGTCTTAAAGATTTGGGTTAAAGTTCTATATTTATGAAGACATTATTTCACAGTGCCACGATGGACTTGGACTCAGTTGATACTAATACTTGGACTGATGTTAGATAATGGTTCAAGGTTTTGAAACATCCTAGCCTCCCCCCCCCCCCTCCCACACACACACACACACGCACACCCACCCACCCACATACACACACACACCTGAGTTCTTTGACCTCAAGCTCATGGACTTTGAAATTTCATGTGGATGTTTTTATTTTAATTTTATTTTAAGACTTACTTCTTAGCTTTTGTGTATAAATGTGCTGACAGTATGAACATCCTTTCCTGAAGTTTTATGCATAGCAGTCCACACCATCATAGCGACTGTTTGATGGGCAAGCACCTTTTCAGGCGAGCTATGCTGTCAGGCGACAGCTCTTGTTCATTTTGTTGTGTAGCGGCTCATATGTTTCTGAAAAATAGGAAATTATTTTGTGTTAAAGTGAGTGGATACACTTTCAGGGGATGCAGTTCCACCAATTTCATATCTGTCTCCATTTACCTTGGGGCCAAAATTTGTTTTCGTAGAGAGAGCAATTCTGTTCCTATAAAAGATCCTGTTTGGAGCATCTACTTCAACAAGAAAAGCAACTAGGAAGTCACAAAAGTTGTTCCCCTTTGGAAAATGGTGAAAACACATGGCAGTGTATGCATACATCTTAAAGGTTTATTTGTAAACTTGTACAGAAAATACTTTCATCAGTATCTCAGGATTTGATAGTAATGCACAATATATCACTTGGAACAATAACTGTAACTGTAATTATGTTCGCTGGGACAAACGTTCACGGTTTGGCAATTTTAGACACATTCTCGGGTATTCAAGTTTGCGAATAGGTCATGCTTTCCTATTATTCCATTGTAAGATCATCGTTTGCGTGTATTAAAGTTAAGGCATTTATGTAGACCGCAAAATTGGTGAACATTAGTACACCACGAACATTTTTACAATTACAGTTATTGACAACCTACAGTTAGATGCATAAAATGGAAAAACGGAGGGGAAAACATCCCAGAACTTCGGGATTTCATGTCTGTTTCGATTTCTAAGACTTACAAAGAGAAATGAGCAGCGATACAACAAAGCCAACAAAGTGGCATGTGTGGCTCAGGAAAGACTCTGATCAGCCTGGACATCCGCCCAGTCTGATCACTGTGATCAGTCTTTGCTGTCTGGAAGGAGCTAGCTTAGACCTGTAGCTACTCTTTAAGTGCACAGGGAAGACTCTGATCAGACTGGGTGGATGCCCAGGCTGATCTGAGTCTTTGCTGGGTGCACATACCACTTTGTTGGTTTTATTATGTTGCTGCTCATGTAATGTAGGATAGGGGTCTAATCTTAAAGGAAAGAATTGGCTCCTGGAGGACCAATTATTTCTGTTAATGGGTTGACCATCATTTAGAAGGAGGGGACAAATAGAAACGTCAAAGTAGCTTCCCCTGAAAGAGTATACATTCCCTGTAAGGAGTATGTAGTCAGCACACGCCTAGACTAACCGGAACACATGTATAGTTGGTCAGAGTCTCACAGTAACAGGATATTGAAGGCATACAAAAGGAGCTTGCACACTTTCTAATCAGACTGTACATATGCTCAAGCTAGTCAGGGTCTTTGTGTTGCCACATTGTCCTGAAGCCAGGCTTTTTGTATAAGCTTGTTTGTATTATACCAGTCATCAAATTCTACAGATACTTTTAAGCATGTTTAGTTATTACGTTTTTAAATACCTCATAGTAAAAGCTTATTGGGACAAACATACAAGAGCAAACAGGGCAGACTCAGACCAGGCCTCAAGGTTATTAAACTTTTTTCATGCTCAACTCAACTGAGCATGAAATTTTACCTCCTAATAAATAGCAAATTATTGATAAGTACAGTTGTTTTCTTGCTCAGTTTAGCTGAGTATGAAATTTCCTCTGCTTATGAATATGAAGTTAGTTGGCATTTTCATATTTATCATGAGAGAAAATTTCATGCTCAGCTGAGATGAGCATAAAAAGAGTTTTATAACCTTGGGGCCAGGCTAATTATTTCAGCATGTACATACTGTTTTTATCTCCATTTCTGAAAGACTGAAATTAATTAGCAGTATGTGCAAGTGGAGTTATGCAGAGGAAAAACTTTTTGCAGTAGCGACATAGACTATAGAAATAATTAAGGAAATGATTTCTGTGTCCCAAAACATTGCTTTTACTTGTGCATCATAACTGACAAGAATTATGACAATAAACTATTATGTGAACAACTTATTTTGTCTTTCTTAAAACTCCACATATGACGATATAATGTCATTGTTCTCATATGCAAAGTTTGAGTTTCCAGTTTTTCTCAAAATTGGTGAGAGGTAAAATTGGAATTGCTCATCATGTCCCAAAGATGTTGGGTGGGGTAGGGGCTTGATGGGAAGCAAACATAGTTTTCTATGCAATCCTGGACTCAGTTCTTCAAAGCATCGATAGCTTAATACAGTTGTTAGACAAGGGCAGGACAGCATAGGGTAGCCCATCTGACTTGAGTCAGAGGTCCTGGGTTTGAACCCGGTCCGGTCTATTTCTTTCATATGTCCTTCCGCTGATTCAACAAGGGCAGTTGTCAGTTACTGGCGAAAGTTTGTGCACTTAGTACTTGTTAACTGCTTAGGAGTTTAAACCTGCCCAGTAATAGTGTGGTTAGGTTAACTGACCATCTGGATATGACCACAGAACAAAAATTAACAACAATTTTTAGAAAAGGATTTGTTAGGTCTTCAAGTACACATTATGTTGTGCTGATACTTTTTAACCATAGTGATTGTCATACCAATTGTGCGTCATTCATTAATGGACAACAACTTATTCAAACATCTTTTGTGAAAACTCAGGATCCATGGTTCTTAGATTTCACATTGAGTATGACCTCACTACAAGATGGCTACCATTGCTAAAAATAGCAAATCCAACCCCTCCAGAACCAGTTTGTATATTTTGCTGAATTTTGGCATGGGGCATCAGTGAGACCTTGGTTTGTAAATATGAAAAAAATCTGTAGCAGATTTTTGTCGCAGTGACCTACCTCTGGGAGTGCAATTTCACTCGAATGCAAATGTCTAAAAAATTATCCAATTAACTTCTCTTCATGTAGCATAAGCAGACTAGGAAATTGGGTCAGGTTGAAAAACCAAGATGGCCGCCATAAAAAAATAGCAAATATTTGGCTGAAAGTTTGGAATGTCAGTGGGATCTTGGTATTCAAAATGATAGAACTGAAAAAATTATCTATTGCGAAAATAGGTCACAGTGACCTACTTTGTGTTTACAAATATCAAAGAAACCGTGAATGCGGTCAATTTAGTCAGAATGGTCGAATGGAATTCTTCCAAATTTATTCAAATGGCCCCCAGGGTCTGTACAAGAAACAGTAAAAACATGGAAATGACTATCTTGAGAACTTGTGACTGGAATTGGACCAAGTTTGTGTCAGAGTGGTCCTTGCATGAAGCAAGTTTGTTTTTATACCCCACCAAACGTTAGTGGCAGGGTACATTGTATTGTGTTTTCCTGCTGGCTGTGTGTTTGTCTATCCATCCATCTGTGAACACTTCATTTCTATTCGAAAACTGGAGTATAAATGGATTTTCTACAAACTTGGCATTTCTCAGTAGGGATTGTTAATGAGCAAATTTCGATATTTTCTGATGGGGTTATTGCCCTTGTCAAGTTTTTGGTCTGTAGTTTCTTTACATTTTGAAATATCTTGGTGAAATTTAACAGAAATGATCAAAGTAGTAGAGGCTTCCAGTTACAAGCAAAATTTGTCCACCTACGTTATCTGCCTCTGCCTTGGGGCTATATACACGTATTAGATAACAAAAAAAAAATGTATAAAATCAAAGGCGAAAGGGATTTTTCTGAATCTTATTACAAATTATCATATAAAGGTAGTTAGATACTGAAGAGAAATATCGGCGGGGCATTCAAACCATTATACCAGCTAAATAACCCAAAGCGCTATAAAACGTGAACAAGAAAAAACATTTTTCACCGTTTTGTTTGTCACCCGACGTAGGCGGAGGGGGACTATAGAAATGACCCTCGTCCGTCCGTGTGTCAGTCCGTCCGTCCATCCGTCCTTCCGTCTTTCCGTCCGTCCTTCCGTCCGTCCGTCCGTCCGAAATCTTGTCCCCGCAACTCCTCCTACGTCTTTCATCGGATTGATTTGAAATTTTACAGATTGTATTCTTATGATATGAAGATGTGCATATGGTTTTTTATTTTTGTTTCGGCCATTTTTGATGGAGTTACGGCCCTTGCTGACTCAGACCTTGTCCCCGCAACTCCTGCCACATCTTTTATCAGATTGACTTGAAATTGTGCAGAATGTTTCATCATGATCTGAAGATGTGCATTTGTTTTTGGAATTTCAATTGTCCTATATTTTACAAAGTTATGGCCCTTTGTTGTTTTTGGCATTTTTCCAACTTTTGAACCGTTTGACCGAGAGAGCTGAAATTTGGTATGCTATTAGCATTTGGTAAATTGAGTATTCTGATTATTGTTAGGATATGCTTAATTTATTAGTGACAGAGTTATTCCCCTTTCATAGATAATAGACATTCACATAAAGGTAAAGGGATAACTCACGAACTGTTCATAATAATGGGCTGAATTTTCATAACTGCATTGTTCATTTTTCATCAGATTCATATTAGGAGGATTATGGCCCTTGTTATTTTGTTATTGGGTATACAGTCTTATGTTTTGGACATTCTGTAAGGGCCTAAAGTTTCAGTAACCTGATTTTACACATATACGCCCAATTCTGAACATAAGTATTTTATGACCTCATAGCGGCCCAGTAATTGGGGTATATGTCTCTGCTTATGCTTCAATTATTATTTGCTTACCAGGTTTTGTTATACACATATTTTCTGGTTTTACACATAAATGCCCCTTTCTAAACTTATGTATTTTATAGCTTCATAGAGGCCCAGTAATTGTGCTTCAGTTATTATTTGCTGACAAGGTTCTGTAATACACATATTTTCTGTTTTTGGCCATATAGTTTCTCTGAAACTGAATAAAGGGCTGCAGTTTGTGACACATTTCAAACGTCGGGTGACACTTGGCCGATGGCCTTTTATTTTCTTAAAAAACAAAATTTTGTATTTCTACACATTTTCCATTTAAACTCATATCACTAGCATATGAATGCACTTTTATATCTGCAAATCATATAATCTGTAATACAGGATATTTGAAACAAACTGAAAAAACAAAATCCAGTTATCTTGATAATAAGTATTTTGAATTCCAAAATGGGCCATGGTCAATCTTGAGATTGACCTGATTCCAAAACAGTAACCAACATGATGCAAATTATCTGTATTAAACCGAAAGTAGAAATCAAAAATAGATCTACACTGATAAAAAGAAAGTTTTGAATATCTGCGTCTGTTTGTCGATAAAATTTCCATTGTAAATTATCAAACAAGAAAAACATTTCGAATTTGCATCTGACAGAGCGTGCTGCGTGTAACTTCCAGTGCCGGGGCGTCCTACTTATTTGAATAGTAGTAGGGCACGGGTTACTGTGCTTGCAGTAGGTGCGGGTGGGGGTTGTTTGGACTTTTTTTTCTCTCGTCTATCATTTCTCTTCTTTCTCCCTCTCTTTGGGAGACGGCCCGATATAGACTGAAATACTGTCTCAAAGGGCCGTTAAACCAAAAAAACAACCAACCAACAAATCTGACAGAGTGCTAGCATTCACGCAGTGCAGTACAACGCACGGGGGAAAACATATTCATTGACCTTTGATATTATTGGCTCAATTTTGACATACGCGTTATTTGACCGATGGAATCTTGTGAAATGTGGAACAAAAGTGAACTTTTACTCGGCTGCGACGAGAAAAAGGATTCTTTTAGGTAAATCTTTACTGGGTACGTCAGCCAGGTTACTCGGTTCATCATGATGACACCTTTTGTTTCCATGCATATGGTATGGTGCGCTTTCCAGCTCCCAGTGTCAAGCTTTAATACACTAACGATGCTCATATAAACATTTAAATTCAGATGCATTCCCGAGACTCTGATTGAATCTTAGTAATAGTAGAAACTACAAAGAAACAAAACAAAAGAAACAAAAGCTGTGCCTGCTACTGGCGAATATCATTTAATAAACAGCGGATTAACTGCAAGAAAAAATCTTTTGAACTTATTGCCTCACTAATGCATTTAAAGGCGACGCATCCCTTCTATTCATATTTGATCCACATCATGTTATTTCCACTGATAAAGCAAAGGCTCTGATCAGACTGCACATAAGTGCAGTCTGATCCGAGCCTTTGCTTGTCACACCAACCATCTATGGAAAAGACCCAAGCCATAGAGCCAACAGTCTCTGATTACCCTGTGTGGAACAGAAGGGTGATCTGAATATCACATGATAAAATTGCCACATTGTTGGAAATCACACGATGTGGCTCATTTGTATTATATTTTAATACGGTCATGGGCATTACATGGAAATTAACAGGTTCAGTTGAGGGAACTTTGTCTATTTTAACTTGCACGAATAGTATTTCTGCTCGCTGAGTTCTGTGAATTCTTGGCATTATTAGCAACAATATATTTCCTATCCTCGCTCACCCAGAGTAAGTCATTAACTTACGCAAGTCACGCAACAGTCTATTCACTCAAGTGATAAAAGCCGTAAAAGAATATTTAGGATGAATAACCACAAACGGTAAAACATGTCACAAAAAGCTCCATTAAAAATGTTTAGATATGAATAAACTTCTTCGGAAGAAATATTTTTTGAGAGTCTCGCTTGAATTTATCAAAATTTCGACAGCTAAAATGCATCTTATTTCCCAGATTACAGCCAAGAGCTGACTGTCTAGGCCCATAGGCGTAGATAATCCAGGGGTCGAAGGTGAACCTAAGCAACCTTATTGTCCGCATAATATTCGACAGCTTCAATGTCGCTGATAGGTAGCATTAAAATACCAATGTTCGGGTCGGCCTGAACACATATTTTTAACAAAGATTGGTTGTTTCTGTTTGGTACACTGTAGAAAAAAAACCCGTAGGTTTTACGATAGAATAACTGGCAACCAGCTGCCAGTCCAATTCTCGTTATTTTCACGGGCGTTTGCCTGTGACATTTTCGGAAATCACTATATGTATAGTGTTGAAGGGCTATATGACTCAAACAACACCTGCTATAATCTATCTCAGCAAGAGCATTTGCATGGGTAAACGAAAACCTGTCAATATTTTCAAATTAATGCAAAAAATGAAGCTTCTACAATCTTTCCAAAAATGACGTTGGCGTCGATTTCAATAACATCATAAAAACTGCGTATTATATTGCTTTGCAAGGAATAAATCGATAACAGTTGACACCTTTCTAACTTTTGAATGGATATTGTAGGCAACGATTGACAAGCCCTTGACAAAAGTTACTTTTGTACTTACAACGATATTTGACTTGAATGCCTAACACTGAAAAGAATTTACATATGAAATTGGCCCAGTGGTATGACATGCGTCGTAAGCCAGTAAGGACAAATATCTTTGAATGGTGTTTGGTATCATGGTAAGACAAAATGTTTTTGTAGTGCTTTCAATACATGCATAGCCTTTGTACCCAGCATGCCCCTTAACAAAGTTATGAGGCCATTTGCAAAACTGTCCGAAAGCCCCTCGTAAACTGTAGGAAGAGTTATTCAGAACAAAAAAGGTTAACGGACAGACAGACGCATCACAGTAATATAATACGAACGGGTTTTCAAACGGGTGTAGAGTCACTAAAATAGCAAGAGTCGTCTTCTTGTCTGGATACGACAAAGCCATCTGTGAAGTTTCACGAAATACTTTCCTTCTTCTGAACGTGTTCTCTGCTCTTGAAGGAACTCTTTAAGATTTTAATTTCGTGTCAACTGACTGACTTGTGTAACGAGAAAAGGTACCTGCCTGCATATGTGAGCACCCAAGGCCGACCAACATGTACATCAACACACACTGTTCACTCTTTGCGACCAGCTTTAGAGCTCCAGATAAGGTGGGGCTTTGAGGATAATTCCGAGATATTTTATATTTCTCTGTTAAAACATATGTTGTGGACACTCATTAGAACCGTCTCGCCAACATATGTTGTGAATCCTTATTAGAACCGTCTCGGCGAGACGGTTCTAATGAGTGTCCACAACATTTGTTCTTTTTTATGAAGAAATATGGAAAATAATCCCTTAATTATCACTGCTACCCCTTCTTATCTGGAACCATGCAGCTGGACTACGAATGTTGTTGCATACTTGGGACATACTAGATATCACATATATTAACGCTGATCTGAGGCTGCTTTGTTTGTTTGTCCTAAGGACACTTTTTCGTAATCAGGCAATTATTCATCTGTTTAGGTAAGATGTTGTTTTGCAACATCTGAAATATACCATGTGTTAGATAATAATAATGTCAAAATTTTCAAGATTTTGCGGATCAAAATGGAAAAGATAACGTCATACACGTTTGCAAAGATAAAGATTACACGGGCAGATCAGCGTATCTACCAAATAAAGTTTGATCCAAGTCTTCTCTGTTGCCTTCTTTTATTAAAATATAGACACGTACTAATCGTCAGGTGGCATATAAGATTGACAAGTTTGCTTGTACGCACATGTAGTTAAAGAAAGTTTGCTTTCGTCTCATGTGGAGCCTAAGTCACTGGACTCAGAAAGCATGATTGTTAAAGTGTACTTCAGCATTTTGAGTATTTCGAATTTGGAATTGCAACTGCAAAAGATCCCAAAGCAAGTCATGATTTGCTGAACCTGATCTGTATAAAAGCAACACGAAACAAGTCGACATTACCAATTTTTGTGGTATCCAAGAACTGAATTGATAATGCTGTTTATTGCAGTGTTGTTCTTCGCCTCAGCCCACGGTCACCACGTCGCATCGACGTCAATACGACGTCATTTGGACGTCATGTGCCTGCTGGGTAAAATGCAATAAGAATGTTGTATATTATGTATTATGTATGTTGCTATAATGCTAATTGGTGCACTGAAATGCAAGTCTGCCATTTTCATGCTCGTCTTCCTTCTCAGTTGTCATCACTTGAAAGAATAGAGGAAAATCTCGCATTGTACCCACGCACTTAAAGAACTGAAATTTAGCTTCCTAATAACAGCGGGTTCAAACTTCGTGCATTGATTGTGGTTTTGCGATTTCCGCTTTTAAAATTTAAAGATTTGAAAATGATTTTATTAAATAGGTTCACTTTCGTAATACTATGATAAATTCAGCATTGCCGTAAATGGTTTGTGTGCAAAATTACCAGCCAAGTACGCTTGGCGCACAACCACATTGTTGGTTTTCTCGTGTCGCGGCCCATATTATTGTCTGGTCTAATCTTACGCAACCAATAACCTTGCAATTGTTTAGAGAAGTCTGCAACTTTCTTTCCATTTGGTCCTGTTTCCGTGCAGGCAAACCCATCCCTGTTGTCTTCCCATCTCTTCACCTGTCTGCCTCTTCTCTTTTATTTCATTGTACCATACAGGATCGTTTTTGCTAAGCCAGTAGACCTGGAGACGTGACCAGGCAACTTATTACCGCTTTTTGACCATGATCAGAAATTCCTTAAAGGTTCAAAAGTGTCTGCTTAGATCCTAATATTTAGGCTACATTATCCGTGCATTTATTGAAAAGCCCTATGGTAAACCATTTGAGAATAACTACATCGGTTCACGCTACTTTACAGAACGTAAAATGACGTCAAAATAAACCATGGTTCTCTAACCTGATTGGACGTAAACGACGTTATGACGTCGTTATTACGCCGTTGACGCTGTTCAGATTATATTTACACTTGCCACTGTTCCCATAGGTAAACCGTATAGAGCAACTGGCTTTATACACCGATGAAGGACAGTTGATCATGTGACGTTGTCGTCAAGCAACGTCTAAGGTAAACACACGTCTTGATTGGTCCACGTAACGTTCGACTGACGCCACGTTATGGCGACGGCTGTTTAACGTAATGGCCGAATACGTCGTTTCTGTCTTTTCTTCAATGCATATTTTGCTTATTCTCATTAAATTACCACGAAAACAGCACAGGAAGGGTCTAAAATAAAGTGTAAATATAAGAATAAAAATTTGATTTTTCAGCGTTCATCGTTTGAAGAAGCCAGTGGTCGTCGCTAAAATTCTACAAGAAGCGCTTCGCGCTTCATGGAATTTTAGCTCCGCCCACTGGCTTCATCACACGATGAACGCTGAAAAATAAAATTTCAATTCTTAATTAAAGAAAAATTGCGTATACTTCAACTGTAGCCTCTAACGCAAATTTGTGGTCAGATAATAGGTAGAAAAGAATGTAAATACAACATGTATAAGCAATGAAGTTAATTTTTCTGGTTTATTGCTTCGGGGTTCACTTACTTTGCACGCGACCCAATGTAGTTTATACTTCGATAAACATAAGAAAAAATGAATTTTCTTAAATAAACTACTTCAGTTGGTCTCTGTACGATATGTTCCATAACTATAGGTACATGTAGCATCTCATCTAAAATGCCTGAATTCTGTTTTCTAGCTTGTACACACCACTCCAAGGCCGCTTAAACTTAAATTTAAAGACTCATATTGTGCTTTGAAACAAGAAAATGGCATCATTTGTTATTTCACAACACTAACTTATAGCATTGAAACGAGTGTTGTTGAACCTAAGCATAGGTACAGTGAGACCACCATCAAAAGTCTATTTTTTAAATGCTGAAAGTGATCATAGGGATCTTAATGCTTCAATATGGCGGAAAGTACCGATAGTGACTTACGGATTTATCCGAGAGCTTACCTGTTATAATTCTGTCGAGCGTTATAAATATAATGTAAAATGTGAAATAGAATATATTTATGATATTACGACAATTTTTTATTTTATAAGTTATGATCATAAACTTCAGTCTTTGTCCGTTAATATGGTATAAAAATATACAAATTAACTTCATGTTTTGATTCTTCCATCGGCTTGTGAAGTTTGAAGCTTCTGTCACATGAAATTATATACTGAAAGGATTTAAAAACTTCCACCTTTTATTGCTGGCTGCTGATCTGTTTACTCATGACAGTGTTGACTATTTAAAGACAAAATGCTTGAAACTTATCAAATTTAAAGATTACGCAGTTTATTTGTATCATTTACCTAAATGACGTCAGTAAAAGAACGTTACGTCACTGAAATGCATAAGGCGATGCCGGCGTTATCTTATGCAACACTCTTTCGGCCACTTCTTACTGTCTTAATATTGTGACGTCATCAACGTTGATTTGCAAGTATCACTGCGGATGATGCTGTCGCGCAAAGCCTATTACGGAGACGGCGTCGACGTTAGTTAACGTCATGTCCTCTGGTTTTCAATCTTGGTTAGGTGCTTTTCTGACGGTCTTTTTAGCTTCCTGTAAACAGTGTACGTCGTCTGAGATTGTAAATTGCCGTCATTAACGCATAAAATTGTACCGCGACGTCACTTTTTGAAATTTCAGCATTTATCTGGCCCAAAACTCTGCGCCTGTTTGCGATATTTAGGCGCGGTAGGCTAAATAAAGCCACTGACCGAGTTCAAATTTTTTAAAAATCAATTTGATATTGTAAGAGAAATGTTTCATCAGAAAATTGTATACATGAAACTATCCATCATTATGTAAACGGTACTAAGAACACGAGGAGCACGTGCTTGTTCCTGACCGATTCGGTT
The DNA here is from genome assembly GCA_963989385.1 of Ctena decussata. NCBI lineage: Eukaryota > Metazoa > Mollusca > Bivalvia > Lucinida > Lucinidae > Ctena > Ctena decussata. The sequence goes on from OZ022498.1 coordinate 7,693,337, forward strand.
GAACGATTTCAAATTCCGTATATTGATAGAATCAGGTATAATAGAATATATATGCTGTAAAATTTTGGTGGGCGTAGCTGCATTCATTTTTGAGATATTCAAAATTAATGGGTGGAAGTTTTTAAATCCTTTCAGTATATAAGAATAATGTCGAAAATGCCTAAGAAGCTATGTTCAGCCTAAAATTTGGTAATGATCGGATTTTCTATAAAACTATTATAAGTTATCACCATCGAGAGATTTGTACAAGATTTACATTGATGTAATTTATTATAAAATAAGTATACTATCAGTTTCTTCCATTGGTCTCTAAATTTCGATAACTTAAGTGCATTCTTAGAAGAGTTCTAACCTAAAATGTAAACGCCAATACAAAATCAAACAGTTCTTGCATAAAATATTGGCGTTTTTAATCTCGAACATACCCATACCCCGAGCAGATTCTGACGAAAATGACGAATTTGGTAGCCTTTGCGGCTTTCAAAATATATCAGCCCGTCCTCCAGCACATTTTATATTTTATATGCAGACATAGTTTTAATATATTTACATGTCATGAAAAAATTAAATGTGCAGGAGACTGGACTTTTTGTTACCAAACTGGCAGCGTTTGGAACAATTTCCCTGTTTTCTCAACACAAAAACGCCCATATCTCCGCTCATAGACAAAATAAACTTAGTTAGAATACAACGAATAATTTGGTACAAATTTCATCTTGATCTGTTGGAATATTTTGGTTAGCGTATCTGCGCTTGCAAACTTGAGTGGGTGGGGTATCTTGACAGGCCGTGTGTAATGCAAAGGTAATTAGCCGTGGTACCCAACGTATTAGCATTTCATCAAAAGCCTGTTATCAAGAGCTTTCAAAAGCTATTGTAACTGACTTATTTCTTTAAAGGAAAAATGATTAAATTCAGTTTTTCTTGCACTTTTCCTTCGTATTATTGAACTAACATAGGCATGTCAGAAATAATGTTGTTCTGAGAATTAACAATAGTGAAACATACTATTTCTGTTTGTTCGCATATGCACAAATGATAAGCAATAGAAACCATGCAATTTTAAGAGAATTTGAATGGGGGCCAAAACTGGCCCTTATCATACCAGGTCCTTTAACAAGAAATGACTTGGAAAAAAATATTTTTGAAGCAGTCCATTTTCCGTTATTCTTTGTGACATTTCATGTTTTGAGAATATCAGCAATCTTCACTTGTGCTACGCACTCGTGAAATTGCTGATATTTTCAACACATTAGATCAAATATATTTGGTATTCACCCAAGGAAGTAAATATCCTCAATTTCTTTAGGTGTCGCTTACCTGATGTCTGCAGCTAATGTGTCCCGCGGAGTGCGTCAGCAAGTGTGATTCGGAGAGGGATGCTCTTTGCCTGCCGAGACCTGCCCATCATCTCTTTTCTTTCAAACTTTTGGGGTTTAGCGACACTGAAAAAGTTAAATACAGAAACGCGCGTCTGTCGCACTAAATTTGGTATGAATACATTTATATTACAATCACTGGGCCGATATCACTGTTGGTCGACAATTTGTCCCTGAGATTATTTACCAACCCAGTAAGTCAGTGTTTTGGTGTTGACTCTAGTTCTCTAAAAGTGGGGTCACTACTTAGATACTGATTTAAAGTAACCTTTTTCCATTTGATGTATACTCAGCGTCAATGAAAACGCACCAATTTGGATATATGGCACATCATCTTTGTTTAATATTAAGTTTATTCATGTCACAGACAATTTAATAAATCTTTAATTTTTGGTGCTGGGATAGGTTGTTTACAATTAAATTCGTTAAACAGTCGGCGTTAACGAACGTGACGTCAAAAGTGACGTGTTTGAACACTGTCGATATCAAATGACACATTTAAAGGGTAATAAAACCATATTTCGCGCTCTGAGAGACACTTGATTGCAAATGAATCGTTGTTTGGAAGATCTCTTGACATAAAACCACTTTTCCTCTACGGAATCCTAACGCGGTTTGGCAAATAAGGGTGACGTTATACATGTAACGTCATGTTCTGGCTGGATAAGGGTTGAAGTGTTCCCGACAAAACTTCTGAATTTCAGTTTCTACCACTGATCTCAGCATGTTGGGTTGCAAAAGGTAACACACATGTATTTACCATTCGTTACTCTTGCTTGTCCATTTTTTGACGACTTTGACAATATAGTGACGTCAGACCCCATGTTACTTGAATGCCTTCGGCGGTCTGGATTTCTTTTCTATGGCGATTTGATAGACAATCTCTGCCACGTGAAATTATGCTGGAATTTCGTTTTTCTTGATTTCAGAGCTTACGTTTCGTTACACACTCACAGCGTATGTTTATGCAAAGCAACATCATGAGCGTAATGAAATGGTTTGAAATGATAACTATATCATGTTGATATAGTATGATCATTGAATTTAAGGAAAGATATGACATTGTAAGATTGAAGCAGGTGCATTTTCATTGACGCTGAGTATATATCTGGTAAAATTTCTAAATTGTTCTAAAATAAAGACTGGCTTGCCATAGCGACATGAATGAATCTTAGCGGAGTTTGGCTCCCATTCTTTTGAGTTGTTTTGTTTTGTGCGGGTTTTTGCTGCATCGGACATCTCTTTCCTGATGCCCTTCTCTGCTGCATTTCATGAGACGCAGGGGTTGAGGGGCTCGACAGGGGACGCCTGCGTTCGCGAGCTAATTAATACGTAGGCGTCTCTTACCTGATGTCTGCAGCTAATGTGTCCCGCGGAATGCGGCGGCAAGTTTGGCTCGGAGAGAGATGCTCGTTGCCTGCCAAGACCTGCCTGTCATCTCTTTTCTTTAAAACTTTTGGGGTTTAGCAACACTGAAGAAGTTAAATACAGAAACGCGCGTCTGTCGCATTAAATTTGGTAAGGATATTTCTATATCTGTTCGCCGTTGCAGATGCATACGTGTACCTTTATTAAGGACATTAATAAGTGAACAACAGAATGGGCTCAAGTGCAAACTGAAACACAAAAATTGTTGTGTCGTAGAAAAATGAAATATTTTAAAGGAACAAACCCATTACCTGCACTGGCGAATATCGTTTAATAAACAGCGGATTAATTACAAAGAAAAAAAACATCCTTTGAACTTAATGCAGCTGAAAAGGCAAAACACGCAGGCAGGTTAATCCTAAATATTGAAATTTCTCCTGAGTTTGTATTGTGAAACTTATATGCTGTAAGGTAATGGACATGCTTATCAAACAGGTCAGTTACAGGATCTTATAAACTCCAACACAGTGAAATATTTCCGCCCCCTGAGTTCCGTAAATTCTTGGTATTGTAAGCAGCATTATACATTTAAGCCGCGACACGAGAAAAGCAACAAAGTGGCATGTGCGCCCAGCGCAGACTAAGATCAGCCTGGGCATCCGCCTAGTCTGATCAGACTCTTTGCTAAGCGCTAAAAGGGTAGCTAAGGGTCTAAGCTATTCCGTACAGACAGCGAAGATTCTTATTAGACTGAGCGAATGCCCAGGTTGATCTGAGTCTGCGCTGGGCGCACAACCACTTTGTTGGTTTTGTCGTGTCGCGGCTCAGTCTCGCCGACACAGTCTTTCACGCAACAGTTTATGTATCCAATTGCAGGAAGCAAACTACTTGCATGCTAGCCGGCTGAGCTTTTGAAATATTTTTGTGATAATTTAACAATATATTCTAAGTAGTAAAGGAATAACAGGCAATTATATCACTTTTGATAACAATATATACTGACACAAAAAAGAAACGTCCGTTTTATAAGGTTCTGTATCTTTTGAACCAGTAATGTTGTAGCCATACAAAATAAAACAAAATGTGTCCTGAGCCTCTGGCACACATAAAGTTGTATCCGTTTTAATTTTTTTCCATAGCCACAAGATTTATCAAACTTTATGTCAAAACACCATTTTTACTCCTCAGCAGCAGTTTATTCACCAAAGTCTGAAATGTTTTGCGTTAAACGAGGGTCAGAAACGTCGAAAAACGAAAAATCGCCTTTTAAAAGCGATACCGTTTATTAAATGAACGATCAGGCAGCCCAAAGTCTTCGATTTATGAAATTATCTCCCTTTTAATTAAGTTAATAACGATTTTAGAACTTCCATATCTCCATAACCGTTCATTATTTTGACACCGTTTTTGTTTTGTTTGACTATACTTGTGTACGATAATGGCAACATGCATCAGATAATAAAAATTCAACCTGAAATCAGAAATACCGGTTCACTAAAGTCCGGGTTTATTACCCCACCCCTTATTGAAAAATAATCAGGTAATTTTGTGACCAACTTTTTTCGATGCTGAATGATGCTGATTTCAATGCTATTGATGGCTAGAAATGAATTTTGAAGTAGTCCTATGCCACTGACTTCCAAACTGATGGCCCAACAAGGTAATGTCTGCGTGTATCTACGCACTGTTGTGATCGACGTTTTGTGACGTCACTTTAAGTGACTTATTCATGCCAGTGGTTGTGACAATTAGGAATGCATCTAGCACTCATAAAATCTCAGCAGCGTGCCTTCTCGGTGGTGCTGGGATGTGCTGCGATGGTCAAAACACGAGATACTGATTTTGTGACTTTCGAAATTTGGGTAATGGCGCTTGCGGCATTGTCATTGGCGTCGATGTTCATTGAATTGATTTCCGTTCAGCGTTCACGACTGCTGAATAATTGACGTTATTGAAACAATATATATAAATGAAATGTATGCGTTCATTTGAAATTCTCAGACACAATTGTAAAGCGGACGTTTTTTGTTTGTGTCAGTATATATAGCCCCGCAGCAGGGAAAATAATCCGCTTGAATATGATTATGATTGTTATAGTAAGTTTACCTGATACCGGTCATTTCTGTAAAGTGTCTATAAGATATTTTATCTAATAAACCAACTGCATGCCAAACAAAACCTTTCCAACATGTACGAAGAGGGTTGGTAAGGGCAGATAATCTTGCAGGACAGGATTCTGATTGTAACTGTAATCTTACCTTACTTCAATCATTTCTGTGAAGTTTAACAAGATATTCCTGCAAGTAAAGGGGGTTTAGACCATAAACATGTTTTCAACATGTATATAGCCTCAGGACAGGGATAAATAAACATTGCGGACAAAATTCTGATATTAACAGAAAGCTTACTTTACTTTGATCATTTCTGTAAAGTTTCGTCAAGATATTCTAAATGATGAAGGAGTATAGGCCAAAAAACACTTATTGAACATGTATATAGTCCAATGGCAGGGGCAGATACCCCGTCAGACAAAAGCATGCTTTCAAAAAAGCCTACCTTTACTTCGATATCATTATTGTGAAGTTTCGCCAAAATATTCTTAAATGTTGATGAGCTACAGGCAGAAAAGAACATTTTTGGCCATTAGCAATTACCAAGTTGCTATTGCTGAATCCTATCTATGAGCTACAGGCAAAAAAGAAAATTCTTGGCCATTAGCAATAACCAACTTGCTATTGCTGAATCCTATCTACGCTCCTAGTTGGAAGAAAATCTGTCAATGTTTACTCAAGTTATCGATCAGAAAACAAGTTCTAACAGATGGATGGACAGGCGGATATACGGACAAGGAAGGTATAACATAATACCCCGCCAATATCGTGTTGGGGCTTAAATTGACAGAACCAAAAATATTGGAATTTCGTAACAATTAAATTAGATATGTAAGACAATTTACAAAATGCTTTGAATATCTGCAGCAAAGGAAAATAAGGAACCTTAGTAAAGTGTGTGCCGATTCAGTTTATTTTCTAATGATGGTCATATAATTCAGGACAAAAACAAAAGGCATTGCACCATGTCCCGCCACTACAATTACAAACAAGGGCCATAACTATGTCAAGAAATGAAATCAAAAGAAAGGTGTGAAGTCTTTCCCTAAATTTTATCAATGTTGATGCATATACGTGTTTTAATTTGGATAAAAATGGTCAAATCCATAAAGGGCTATAACTCCAAAAATACATAATCCAGAATAATGGTTCTTGTGCTCTGCGCGTTGTCTCATAATGCTTTAAATTTGTGTGAAGTTTCAAGAAATATCTGATTTTTTTAGTTACACAGCGGACATGACCTTATCGCAAAGTCTACTATTTTTAATTATTAAATGGCCATAACTTCCAAAATATTCAGAGTTGCGGTTCTTGCGCTACTGTCCGTCGTCTAATTATGCTATACTTTTGTGTAAAGTTTCATGAAAATATCTCAAACGGTTTTTTAATTACAGAGCCGACACGATTTAAGCGCTGACGGACGGACGGACACTCAAAATTTTGGAGCGTATAACATATTATCCCGCCACTTTTTTTTGTGCAGGGCATATTGACCGCATTAAATTTAGACACTAATGTACTCGTTTTTCAAAGAATGAAATACAACATTGTCAACAAATTGCGAGCAAAGTATCTAAACTAGGGTTTTGATATTGGGGGTATTACTCTGAGTTGGGTGTAGATCATCTGATTAAGTCTTCAGCCTTTTAGGAGCGGCTGTAGCGTAGTGGATAACACTCCAGACTACCAATCCAGGGGTCGCTAGTTCGATCCCCCGCTTCTCCGGTCTTTCGGATGAGACTTTAAACCGAGGTCCCGTCTCCATATGACCTCGTTGTTGGTGGGACGTTAAACCCGAGTTCACTCACTCACTTAAGCCTTTTTCGTAGATATATGGCTGTACTGTGCCTTATTGTCGACTTTGAAATTTTCCAACTTTTTCTGCATGTTGTCTGATGATGCTTTATATTTAATTCAAGTTTCCTAAAACTACCTTTTAAAGTTATGAAGCGGAAACGATTTGTGACGGACAGACAGTCAGACAACCATGGGAAAACGATATGTCTCCCCTCCCATTTCTTCTAAGATATATACCAAACAAAAAATGAAACGCACACAGTAATATTTTGGTATTTTCTTGGAAATAACAAATAATTTAAAACAATAATTCATACAGTGTTATAGGTAGATAATCGGACAGTCCAACCCGAAAATTTCATTTAATTGTGTCAATTTAGTACTTTGTGACGCGTCTCTGAACAAGGCAGGGGTCAGTTTTCAATATCACAGTCTTCAATAAGAGGCCATTGACAGCGATTTCATTAATGCGTATTTTTATGCATATGGAAGGTACAGATCATCATCTACGCCATGATGAAGTCTGAGCAAGATTTGATCAGAAATACGGATTTTTAGACATTTTCTAATCATGCTATAAAAGGTAAATCCAATGGGAAATCTTACTATGTGCGTTTCTTTTTTTGTTGGGTATAGATCCCCCCCCCCCCCGCCCCTCCTTGAACCATATACCAACACGCAACCGAATATACCAATACCTTTAACCGGAATGCAGCATAAGGGACTGTTAAGAAGAAGCTACCTCCCAAAATTTAGTTTTAATTGAAAAACGCGGAGACAGATTTTAAAATACCCCCTTTTACATGAAAACGCGATCCGCGTTTTGGCATGTAAAAGTACCCCTTGTAGGTATTTTTTAGAACACGCATGGTTTCAAAAAAATTAAAGAGTGACACTAGGGCTGGATTATGGCACTGCCCAACAGTTAGTATTACAGCCTATGCCACCAGCATATATATGAATTAAAATCAAGGTAAATGTTTTCCATAGTCTTGTGGCCGTAGGGACAGTGTCTTTGGCACAGGTTATGACAGAGGGAGCCAATCCCTCTCCTTTCGTAGACTTTAACCTTTCCTGATTCGAAACCGTACCCATTTACTGCTGGGATGACAGACTCAGTTTCTCAGTCGTTGACCCGGCTGGAGACTCGAACCTGCGACCTTCTGCGCGGAAGAGCAGAGCAGATTTCTGGTCTTTTTTCTTTTTTTTTTTTTTTTGTTTACTGTACCGTTTTCCCGTTCACTATAACTTTCTTTGTTGCCTGTTTTTGGTGTCAGAGTTTCTGTGATGTTTTACCTTATGTATGTTATTATTATTTTTGGTTCGGTTTGGGTTGCTGAGTGGCCACCTTTTGGGAACAAGCTGCTCACTCGGTTGGCCATATGTTCTTTGTATCTTGATTATTTGTAATCTTAGTTGTTTCCAACTATGGTTTGAGGGCTGGATTTGGATTTTGATTGTTTCAGTTCCTGGTCTTTGCATACTTTTTACTTTTCATAATTTCAGTGTTATAAAAATGTCAAGAAGTGAAAAATTCGTTTTTGTAGTATTGTGTCATATTTTAGGGGTGTTGCATGCGATTGGAAAATTACGTTTGCATGCTACATATCAAAAGCAAATTTCGCAGATATGTGAAAAATGCGATCAAATTCTGAGTAAAATGCGACCGGATTTGTCAAACAAGGTCGCATTTTTCACACATGTGAAAAAATGCGTTCTGTCAATATTGCGGTCTCACACAGCTCAAATCTTCCACAGGTAACCTATGAATGGCTGAAGGCAACGATTGCCTCTGAAGATCTTACAACAATTGATTTTTTTTCCATGTTGAATGCGGACCAATTTATCGAGTAGTGCAAAATATCTTTATTTAAAAGGACTAATATATCTCTCTATGCGTTTTCACCTAAACGGACGGACGGACCCTCAAAATTTTGGAGAGTATAACATATTACCCCGCCACTTTTTGTGTGCAGGGCATATTGACCGCATTAAATGTAGACAATAATGTAATTAAAGAACTTTAGCGTTCTATAAAGAATACAGTTTTTTAGCTCACCTTAGCCAGCGGCTCCGTGGGAGCTTGCAGGATGGTAAGGCTCCGTCGTCCGTCCACAATTTTAAACGACTTCTCCTCTGAAACCACTGAGCCGATGCCAATCAAATTTCATATGTAGCCTCCTGGGAACTTAGGATCGGAAAGTTGTTATAGTGTCCTGGTCACATGACCAACATGGCCGCCATGCCTATATATGGTAAAAACCTAAAACAATCTTCTTTTCCGGAACTAATAGGCCGATGGCCTTGAAACTTGGTATGTAGCATTGGGTACAATAGTACTAACAAGACTGTTCAAATTATGACCTTGGGTTGACCTTGACCTTTTTTACGATAAGGTAAAATTTGCACCCTTTTTTTATAAGGGAAAACGCTAGAATATAAGATATCTTGGTAACTATTTAAAATTTTGGGCTAAAAATTGGTATCTACAGTCCTCTTAATGAGTACATGAAGATTTATTAGTACCAGAGGTCAAGGTCATTCTTTGACCTTTGACGCGGAACTGTCACATTTTGACAATTTCAAACAACCTCCCCAAAAGCCACTGTGCCAATTGAAACCAAATTTCATACAGAGCCTCCAGGGGTTGAGAGAATAATAATTTGTTCAAACCGTCCAACTCACATGACCAACATGGTCTCCATGCCCATATTTTGTAAAAACCTTTAAAAATCTTCTTCTCCAGAACCAACTGGCTGATGGTCTTGGAACTTGGTATAAATCATTTGGTACTCAAGAACTATCAAGATTGTTTCACTTACGACCTTTGGTTGACCTTGACCTTTTTTACAGCAATGTCAAATATGAAAAATGCTAGAACATAAGAGTTCATGGAAAGTTTTGAAGTTTTGGCCTAAAAATTGGTATATGCAGTCATCTTAATGAGTTCATGAAGATTTTTGTGTACAAGAGGTCAAGGTTATTCTTTGACCTATGACGCAGAACTGCCATATATTGACAATTTCAAACAATCTCCTCAAAAACCACTGGGCCAGTTGTAATCAAATTTCATATAGAGCCTCCAGGGGTTGAGAGAATGAAAAATTGTTCAAACGGTCCAGGTCACATGACCAACATGGCCGCCACGCCCATATATCGGTATTTTTTTTTTTTTTTTTTTTTTTGAAAATCTTCTTCTCGAGAACCAATAGACCTATGGCGTTGAAACTTGGTATGTAGCATTGGGTGCTCCATTACTATCAAGATTGATCAAAATGATGACCTTGAGTTGACCGTGATCATTTTACGGCAAGGTCAAATATGGGAAAATGCTAGAACATAAAATTTCATGGAAATGTTTGAAGATTTAGGCCTAAAAAATGGTTAATACAGTCATCAAAATGAGTACATGAAGATTCATGAGTACAAGATGTCATGGTCGTTTTTTGACCTTTGACCCTGAATTTTCATATTTCGACAATTTCAAACTTCTTCTTAAAAGCCATTGAGCAAATTGTAACCAATATCATATAGAGCCTTCAGGGGTTGAGAGAACGAAAATTTCTTCAAAGGGTCTGGGTCACATGATCAACATGGCTGCCATGCCCATATATGGTACAAAAAATTTAAAAATCTTCTTCTCCAGAACCAATTGACCGATGGCCTTATAACTTGGTATGTAGCATTGGGTACTTCAGTACTATCAAGATTGTTCAAATGATGACATTGGGTTGACCTTGAACTTTTTTATGGCAAGGTCAAACATGGGAAAATGCTAGAACATAAGATTTTATGGAAAGTTTTGAAGATTTTGGGCTCAAAAATGGTATATTTGGTTGTCTTAATGGGTACATGAAGATTAATGAGTACAAGAGGTCATGGTCATTCTTTAACTTTTGACCTAAGACTCATATTTTGACAATTTCAGACTTAAGACAAAGCCATTTTGCCAATTGCTCAGGTGAGCAATTCAGGGCCTCATTGCCCTCTTGTTTACCTTTTATTTGGAAAACAGCAAAAAGGTGACACTGTTTTTATACTCTTTCAATTCTACCATGCTGCAGCTCAAATCTTTCACAGGTAACCTATGAATGGCTGAAGGCAACGATTGCCCCTGAAGATCTTACAACAAATGAATGTTTTTTCTCTTGTTGAATGCGGACCAAATTATCGAGTAGTGCGAAATATCTTTATTTACAAGGACTAATGTATCTTTCTATGCGTTTTCACCTAACCCGAATTATATGAACCCAGTTTTATAATATACAATTTTCGCTATGAGTCATCGTATATGCATGCACTTACAATCAAAACACAACCTTTGATTCTGTATTCTGAATTACAAAAACTATGGGGACAACATTATACATTGACATTAAGTTATCAGATTTTGAAAATTAAGGTTTGTCGCACAGACGCATTACGGAAATAAGATAAATATAATTGAAGTAATCTTAATTCTGTCCATTAGACTCTGACAATATTTCTGGTGTCAATGACGGTGAAAGAGTAAATAAAGACGGTGATGAAAATGAAGATAAGATGGTATCTACATAGAATGACGAACTAACTTACGTGAGGTTTGTTACCATATTTGCCTTTAAAATTCGAATTTGATAAATACTTGAACAAACTACTTATCAGACAATAGTTTATATGTATACTAGCAAACCGTGTAGGCTCTGAGAAGAGACGCACATCCCGGAGTTCTGATCGAATACCAGTGGGTCGGGCATCAAACTTTATAATGTCTCCTAACTAAAGACTTCCTACTAACTTAAAGCTGGTTGACGAGTTGGTAGGGCTTTGAGACCTGTCTTTGGTCGGGCTCTTCTGGGATCAATTGTTGGGCTTCTTTTGCTTCAGTGTTTCAGGTTGTGGTTCATCTTGTTTCCTCTCTGTGTTGGATCCTGATTTATGTTTGCTGATTTGATCCACTGGTGGGTTAGAGGTCCTTCTTGAGGACCGAATAACTTGTGTGTTAATGAACTTTAACAGAATCTAGGGCCTTTTTCATGAATAACTTATAACATAATCTGGGGCCATCTTGAGGACCGAATAACTTATAACATAATCTGGAGCCATCTTGAGGACCGAATAACTTATAACATAATCTGGGGCCATCTTGAGGACCGAATAACTTATAACATAATCTGGGGCCATCTTGAGGACCGAATAACTTATAACATAATCTGGGGTCATCTTGAGGAACGAATAACTTATAACAGAATCTGGGGCCATCTTGAGGACCGAATAACTTATAACAGAATCTGGGGCCATCTTGAGGACCGAATAACTTATAACATAATCTGGGGCCATCTTGAGGACCGAATAACTTATAACAGAATCTGGGGTCATCTTGAGGAACGAATAATTTATAACATAATCTGGGGCCATCTTGAGGACCGAATAACTTATAACATAATCTGGGGCCATCTTGAGGACCGAATAACATATAACATAATCTGGGGCCATCTTGAGGAACGGATAACTTATAACATAATCTGGGGCCATCTTGAGGACCGAATAACTTATAACATAATCTGGGCACATAATCTGGGGCCATCTTGAGGAACGAATAACTTATAACAGAATCTGGGGCCATCTTGAGGACCGAATAACTTATAACATAATCTGGGGCCATCTTGAGGACCGAATAACTTATAACATAATCTGGGGCCATCTTGAGGACCGAATAACTTATAACAGAATCTGGGGCCATCTTGAGGACCGAATAACTTATAACAGAATCTGGGGCCATCTTGAGGAACGAATAACTTATAACAGAATCTGGGGCCATCTTGAGGACCGAATAACTAGTAACAGAATCTGGGGCCATCTTGAGGACCGAATAACTAGTAAGAGAATCTGGGGCCATCTTGAGGACCGAATAACTTATAATATAATGTAGGGCCCTCTTGAAGACCGAATAACTAATAACAGAATCTAGGGCCTTCTTGAGGACAGAATATCTATTTTTACCTATTTTCAATTCTATAATGTTAGGGCTAGCCTTAACATAAAAAACCATATATCTAAACAGTCAAAGCGACAAACAACACATGGAATAACTAAGAGGAAACAAAACAGAAGTGCCGCCTTGGGACGGCCAGCAATGAAACTCCTGGGGAGGGGGCGGGGGGCTTAACCGGTTTGCGGTCGAACCCTTGGTCCTGCTTTGGTTCATCGGACACGTAGTTGTTGGATTTGCGTGCAAGATTCCTAAACTCATAAGTGTTATATCACAGGACCATAGAAATCAAAATTAAAACTAAGATGAAACAAACATAAGGACTCACAAAAATAGCAACACTGAAATCCTGTAACAGAGGAAACCCACCAGTTAAACAAAAGTGGGCCCGACCTAAGACGTCCCGGAACGGGTGTCAGGCGCCAGCCGTCTGTGTTCTGTGTTACTATCAAGTTAGTTTTAGGTTGGCGCCTTCATAAAGTCTGAGGCCTGACTTACCGTCGTGCAATCGAGGAGGTAAGCAAAGCTGTTAACCTTAATTGAGTTAACCACCAAGCATGCAGTTTGTTGCAGAACACCCATATTAAATTGAATTATTATCTTCTTCAAATGATAAGGAAAGTCGTTTTTACCGATTTGTTTTTAATTTTGCACCAAGTCGCCATAAAATACAGGTTCCGGAAGGCCTTGCTGAAGAAGTGTTTTCAATCCGATATTAGATATTAAGTCGAAATGCCGTCGATAAGATTTTAAAACCGCTTTACGCTGTTTTGAGCTTACCAGTAGCATATTACTGACCTTTTGAAGGCGGTGCTTCTTTTGTGTTTTTTATGAATATCTTTGTCAAATTTCTATTATTCTTTGACTTGTATGCTATTTAGGATAGCCTCACGATCACCAGTTAGGAAGGAACTAATCTTTTGGCTAGTCGCTTATCTTTTATGTTATATATAAATATATATTTGCTGTATGTAAGGTACCCCTACCCCTTTCCATTTATGTTAAGGACCTGGTTTGTTAACTTAAAACGGGACTAAAACTCGTCTTAATCAAAGTCAGTCGGAACCTAAATTTTATGATGACATAGTGAATAAATTAAAAAACAAAATTTTTGGTCGGAATGATTTTTCTGGTCGATGTAGGAAAATAATCTCTCGTTATAAATGAACCGGATGCGACATAAATATAATGCAGCAGAATGCATGCTAACGGGGTCAAACCAATCACATTTGGCAACTTTGCTGGCCTCTTAAATTGCACATCGTAGGGTCAGGCTTCAAGCTAAATGAATCTCTTACTAAGTTGGCTGGGGATTTGGCTTGGGCTTGATGATTTGTTATTGGTTGTTGTCCATCAACTGTTGAACTTCTTTTGCTCTAGCGTTTCAGCGTTGTAGCTCCTGCTTGAGTGGTCATTGTTTCATCTCAGTATTGAATCCTGATTTATACGTTAGCTGCTTTGATCCATTGATGGATTCGAAGTCCTTTACACGAGCCGAATAACTTTAATGTTTATAAACCATAATGTACTCAAGGGAAAAGGATTTCTACTTTTAAAATCGATCAAAGCCATCTGTAATTTACTACATGTACTCACCGTTCTAAGGCGGTACTTTTGTGATGGTTTACGTTTATTTTTATTTAGTTTATAAATCTATTCATCAGCTAGTCTACTTTGTGGCCCTCTAAATAGATAAAAAGAGTATATATCTATGTACACATAATATAATATGAACTAGGAGCAACCTATATTGCAACCGACCGACATTAAGATTCTAGCACTAAAAACTGTTCATGCTTAAATACTAGAAAAGACCAATAAACTTAAAACTCCGATAGCGGCGTTAAATAACATTTGGGTGCCCTAACTACTTCGGTGATACATGATTTGCAAGGATATATGGAATTCTATATTCATCCTAATTTCTCTTTTGTACCGTTTCCTTGCACTGTCTACTAAGAAGTTTTAGACAAGCATAAGAGCATGCACACCGGCTGTATTCTATATTCTTGCACACCGGAGAGAAAAATTTAATGCTATCTTTTCACCTGGGATAGAAAATCTTTTCTTACTCTGGTGTTCTGACCCAAGACCGGAAAAAAATCACTAGCTGTCAATGCATTGGTTGTATAAGAGCTCACGTACCTGCGTCGTCAAGTGACGTTGGCATTTTAGATGATGACGTCACGAAGACGGTAAAAATGACGTCAGTTTATGCACGTCAGTCTTGACAATAAAAAGAGCCGAATGGCGGTCGTTGAAAGTGGCGCCTTGTTTCAAAATCAAATTGAAACCTCTCAAGCACTAGAATTGCGCATTTTAGCAAGGTCTGAAGTTAAAACAAAACGCGGTGTCCAAGAAACAGTATCTATCATGGGTGCAGGTGCGGGGTGGATAGAAAAATCGTCACCCGGGATCACTGTTCGGCATCACGAGGCAAGCCTCGTGATGCCGAACAGTGACCCTCGTGACGGATTTTTCTATCCACACCTCACACCCACGATAGATACTTATATGCTGTGTTCCGTGAACTGTGTTCTGTTTACGGTCTGCTATGTCTTGTTTACTTTGTCTTGTTTACAGTCTTCTGCCTAGGTATTCTGCAAAGTAGTGTTTGCCACAGTGAGAGAGCATGCGAAAACATATCTAGCGTTTGTACATTTTTACACGTACAAAAAAAGTATCACAATTGGTTTAAACTTTATTTATTTGTATTAACAACATAAACATTTGTACAAGCAGTGGTTAACAGAACATACTTTTATACAAAGGGATCAGAAGGAAGTCTGTCAACTTTTGTAAATCTGTTTCCCTGGAAATAAATCCGTGCGTAAACCTATAATATGACAAACAGTATGTTTAGACAAATTATAAACTATCAGACAATCTGTGTAAAAGTAAAAAGTAAGCAAAGACCAGGAACTAAAACAATCAAAATCCAAATCCAGCCCTCAAACCATAGTTGGAAACAACTGAGATTACAAATAATCAAGATACAGAGAACATATGGCCAACCGAGTGAGCAGCTTGTTCCCAAAAGGTGGCCACTCAGCAACCCAAACCGAACCAAAAATAATAAGAACATACATAAGGTAAAACATCACAGAAACTCTGACACCAAAAACAGGCAACAGAGAACCACAACAGAACTTCCGCCTTGGAACGGTCAGTAATGAATTACTGGGGGGCTTAAATCGATTTTACAGGCCCAACCTCACCCTCAGTTTCTGAAGTGGTACAAAACATTTAGTCGGTTGTTCGGTTCGCATGATAAACCTCTAACTCGTCAATGAATCATCACGGTAAACACATAAATCAAATTTCAACACCATGAAGAAGCAAAGACGAGGACTCAACAGTAAAGACAGTAAACATTCAGAAGAAAAATAAGTAACAGAAAAGAGAAAGTACAAACTATAATAAGATATCAAGAGTAGAGTTTATCTGTGAAGATAAATTCTTCATTTCTGGCGGTATAAGCTAGACCCACGGGGAAAAGAGGGGTCAGTGTGGATTATGAAACATGTAACCCGAAGTAAGAAAAACAAAACGTTTTTAATTTGGCATTAAGCGTCTAGTGTAATTAAAGACGGTGGAGTATCATAATTCGTAAGATATCATAATTCATAAGATAAGAAATTTTATTTTGATACGAAATGGCAAAATACTATAAGAAACTAGAAGTTTGTTTTTGAAACAAAAACAGATGTCTCCCCACATTCCTCACTGTCCCGCGTTAAAATTGTGTTAAATCTCTGAACATCAATGGACAATGGTCTATATTTGTACCAAATTTCGTGAAAATATCTGCAATTATTTTAAAGTTATAGTCCATACTAGAATTACAAAGGGCCAGAATTGTGTAAAAAGTGCAGGTGAAGTTATGGTTTTCACTCCGCATAAAATTATTGTTAGTGGGGTTTCTTTATATTTGTACAAACTTTTAGGGAAAGTTTGAAAGTTATAGAGGTGACAAGATTTCATTTTTAAAAAATACCAAGTGACATAATTCCACCAAAATTATAAATAAAGTAATGGTTTTTGTTATCTATAGGTTTTATGGTGATGCCTTATATTTGTACCAAGTTCTCTGAAAATATCTTCAACAGCTTTAAAGTTATTGAGTCAACAAGATATCCATACTGAAAATATTCCATGAATAATGTAGGTGTAGGTTTTTGTTCACTGCACATCATTTATTAATATATAATATTTGTACAAAGTTTCATGAATATACCTTTTACGGTTTTAAATTTACACAGCAGACACAATTTCCATACTGAAAATTACAAAGACGCATAGTTAAGTAAAAAGTGTAAGTACAGTTACAGTTCTTGTTTTTTGCGCATCGTCAATCGTGGACCCTGACAGCAGAGTATGAGAAAAGAACGCAGGCCTTCGAAGGTTATTGAAAATTTCGTACAAGGACCATATCACACTGGTCTGGCATTCAACACAGGCAACGAAGACAGCGTACAAGGAACCTGCTGGTTCTGCTCATCAGGATAAGTTTGTTTCAGAAGTATAGTCTCACGGACCATCCGACCCCCTACTCTTAAAATAGGACCCAAAAGTTTTACTGAATTGATATGCATATTCAAGAAATGCTTGAAAACAATTTTTGGGCTACAACGACCAGCCAACGAATTGGTGAAAAACTTATTCAAGCACTGCATTTATACTAGACGGAATTTCTTCGAAAATCTGGTCTGACTAAGAGGTCTAACAAACTACCGGGTCCGTAAGAATCATAGTTTGAAATTAATGTAAGAAGTATGCGAAATAATCGTGTTTTAAAGTACGTTGCCTCGTTGCCTGTGTTGAATGCCAGACCAGCGTGATATAAGGACCATATAACCAATGAGAAGGTTCGCTGAAAAATCCAAGCAGCAATTGGAGAATATGATGAACCCCTGAATATGGTCAAGATACGGAAACTAAGGTGGTTTGGCCACGTCTCAAGGTCTGCTGGTTTAGCAAAGACAATGCTTCGGGGCACAGTGAAATGAAAACAAGAAGAAGACAGAAGAAGTGCTTGGAAGATAATATTAAAGAGTGGACAGGAATGGACTTTGCAAGCTCAACCTGGGCAGCTGAAAACAGGGCAAGGTGGAAAGGGATTGCTTGAAGTCATCTGCGGTGCCCAATCGACCTTGCAAGGTTATGGATAGAATAGAGTAGAATTGAATAGAATTGGTATTTATCGATCAATATTTCATGAAATGTTCTCATCAACACAGGCTCCTCACACAATCTGGAAACTGACAGTGAGAGTAAGCAGATGGTGAGCTAAGCCCTAAGACATTAGCCTCCATAGTAATACAGCTTTGTTTTAAAATGCCAGTCCCCAAGATAACTGCGTGGACTATTTGAGCCGCGACACGAAAAAAGCAACAAAGTGGCATGTGCTCCCAGCGCAGATTCAGATCAGCCTGGGCATCCGCCCAGTCTTATCAGAGTCTTCGCTTTGAGTTTAAAGGCATTTAAGGGTCTAAACAAGTTCCATGCATACAGCAAAGACTTTGATCAGACTTGGCGGATTCCTAGGCTGAGCTTAGTCTTCGATGGGCGCATATGCCACTTTGTTGGTTTTCTCGTGTAGCGTCTCATTTTTTTGGTAGTGGAAATCAGAGTGTGTTTGTGCTGTTAAACGACAGAATTTCAGATGTCAAGTGTTTCAGACTACAAGATAATACAATCGTCAAGGTAAACTCCTCAGACGTTTGGACAAACATCCGCCAGTGCTTTATGCTGATTAATCCGCCTACGGTCTGATAGTCAGATCATATGCCAAACGAGCCGCGACACGACAAGATCAACAAAGTGGTTGTGTGGCTAGCGAAGACTCAGACCATCCTGGCCATCCGCCCAGTCTGTCAGAGACTTCGCTGTCCGCAGTGAACTAGCTTAGACTCTTAGCTATCTTTGAAGCTCAAAGCAAAGTCTCTTATCAGACTGGGCGGATACCCAGGCTGATCTGAATCTGCGCTGGGCGCAAATCACTTTGTTGGTTTTCTCGTTTCGAGGCTCAAGTATGTAAGTTCACACGGTCTTACACGGCTGTCATTCAATATGCTAACTGCTGAGGCAAATGCCTAAATTCAAGACGTTGTGAAATGTCAGCAGCTTTTCCTAACTTTTGATACGTACGATGGGCGTTCGAAAGTAATGCAAATGGCCTCATAACTTCTTAGGCGCATGCTGGGTACAAATGTTATACATATGCTGAAAGCAGAAGCTCTAGTTGAAAGTCTCGACCAAACCTGCACAAGGCATAAGATGAGAACAGTGCTGAGAAGACCAAACTGATGACAAACAGCGCAAATGGCATCCAGAGGGAGATCAAGGTAAAAGGGCAGAAGCTGGGTACCGTAACAAGCTTCAAATACCTTGGAGCAGTTGTCTCAGATGATGGCTCAAAACAGTAGGTTCTCTCAAGGATTGCAAAAGCCACTTCAGCTGTTACCAAGGTGAAACCAATTTGTAAAGATAACAACATATCTCTTGGATCAAAGGTGAAACTTGTGCGCTCCCTTGTCATTTCCATATTTCTGTATGCCTTCGAATCGTGGACCTTGACAGCAGAGCTAGAGAAAAGAACGCAGGCCTTTGAGATGAGATACTACCGAAGGTTACTGAACATTTCGTACAAGGACCATATAACTAATGAGGAGGTTCGCAGGAAAATCCAAGCAGCCATTGGAGAATATGATGAACTCCTCCTGACGCTGGTCAAGAAACGGAAACTAAGGTGGTTGGGCCACGTCTCAATGTCTTCTGGTTTAGCAAAGACGATTCTACAGGGTGCAATGAAAGGAAAAAGAAGAAGAGGTAGACAGAAGAAGAGGTGGGAAGACAATATCAAGGAGTGGACAGGGATTGATTTTGCCAGCTCAACTAGGGCAGCTGAAGACAGGACAAGGTGGAAAGGGATTGTTTCGAAGTCATCTGTGGTGCCCCAACGACCTAGTAGGGTTATGGGATAGAACAGAATAGAAAGCACTTCATTTTGTGTTTACAATAATACCAAACACTATACAAATACATTTTACCTTTTTGACGTACAACGCATTTTATTAGGCTGCAGTCATACCACTGGGATAAATTCGTATGTAAAATCTTTTCATGGTTAGGCATTCAAGTCAAATACCGTTGTAAATGCAAAATTAATCTTTGTCAACGGGTTGTCCATCGTTGCCAACAATTTTTATACAAAAGTTAGAAGGGTGGCAACTGTTATGGATTAATTCCTTACAAAGCAGTGCGAAGTTCTTATGACATTATTGAAAATGACGTCAACGTCATTTTTTACAGATTGTAGAGGTTTTCGTTTACCCATGTAAATGCTCTTGCTAACAAGATTTTGAATGCTAACAAACTTGTTTTCATTGCAAAATCATAATAACTTTAGTTGAAAGGGAGACTTTGCTACTACATAAAATACGGATAATTCATATTCAGAGGTCAGTTTGGAACCTAAATTAAATTTAATTTCCGCGATATTTACAGGATCACATTGCCTGGGCATTGTCTTTAAGTAGCAAAATTAAAAAGGATCAAAGACTGCTCATATATGAATTACGGCCTACGAAAGTAAAATTCTGCAGTGCATTTAGGGTATACCTCTTATCAACGAAGTTAAAAATGAGTCCTTTGAAAAAAAAACTACACCGTGTTTCCAGACTTTGTAAGCATATCATACCTTTATGTGTTTCTGCTATCAGAAGTTTTATCTTTATGGTGGTTACCAAGAACTTACATCATTTGCATTACTTTTCGAATGCCCCTCGTATACTGTGTGTAGCAGTACTGACAGAATAGTTGCAAGAATTTGAACACAAATAGAAACACTTGTTTTGCGATTTTAAATGTAAGGAAAGAAATTCAATCATTCATTTGTTTATTCATATATTACGGTCATTTTAAACGGATATCCAGCTGTTGATATGATCTTTTAATAGCTCCTCTTAACAACTAATCACGGTTAGAGTCATTTACGATATTTTTATTGGGCTATTTCTTCACTAACTTGCAGGCATACAAATTGTCTTGAAACATAAGGAGTAAAATTACCGGGGGCTTACACAGTTTTATGCATGAAATTTCACAGTTAGCTATATCTCAGGTCGGTAAATATGCCTATACTCTTTTTAAACTCTACGTAGCAACCTGTTGGCAAAGCTACTAATGAACAAAATATGGGAAAACATGTAAATGTAGCACACAATGGATTTTACAAGTCAGTCGAATGGAAAATAAGTGAGCATGATGCACATTTTCAACAGTAATATACTGATATATATCACATGTTTGATTTCTCGAAACCCAGAAAATGACAGCAAAATAAAAAGCCTCAAGTTTCTTTTCTTTATATATTTCATGCCAATGGATCACGCAATTAATCTTCAGATTATAGAGCATATCATTAAACTGAATATAATTTTCCATATCGTAGATATCGAAAGTCTCTCGAGATACATCTAAAATGAACATCTAAAATGACATGAAAGTTGTAATGTGGGCTAATTTTGGTTTTTATGTATTTACCATTTATTTCAATGTAGAATGAGTATGATATAATAATTGATCAGGGTTAAAAAGCACATTATGCAGTTAGTAAGTTTTTTTTAATTTTCTACGTACAAAATATAACATAGGAAAGGTGAACATGAAAAATTTAGATTTATTAGTTCTGACTACCGGAAACATTCTTAAATTGAGATACCTAAAATAATTACCGCAAATGTCCTTAAAACTGAATAGCTTGGTTTTTAATATATATTGCGTCCAAAAATTACAGATGGAATGGCAAACTGTGCAGACACAGATCAAACTGCTCCTTCAGGAGCAGTCTGATCTGTCTCTGCACAATTTGTTCAGACATATCTGTCCCAGTATTTTGAAATTTTACGGTAAGCGAAAATTGCGCTGCACCTTCATCCTTGCTGTACTGTAAATCTGTAACAAACTTCAAAATCAAAAGTCGTACAGTCTAAAAGGTGTACAGTCTATATCACAGAAACAGTTGGGCCAAAGTGAAATGATAAGCATTGCTCAAGAACTGATACAATCGGATCCCATATTCCGCCGTCAAAACCAAACAGGAAAGAAGTATATACACAACTCGAACTATTCAAAGGAGCATCTAATATTTCTCATAGACGACAATGCAACACGTCCTCACGTAGGGGTCCTTTACTTTCAATCAACAAAGACACGGAATTTCCATTTGTCATTTTTAAAGAGGGTCCGGGTTACTAACTGCACAAATTTTAATTCAATATTTGTCCTGCCCATGTCTATGGACTGATTTTGTAAAACTGGTTTTTTAGTGGAAATTTGCAATTCTTAAGAACAGGAGGCATGGGAATCTCAACCAAAATTGAAACGACCATTTTGTCTTTGAAACTGAAAGACCCAGGTGGCCCATTTGAAAGTATGACTCTCAACCAGAAAATGCATCAGTTTCAGACCATTCGAAAATTGCAATATTCGTTCCATGGAAATGAGCAGGGCATCAATTGTGTCAAATTTCTTGTTGAATTTAACTTTGATCCTCTTTCAAATTAAAATCTTAAAGAGTTCCTTCAAGGGCAGAGAAGTCTGCAAAGAGGGGACATAGGCCAGACTTCGAGGTTTCGTTATTCAAGCCTCATCAGTGACCGTGACAATATCTAGTGACGAATCTTAAGAAAAACATACTGTGATTGCTTGATTTTGATAAAGCAGTCGATTCAAAGACGGATTAGTAACCGAAAGGGGCAAAAAAGCAAAACTTGTTTGAAAAAAATGCATGGGAAGATTGGGAACTTCTTGGAGACTGGCGGTTTTACAAATGGGCCGATGAACTGAGTTATATTGTAGTAATATCTATGGGAAAATATCAGCTGCTCCTTTAAATACTTTGAGCAGTAGGCATAGACTGACGGCAAGCACTTTAAAGAACAGCCCTTTTCCAGACAGGTGGCCATTCAGATACTGCCGGAATAAACTTCACATAAAAGATGGACGAAAGTATTAATATGAACAAGAACAAGTAGCAGTGACGCCTTGGAACGGTCAGTTATTATACCCCTGCTTTAAAAAAGTGGGGGTATAATTGTTTACACCTGTCCGTCCGCCCTTCCGTCCCTCCGTAATTCCATCAAAATTTTGGTTTGGTCATAGATATCTCAAACATTGCAAGCTAAGTTGTACATGTTTGGTATACAGGCTGATGACGACTTATTGTATTGTGGAATTGAGAACCAGCCTTCTCCTCTTACCCTTCCTGATATCTATTCAGTTTTTCTTTCTCTTCATGCTTTGAATAATGAAACTTTTCATAACAGATTTCGCAGCAACTGTTCAAAATAGAATGTTCATATTTGGTAAACAGATTAACAATAACTTATTGTATTGTGGGATTGACAGCCAGTCTTCTGCTTATTCTTCCTGATATT
Organism: Ctena decussata; assembly: GCA_963989385.1. Classification (NCBI taxonomy): domain Eukaryota; kingdom Metazoa; phylum Mollusca; class Bivalvia; order Lucinida; family Lucinidae; genus Ctena; species Ctena decussata. The sequence continues at coordinate 7,716,405 of OZ022498.1, forward strand.
TGTTCAGTGTTCTTTCTCTCCATATGTTAAGCCATGATTTATTTTGTAACAGATTTCTCAGAAGCTGTTTGAGGTAGAAGATCAATTTTATATTTTAATTAGTACATGAGTTGACAATGACTTGTTGTAACGTGGGATTGACAATGGGGTTTCTCCTGCTTCTTCTTCCCAGAATTTGTTTACATTTTATTCTCTCCATGCTTTTATAATGAAGATATCTCAGCAACTGTTCAAGATAGAAAGTATATTTTCAGAATAAAGGTTAACAGTGACTTGTATTGTGGAATTGAGGATGGGTTTTCTCCTGCTTATTCTTCCAAGTATTTGTTAACTTTTCTTTCTGTCCATGCTTTTATAATGAAATAGTTTGTCAAAGATATCCTAGCAACTGTTCAAGATAGAACATACAATTTTAGTATATAAGGTTGACAATGACTTGTTGTATCATGGAATTGATTCTCCTGCTTATTCTTCCCAGTATTTGTTTACTTTTCTTTCTCTCCATGCTTTTATAATGAAATTTTTGGTCAAAGATATCTCAGCAACGGTTCAAGATAAAAAGTTGATATTTGGTATACAGGTTGACAATGACATGTCGTGTCGTGGAATTGGGAATGGGTCTCCTCCTGCTTATTCTTTCCTTATCTTTCTCTCTATGCATTTACATGTATGATGAACTTTTTCTTTACAGCATACTCAGGGAAAGTTTATATTTGGTATCCAAGTTGACAGTAACCCGTTGTATCGTGGAATACAGATCTAGCCTTCTCCTGCTTATTCTTCCTAGCATTTGTCAATTCTCTTTCCCTCTGTGCATTTAATGATGAAATTTTTGTAATAGATTTTTCAGCAAGTCTTTACAGAAGAATGTTAGTATTTGGTACATGAGCTGACAGTGACGTGTTATATTGTGGGATGGGGAACAGGCTTCCTCCTGCATATTTCTCAATGCATATCTTTTTTTTTCTCCTGCATATTTCTTTTTCATATTTTCATATTTCCTTTTATATTCTATATAACAAAAGTATTTGTAACAGATGTCTCAGCAACTGTTCAAAGTGAAATGATCTTGCATAGTAGATTTGTTTCATGTTTTCGTTTTCCTTCCTATAGGCAATATACATGGGAAGCGCTGAATCGTAGTAGTAGTATTTCAATTCTCCTATCGACGTTCTCCCCGCACCTCAGCGGAACGAATCCATAGCCGCAGTAACGGGGCGCCGAACGTCCGTCCAAGAAGCGCTGAATCGAGGGTTTAGTCAGATCTTCTAGCAGTTCTAGTTTATTACTGGGATGGAGTTTAAACCAATTTTACGGATTCTCAACTCTTACTTGTAGCTTCTGTAATAGTTCAAAACATTTACTTAGTTTCTTGGTCCGCGTGACGGCTATTTTCTAGCTTAGCAGGCCCTTGCTTAACCCACTGAGAGAAAAAGAACAGTAAAATGTAATACCACAAAACGTTGCAAACCGTCAAGCACCATTGGTACCATGGCCCTTAGATCGGTCTGTAGAGGAAATACCACCAGAGAAATCTTCACAAATATGTTTGATACTGTTTAATTTTAGAAGCAGACAAGCCTGGAATTCTTTTACTTTGCGGCGAGTTTCGATACGAGTCAGTTTTCGTCATGGTATAGACTGAACACAAGATAAATGTTTTAAAGTTCATTGACAGAATTCATTCAAACAACAACATTTCATGCCTTCCGTGCTATAAATATATTTAAGAATGAATTTAATATAAAAGAGTATCCTTGAAGACTTCATATGATGAACGCTATATTAATTGTTAATTATCACTTTTGTTACGAACCCAAGGGCGAAATGAAAAAGGACTTTCTTTATAATCTTCAGTTACTGATTAATTTAGATTTACATGGAATAATGTTATTACAGTGTAGTCTTTAAGTTTCTCCTCTTTGTAAAAACGAATCCATTTGATGGCCTAAATAAAACAAGAAGCTGTTCCCTTTCTGATGAAAAAATGATTGTGACTTGAGCCAGTTAGTAAAAACTATCCTGAGATAATGATGATGTATAAAAGTTAAAAATGACTGGGTAACCTCTTTAATTGCACGCCGGTTGGTCAGGCATCAGACTCAATGATGGGCCCGACACAAAGCTACTTAATTTAGTTGATTGGGGCCGGAGTTGGCCTTGTCTGTTGCTTGGTTATTCGGGGTTCAACTGATAGTTTTCTTTTGCTCCGGTATTTCAGTGGTGTTGTCTGAGTTCCCAGGAGTCTCCTGGTGTCTGAATACGTTCTTTTCGTTGAGTCCTCATCTCTGATTCATCATATGCCTTATCCGTGATTTGTTTGTTTCCGGTGATGATTCATTGATGAGTTAGGAAACCTTCATGCGGACCAAACAACTAACATGTTTCAAACCACTGCAGAAGTAGAGGCCGAGGTTTGGGCCGTGTAAAACTAGTTTAAGCCCCCAGTAATCTTTTGCTGACCGTTCCAAGGCGGTAATTCTCTTGTGCGGTTCCTTATTGTTATATTGTGCTGTGTCCGCTTGTCTATGGTCTCTGGCGGTTTGGTCACCTGTATTGCTGCCCAATCTGCATTCAGTTTTGTTTTGTTTTGTAACTAAATAATTATAACAATAGGTAAAAATAGATGTTGATGCTGTTATTGGGGTAGCTGAATAACCATCTGTTTGGGAAAGAACTGCTCATTCGGTTTACTGTGCGTGTCTTTCGTAAACTTGTGTCAATTTCTGTGTGTATGTGCTTCTTTCCCTATTGGTTTTTAGGAGCGGAATTTGGGATTTGATTGTATTAATTCCTGATCATTGTCTATCTTTTCACTTTTCAGGAGAAGCAACTCTTCTATTTTCTTGTATTGCTTTCCTTCTCAATGGGGGTCAATTCTTAAATAAAAGAACCTGCTTCCCTGAGAAAAAAATCTTTTCCTTAAGAGAAGATCCAATTTTGGAAGGGCTTCGCCACCCCAAAAAGCAAACACAAGAAATCACGAACTTTGCCCCTCCTCCCTCCCCACCCTTTGAATAAATGAAGAATAAATAACATGAAGGTGAACGGAAACGACAGTTCTCAGGGGACAGTTTAGTATTGGCAGGCGTCAAGAAAACCATACGTACAGATAATAACTAGTAAAAACAGCATGGTTGTTTGAATTAAGTGAGCTTTTGAGTGTTTGTAAGAACGTTAGTTATGTCAGCTGGAGTAAGATTGGCTACAAAAAGTTGTAATAAGCTTTCATTGTCTGGTGAATCTTCAAATTAAGAGCAGATTGTCGTTGTCACAGGAGACTTCCAGCGAGAACGTGCCTGGTCTTTTTAGGGAAATACGGTAAAAAGTCATGACACCATTTCAGATTTGTTTCACCTTAAATAGTGTTGCACGTGTGCCACATTTATTTAGCAGACTGAGAAGAACATTTCTAAATCTGCGAACTGTGTAATATTTAAATCAGAATACTCGAATGGTCTACTTTGTTGGAATCATTCGTCTATGGATCATGGGGAGTATGTTCATAATACAACAAGGACGAGATAACACAGCCCTGTGTTTTTCAAAATTTGCCTGTTTCAATTCAATACATGCACTTTAGCTGTACGAGCAGGATACCGTCAGTTGCTTTCGAAACCACACCATAAAAGTTCTATAGTAGGCTCACAAGGTTTAGTGTAATTTAGAAAATGAATCCATACCAGTTTGGCTTAGTTTTCAGGGTTTTAGCGGTCAACAGTGTCCCCAATGAGCAATTTGTTTGCTCAAATCAGATGTATCTGTTCAATCGTAAATGTTTAGGAGCCATAGCATTAACAACATATAAATAAAATAAGCAATCAAAAGGCAAAGTTCGCAACTTTTTATCGGGTCACTTCCGGGCATCTGCCAAATAACTTATATTTCCATAGAGAAAAACAAAATCTAAAATGTTTTACAATTTAATGATGACCATGAACATTTGGAAGAACAATATTTCTAGGATTCGTAAAGTTTAAAAAAAAATTGTTTCATTTGTTCTTTCTTTAAGAACTAGAGAAATGAAGCATGCCACTACAGAACACACTTCATCTTCGAACAACCGTACATCTTATGTTTAAAAGAATTATATAGAGTTATTGACTGAATAGTTCAGTTCAGTATCCATCCATTATCCGGGTTTATATGCAGTTTCGGTAGTAGTAAGGATTTTGACAGATGAGGACAAAGTAATCTGTGGAAGGCTGACAACTCTTGTTTCTACAATGATTTTAGTTCGCTCTCCTGATTGCTTTGTAAATTGAATGATTCAAGTACTGTGATAGATTGATTGTACTTGATTGAGATTGTGCAAGTAGGTGTTGGTAAGGATAAACTGCATGCAAGAATGACAACTTATTTGCATTAATTTACCAGTTATATCCCCTGAAAAACTTAAAATCTTTGAATAGCCTCTCTTTAAGATATCGCGTATATGTAACAGCCGAGATAGCTGTGGATTCGTATGCTGGACCATAGGTGAACACTGACAGACGACAACAGCGTATCAATGACGTTTATTCACAATTCTGCATATCTGCAAAACATATATAAATATGTTTTAAACATCTTTAAATGGCAGGACATATAAAGTAAAAAACTTTACACAAACATAGGTAAACAGCTTATGCCATCAGGCGGGACTTAATCTTTTTATAATATTCAAAATATGCAATACACAAATACACAATATATAACATAGATTCATTCACTCAAAGGCATGAACCATCTTGCAGTTTCCCTTATGAATAACAGTAATGGAACTACCCTAATACTAAACGAATACAGTAATTGATATCTGGTAACTAAAATAAACATTTAAGATTTACAACATACCTGCAAAACATATATAAATATGTTTTAAACATCTTTAAATGGCAGGACATATAAAGTATAAAACTTTACACAAACATAGGTAAACGGCTTATGCAATCAGGCGGGACTTAATCTCTTTAAAATGAGTGATAAGTCACGTGAGCCCATACCGTACCTTGTCAAACAATAGCCAGGGATTACAATGTCATCTTGGTCCGGGAAACATTATACGCCTGCTGATAGACACAGACTCACACGACGTCCGCAGCACGGTGTCAACAATGCAACATCAAATAGGAAACAGCGGAGCGAACACGGCAAACCATAACGCGATAACGGCAACCCGCATAGCACAAACGGCTACCCGCAATGCGAAACGGCAACCCGCACATCACCATCGGCAACACGCGATGCTGGAACCAAAACCCCTGTCACACACTTCCCCTGTCTACGAAATGTCGTCCCGACATTTAATACAAATTATCTTAGGTAGACCAAAATAAATCCAAAATGATGAGAACCACCATGCATATTGCACGGGTGATTCAGAAAAAAAAATCAGTATCTCATACTTCCACCTACACTTACTTACTTGTGAAGCAAAAACTAAAACATGATGATAATGGATGCAAAGATGAACGTATGAATATAGGAACTATAAAGAGCTTGGCCTCCTCCATTTCTTACGGACTTTTATCTCTAACAACTTTCTTTTATTCCCCGTTCACATATGTGTGTTATACTGAAACAATACATTCTCTTCGTTGGAGGATAAATCACATTTATCTATCTCATTTCTTTTCTCTTAACATTTACTCTTTCAGCCTTATCATTATCGTTTAGGTCTCTGAAGTTGCCAATATACAGCCCATCTTAACATTAGGAGCCTTTCAAACACTGCTTGCAGTCTGACAGGATGATACTGTATGAATAAATTATCTGTAACTTTAAGTGCTTGTGATAAATAATAGGCGCTACATTTCACATATTCTACGCAACAATCTTCTCAATTAATACAGTGGTTCCTCCAAATATTCTTTACCTACCTGTTTCAGTCATCATTACTTTGACTCTTTTCTTGACTCTTCTACTTTACTGGACAACTTACCTGATTTGAGGTCCTTCAACTTTTCAATACCTACCTGTCTCATTCATCATTCCATGCTTGACTCTCGTACTTTACTGGACGACTTACCTGATTTGAGGTCCTTCAACTTTTCAATACCTACCTGTCTCATTCTTCATTCCATGCTTGACTCTCGTACTTTACTGGACGACTTACCTGATTTGAGGTCCTTCAACTTTTCATTACTTACCCGTCTCTCATCTTTTCCTACAGTGCGTACCTCACTATCATACTTGTTTCTTGAACAAGATTTGTTTCCGTCAGAATGCTTTGAACAACTTACCTATTCTTCCTATGATTCAATACGTTTCATTTCGTTCTCTACTCTTGTGAAGAAACTTCTCAAGAGCAATTAAAAGCCATTTTACATTTTTTTTATATACAATCTAAAAGCAACTGTGCAGTTACATTTCAGTACATTTTCTTTGAAAATGCAAAAACTGCGTGTGCAATGCAGTAGCCTCTGAAATCTATATACACTATGTTTACCTTTCTTATTTCTCATACTGTCAAATGTAGACAACCTGGTCTGCTGGTACCACAAAGGTATGTTGATATTGCAGTCGATCGGGTTGCCTTCTGTTTCTCTGACCTCTCTTTAAAACTGATGGCTGTTTTGGTGACGCTGAAACCGAGTTGGAATTTGGTATAGCATGTCTACTTTGCTGATCTGGGTCTCGTCTCAAAGGATTCTCTCTTGCTTGTGTTTGGTTTCCATCAGAACTCTCATCTCCATCTGAATCTGTGTCAGTGCTGGAACTAGTTACATTCTGCTCTAAATCAGTATCTGTTGGATATCTGTTATCTTCTGTTATCTTTACTGTCTTCATCTTACCTGTAAGTTGTTCTTCTATGCATGATAAGCCCATGAAGGGTAACAACATATTTCTGTGAAGAATCCTTGGCTTTCCCTCTTTCTCCATGTTTTCCTTTATCACCTCATACACTGGTATCTCACTCATTGGTTGGCTCTTGACAAGGTATGTACTGTTTTCCCATTGATCAGCTAGCTTTTGTCTCCCTCTCAGCCCAACATTTCGAACCAAAACTCGATCTCCCACCTCAAGTTTGGCACTACGAACCTTGTTGTCGTAGTATTGTTTATGTCTGTCTGCTTTCCTCTTGCTTTCTTCAGATGCTGCTTCATATGCATATGTCAAACGCTTTTTCAGCCTATCAACAAAGTCCTGATGACTCTTGACTTTTCCAATGTCCTGGTGTATTCCTAGGAAAGCATCTACCGCCAAGCAAGGATGACGCCCGAACATCAGATAAAATGGCGCAAACCCTGTACTATCATGAGCAGCAGCATTGTAAGCATGTGTTAGGGTTGAAAGATGTGATTTCCAGTCTGCCTTCTGACTTTCTTTCATTGTCCCGATCATGTTCAGTAAGGTCTTGTTAAATCTTTCTGGCATGCCATTTCCCATGGTATGATACGGGGTGGTCCTTGTCTTCTTCATGCCAGTAAGACTACACAGGCTCTTGATGAGTTTTGATTCAAAGTTGGCCCCCTGATCACTATGAATCTTGGCAGGGAACCCGTAATGAACGAAGTAATTCTCATAAAGAACACGTGCAGTCGTCTGCGCTGTCTGATTTCTGGTGGGTATTGCTTGCGCATATCTCGTGAAGTGGTCCGTTATAACGAGGATATTTTCGTATCCACCCTTAGAACGGTCTACTGTCAGGTAATCTATACAGACCACTTCCATTGGTGCTGTTGTTACTATATTCACCAGTTCTGCTGCTTTAGGAGGAGAAACCTTTCTTCGTATACAGCGTCCGCAATTTCGAACTTTTTCTTGTATGAAGGAGTCCATTCCTGGCCAGTACAATCTCCTTTTGATAAGGGAGAGAGTTCTATCACGCCCTTGGTGTCCAAGGTCATCGTGGTAGGCTCTGAATATATCATCTCTGTATCGGAATGGCAATACCATCTGTTTACTGTCTTGACCTTCTTGCTTCGATCTTCTAAAGAGTAAACCATCTTCAACTGTCAATTTATCCCACTCTTTCATGTATCGCTTATCTATTTTGTTTGCCTCAACTTGCTGAGCATCCAGTCGTTGGCTGTTATTGATAAGACGGATAATATGGGAAATGCTGTTATCTTTCTGTTGGGCATTTTTCCAATCTTGTGTTGTTAATGCTGTTGAAGTTAGAAACTCTTCAGGTATTTCCTCTTCAACTGACAGAGAATTTTCTTCATGTGGTAAGACTAAAGTCTCAGCATAAGGGCTTTCTTCTACAGTTGCATTCACTGCGAACGAAATTGCTTTGAGAACATCTGGGAAACTGACATTATCTGAATCATCTGTCAAAGCTTTTCTAGACAAACCATCTGCATCTGCGTTTTTAGTTCCACTTCTATATGTAAGGCTGAAGTTATAAGCGGAAAGCGCAGCAACCCATCGTTGTCCTGTTTCATCTAAATTTGCAATTGTTAGGACATATGTCAATGGGTTGTTGTCAGTCACCGCCTCAAAACTTGAGCCGTACAGATAGTCGTGAAACTTCTCTGTAATTGCCCATTTTAATGCTAGAAATTCTAGCTTATGAGCCGGGTAGTTTTTTCTGATGGTTTGAGACTTCGACTGGCGTAAGCTACTACTTTGTCTACACCATTCTGTGTTTGGTATAATACAGCTCCTATGCCAGTGAAGGAAGCGTCAGTATGTAGCTTAAAGGGGCTCTTACAGTCTGCATAAGCCAATACTGGAGGTTGGGTGAGCTTATCTATTATGGTTTCGAATGCATGCTGTTGTCTGTCTCCCCATTCAAACTTTGTGGCTTTAATTTGAGATTTCCGACTTTTCTTTCCTTTTTCATGGGTACTATGCCCAATTAAGAGGTCGTTCAAAGGACGAGCTATTGAAGCATATTCTTTTATAAAACGACGATAATATCCCGTAAAACCGAGAAACTGTCGCACTTCTTTTGTTGATTTTGGTACTGGCCAGGTTCTTATAGCTTCTGTTTTACTTGGGTCTGTTTTTATGCCCTCTTCGGAAACTACATGCCCGAGATATGTGACTTCCTTTCAAAAAAAATTCGCATTTGGATGCCTTCAACTTAAGGTTGTTCTCTTTGAGCCTTTCGAATACAGACTCTAGCCTTTCCAGATGCTCTTCAAAGTCTGATGAAAAGATGATTATGTCTTCGAGATAAATGAGGCAGTCTCGGAGATTCATATCTCCCATACATCTTTCCATCAGTCTTTGAAAAGTCGCTGGCGCATTGCAAAGGCCAAAGGGCATCCTGTTGAACTCGTAGAATCCTAAAGTTCCTACTTGAAAGGCTGTCTTGCTTTTGTCTTCTTCGGCAACCTCAACTTGCCAGTACCCACTTCTTAGATCGAGCTTCGAGAAGTATTTTGAGCCAGCTAACAGATGTAATGAATCCTCGACCCTTGGTATTGCGTATGCATCCTTTACTGTGCGGTTATTCAGCTTTCTGAAATCCACGCAAAAACGTATGGTTCCATCTTTCTTTCTCACTATTACTACATTGGATGAGAATGGACTCTCGCTTTCTCGTATTGCTCCAGCTTTCAACATTTCTTGTAGATGCTCTCGTACTTCTTCAATTAATCCAGGTGGTATCCTTCTGTGCGGTTCTTTGAATGGTTCTTCATTTGACAGTCTTATATGATGTTCTACTAGCTTTGTTCTTCCTATGTCTGTGACGCCTTTCGAAAGATGTTTGTCCATTTACTAAACATCTGTGAAGCCTGCTTCTTTTCTTGCTCTGTTAACTTTGTGTCTTCTAAACTGACACCATCTGGTAGTTTAACTTCTGACTCGGTCTGACCTATGGTCTGACTTGCAATTTGAGCTGCTACTTCGTCATCTGTGTCCGGCTTTAAGTCATCATTTCTCAGCAATTTAACTTCTTGAAGTTCACATAAGGTTGTCTGGGGCTTTATATTGATGGTCTTAGCCGATATATTATATACCCTCACACAGACGCGTTGATTTCTTCCAACTGAATTTAATGCCACCACTCTAGGACATACTCCTATTCTGCTAGAAGCCTTTTCTGATTGTTCAGTCACTGCAGTTCTATATTCTTACTTTTTCTAATGAATCCAGACACAGTAATGGTTTCCATGGGCTTTATTTCAAGATCTTTCTTGTTGGTTGATTTTACTAAACCAGCAAACCCATTTTGTAGAGCCAGAAACGCATCTTTCCATTCAGTCGGAGCTTGTGTCTCATTACAAAGACCTTTAGCAATTCTCAATACATTGGTACCAACAATAACCGGAACCTTCAAATTGTATTGAGTGTCAGGGACTACTAGCACAGGAACATGAATTGGGACTGGACTGAAAGATACTTCAATAGTAGCCTCAATATATCCCAGATAAGGTAATGTTGTACCATTGGGTCCTTGTAAGTTTAACTCCTCTAAACTTTTCAGTTTAGGTGTTGGAATAATTGAATTGAAAAATTCTTCTGATACTGTAGTAACCATTGACCCACTGTCAACCAAGGCGTGCGTTGCTAGACCACAAAATGTTATTGCAGATTCGTTTGCGTGCCCAATAAGCCTCGAAAACAAGTTGTTATTGTTTGGGCTTTTGCTTTTGTTGTCTTCAGTCAGCCCTGCATTGAAGACATTACTTAAAAATCCTTCTTGGTAGCTTCTGTACGTTGGGGATCAGCAGTGTCTGTTTTTGGTTTCTCTCTTTCTTGTTGCTTTTCATCTGTTCTTGAGTAATTGTCTCTTGGTCTATACTGATACCTGTATCTACCTCTGTTTGCATACTTCATCTGTTTTTCCAACGATTCTAACCGAGCAAGAATCTTATCGGTTTTTGAATCTTCAGTGTCTTCTTTCTCTTGCGATGTGTCAGCCTTCATTTGCTGTTGCCTAACACCTGTGTTAATCTTCATTTCATGTTCTTCTGCTCTAACTGCTCTTCTCAAAAGTTCAAAGTTGGATATTGATTCATAATGTACTCGTGTTGCATTTTTCAGTCTATCGCTTCGTAATTTTCTCCAAAATTTTTCTCTAAGCATGTCATTTTTCTCCTCTTGTTTAATATGCCCTTTGTCCGTTGCTTTCTGTAGCAACTCCTCTAGCCGTAAGCCCCAGGCTGCCACTGTTTCATCTTGACTTTGACAGGCAGTGTAAAATTCTCTGAGAACACTTTCGCCTGTGGCGACGTTGCCGAATACACCCTCCAACTTTCCCATTATATCAGGAAGTTTTGCTGAGGTTCCTAGAGGTAAAAGCACTTTCTTTGCTTGTCCTCTCAACGATTTTCTAATAGCTTGTGCCATGACACTTTCACTATGATCACCTTCCTTTCTTAAACAATTAACTTCATACTTCCATTCTTCATAGGATGCTTCATTCTTTTGTTTCGGCTCCTCTCCTGAAAACTGAGTAATCTTTGGATAGAGGTAGGTATTTTCGTAGGTTGTTTTCTTTTCTGTTGACTCTGCTTTCCCTACATTCTCACTGTCCGTCATTGTGGTTTGACTCACTTTTTGTGTTTCGATAATTTGCCGATCAGTTTCCGTCGCTGTTGATTGAGTCGGGCGCTCTTCAGCAGACTTTGTTACGATCTCAAACTCTGTCATTGTCGCTCGGTCTTCAGTTTTCTTCTTGGCTAAATCATGTTCTGTTTCTATAGATTTGGACCCCTGTAAGGAGAATTCTCTGTTTCTCAACTGGCTTTCTCTAGCTTTTAATTTAGCCATTCTATGTTGTAGGTCACTAGCACGTTGTGCGAGTGCATAATCAATAGAGTTTGGTTTTTCTTCTGAATTTCTCAGCTCCTCCTGTTCCTTGATCCTTGCTTCCATTCTGTTCAATTCTTGTTCCTTCCTTATCAATTCTTCTTCTTGAGCTTTTAAAAGATTCTCTTTTCTTCTTCGTTCTTCTGTCAGGAGGGCTTCAGCAGCTCCATTCTCTATCTTAATAGGATCTTGAACTCTTTCCTGTACAACAACTCTTGCTGCATCTCTCTGAAACCCATATCTAGGCATTGGTAATGGTTCTGTAGGTATACACAGCTCACTATCTCTATGAGGATACACATTTTGAAACTTAGGATCATAACCTCTGTATATATTATAAGCATCAGGTGGAAAATATCCTTTCGGTATAGCATTATATCCCTGATAATAAGGGTATTGCTCCTGGTCCCGTTCTTCTGCATCTCTGATATCTTCAAACTTCAACTGTCTTCTAGCTAGTGTTGTACGGGGTACACTGCTTCCACCATAATCATCATATAATGAGCGGAATTCCGTGTTGTCAACCCTTCTCAATATGTTTTCAGACGTCGGAACATATGTTTCTTTCTGTCTTGTTCCATCAAATGTGTGTTGTGTATTCTCTCTGTGATATCCGGTATTGGCATATGGGGTATGCTTTATTTGTCGTTTAGACATTTTTGCTTCTAATTGTTTATCTGCTCCCTTTTTCATCGAAGCGTATTTACTAGAACCTGCAAGAGGCATGCTAGGTGTAGCATCACCAGCATACAGATATCCTTCTTTACTAAGTATCGTAAGACGTTTATCCAGAGCATCGATCTCCTTTTCTATATCATAAAACTGTTCTCCTCTTTGTTTGTCAGTCTTTTGGTCTTTTCCTAAGGTAGAAACGCCTCCATGTGTTGCATCTTGGGTAAGTTTTGAATTAGTGTCTATGTACTGCTCTTGTTTTCTTTTAGTTAAGCTACTTTGTATGCTTTCTTCGCGTGGACATTGTTCTGTCTCACTTTCAGCTGAGTTTTCAGCCAATTCATCAACTGTCTCAAACTCTTCTTCTTCTTGTTTCTCAGCAGCAGCAGAAAGTCTCTGCGACCTATTTTCTATTTCTATTGACTGTTCTTGAGTATTTTGCAGTTCAACCCTATGACCAAGATTATCTTCCATTAAGTATTGTAATCGAAGCCTTTCCTCGTCATTTCTTCTTTGGTAAGCCTCAACTTCCCTTCTCATTCTTTCTATCCTTTGTCTCTCTTGATCCCTGAGACATTCGTCCTCGAGAAAATCTGGAGGCCTTTGTATCGCGTCAGCAACATATTGTTCTGTTCTGAAAGCTTCTCCTCGAGCCCTTGGCATTTCAGTATAATCTTCTGTCTTTTCTTTTGCATCTTTTTCTCTTATAGAAGCTGTTTCTTCCTTTTTCTTAGTTGAATCTTTTGGATTCAAAGCTATAGAATCATCAATATTCTCACCAACTCTATTCAACTGCAACTGTTGTCGCAGAATCTGTGCTTCTCTATTTCTTCTTTGCTCCTGTATAAACTGATCTCTTTGATACTGTATCCTTCTAAGCCCTTCTGCTCTATCTCGTGCTATTTCATCTTCTTCTCTAATCATATCTCTTCGCCTTCTTCTTAGATCTCGTGCCTCCCTACCGCCACCGGAAGCCATTTCAATTACAGCACAGTCTTACTCTTTAGGATCAGATATTAGAAAATTAACTCCACACTAACACAAAACAAAAATTCTTCCTTTCCCACTATAGCAACCACTAAAGTATGTGTTTTCACTATTCCATACACAAAGTATGCACTTAACTATTTGTAACAGCCGAGCTAGCTGTTTATTTCAACACTGTCACTTATATAGCGATGTGTCTCACTATAGCATACACCAAAGCATGCGTTTTAAGAGTTTAAAGAGTCTGCTTTAGCTGTGAATTTAGCTTATTATAACAGCTACCGCGTATATGGTAATGTCCTTTGTACACCTCTAACCCTAGTCTACGATACCTGTTATACAGCTATATGCTTAGCTACACACTATATTAATACTTAGTCTACCTAGCACACTACTTGGGTATTAGTATTTTCGACGTTGGTCGCATCAAACATCAACGTTGGTCGTACCAAGCATTTAACGTTGGTCGTAACAAAATTATCCGGAATTTTAACTGCTATCTTTCAGCGTCTACGTGTATATATATCACCGTAAACTAATCAAATTGTATTTGAGGAGTAAACAGTGACACGTCTCCAAAAGGTAACAAACTAACAAACGGCGTTGGGGATATCCGCAAGTGTATATATATATCACCGTAAACTAATCAAATTGTATTTGAGAAGTGAACAGTGACAAGTCTGCAAAAGGTAAGAAACGGCGTTGGGAGTATCCGTTAGTCTTTATATATACATATATCACCGTAAACTAATCAAATTGTATTTGAGAAGCAAACAGTGACAAAAACATGGAATTCTCAAACAACAGACAAACGCACGAACACCAAGGTTGCAATCTTTCCAAAGGACACAGAAAGGATAAAAAAGAGAAAAAAAAATCATTATCTGGGAATCGAACCCACACGCCACGGACACGATATGTTTATAATCCAAGACCGTAACCACTGGACCACAAGGACTTATATTGCTACCTGTTATGTTGGAAGTATTTATCTATAAACCCGCTTATGTGCGATAAGGGGACATCATTCCATCTTTATCCATTTCGGACAAAATGACAAAGTCAACTAAGTGTGATTCATAAAACAAGATTTCCAGCGCAAAATTCAATTACTGAGTTCTGTCCGAAAAACTCTCTAATGGTCTAAAGCTGATGTAGTATGTTTCAATCAAAATGAAGCGCAAAAATATCTTGTAGCCGCAATGGAGTGGGTATTATAGGATAATGGATCTATAGGATAAATTGTAGACACTAATGAGAATGAAAAATGTGACTAAATGAATGATATGATGAGAAAAAAATGAAAACAATCACACCACTCCCAGTCTATCGTCAAACACAAAAAGAAAAGAAAAAAAAATCTTCGACGGTGAGTCTCGAACCTCCACGAGACAGCGATATAAGCTTGTAGGTCTGTAGCCTTAACCACTCGACCACGAGATCTTGTTTCACAGATGTGTTTGTTGGAGGTATATATCTATAAACCTGCTAATGCGCAGCGAAGGGGACACCACCGCGTTGTTTCCAATGCATCCCCGTGCGAAATGACTAAGTTATACACATGTATTATTTTATCAAAATTGTACCGACAACGATAGATTGCAGTTGTTACTCTATTATAACGGGGCGCTTAATCAGGCCGAACATATGGGGTCACATTTCAAGCAAAATAAAAGGCAAAACGCTTGAGCAGTGAATGGGTGTGTGGACAAGCGACTGGCCGGAATAACAAGATACACTATATTATCTTGTATAGAAAAACAAACGTTTCAAGAGCACACCTTCGGTGACAGTCTGCACGCTAACGGTCGCGAAGTACAATACTATTATCTCCGGAGATGTATTGAGACTGTCAACGCAGTTATGCCCAGAACGTTTCCATGTCACATATCTATAACCCACGTATAAACTTAGGTAATCTAGACATATCAAAACAAGAGTATAACAACTAGCACAAATAAGGAAAACACTTATGAAACTGCAAGATAGTAATGAAAATGACTTACCGAATCTACTATTCTATCCATTCATCCTTCTGAATAAACTACACTCACATATTTATATATACACAATGAATACACACTCACACAACTGGTGTTGTTTATGTGTTTCTGCTTCTGCTTCTGCTTCAATACTGTGCAGGACCTCTCGGCGTAGCGCACAGGGAGAGAGAGTTAGTCGCGCTGGTTAAGAAGGGTTTTGAAGCCCTCTACTGTCTCTGCATGCACGACCGCTGTTTCTAGATGGTTCCACTCTATAATTGTTTTTATGAAAAAAGAGTTTTTGAGTTGCTCACTGTTACACTGCTCAATAATAAAACCTCTATCGTTGTTCACAGAATGTTTTTCAACAGTATTAGTGCTTTTAAATCCAGAAAACTGTTTTGGCTTGATTTGTCTCTTTGGTTTTTTCGGTGTCAAAAATTCATCTGGAGGTATGGCTGGAACCAACCCCTCGACCACCTTAAATAGAAAAACAAGTCTGCAACTACTGCGCCTACGTTCAAGTGTTTCCAGTTCAAGTGTTTCAAGCATCTTAGTAACACTGCCTTCTTCGCGAGAATGGTAATCGCCGGTTATAAAACGTGCAGCTTGTCTCTGGACTCTTTCAAGTTTCTCGATGTCGCGATTAAGATAGGGGTCCCAGATTATGGACCCATATTCCATCACAGATCTGACAAGTGAGATATATGCTGTTTTCCGACAGTCCGTAGGACACATTTTCAAGTTACGTCTTAGGAATCCAACTGTTGAGTTCGCCTTTTTCGTGATTTTCGTTATATGAGATGACCATTTCAGATTTTCAGTTATTGTAAGTCCTAGGTAAGGATTTTCATCAACTT
The DNA here is from genome assembly GCA_963989385.1 of Ctena decussata. NCBI lineage: Eukaryota > Metazoa > Mollusca > Bivalvia > Lucinida > Lucinidae > Ctena > Ctena decussata. The sequence continues at coordinate 7,732,600 of OZ022498.1, forward strand.
GTTTCAGGATATGATCACTGAGACTGTAGAAATGAGATGATCGATTGTTGATGCTCATAATATAGCATTTTTTCGCGTTAAACCGCATGCCCCATTTATCAGCCCACTTCTCCAGTTCAAAGAGATCATTCTGTAAGGTGATATGGTCTTTCTGTGTTTTTATTGGTCGGTATATTAGGCAATCGTCTGCGAATAAACGTACTTGGGATTTGACAGATTGAGGTAAGTCATTAATGTGACACAGAAACAAGATTGGACCTAGGACTGTCCCTTGTGGGACGCCTGAGTCCACTGTAACTTTCTCTGATGATTCACCCTCTGTGACGACTTGCATGTGTCTTTGGGTTAGAAATGTTCTAAGCCACTCATGAAGTGATCCTGTAATTCCATAACTTTTGAGCTTACATAAAAGTTCTTCATGAGGGACGGTGTCGAATGCCTTGGAAAAATCAAGGATTGCGACATCCGTCTGTAGTCCTTTATCGTTAAAATGCAAAAGTTCATTTAGAGTGACTAATAATTGTGTTTCACATGAATATCCGGATCTGAAACCATGGTTCAAATTTGTAAGAATGTTATTTTTTTCCAGGTGATTCAGTAAGTGTTTGCAAATAACATGTTCCAGAAGTTTACACGAAACTGAAGTCAAGGACACTGGTCGGTAGTTTTCAGCTTGATGTACATCACCCTTTTTAAATACAGGTGAAACATTTGCATTCACCCAATCCTCAGGAAGTTCACCACTATCAACTGACTTTTGAAATATTGCTGAAAGTCCTGGAGCTAGTTGTGAAGCACAGTTTTTCAGAATAGCATTAGATATATTGTCAGGTCCAACAGATTTTGAGGTGTTTATCTTTTTCAGCAGTTTTTCAATTCCTGGAGTAGTGATGTTTAAGGAAGGCAGGTCATACTTGTTACATTTTGGTAGATTTGGTAAAGTTCTGTTTCCCCTTTTAGTGAAGACCGAATAAAATTGTTCGACTAGGATTTGGGCCTTTTCCTTGCCTTCGCTGAAGAGGTTCCCTTTGCGTTTAAGTGGGGCGACTCCTATATTGTCTTGTTTCTTGTGTTTCTTGCCTTGTTCATATTAAATGTTCACACGATGTCACCGCTACCCGTTAAGGAATACCGGTACTGAATAGGATGCTTTCCGTCCGAATCACTGAAGCTTGCGCGATCGCATGACAAAAACATCTAAAGGGCCCATAGTAATTGTACACGTGTATGCGTAATCACAATATTTACTAATAATCCAGATATAGAAACACCCGGGTAAATATTGCAACCATTGGATAGTAACAAGTGACGTCACAAGATAATTAGAATAGAATACACATCCGCTGAGGAAGACATCTGTAGCTCTGTTTTGTTGATATCATTAACAAGTAAGGTCCATTTTGACTGGCCACCATTTGTAACAGCCGAGATAGCTATGGATTCGTATGCTGGACCTTAGGTGAACACTGACAGACGACAACAGCGTATCAATGACGTTTATTCACAATTCTGCATATCTGCAAAACATATACAAATATGTTTTAAACATCTTTAAATGGCAGGACATATAAAGTATAAAACTTTACACAAACATAGGTAAACAGCTTATGCCATCAGGCGGGACTTAATCTTTTTATAATATTCAAAATATGCAATACACAAATACACAATATATAACACAGATTCATTCACTCAAAGGCATGATCCATCTTGCAGTTTCCCTTATAAATAACAGTAATGGAACTATCCTAATACTAAACGAATACAGTAATTGATATCTGGTAACTAAAATAAACATTTAAGATTTACAACATACCTGCAAAACATATATAAATATGTTTTAAACATCTTTAAATGGCAGGACATATAAAGTATAAAACTTTACACAAACATAGGTAAACGGCTTATGCAATCAGGCGGGACTTAATCTCTTTAAAATGAGTGATAAGTCACGTGAGCCCAAACCGTACCTTGTCAAACAATAGCCAGGGATTACAATGTCATCTTGGTCCGGGAAACATTATACGCCTGCTGATAGACACAGACTCACACGACGTCCGCAGCACGGTGTCTACAATGCAACCTCAAATAGGAAACAGCGGAGCGAACACGGCAAACCATAACGCGATAACGGCAACCCGCATAGCACAAACGGCTACCCGCAATGCGAAACGGCAACCCGCACATCACCATCGGCAACACGCGATGCTGGAACCAAAACCCCTGTCACATATATTGTTCCTGTAACAAAAGTTTGATGACAAGTCATTGACTTTAGGAATAGAGAAACCAATGCAAAGCATTTTTACGAGATGGGATCATTAAATCTCGTTTTATAGATTTCATTATGTTTCATTAATATCTGTTTACAGGAAGAAAAGATGATGTATGGCTAAGCAAAATAAACAAAGTAAACTCAAAGCCTAAAGAAGTACGTAGTTGTTTTTCAAATATGTGAAATCATGTTTGCTGTAAACACGCATGCCGGAAACCAGATAAACGCAAAAGAATTTTTCTTAGCTCTGATCTTTGTTCAGAAAATGTTGTAAATATTGTGACAAACCAGTTTGAGCAAATGGGCTCGAACGAACAGCTTAGATCTAGATTAGACTGCTTAAAGGAAAACCTGATCAGGGTTTGCATTTTTTTTTCATTTGCAAGCACGGTATCAACTTGTTTGAACAAGTCGATATCGTGTTGGCAAATGGCTTGGGAAAGATATTTATACTAAATGTAGTTTGTGAAGGTGCTCCAACACTTCGAATTTTAACAGTAGTCATTATAATTATAATCTGCCAATTTATCTGCCTCCAATGACGGTGTGAGAGTAAATATAGCCTGAGATGAACACAGAGATACAATAAGAAGTACATTAAACAAGTGCTAATTGGGAAGGGTCAAAACATCCCACGAAAGAAGTTCACAATTTACATGGTAAGAAACAGCCGTTTGTTGCGTACCCGACAAGGTTTTCTTTGTTTTTGATGACTGGATGGATGATTTGCATTTTTACGTCCGTTTTAATAGTATACCTGTCTTATCAGGATGCAAAAAGGTTTCATTAATTGATATGTCTATGCATGTGGCACAGTTCTGAAATTTAGTGATCTGTTGTGAAGTCTGTGCTGTGGCTAAAGATGTTTGCCTAAAAGCTTTCCTGTTTACCAATTAACCAAGCAGGCACATGACGTCGAAATGGCGTCGTATTGACATCGATGCGACGTCATCACGTCGCATCGATATCAGTACGACGTCATTTCGACGTCATGTGCCTGCTGACAGCTCTCTTTGCTACGGAAAGCCGAGTTCAGATAGGGTTGCTCATTAATCTGCCATAGCGTCGTAAAACGTTTGCTACGTATTAAAGTTTGCATACGAATGATCCTCTCAAACTCTGAGAAGTATAGCTATCTAAGGACTTCGTCATGTCGCAATTATGAATTGTTTGATCAACTGTCATTTTAAAATGAAAACGATTACGCTACCATTTCCGTGTTAGAAAAGCTGGAATAACATGGACCGGAACAATCGTCAGTCGAGATTTATAAAGTAAACATCTTGCAATTTCATAATGATCAGAGATTCAGTTTAAGTTTTAAGATGTCTGTTTGAAAAGATATGATATAGAATGTCGCAATATATTTAATCGAGTTTGAGGACGAACACTTGGTGTCTGTAAGAGAAATCATTTGCATCGCGTCTCGAGAAAAAAAAATCTGTCTTCTCACTCTTCTCCAATGTCTAAAGTGATTGCGCATGTGAGGGAGATAGGTCATGTCTTTTGGGGCTCGTTTTGGTCTGCCTGAAAAATCATCAGCAAACTCGCTGTAAATTTCCCAACTTTATAAGCAGTTCGTAAACGTATTTCGAATGAACTAGCATAAACTGGAAATATTGCGCCACGACACGACAAAACCAACAAAGTGGCACGTGTGCTCAGCAGAGACTCAGATCAGCCTGGGCATCCGCCCAGTCTGATCAGAATCTTTGCTTGCGCTTAAAGGGTAGCTTAGGGTCTAAGCTACCTGCATGCGGACAATGAAGACTCTGATCAGACTTCGCAGGCTGATCTGAGTCATCGCTGGGCACACATGCCATATTGTTGGTTTTCTCATGTCGCGGCACATATAAAGAAGGAATAGCATATGCATAACGTCGAAATGATAAACATTAAACGACAAACTTAGTACTTGTTTTCCAGACCATGCGCGGCCTGTTGTCGTTATCCCTCTCCCACTTGTTTTTGTTTTCGACTACGCCTGCGTTTGTTCGACAACACAGGCCGCCATATGTAAACAACGAAGACCCGTAGCGACATAACCGTCAGCGCCTTTTGTTTATAACCTCGAATTTTCAATCGGGCCTAGAAAAGTTGCGTGATGTTCTACGTCCCATTCAATATTTTTACAGTTATGTCAAGCCATAAGGGATATAAGCGAAATGATGGCGATGCAAAATAATTTCCCAAAGACTGGCTGGAGAAAAAGCAGTTGCATTTGAACCGAACTCGACTTTGCCTTTCACATTCGTAATAAATTTCTGACAGCCTTGCTTCTTAAACAATGCTTTTATTATAGCCGAAAAGTTTTTTCTTGATTCTAAATTTAATGTTGAATTAAAAGCTTCCGCTACAAGGCCAGTCAAACCTGAATTTTACGGGTACTTGGTACATATGTTCAAAGAGTTTGTAAGAATGACTTAGGGCAGCTGAAGACAGGATTAGGAAGTAAGGGATTGTTGTGGAGTCATCTGTGGTGCCCCAATGACCTCACAATGTTATGGAATAGACTAGACATAAAGAACTGAATACAACATGGGTGTTATTCCACAGACTGTATTCTTAATTGTTACCCAATCACAGCTTACTAATTTGCTTTTCCCTTTAATTGCTTGCCGTTTGGTCGGGTCTCAGATTAACCTAAAAGTTATTATATAGAGTTGATTTCTTACCTTTGGTCGGGCTCGCCGGGGTTCAAATGGTAATTTCCTTTGGCTTCAGAGTTTCAATATCTGTGTTTCTTCTGAATCATTTTCTTTATTTTCACTTAGTGTTTTATCTTGATTTATATGTTTTTCTGTGACGATTCTCTGATAAGCTAGGACGGAACTAAATGTCACACAAGATTAAACATTAGAATTGAACATATTCTATTGCATAAAATACAAAATGATCAGACAGAAGTTATAACAACGTTATATCGTTTCCTCCCTATTAAAATAACTATATCGCTAGGATACAATGGCGAATAATAAACACTACTTTAACATCAATAACAAAAGAAACAATTTATGTCCCCCGCCTTTGGTAAAAAGAAGGTAGGATGCACAATCCCAAAATATACAATGTCCAAAACAATATGAGGACATGCACACATGAAGTACCCATTGTAAATGCAATTTGATTCATTTGAACTAGAAATATGGCTAATTAAAATCTAAAAGAGTTCCTTCAAGAGCAGAGAATACGTTCACAAGAAGGAATGTGGGCCAGACTACGTAGTTTCGGCTAATAAAGCCTCTTCAGTGACCCTGACAATATCTGGTGACGAAACCAGAGAAAAGCATACTGTAATTTCTTAATCTCAGTTGGAGAGTCGTTTCAAAGACTGATAAGTATCAAAAAGGGTCCAAATAATATATAAAACAATGGTTTAAAATATGAGTATAAACCAATCTAAAATTTCAGATATCTCAGAATATATCCTCTGATCTCAAAGGACGAAATAAAATATAATCTGCACTATGGATGATGTACGGGGAGACGTTTTACGGCCGCCACACGGCACAACACCAGCTGCAGTGAGCTAAGTTCGAAATCCATGAAAAGTAGGAAAAATTATCTGGAGATTCTACAAAAACCACATGCAAGCTCTCAGACCATGTTAAACACCTGCACAGTTTGAAAATGATTGGTTCAAAATCCCACGGTGACTGCACACACAAGGTATCCACAGTCTATATATTTTGTTAGTATTTGGGCCTAAGTTCGAAACATGAAAAAAGTGACAAAAACTATCAACTGTAATCTAAATGTCACATGCACATCTAAAGATAATGAAGAAGACGCCTGCAAAGTTTCAAAATGCTTTATGCCAAAAAAAGTTGTGCGCATTAGTTATATACTTCCAAGATGTCTTCTGATGTGGCAAAACGACTAAATTCGCAAAGCAAAAACAAATGTTAAAAAATTATATGATGATAATCCCTAGGTGCATGCACATTTACAGACCATGAGAAAGAAGCCTGCAAAGTTTCAGAACGATTCATGAAAAACTGTAGCAAGAGTTGCGCACACAAGATATGTACTCTAAAGGTCTTCTGAAGCTCTTATGGAAAATGACTAGGTTCGCAAAGCCAATAAAGTAATAAAAATTATTTGACGATAACCTCTAAAGCACGTGCAAATTTACAGACCATGCGAAAGATGCCTGCAGAGTTTAAGAATGATTCTTGAAAAAACTGTGGGAGGAGTTGCGCACACAAGGTACGTACTCTGAAGGTCCTCTGAAGCTCTTATGGAAAAATGACTAAGTTCGCAAAGCGAAAAAAGTAGTAAAAATATTTGACGATAACCCCTAAGACACATCCACATTAACAGATCATGAAGAAGAAGCCTGCAAAGTTTCAGAATGATTCATGTAAAATGTAGGAGGAGTTGCGCACACAAGGTACCCACTCTTAAGTTCGGGGGGACGGAACCTCGGAACTACGAAACCCGGAGCCACAAGCAACGGAACCACGGAAAGCCGAATACCATGTCCCCTCGCTAGGTGGGGGACAAAAAATATGAAAGGTGACAAGTGGCTCCCAAAAAGAGCCAGTATATGCTAATTTGGCAAACAAAAGATGTAAGGATAAAAACAGGTGACCACAGTTGCAATTTGACGTTTTTTGCTGATTCTAAGCCGGAGGGACCAGAATTGTGACGTCATTGCACTTTAACAAGCAGAGTCTTGGGGGAATTGTATGGCAAAAAGAACCAAAATTATCCTGTACTTGATAACCGATCAATTAACTTTAGCATCATACTGGAAATTACGGAATGAAATATCAAACTCTCTGAAAATCAATTATTTAACCCCTGCTTTAGCTTTAATTTATGCCAGATTTCAGAATATTTGCATTAACCATCATTATATGTATGTTTCTAAAGCAAAAACCTAACGGAAGGTGTTCCTAAATTTTCAATTTCTCTTAACATTTTGCACATAATGGGCATAATACAGCACTTCCTTACCAAAATGACGTCGAAAAAATTCACACGCGGTACCTGGAATGAACGCAACGTCATAAATTGCTATGGTAACACGTTAAAATTTCAAGTTCAAACATGGATTCGAAAGCTCAAAAAAGTCTTTGTTGATACATGATGGTCACATATTTCTGTATATAATAAACTAATCTACAAAGGTGTTTCCATTATTTATTGATCAACCCACGTACATACACCTTACACATGGTCGAACGTTAAGAATCAGCAACTGCTTTCGTATGTTTTTCCTTACAATTTGAGAAAACTTTGGAACAAATAACTGCTAGGACGATACTCTCAATGAATTAATATACCTTCAGACCTATATACTTTTTTCAATAACGATGTTTTTTTTTTTTTTTTTTTTTGTTGTTGTTTTTGTGTTGTTTTTTTGCGCAGCAAACTGCCCTTTGATCTCTTCTTATTAAATACTTTTTAATCAGCATGTCACTCTTTTTTGTATTCTATACTATGTAGAACAATAAAAATACGAACTCTGTTAATTTTTGGCAAATACTTCAAACGTTAAAGGTTTTATTTACTACGGATCACCACCTTTAACTATCTGGACTATGAGCTGCCTCGCGAATATTTAGACACGTTCACTCTGGCCATGCAATCTGTATACATCCCACGTTGAGGTCCAGTGTTAGTAGAACAGAACAGAACAAAGAAGAACATAACAGTGCTAGTAGCGACATATATACTGTTCACAAAAAGTAGGGGATATTTAGCTATGAAAAATTGTAGCATCTCCAACAAATGTGACATCCATATGAAACGCTAAGTATTGATTAGATAAATATCTATTAAGACACTTTTCATGAAAGTTTGGACGATATATCTTGTCACGTGATCTGCATACAATTTGTTTCAGGCAGGGGGTCAGGACTAAAATGTGGTAAATTCGAACAAAAATTTATTCAAATTCTTCAACTAAGCTTACCTTTTTATGCACTTTTAAGTTTTGTATGCTAAAATGCTTTTTTTTTTCTTTTTCAAAACTGTCATTTTGGAGAGAACACAAGAAAACAAAATTCGTACAGGTGCATCGAGTTACCGAAAAATTTAGACATTTAAAAAGTTTGTAAAATCAATTTTCAGTTTGTTAAATAAAGCATGACGAGTGTTTCTGTGTGACTTTTGTAATCTTAAAACAATCTGTTTCTATACCAGATTCGTGTGAAATTTGGGTGTCGACCCCCTGTCTAAAACGAATGACACGCAGATCACGTGACAGGATATACCATCCAAATTGTAATGTAAAATGTCTTATCGAATATTTGTCTGACGGATACTTGCCGTTTATGATGGATTTGGTATTTCTTCTAATTTATACAATTTTTAATAACTTAATATCCCCTACTTTTTGTGAACAGTATATATGGCCAATGTGTGCCGCGGAATGTGACAATGACTATTTAAACTAATAAATACGCTAGGCATCTATGTCTATATAAACTAAAAAATACGCTAGGCATCAACGTCTATTTAAACTAATAAATAGGCTAGGCATCAATGTCTATTTCAAGTAATAAATAGGTTAGGCATCAATGTCTATTTCATCTACTAAATAGGCTAGGCATCAATGTCTATTTCAACTAATAAATACGCTAGGCATCTATGTCTATATAAACTAATAAATATGCTAGGCATTAATGTCTATTTGAACAAAAAAAAAAGGCTAGGCATCAATGTCTATTTAAACTGAAAATATGCTTGACATCAATGTCTATTTAAACAAATAAATAGGCTAGGCATCAATGTCTATTTCAACTAATAAATAGGCTAGGCATGAATGTCTATTTAAACTAATGAATAGGCTACGCATCAATGTCTATTTCAACTAATAAATAGGCTAGGCATCAATGTCTATTTCAACTGATAAATAGGCTAGGCATCAATGTCTATTTCAACTAAAAATAGGCTAGGCATCAATGTCTATTTCAACTAATAAATAGGCTAGGCATCAAAGTCTATTTAAATTGATAAATAGGCTACGCATCAATGTCTATTTAAACTAGTAAATAGGGTAGGCATCAATGTCTTTTTCAACTAATAAATGTGCTAGGCATCAATGCATATTTCAACTAATAAATAGGCTAGGCATTAATGTCTATTTGAACTAATAAATAGGCTAGGCACCAATGTCTATAAATAGACATTGATGCCTAACCTAATTATTAGTTGTGATGATGAAAATTTTATAATTGGAATTAATGAAAATACCTACAGTGCTCCTTTGAATATTTTGAGCAGTGTATGCTGCGCCTGATTTTATTAAACATCGACTGTTGTCATGAACCCTTATCACTGCAATTTTCCTTTACTGACCAAAACATTTGAGCCACTGCAGAGACACATGTAAGAAAAGAAGAAAAAAAGAACGTAAGAAAACAAGCAAGACGTAGAATTGACAAATGTATTTCTTTCCGCTGTTTTGATTCCACGGGGCTGAGATTGTTCATCCGAAAGTGGAAGATTTTGAATATACCAAAACACGGACATCAGGTTGGTCTGAGTGTTTGCTGTTAATAAATACCACAAGGTATCTTTTATGCGATTCGGCTAAGTCTTGAAATCGGAACTACGTAACCAGCAAACTATGATAAACGTGTCCATGAGTAAATACTATGGGCGGATATTTGTCCAGAACTCTCTGATGGTTTCCCGCTTAATGATTGTACTTTCTTAGAGAACGTAACACTTCACAACTCTTCACACTATCTCTTGACAAGATTACACACGGCTTCATATGGATTCCAAACTAAACAAATAACGTTTAAGCGAAGATAAAATGTTGTATAGAAAATTCTTGATAAGGTTCGGGGTGGTGGGTCGGGCGATGGTGCGGGGTAACTTTCCTACGAATGACAAATACCGGCTTTATTTGCAGCAGATGTGGGAGGGGGTGTTTGGATTATTTACTCTCGTCTATCATATCTTCCTCTCCCTGAGACGCTAGATAAAGACAGAAGTACTGTCCTTTAAAGGGCCGTTAAACCCAAAACACCAATCAACTAATTTAATACAATGTACCATAATATCAAATATTCGAACTCGCGTGCAAACGGAAGCGGATAAAGTACGGAAAGAGTTCAGTTTCATAACGAACGATAAGCTGATAAGGGCATCTAGTGGTCGCAAATGACATGTTTTGCTAACATCGGGTTCCTGTGCAGGTTTATTAACAGTTTTCATATATTGTGCTATTTATAAGAATTTAAGTTCAGGCCAATCAAGTTCTATACGAGAAAACTGTGCGGCGGAAATATTTTTTCTGACTCTGCAGCTTCTCTAAATACATAGAGCAACACTAAGTTCATATTCTATATGATCTACGTCCTGAGAAACCTTTTTACCCGCTGGTAGATACCCTCGAAAAACGGTTATTGTTTTTACAATAATTGATTCTTCCACACAAAAAGTAAAAAGATAGGCAATGATAGGAATGGCGCAGCGAGTTTTCAATAAGATTTTCTACTTTCGCAGCTATACTAAAGGGTTATAGCTGTGTAAAAAATATCTCCGAGCATAAAACTTCTCCAGTAATTGATATAAGAGTAGACTCAGCAACAAAAGTCATTGCCAAAATAGTCATCGTTAAAGCGTACCACTCATACTTGACTTTGAATACGGAAATAATACGTCAGCTTAGAACGCAATAAAACAAAATTGAGCTTTCTCAAACTTATACACGTATGTATTCGAAAACTGTATTATTTCTACATTTTACATGCCAAATTCCATTTCTTTGGCAATTGAATATCTTAAAATTACACTGTGAAAGAAATGCGTTTCTAACGCTTCCTAAACCATTTTGGCAGCAACAACACGTGTAAGAAAACCAAAGTTTGGAATGAAAATTTCGCAATCAATAAAATGACAGTCAATTTGACTACATCAGCTCAGAAGAAGAAACGTCAACAAAAATGCACAGTTAACTGAGTAAAAATAGACTAAGACTCCGATAAAACTCTCCTCATCTAGCTGCGGCAGACTGTATGCTTTGTGGTCAACTCAAACACGGTTTGCAACTTTATGACCTTCTTTAAATTGCCCGCCGGCGAGCCAGGCCTCAGACTTAATGATGGCTAAGGCCTAAAATTTACTACTTTGTTGGTTTGGGGAGCTGGTAGGGGGCTGATGGGCTTGACTCTCTGTCTTTGATCGGGCCCATCGGGGTTCAGCTGATGCTATTCTTTTATTCCAGCGTTTCAGTGTTGTTCTTACTGTTGAATGCTCGTCTTGTTCCATCTCAGTATTAAAAGGATCTGTCACGGGTGTGAGGTGTGGATAGAAAAATCCGTCACGAGGGTCACTGTTCGGCATCACGAGGCTTGCCGAGTGATGCCGAACAGTGATCCCGAGTGACGGATTTTTCTTTCCGCACCTCACACCAATGATAGATACTTTTTCTTGTTCCATCTCAGTATTAAATCTAATCTATATGTTCGCTAGTTTGATCCATTTATGGGTTGGAAGTCCTCCACACTGTCCGATGAACTTGTGAAAGCAAGTAGGAAAGTTCTCAGGAACTGACACAATTCAGTCCCAGGTCCCACCCAAGACACCATGTGGGACAAAGATAACACAAAATTAGTCACCACCAAAGACATCACCAGCGGCAGCCATCTGAACAGCCATTTCCCATGTAAGTGGTCACCGGGCTAGCCTTTACATCACAAACATTATATCCATATAACAAACAAAGCTAGCAACAAATCACATAAATAACCAAAGAAGAACTGAAACAGAAGTGCCGCCTTGGGACGGCCAGTAACGAAATTACTTGGGGTGGGGTTGGGGGCGGTGGGAGGGGCTAAACCGATTTGCGGCCGCGATAAACTCTCGCCCTTGGGTCCGCTTTGGTTCATCAGACAATTAGTTGAAGATTCCCAGCTCATAAGTTTAATACCTCAGAAAAAAAAAGAAATCAAAATTGAAACTAAGATAAAACAAACATGAGGACTCACATAAATAGCAATACTGAAATTCCGGAGCAGAAAAAAACCTTCCAGTTAAACTATAGTGGGCCCGACCCAAGACGTCCCAGTACGGGTGTCGGGCGACAGCCATCTGTGTTACTATTCTGTTAGGTCTAGGTTGGGGCCATCATAAAGTCTGAGGCTTGGCCCACCGTAGTGCAATCAAAGAGGTATTAAAGCAAAGCTGTTAATCTTTGATTGGGTTAACCAGCAAGATGAAGTTTGACGCAAAACATTATAACCCATCATTTTATATCGAATTTCTATCTTCTTAAAATGATATGGAAAATTTCTGAATACATTTTCTGAATTGATACACCAAATCGCCATAAAATTCAGGTTCCGAAAGGCCTAGCAGAAGAAGTGTTTTCAATCCGACATTATATTTTGACACTATGAGGGATGTTCAGAAAGTTCTGATCGTGACGTCCTATTTTTATAACCATCATAAATACAGAATTTCTCATAGCGAAAATATATAAAGGTATGATATGTCCAGACAACTCTGCAAACGTGGTGTATATTTTCTAAAGGACATTTTAGTACGTTTTGACCACGTATAACTACGTGTCGCTACGTTTTACTAGGCATACGCTACGTATATCAAAATGCCATCGATAAAATTTTGAAAATTCTTTACAAAGTTTATTATTTCTATAAAGCCACAGTCTCAATGTCACGTTTTAAGGGCTAGGTTTGACTACGTTTTAAAACGTGGCAAAGCAGCAGTATACGTTGTAAAGCGTAGTGAATACGTGTAGCTAAATACGTGGCCTAGTTACGTTTTATTTAGAATGTTAAACCCAAAAATGGCATTTTGATATACGTAGCGTATGCCTAGTAAAACGTAGCGACACGTAGTTAAACGTGGTCAAAACGTACTAAAACGTAGCGAAAATTCATTGAATACGTACAAAAACGTAACAAGAATAATCTAGGGGTCCTCTAAGCCTCAGTCTCACTATCACGTATTGAGGACTAGGAAGTTTTTCAACATATTCAAAACGTACCAAAACGGGAGTATGCGTATTAAAACGTAGTGAATACGTACTATAAACGGATACATACAGCTATATACGTGGCCTAGCTACGGTTGAATTGAAAATTCAACTTAAACGTAGCATTTCGAAATACTTACTGTATGCGTAGTAAAAACGTATTGAAACGTAGTCTTTACGTACAAGAGCGTAGATGAAACGTTGCAAATACGTGCAAATACGTAGCCATACTTGAATGTCCTCTACGTACTTCTACGCATTATATTCGCTTTTCCCACGTCTTAGTACGTTTTGTGGCGTTTATTCTGCGTCTTATTACGATTTGGTATGCTTTCCGATACCAACTCAAACCTCATTTTGACTAGGCAGTTATAACGGACACAACCTAATAGTCTCTAGTAAAACATAATGAATCGTAGTAGGTAAGGGCGCGTTTACACGAGCAAAGTTTCTATGTCACAGAAACTTTAACAAAGAAAGTATGACAAACATTTTGCGTTTACACGGAGCAAATTATTTGTCAAAGAAAATGTGCCATAGAATCTTTGTCACATAAACTTTGGCAATGAAATATTTGCTGCAGTGTTCACACGACCAAATGTTATTCGTCAAAGTTACCTGCAGCGATGAAACAAAATCTTTGTCACACTTTCAACGCTTACAGTAAAGTTCTTCGTTACATACTCTTTAGCAAAGTTCTCCGTTTACACGGACAAATTTAAATTTATCGAAGTAACTTTACCATATATATTTGTCATAGAAACATTGTCATATTTTGGCATTTACACGAGCATTTTTTTCTGTGACAAACCTACTTTGTCATAGAAACTTTGGTCGTGTAAACGCGCCCTAAGTAAACTGTTCTCATCCCTTCCAAAAGCGTGTCACTAAGCCGTTTGATAACCGGGCAATACGAAGTAAATCGTAGATAAACGTATTAGAAACGCACTAGAAACGTAGTAACACCTACATACCTACAAAACGGGGTACATTTTTTGCCCAACGTAGGGCGGGAAACGCAGAACAACCTAGCCCTCAAAACGTGACTGTGAGACTGGGCCCTTACCTTGTTTGAGAAGTTTTGCTGTCAAAACTATATTACGAATAATAATGTCATCAAATGACAAGACACTCGAACAAAACGAATAAGTTGAGAAATATAAGCCCCATAGGATGTAGAACGAGCAACATCACCATCTAAAATGCCATTAGGTCTTTGGATTCTAGGAAAGAATGTTTTTTAAGATTATTTACCATATTTGAATGTGACGGCCATCTGAATCATTTGACCAAAATATTTCAAGCAAACGTTTCTTCCCCTAACGTTACAACATTTGAGCCGCGACACGACAGAACTAATAAAGTGACAAGTGTGTCAAGCAAAGACTCAGCTCAGCCTGGGCATCCACCCAGTCTGATCAGAGTCTTCGATAGGCAATTTAAGAGTAGCTAAGGGTCTAAACTAGCTTCATGCTGAAATCAAAGACTATAATCAGACTGGGCGGATGCCCAGGCAGATCTGAATATTCGCTGGGTGCACATGCCATATTGTTGGTTTTATCCCGTCACGGCACATTTGTGCATGTTGTACTGTTATAGAAACTATGCCAACTGCTCTTCCCTTTAGCTATCAAACCTCAAGCATTGACCGTAAACATTGCCAATACAATGTGGGCGATTGTGTAAATATACACAGAGATGAAAAACAAAGGTACGATAAGGAACACTCGGAATGAGCTACTTACTACATGGCAGAACTAAAATGGTAGAGAAAATAGCTGGAAACAGCCAAGACTAAATCTAGGTTTGCGCAATTCACAAATGTGCGCTTATGGACCTTTATTGTTATATCAAGTATATATACCGCAGAGACGATCTGTTGAAACTATAGACTGCTAATTGGTTAGCTAATACAATCCTTAATTATTCATTCACAGACACATAATTGCCATATAGCGAAGAAAATTTCTATGGGTAAGTAAATACTCGTAACGAAGAAAGAAACCTACTGGGCACACAACATGGAATCAACATTCAATAAATGTTGAATCAACGTCATGACGTTGAATCAGTATAGGGATCACACATGGTTTTTCATGCATTAACATTTGCCAGGTCCCGAGGGAGATGTTGGAAACCGAGGCCGAAGGCCGAGGTTTTTTAACATTTCCCGAGGGACCTGGCAAATGTTAATGCATTGGAAACAAATGTTTGATCGCTGTTATTGCATAAATTCAACGAATTATTCGTTAAAAATGAGAAAAAAACTTGGCACTATATTTTGTCACCGTTTGACAGCCAACGCGCTGTTGGATCTTTTTACTAATATTCATCTTCCGGGCCCGAGAAAATTCAGCTATTCAAAATGGCTGCAATCATCCTATTCAACCTCAATATTTCGGAAAAAGTGTACAAGATGGTCGTTGTAGTTGATGCAAAATAGATTGCAAATTAATCAACAAAAAACAGATACCTTGATCAATAATTTCCATGCAGAACAAGCCTGATCCATTCATATACCATCCTGAAGTTCTTGATCGCTGAAAGCTTGAAATGCATGTTTTCTTCACACTTATTTACTCTCCATTTGGCATCGTAAGAATGTACCCTAAACAACATCGCTTTTAACCTGAGTCACGACGATGACGTCAGATTACAAAGGCATGATGACGTCATATAGGCATACATAGGTAGCGCATCACCAATTTTTGTAATTCGACCAAAACGGGAGAAACAAAGTTGCATGGCGGTTTTTAGTGGCCCGGCACAAGCATAATGAAAGTTCTGTCATCGTGCTTGAACAGCGCGTGAAAACCTTTGTTGAAAAATGGCTTTTCGCCTGTTGATGCACGGCTGTTAATATCTCTCGGCACTGCTTTTTATGCAATAACGTTTGATTCAATGTTGACTCAACGTTGTGTGCCCGCTGGGAATGTACTGACTACCTTGTAAAATCCACAAATTATAGCTCTCAAAGGAAAAGCAAGACAATGTAATTAAAACATGTAAGGGAAACTACTTAAGCCTCGTTCACACGAGCAAAGTTTCTGTGACAAAGTGGGTTTGGCACGAAAAAAATATGCTCGTGTGAATGAAAATATATGTCATATATTCATTGCCAAATTTATTTGGTAAAATTCATATGACAAACAAAATTTGTCCCTGTAAACAGAAAATTTGCCATAAAATATATAACAGAAACTAGCTATGGCTATGAACAAAGAAAACTTAGCTATACTCATAATCCAACCCGTTTGATTTTGCACAAAGTATTTTTAACAAAGAAAATGTGGCATGGTTGATCGTTCACTTGGAGAAAGTTTACTTGTCCAGGAAACTTTGGCGAATAATGTTTGATCCTGTGAAGACAGCAGCAAATATTTCCTTGCCAAAGTTTATTTGACAAAGAGACTATGTCAATATTTTCTTTATAACAAATCATTTACTGCGTGTGAACGTAAAATGTTTGGCAATTTTTTTTTGTTAAAGTTTCTGTGACAAAGAAACTGTGGTCGTGTGAACGAAGCTTTAAGGTATGAGGATACCCTCCAAGATAAGTAAAAAGTATGCAAAGACCAGGAACTGAAACAATCAAAATCCAAATCCAGCCCTCAAACCATAGTTGGAAACAACTAAGATTACAAATAATCAAGATACAGATACCCCTCCAAGAAAGTTTACTCTGATCATGAATAGTGCAGATTATATTTTCCTTTTGGTCCTTTGAGATCATGGAATATATTCTGAGAAGTCAGAAATGATCATACGTTTAGATTCATTTTCTAAACAAATTTGAAATATTTTGGTATTTTTCGACTTATATCAGTCTTTGAGACGACTGCCATGTTAAACCTGCAAATTTACTGTTTTTTTCCTCTGGCTCCTTGTGCCAGATTTAAAGGGTCACTGATGAGGCTTGAATAGCCGAAACCGCGGTATGGCCCAACTTCTTACTTATGAATGTTTTCTTTGCTCTTAAAGGATCTAAACTTTTATCATTATTTACTATCACTGCAGCTGGATGTTGTGCCGTGTGGCGGCCGTAAAAAGTCTCCCCGCACTCATCTATAGTGCAGATTATATTTTCCTTTTGGTCCTTTGAGATCATGGAATATATTCTGAGAAGTCAGAAATGATCATACGTTTAGATTCATTTTCTAAACAAATTTGAAATATTTTGGTATTTTTCGACTTATATCAGTCTTTGAGACGACTGCCATGTTAAACCTGCAAATTTACTGTTTTTTTCCTCTGGCTCCTTGTGCCAGATTTAAAGGGTCACTGATGAGGCTTGAATAGCCGAAACCGCGGTATGGCCCAACTTCTTACTTATGAATGTTTTCTTTGCTCTTAAAGGATCTAAACTTTTATCATTATTTACTCTGATCATGAAGTTTTTTCTCCCATCTTAAAGGAGACTTTTTCCTCATAGAGAGCGTTTTATTACCTTTTAAAGTGCCCCCATTAATATAACCATTAAATAGATAATTCCATTCAGGTTGTCTCCGATGTAAAAATGGCTTTCATAAGAGTCTTTGTTTTCTGAGTTTTGCGTATTTGCAGTTTTGTATTTTAGTTAGAAATCAGAAAGTTTCGTGTTCATAAAAAAGCATGTACATAAAATATGCTGGTTGTTTATGATGCGTCACCTTACAACACAAGATTGAAACATTAAGGCTGTAATTGAAATAAGTAATGTTCAGCTTGGAAATATAATAATCGTTAATTAAGTACACAGGGAGGCTTTACTTTTAAAAGCCATGCTTATTTTAGCTCAAACATAGCCCCATTTAAGGACAACAAGTACACGTCCATGTTTTCCATGTTTTGAAGAGAATTCTAACACAGTGCGTCTATGGAAACAATGTAAATTTAAAGAGTAACTACACTTCAGGAACTGACTGAATCAGATCCAAAACCCTATCCCCAACATCAAAGGGAAAGATTGATAAAGACATCCCAACAAACAATAAATTACAAGTGATAAGCCGAGTCAGCAGCTCTTTCCCAAATAAGTGGCAACTGCCCGTTTTTTATTCTGCAACAATTCACGGTCTCGGAGCGCGTGAGTCTAATTGCTGACGTCCCTGGCAATTACTGACGTAATTTTGTGACGTTTTGAGACGTTGGACGGTGTAATGCTTATTTATCTTTCTTAAATTGCCATAAAACGTACATTTATCATAGATACATTTAAGAATGTTAGAGGGATCACGTTGAGATTGAAATAGTTCAGCTCTAGCATTGAATTGTTGAGTAATAATTCACTGTTTGTCGGTCAATTGTAAGTATATATATCACGAGCGCGGAGCATTACATTATAACTGACCTCCAAACTGTGAATCATTACTCAACAATTCACTCCTAGAGCTGATCTATTTCTTTAACAACTTTTAAGACTTCCAGTTTGGTTTCCTTTATAACAAAGGCTTAAATGTCAATTAAAGAATAGATAATGCATTTGTTTATACTTTGAAAGAAGCACCTGATGATTATCTACCATGTAAGTGCATCCAATCGCCTTTTGGATTTCATGTGAAGTGGGGTGAAAGGGTCGTGATTAGGAACTGGCTAATCTAATTGCACACTTCAGGCACAGACAAACGACATATACTAACTTTAAGTCGGATGCGTCATTACGTCTGATGTCTGATCCACCTGCGAGCAATTAAAGAGGGCAGCAAAAGTGTCAACCATGATTGGTTTAACATCCAAGCACGTAGTCTGTTGAATAACATTTATGTTGTTTAATGATTTACATCCTTTCTATTCTGACACGAAAAGACATCCTTACCAACAATCTTCTTGAACTTATACACCAAGTCAACGGAAAATCTAAGTTCAGAAAGACCTTGTAGTAGAAGCTTCTCTAGTCATGCAAATCGGAGAAACTTATAAACACCCCTTTTCACATGCCCTGTTCTTAGCGAACCGAGGGCTGAGATTTATCTAGCGGTTGATATTTGTATATATACTTAAAAGTATTATGAAATTGACTTAACCATCAACAGAAAGCAGTAAATTAAAACAATTTCTCAAAACACAACAAAAGATAAAACGGACATAACAAAAACTGAACTTGGATACACAGCCTAGTTGGAAACGCTGTACTGAATAAAACAGATCGCGATTTTATTTGGTACTTGACCGACTAGCAACTGGTTATTATTCGGTTTCCAGCGATAACTGTTGCCTAAAAATGGGGGAAATTAATGCATACTCTTGATGGCATAACATTTCATATAGATTTGACTGTCTTTACAATTGTAATTTCCTTTGCCACATTCTGAATTTTGATGTCAGGTGGAAGAAGCGTGTTTGCAGATCATTGAACGTGTTGTCATTTTTAGAAAGACAATTTTCTTATTATCTAGTTCAGTATAAATATCTATTTTTGTGAGGCCAAGTAAAAGAACATTGAAGTCTTAAACGACTGGTTGACTCCTTAACGTTCTCCAGTTTACACGCAACTCTTTAGTCTTTGACCGAATATGATAATGCTCATAACTATAGAGGAATCCGTTATCGCAGCAGGCTTTTTACCGGCATTAATGTAATGAAATCTTCGATAATGAAATCTTCAAAAGATTTAACATCAATTCTTGTAATTTTTAATCCACAATTTATTAAAAGACATACACCGAAGACATACCAATATTTCTTACTCAAGAGGGAATCTCGGCACGAAAACAATGTACCTTCTGAACATGTATATAACAGCTTGCACATAAGCGCGGTCTGATAGGTGTCTGTCTTCAAGAAGATGTATGGGTCCAGAGGAAAAAAAATATATAAAAAGAAAAGTGGAGTATGAATTCGTTACTATCCTGCTTCATTTCTATATGTGAAAATGGTCAAAGTTACAAAATCGTAAGTCCGAACTCGTAAGTCATTTTTAAAAACATTGACAATTCCGGAATATTTTAGATACACAGACATGGACCCCCAAACATAGGTGTGATCAGGTGCTCGCGAGTAGTAAGCATCATCTGCCTATTGCAATACACCCGCCATATCTACATATCTGTGGAAAAAGTCAGTAATGAAAATGAAAGTCCGGTATTTGAAAGCCTTACCAGGCTTCGGCTGAGGACATCAAATAGGAAATAGGTTGAGAAACGGCAACATTGTAGGAACCAACGATGTCATGCTGTCTCCCATAAAACGTTTTAGCTGTTGACACATTCGTCACGTTGAGATAACCCTGCGTCAACTGTTTACGGTTGAGTAGCTTCGCTCTATCAACTAAGTCTTAATACAAAATATTTGAAACAGGCTCTAGCACAGCGGACTGCCTGAGACATAAACTCCGTTTGCATGTTCCGAAGGAATACTGCTACTCAAAAATGGAAAGTTAACTATGGGAAAACTGAAGTTGTCCCTCTTGTAATAAAGCCTAGCAACAAGCTTTCCATTGTCAATATGGAGATAGCAATTTAAGTATGAGACAGATGAACTGGACTCTGTGGTGTATATATCTTTTCTAATATCTCTATCTCATAACCTTGCAAGGTCGTTGACTTCGCAACAACCCCTTTCCAAATTGTCCTGTTTTCAGCTGCCCTAGCTGACCTGGCAAAGGCCATCTCTCATTCCATGTCCACTCTATTGTCTTTCCACATCTTCCTCTCTACCTCTTCTTATTTTTCCTTTCTTTGTGCCCTGTAGGATTGTCTTGCTAAACCAGAAGACCTTGAGAAGTGGTCAAATTGATATTAAAGTTTCCATGTGGGAATGGAACTGTGCATTTGCCAGTCGTGAGAAAGTCTAAGCCTTCAGGCAAACGTCACTTGCTAAGTTACAACAGTGGTATACACTGCTTCGTACATAGCCTTGCACTTGACAGTGACTTAATAACATGACACTCAGATACACAAAATTGAAGTTTAATCAAACGTAATTTTTTCTCAAATACTTTAATCTATTATTTTATGGAAGTCGTTTTGAAAGAGAAATTTTACTGCTAAGTTAGATTCTATAATGAAAAAGTGCCGCATTAACTCTTTGTGTTGGAATACCTTACCCAATACCCTATCAATGTCTGCTACTGACTTTTCCATCTTTACATATAGACAAGCAAACTTGCCAAATCACAAGATTTTAAATAAACCTGCTGGCTGAATGTCTATATTCCAGACATTGGTCAGACGGCACAGCGCATCAGTCGAGTCTGGGTCACACTATTTAATCAGACCTGTCTGTCCTGACACTGTATTTGTTTCACGGTATGTTTCGTTTTTCTCCACTAATTACACAACTCCAAGTTTGCTAAGGATCACTTTTTCAAAGTACGGTGAGATGGTATTATGTAACAGATTTTTCCAAAAATTTATACAAGCAGCATGGGATAATCACAACAGCAAAAAGTTAAAAAGATTTTCTTCCCAACACTAGCTAAAACGTTTCCAATTTTGCTGTAACAAGGAACTGTTGTGGGTGGGGTAGCCGGTCAATTTTAACCACTTGTGTGGCTATATACAAACGACCAGTTGCTCGAAAAACTGCATATGAAGCGATCAAAATAGCAATGAGAAATTCCATTTGTCAGTAATTCTTCATTAAATAGAAAGTATTTTTGATTAAAAAAAATCTCGAAAATCTGATGTTCACTTTCAGTTCCGAGTCCTATTCTGTTAACCAATTTCACATATACTGAACAAAAATAAAAACCTGAGAATTATTATTACATAATTCCGACCAACCTTGCGACTATTTTATGAAGATATTGATATTTTCGGGTTGGACAAACGCCTGATTACTGAAATAATGGAACATTGTTAGTTTATGTCTGTCCTGTCCGGAATTATCTAACTTATTTCTTTTTTAATAAAAGTAAAAAGTATGCAAAGACCAGGAACTGAAACAATCAAAATCCAAATCCAGCCCTCAAACCATAGTTGGAAACAACTAAGATTACAAATAATCAAGATACAGAGAACATATGGCCAACCGAATGAGCAGCTTGTTCTCAAAAGGTGGCCACTCAGCAACCCAAACCGAACCAAAAATAATAATAACATACATAAGGTAAAACATCACAGAAACTGACACCAAAAACAGGCAACAAAGAACCACAACAGAACTACCGCTTTGGAACGGTCAGTAATGAATTACTGGGGGGCTTAAATCGATTTTACAGGCCCAATCTGTCCACAATTTTAGTTTGCGCTTGTATAAAAGAAAACACTTTTGCGCTTATGCTAATTGTAATCACACCCGAGAAATATAGATGAAAGTTTCAAAACTGTCAAATTATCACCTTTGAATTAAACGTATACAGATTTTTTTTAATCATGCGGCCATAGTTTTCTTACCTGTTCGTCATTTTTTTTATTTTTGCTTCGACTGAGATGTCTTGCAAACTCTGTGTTTTATCAATAAGTCATTTTAAAGCCATTTTTAACAGCCATAGAGATTTTAATGTTTATGGACTTCAATGACCAAGTTTTAGGTAGTTTCCTTCTAGTTGTTGACCGTGGTTTGGCAAGTTTTAAGCTAATGAGTCCTTACAGATAGAATGTAGTAATGGAAATGATTGCCAATATAATTCGCATCATTTTAGCAGGCTTTAAATAATTTAGATTTGTTAATTATTTCATTTTGAGCATAGAAAAAAAAGATAAGTATCCTAGTGACATTTTAAATAGTCTCAATATTGCTTTATTTAAAGAATGTTGAAGTTTGTGTGAATGATAAATGGAAAATTATCAATTTTTCCTTACTTAAAGTGTTTTTTATGTTTGACTTTTTCCCGACTACCGTAGGATGAAAAATAATGAATCTCATCAAGTTTATATTTTTGTTCCGCATACAAACACCCAATGATGCTCAGGATGATTTGAGCCACGACACGAGAAAACCAACAAAGTGGTTTTGCGTTCAGCGCAGACTCAGATCAGCCTGGGCATCAGACTGTTCGCTAAGCGTTCAAAGGGTAGCTAAAAGGTCGAAGCTACCTCCATGCGGACAGAGAAAACTGATCAGACTGGGTGGATGCTCAGGCTGATCTGAGTCTACGCTGAAAGCACAACCATTTTGTTGGTTTTCTCGTGTCGCGGCTCATTTCAAAATAGTATACGAATTGGCATATACGCTGTTTAACTGTTTACAAACTATGGTGACAGTTTAGTTCAGAAACTTTTTTTTAATCACAAGTTCATACGAATATGCATCGTTAATGACCTTTGAATAATGTCAGTGTCCTTTATGACATTTTCTTATAAATGGGACATAGTTGCAAAGAATTCGACGACAATCTCTGAGCAGATTCCGATAGATTCTTATTTTTAACACAGAAGAAGAAGATAGATGAAATTTATCAGAATAGACGAGTATTGTCATGCCCGTACAGCAATGTAACTTCTAAAACTTGGGATTGAGATGACTTAAACGAAGCGGCTTCAGTGATCATGCTGATTATTTTTAAGCACAGAAATAACTACGTTTTCTAAGTGCATGTGTAACTGCAGTGAATATTTCTTAAATGTTTGTATCAGTTTGTGTGTATTTTAGCGCATTCACTTTTTAGCTGCTGGAAGGGAATTTCACTTCTAAAGATATGCCAGTAAATTATGTTTGCCATGGGCGTGACCTGTGTTGCATATTTCATTACGAGTAATGAATACACTCAATTAAAGCGTGCTTGTTGTATTTAATGTATTTGACGTATTCCTTGCTTTCAAAGAATCTAACTTTTCAGAACTTATTTAACTTCACTGCAGCTAGTGTAAAGTGCCGGTGGCGACCGTATAACGACGCCACGTACTTCATCATAGTGCAGATTATAATTTTTGGTCATGTTGGATATTTTAAATAAGTTCTGAAAGTTAGATCCTTTGGAAGCAAAGAATACATAAAAGAAACGAAAATAGCACACTCGGTTTAATTGAGTCTGTTCATGGCCTATACTGAAATGTGCAACACTGGCCACGCCCCTAGCTACGGCTTAAGAGGAATTCCATTTACAGAATGACTCAAAATGAACCCAATGATCCCAAAGGACCAGAAAATTTACTTTAAAAATAGAGTTCTGCTAAGCCGGTGCTAGGGAGTGTGACCCGCGTTTCTCATTTCATTACTGTTCATGAACAGCCTCATTTAAACAAGGTTTGTTTTATTTTATTTTATTTTTATTTTTTGGTGTGTGTGTGTGTGTGTGTGTGTGTGTGTGTGTGTGTGTGTGTGTGTGTAGTACTAGCTTTCAAAGGATCTAAATTTTAAGAAAGCAATTAGTCATTAACCTAAGTCACAGAAATAAATACTATAAAACATGGCCTCAGTTATGAAATATAAAGAGGTCTGTTAGTTTTGCATAATTTGTACTTGGTATAACATCCACTTTCTGAAGGTGCAATTCAAAAGTGTTGTGATAACTTAAAACACAGGTGCAGCCATTTCAGCTAATTTTCCTCGCCGACCTTTATGCCGGATCTTGAACACACACATTCAGCAAATTATTGTCACAGAGTAATAGCAGAGTGAAGCTTGTGTCAACTCTTACAAAGTTCCTTGGGAGACACCGTGACCTCGCTGATCCCTACAATGTGGCCGTTTCTAAACTAATACCCGACTTGATAGCCGCGGCGAAAATGGAATGGCGTTTAGTCACCGGACTTTCATTTTCACTACCCGATCCATCAGATACATAGATATTGCGAGTGCCTTATATAATACAGACGATGCTTACTTCTCGCGAGCACCTAATCACACTTCCTTTTGGGATTCCATACCTGTGTATCTATATATTTCGGATTTGTCAATGCTCTGATGGTTTATCAGTTTGGACTTTGATTGATTTCGGTACTTTGGCCGCTTTTATTCCTCGATTTCCTTTCGTTGACTGGGCGGTGCTGTTAGAGGCTTGCCAGTCAATGTCAAAATCGAGCAGTCCACACGAAAATTCGGTAAAGTAGAATGTTCATGAGTGGTTACGCATAATTGGCAGATTAAAAATGCCCGGTAAATGCTATCGGTCATCGCAAATGATAAACAGTTTCCATACAGGCACACTACGTCGAAACGACGCCGGAGGAACGTCGATGCAAGGTTATGACGCTTTACTGACGTGTATACAAGGTTGTTCCGATGTCATAACGTTGCATCGACCTCGACACAACGTTGTTCAGACGCTGTCTATATGCTAGGTTGAAAGAAAGAAAAAAAGAAGAAGAAAAAAGAATATTGTTGTGCGATCTCCGATCATTCCGTACCTTTTGTAAAGGTGAGCTTTGTTCTATGCGAGTGAGCATAAAAATCATTATCGCATTATACCTTTTTAGAAAATATACTCGTCGAAGGTAAGGTCAGAAATAAGCACCGCCCAGTCAACGAAAGGAAATCGAGGAATACTTTAGGAGTAGACCCCGTTTTGGAAGGGCTACATCATCTAGGGAAACAAACAGGAAATCACAAAAGTTGTTCTTCTTTGTAAAATGACTAAAACGGCGTACCATACACCTTATCTGCAATTCTAATAGTTGCTTTATATTTACATTGATATTTGGGGAAGTTAAATGAGCTGTGACACGACAAAATAGACAAACTGGCATGTGCGCCTGACGAATACTCAGATCAGCCTGGACCTCCGCCCAGTCTGAGCAGAGTCTTCGCTGTCGGCATGGATGTTGCTAAGATCTTAAGCGCACAGCGAAGACTCTGATCAGACTGGGCGGCTGCTGCAGCTGAACTTAGTCTTCGCTAGGCGCACATGCTCCTTTGTTGCTTTTCTTGTGCCGCGGCTATTGTTACACCGAATGAACCTCGAGAACATTTTCGATTACGGGACAGTTTTAGAACATACAGAAAAGTTTACACCTGATAGGTGCGTCGATTTTTTTCCATTCATTTTGCATTATTATTCCTACAAAAGTCTTTATTATTGAAACGCAGCTAAATGCAGACGTTGTTTGCATTTATTATTCAAAGACCGCTAAATGTAGAAGTCGTCTCAAATAGCTCTGTAGATTATTATGTCTTCTAAAAAACGTTTCATCCCAGACTAGATTTCAAGTCATTTGTTTGTGGTGACATGAGCTCTACACGACAATAGCGTTGCGTATCAGATATACCATAGAAATATTCAGGACTGAAAAATGTAAACTTAGATCAGACTATTTATAAATGGAAAAGTTTGATCGGAATCTGCACCGCTTACCTATCTTCGTTAATTTGTACTGTATCGCAAAATAATGATATCGACTTAATTGTTTTTAGGACGGTTTTGGAGTCCTACTAGTTAAGGTATATACGGTAAGGTATAACTTCTTCTGCCGATGATTGGCGATATCTTCATTTAGACGAGCAATCCAATATCTTAACTCACAGAAACCTGTTGTTTAATCACTGTATCTTTAACTGATTCCTCTAAATGGGCATTTGTAAGAGAGAAATTATCACTCCAGTTCGCTGCAATTAAACACTTTTTCTGTTTGTAAGATAATTGGACTGGACCAATGTCACGCGAGGCCATGACGTCATGGCGAGAGTTCGTTTGGTATTGGAGAATGAATAAGGATGAATCTTCGTTAAGGTGTGCGCTGCCTGGTGAGTTGGTCTGCGTGGGACGGTAACTCCAACATACAACCTGTGTATTTATGTGAAGACTGATCATAAGTCTGTCCTTTCGTTGTGAGCTTATTGGTAAAGGTTTCATAGTAACGCACTAGCTTGGCTTGGAATGCCAGATTAGAAGTGAAGACTTGGAGTAAGAAAGAAAGGAAAACATTATAAAGACTGCTGATACTTTTCGAACTGAAACTTGAATTTGAGCAGTACTTTTTATAAAAATAAAGGTACTCAGGCAGAAAAATAGAAGAAATATTGTAACGTCTCTAGAGTTGTGTATATACATTTATATGGAAGAAATATTGTCCTGATATTACCTGTAAAGGTAAGAAACATGCGAACTTTAGCATATATTTCCATAAATAAGAATATAATCGTGATAATCATACTAGTAATAAAGATATTACTGGAAATAAATTATTAAGGATATTTCCAGTAATATCTATATTGTAATTATCACGATTGCTACTATAAAATCATTTTCATTTTTGTAGTGTTAAAATTATTATTACTATAATAAAAACAATTATTATAATTATCTTTATAAATATTTATTATTAGAAGCTGTAGTGTTATCGTTATTATTGTTAATAGTATAATAGTAAATTTTATTTTTGGTTAAAACTATTATATTAGTAGTACAATAACAAAGTCTGTTGCTAGTTTACAGTAGACCTACGCATGAAACACTAACGATTGGATTTCACCTTTGGCTATAAGATTATATAAACAAAAGAAATATGAGTCAAGATCTGCCTTTTAGGTTGAATTTACTTATAAGAAATTGTCTAATATGATAAAACCTTCAGTTTTTCCGATCGTCTGCAGAATGCTCAATAATTATATGCATTTCAATGCACTTATAACCAGAACATTTTTGTGGTCAAGCAATGTCAGTATGTATTATACAAGTAATAATACTAAAACGATCGGTTTAAAAGTAAAACGGATGGCAAAGAATCAAACTTTGAATCTCAATTCTTTACAAACACTTCGTCCTTCTTCTGCAATAGTTGCATAATCATTACCCCTCTTCTGATTTCCTATCATATTCTCTCTCTGTTCTATCTTTATCTATTTACATTGCCAACATTCTAAAAAAATGAGAAGTTTATTAGAATGTTGGCAATGTAAATAAATGAAAAAAAGGAAGAGAGAGTATTTACACAGGAAAGACCGCGCAACGACAAAACGCAACCCACACAAGGCACTGAAAAGATGGAAGAAACGCAAACGAGAAAATAGAACAACTCGACACCGACAACAGGCACACCTGCCCAACATTGAGGAACTGCACATAAACACAACAGTACCTAAAGCCGCCAGGAATACATAGAACCTTTCAAACATCCACATTTGTTTTCATTCTTAATCGCCACAGCGTACATGTAGCCATATGTGATAGGTCATTTTATGAAATCGATCAAATGGACCCTTCTAGAATGTTTATTTCCTCTTTTGGTGGTTTTACATACTCCAGAACCGTGTGATTTTATGATATATAACCAACAAGGTACCTACTTAGTGAAGGTATACTTATAGATAAGTAATTGCTTTTGTTATGGAATTACACAGCAAAGGCCATAGAGTTCGTTTACATGTCATATCCATGATATTTAAAATCAGGTCATATCGCCATTTTCGGCACGTAGTTGTGTGTTTGTTCTAATCTGCTCCAGGTTTCATGGCCTCAATACGTTGCCGACCGAATAAATTAGGCTTAGGCATTTGAGCGCAAATAAGTGCATTCAGTATATTTAAAGTAAAAGTGGCCAAGGTTCCAGAATTCTTAGTCCAAAGTCGCAAATCAGAGCAACAATGACAAATCCGCAATAATTAAGTATAATTAAGTACATACATGTAAATGAATTCTATTTTATAGTTCCGTGAGTTCCTCTAAGCTCCACCTACCCTCATTTGCATTAGAAAATTTTTATTTTCAAACCAATTTTTGTCAAATTAGGTAGATATTTTTCTAATAACATAGAAAAGTTATTCTGCAAATTTCAGAAATGTGTCTTTTATAGTTAATGAGTTATTAAGGTACATGTAAGAATTTACTGTATACGTGTGTATGTGGGACTAGTCCCCTAAACGGCTGATTTGATATCTCTCACACCATGCTCATTCAGTGGCACTTTTGACTGTCCAGTAAATAGTAATTATGAAGTTGCTAATTAGCTTTGTGCGGCATCTCGGAACCATGAATACAGCGATGTGATAAGGCTCTAGTAAGCATGACCAGCCTATTTTTTTACACCCACCCTAGTGTAAAAAAGCAATGATCAGGAACTAATACAGTTAAGTTCCGCATCCAAACCACGACACCAAATGGAGGAGCTTACGCACGTGCTCATTGATATGACAGTTATGAAACGAGCCTTTGGCGAGTTCCATTAATTTCATATGAAATGACCGCAAGTGTAAGACTGTATGTCATATGACCTTTAAAACGGGAGTTTATCACCTTCAAAATTAACATTATTTCAATAAGAACGTATTGTTGACATGAACGTTGTTAACGATGTTACCTGTACGCGCCAAAGTGTTATTACATTAGAACTTCATTCGCTCGAACAGGTTTGGGCCAAGAAAATTAGTTCTAGCCAAGGGTAGTTCTATCCATCCAGGGTTAGTTTCCATTATAATGTGACCTCTAGGGACCAAGAAAAGAGTTCTAGCCAGGCAGGGTAAACGAGCCATCAGGGTTCGAGCCATTGAAGTTCTACACTACATGTGTGGTCATATGTTTATATTTACATTATCAGTGTAGAGCTCTCTGTTAACCCAATTAAGTGATGCGGGCGTCAATGTTGTTTAAAAGTCAATAATTACATTGTATCACGCGCTTCAGAGTGACAGCTCATCTCACTAACTAGCACGTGAAATCTACAACATTCCATGTACTTGAATGGCTAGTAAACATTGAGTGACAGCTCGCTACGCCTACTTGCA
This sequence comes from Ctena decussata, assembly GCA_963989385.1. Lineage (NCBI taxonomy): Eukaryota > Metazoa > Mollusca > Bivalvia > Lucinida > Lucinidae > Ctena > Ctena decussata. Next base: position 7,762,356 of record OZ022498.1, read on the forward strand.
CGCGAAATCTACAGCAGGAGTTGGACATGTTGGAATTTACTGGTAGGCAGTGACAATGCGGCTGTTCCAAACTATTGCTAAATTCGGCCGGTAATGTTTTTTAAACAATCTTTATATATGTATTTCTTAATTTTGTTTATCTTTTTATTGATCAAAAGCATCGTTTAATAATATAAATATAAGGAATGAATGTTATTTTTTAAACGTTTACTGAAGTATAAACTACATCGGGTCACGAGCAAAGTTTACGTAAACCCCTTCGGGGTTCACTTACTTTGCTCGTGACCCGATGTAGTTTATACTTCAGTAAACGTTAAAAAAATAACATTCATTCCTTAATTATGACACGACGTTATCCACTGAATAACAATGACGTCATATGATAAACGAGGATATTAACACGAAGAAACAACGCTAGTTTAGCAACAACATTAGTTAGACCATACGAACGGATTTGTCAGCTGATGGATACTGAGTACATTTGAGTTCATAAGATTTATAATAATATCTATACGTTAGACCTGTATGATGGCTGGACGGGTTACTGTTTGACGTCCCGTTCAGCAATTTTTAGATATATCAAGCCTATGGATTGGTGGTTGTAAAATCTTAGGTGCAACGTTAACCCCTTTAACAGTTAAAAAGATTGCCAACTCCAAGGGGTTCTAACCCGGACCGCTAGCAGGCCAGCGCATAACCCAATTAGCTATCGGGGCTCCATGGTTGTAGAGTAATTTACGTATCATATAACGAGTTTGAAAAGTCTACTGGGTCTGTTTGCTTATTCATAAAAACTGCTGACTGAAGTTAGAGCTCTTATATGACTTTGTCAAATATTAATGCAGAATTAGTCAATGATTTAACTTAGTGCACTCGGCCAAATATATCTGGCGTATGTTCATATCTTTCAATGCCTGCTTTGGGGATCATTTACAACATTAAGACTACTGTGTTCACTCTAAAGATTCGACCAGCAATTCCTGCACTAAAGGTACAGACTCGAACTTGAGGGGCAATCAGTTCTGGGTCAGGTGCCTGGACAAATAGTCTTGGCAAACCGCGGACCGGTTAAGAGACCGTTAACCGGTGAAGCCCCCGCCCCCTCCCCTATCCCTCCACCCAAAGTAATTTCTTTACTGGCCGTCCCAAGGCGGCACTTCTGTTTTGGTTCTTTTTGGTTGTTTTATGGGTTGTTTGTTGCTGTGTCTGTTATCAATATATTGTTTGTGATATTAAGGCTAGCCCAGTGACCACCTACATGGAAAATGGCAGTTCATATTGTTGCCGCGGATGATGTCTTTGGTGGTGACTAATTTTGTGTTGTCTCTTTCCTGCATGGTATCTTGAGTGGGATCTGGGATTGAATTGTGTCAGTTCCTGAGAAATTTCCTATTTACTTTTGGCTTAATTCAAGACAGAAGTATCTATTATATGGTCGTAGATATGGTAGAGGTATCCGTATATTAAGAAATGACACGTTTCTTTTATTTCTATATCATACACAACACATTTATTCTCACCCTTTTCCTAGAAACTACTTGCCTTTAAAACGGAACATTAATCATTTAATGTAAACACAGCGTGTACGTGCTACTGTTTCTTAGATCGTTAACTCTTATTGCTTATTGAATGCAATTAGATTTATGTACCCGCTTCCTAGTAAACTTATCTGTGTACAGATCGAAATATGATACAGCTCTCTTGCAATATAATACCAGTTCAAACGACGTGTTAATATGTGGGTCGTTATATACGTTCTTCATTATTAATTTTCATGTTGTCTTTACTTTGCTCTCGTAATAAAGAGGTAATTTCTGCGCCTGTTTGTTGTGCACTTCAGAAAAACCTGGCATCTTGATGGTTCTTTAACAGATGCCAACCAGCGGCCACCCTTCATTCATTCCACCTTGTTGATGAGATTAATGTAAACAGGAGTTACTTGTACTTTCATGACATTTTCATGAATTGTTGGTAACGTCTATCGGGAGCACTGAAAGAGGACTATCATGAAAGTTAATTCACGCGCCTCATAACCCAGTAACCAGCGTGTAAATGCATATGAAAGGCACACAATTCAAATAGCTTATTATGTTCAAAAACGTTGAAATATAAATGAGCAATGAGTAACCAAAGAAACATATACAAGTTATAGCCCCACACGACTGACATGCCATCGTGCATCTTATAGAATGTATAAGTCAAAGCTTAACATTGCCAAACGCTTGATGTGTCTGCTAAAACATTTTTGTATATGGAGAAACTGTAGGTAAAGTAGGCATATACGCACTTTAGTAAGTTTATCGCAGCAAGTATTTAACATGTGGGGCAATCAAACTTTTGATTAAATGAATCAGAGTCAACGTCAAGGGACACATATTGGCCTATTTATGTAAATAACGAATCTGAAATATTTTTGTGAAGCGAGGATGGTTAAACTATGATTCTTATTTGCTTAGTATTATTTGTCTTCACTCTTCTGATATGCTGACCAATAAGTTTAAAGATCTCCTCTAGAAAGTACATTAATATACCTGCCTGCTACTCAATTTGACCTCAAACATGCCATTAAAGAAATTCTTTCTAAATAACATTTTCAGAAACGCCTGTTATAATTTTCTGATTATTCTCAATACATATTTCCAGAAAAAACAATCAAGAAATGAACCAAGATAACTCTACAGTGACGATGTGTCTCTGCATTTCTTTGATGTCATATGTACTCCTCGCCAAAAGTTTTGCATACTGTAATAATAACAGCTGAATTCTAACTTTCTGTGGAAGTTATTGTATTCTGTCATGAACACCAATGATGAACCAGCGTGACATTAGCAAGTTTGATTTGAATATAAGGAACAGCTGCCCAAAGCGAGCACAGCCGTAAATGCACATTTTAGGTTGAAAAAATATCGTTGTAATGCGTCGTGAGTGACTTTTCTGTTCAAAATTTTAACGCTTTGTAACACTTAATGTTTTTGACAATTACAAAATGGCTGCTTTTATAACCATTAAGAATTATATCCTCTCAACAATGTGCATTTGGGGATTGGGAGGGGGGGGGGGCATTTATTTTTGTGCTTGCGTTGTGCAGTGCTTACTCACAGCAATTTGAATATGGTGTGTTTTTACAATGCTAAAGCATCGATGTTGATGGCAGAGAGTATATTAAAACTGAAAGTTAGAACTTAGTTCTTATGGTTTCCAATAATCCTGGTATTTTTACTTTAAAAAATAGGTTACACTTTTGGTAAGGAGTTTATATGTGTAGTAAAATGATGTAAGCTCCTTTCATTTGGGTTTTCTGTATTTATACTATGAGTGATAGTACATATGATTTTTGTCGTTTGAATGTAATAATTTGGACAAAAATTGCTTTCCCTTGATTGTTTAGATATACCATGGTAGATGGCGCTAGTGTGCAAAGATTTTTGCAAATCTGGGGAATGTATTTTGGCTGGGCTAGTCATTTAGCGAAATTACTTTGGCTGGGCGAGTCATTCAGCGGAAAGCCGCGATCGAATCAGCACACTGTTTTTCTATAAAATTGAAGTTTTTTTTTGTTGTTGTTTTTTGTAAATGGCTAGATAAGATGATGAGTGTCGACGTTATTATTGTGCATTGTTGTTATTTTTGCGTGGAAGGCTTGTATGGTACAGTTTTTCAGTCAATAAATAGTCGGGACGATTCGGTCAACCGTTCCGGCTCAAACATTCATTTAGTCGTTGTTCTGTTAATTGTCCTCTATTGGAAGAGCATGGTAGATCGAGGTCAATTCAAGGGAATGAAAATTTCAGCAAAATGAAATGATTATTAATAAACAGTTATTATATATACATTATATCTGGCTCGGATATAAGCAGAAACGCATAACTGCACTATGACAAGCTTAAAGAAATAAAATCAGTGACCTGGAGCGTTGTATATATAACTGCAGATGATTTGAATAGTTTTTATATTTAGTCAAACGTGTACTGTAGCAGAGCCATTCGATTGATGTAATTAGTAATCCTAACTTATGTCTGTATAGAGTAACGAGACGAGTTATAGTACATTTTTAATGACCCTCGAATGACACCGGGAGTGTTATTCCTCGTTCTCTGCAGTTGAAATTATATACATGTCTCACCTGACAACCTCCGTGATTAATGATTAAACTTTCAATTTCTCCCTCTGCATTTTGATCAATTTGCACGAGTATACAAGCTGAAAAGGCTAAATGAAAAAGAAAAATGACAATTCCTCATTTGAAACTGCGAACTCAGTAGAATAAAAATAGGTCCGTCATATGCCTGTTTGTCTTGACTACAGTTAGGGTGACTAACAAAAATAATTTTATAAGTAGGATTTGTAAGCCTGTAGTAGATTACGCTTTAGTCCATTCAAAAGAGAACACTTCTGAGACGGAAAGTAATGTAAACGGGCAATGATTATGAAATGGCATGATATCACCCGCGACACCATATGGGGAATATGTACACAAGGAAATAACACAACTAGTTGATGTTGTTGTTGTTTTATGGCTTTACGTACACGGTAAAAAGCCATGGTCATGTCGGGACGGTCAGTTACCCTATCAACACTATTCCGGGGCAGGCTTAGACATCCTAAGCGGTTAACCAGTACTAAGAGATTACATTGTTTCGCCAGCAACTGACAACTGTCCTTCTGGAATCAGCGGAAGGAGAAACGAAAGTATGTGGCCGGACCGGATAGCGAACCTTGGATCTCTGGCTCTATTCAGACGCGCTACCGACTGCACTACGCGGCCCAGCGGATAGTAATATATTAACAGCTTTTTTCGCTAGATCATAAGGCTAGCCTTGACCAAATATATCTGAGATAACTATAAATCTTTATTTAGGACAGGATGTAGTAAATTGTGCGAATTGTGCGAATTGTGCGAATTGTGTCGGTTCCTGATCACTGCCTTCTCGTCAATAACAAACACTAAGACAGGGACACCGCCATGGATCAGTCAGCAAGAAATCCCTAGTTTTTCATATGACACGTTCGGCATTATTACTTGGGTGAACTCGAGCAATACCCAGGTATTGCTCGAGTTTACCTAAGTAATTATGCTGGACATGCCGACTGTAATTAAACTGAAATTTAGTAACGTTCGCTTGGAGGTCTTCGAGCTCATCAGTGAGTCATCGTAGAAAACATATAAATCAAGAAACAGCACAATATTGAAACAGAGACGGGGTCTCAACAAAAGCATAGAAACTCAAAATCTGGAGCAAATGAAAACCATCAATTGAATCCAGTCGAGCCCCACTTGTTGCTGCAATTCTAGCAATGTGGTAACCTGTTACGCTGCCCACTTTGGCTTCTCTTCAGATTAAATGTTAAATAATAGAAAATAGGTTAAATCAGACTGTGTATGTGGTTGGCGTGCTAGGTTAAGTGTGTCACTGACTAAAAAGTATAGCTCCAAGTTTATCGCTTTTGTACATCTCTCCTTCTTCATTCGGTATGTTGGACAAGTACGGTTGTAACATTTATAAATTCCATGACTTCAGTCAATGCAAAATACTCTCAAACATATTCAAAAATACAAAAAATTTGGCAAAATGAATAAATTTCGAAATTGTGACCTTGAAATTTAAGATACAACAGAGTCCACTTCATCTGTCTTATTCATTTCTTTGTTGTGTTCCTTGCTTCCAAAGGATCTATACTTATCCTCACTGCAGCTCGTGTTGTGCCGTGTGGCGGGCGTAAAACGTCTCTCCGTGCAGATAATATTTTTTGGTTCTATGGGATCACTGAGTTCATTTAAAAATATTTTGAAAATAGGGTTCTACTTAAGCCGGTGCTAAGGGGCGTGACCGGCGTTGCACTTTTCATAACCGGTCATGAACAGACTCTATTAAACCGAGTTTGCTGTTTTCATTTTTTCGAGGCGCAGCCTCGTATTATTTCGATATTGTTTCACATTTCACAAGATTCCATCGGTCAAATAACGCGTAGGTCAAAATTTAGCCAATGATATCAAAGGTCAATGAATATTTGATCTTCGTTTTTTCTCGTCGTACGTCACTGTGAATACTAGCACTCTGTTTTATATTAATTCAAAATGTTTCTCTTGTTTGTAATTTTACAATAGAAATGTTATCGAAAAACAGAAGCAGATATTCAAAACTTTCTTTTTTTCGTCGTAGGTCTACTTTCGATTTCTTCTTTCGGTTTAATACTCACAAACAAACAGTGCAACATGTTGATAACTATTTTGAAATCAGATAAATTTCCAGATTGACCGCGGTCCATTTTGGAATTCCAAATTGGACAGCTCAATATAAGATAGGTTAAGATAGGTCGTTGTCGCTACCCAGTGTCAAAATTACGGTTGTGGATGCCTGCCCATATAGCTTACTTATTCATGAAAGTTAATTATCAAATCTTCAAAAAGAGACATATAACAAAACACACTTCCATTTAATCTGCGCCGGTTATCTTTATTTTTAAAGTTTTTTTCTTGTTTGCTGTACTCCTTGCTATTCAGAAAGAACGTGTTTGTCTTCACTGCAGCTGGTGTTGTGCCATGTGGTGGCCTTAAAACGTCTCCACTTACATCATCATAATGCGCATTATATTTTCTGGTTCTTTTGGAAGCATTGAGTTTAAGAGTTGTTTTGAAAAGAGACTTCTGCTTAAGCCGGTGCTAGGGATCATGGACGGCGTCGCACTTTTCATTGCCTGTCATGAACAGACTCAAGTAAACCGAGTATGCTGTTTTTATTCCTTTGCTTGATTCCTTTCTTTTAAAGGATCTTACTAAACAGAACGTATTTATCTTCGCTGCAGCTGGTGTTGTGCCGTCCGGTGGCCGTTTAATGCCTCCCCGTACATCATCATAGTGCAGAATAGTTTTTGGTTCTTTCAGATCGTTGAATTCATTTAGAGTTGTTTTTTTTAAGAGTTTGAAAAGAGAGTGCTAGGCGCGTGAGGGTGTGGGGGCGGGCTAGGTGTTGACACGTCTGCTGTTTTCTCTTCTTTGCTACATTCCATGCATCCAAGGATCTTACTATCAAGAACTTATACTCAGACTGCGATATCTATCTTGACAATAAAAAGCTTGCTACTAGGCCTTATGAGAAGAGGGGCGGCTTCATTTGCCCAGTAAATAACTTTCCATTTTCGAGAATTAATATTCCTTTGGCACCTGCAGATAGAGATTTTGTCTTTCGTTAGTCCACCACACAAGATTAAAATCTTGAAAAGATCCTTCGAGAGCAGAGAACACATTCTTAAGATAGAACATGGGCCATACTTCGAAGTTTCGGCTATTCAATCCTCATCAGTGACCCTGACAATATCTGGCGATAAAAGCCAGAGATAAGCATACTGTAATTTCTTAATTTGCATAAGACAGTCAGTTGAAAGAATGATAAGTGTCAAAAAAATTCAAATGATTAAATGCGATGGTCTAGAATAAAGAAAAGCCAGGGAAAAAACAGTTTGCCCGACCAAAGGCAAGGGTGGTCTAGCGCCAAGCTCCTGTTACAGATGCAGGAGAATGGCCTCATTTATTCAGAGCCCTGACTCACCGTCGTGCAGTTACATAAAAGGGAGCTGTTAACCTTGATTCGGTGAACTATCATGCATGCAGTTTGCCACTTAACATCTTATAATGTATCCGGTATAAGTCCGAAGTAAATTCATGCTGACTGTCCTTAAGTGGGGTTTCTTTTTTTTGCTTCGTCTTATTGCCAGGTTGTTACATTCACTGTTTGTCTTAGATGATATGATTTTTGTGTTTAGGGTGGCTTGGTGGTCATCTGTCCGGAGATTAAAACCTGTTCATTTAGCGTTCTGCATGTTTTGACCTACAACATTACCATTACATGCTGTTTCTATTACTTCTCCTCTGGTGCTGTTGGTGAGATGTAGAATGTGACTGTAATGATACCTGAAAGTTGTCCGTTTTCTTTGATTGTTTCTGTTGGAGAAGTGTTTCAAAGCCAGCGTTAGATCGGAAATTCACGATGAGACGTAGTAAATGCTTAAGTAATAACCTTGCTGAAGAAAGTTGGCAGTTAAAAGTTAATTTCAACCAATATATATCTATCTTGACTGGAAGTTCCAGCAAAATGGATGATTTGAGACCTCTGTATATACATCGTATGATTTATTGCATAGAATATCCCATTAAAAATGATATTTAACAAACTCGATGTTTTAATAATCTTTGAAGAAAGTGTGTTATTTAAGGAATGAATGTTATTTTTTTAACGTTTACTGAAGTATAAACTACATCGGGTCACGAGCAAAGTAAGTGAACCCCGAAGGGGTTTACGTAAACTTTGCTCGTGACCCGATGTAGTTTATACTTCAGTAAACGTTTAAAAAATAACATTCATTCCTTATATTTATATTATTAAACGATGCTTTTGATCAATAAAAAGATAAACAAAATTAAGAAATACATATATAAAGATCGTTTAAAAAACATTACCGGCCGAATTTTGCAATAGTTTGGAACAGCCGCATTGTCACTGCCTACCAGTAAATTCCACCTCCTGCTGTAGATTTCGCGTGCAAAGTAGGCGTAGCGAGCTGTCACTCAATGTTTACTAGCCATTCAAGTACATGGAATGTTGTAGATTTCACGTGCTAGTTAGTGAGATGAGCTGTCACTCTGAAGCACGTGATACAATGTAATTATTGACTTTTAAACAACATTGACGCCCGCATCACTTAATTGGGTTAACAGAGAGCTCTACACTGATAATGTAAATATTAGGTATTGATAAAGCCAGCGATGAATCATGAGGCTTTGTAAGCATAAGCATGTCCTATGTCTAGCTAAGGTTCTGTATATATACTTTTACGTATATATTAATACCTGACAATCGGTAAAAAAATTGTGAGACTAATATATTAACGTTTTTGTGTCAGTTTTGTTCTGTTGTGATTCCTCAATGTTACATGATTTTATGTCCGTTTGTCCTTGGCCTATAGCAATTTGGTCACCTGAATGGATGCCGATTCTGTTTCCTTATGTAATTACACTAGAAAATAGGTAAAGCTAGATGCTGCTGTTGTTTTAAATAAGGATAGCTGAATAACCATCTGTTCGGGAAATAGCTCTTCATTTATTTTACGTGCGCGCTATTCGTGAGCTTTTGCCAATTTGTGTGCGTGTTTCTTTCCATTTTGTGTTTGAGGGCATGACGTGAGTTTGATTGTATTAATCCCTGATCATTGTCCGCCATTTTACTTTTCAGCGTAGGAAAACAGACTCTCAGCATAGCTACAGTATTGCCTCATCTGAAGAATCTTGAAATTTATGTCTCTGTAATATTAGATAAAAAAATACATTAGCTTAAATTAAAACGACTTTTATATCTGACACTGGCCAAACCATCGTACGATGTTAACAAGTGACTCTCAAGTTTTTATTTTTGTTTAGTATTTTTGTGCACTGTAAAACGATAAATCAAGTCCCGCCCATTTCCTTTCGTTTTTCTCTATACAGACACTTCTAAGGTCGTGGCTTTAATGATGCTAGATGCTGTAAGATGACAGATCGTCTTCGTATCATGGTTTTGATATGTACGGGTTTTTTATGATGGTTTTGCCCTGTCTAGCATTGTGATCACCTCAACATTCGAGGAGAAAGTTGGTCGCTATGCTAGCCATCTTCTTGTACTTGTCAACGATTTGAGTGTGATTGCGTGCTTTACTCCTCTCCTTATTTGAGCCAGTGAAGGTTTGCGATCTTCGACTGTGGCGCATCTTGTAGATTTTTACCAAAGCAGTCCCAAGGACCTATACTCAAATTTGCAGGTGCGTAATAAAATTTTGTCAAATTGACAAATTTCAATGGTAACTGCCAACACACTCAACTACATGACATGTCTTTGAAGCTATAGTCTTATCCTCGCCCTCAAGGGTATAAAGCATAATTTGTGTAACATGTAATCATCCCTAGGCACCCCCTAGTACAATGCGTACTTTAGCAAGTTAAAAAATGTCACGAAAGTGGACTTTTAAAGTATTAAGTTTAATTTGTTCATTCGACTCATTTTTATAAACAGCATCTTAGTGCAAAATATTTGCTTGGAATTTATATACCTGGTCCATTTATCATAAAACTCTCGAAATTGGCCAACAAAAATCAAAATTTCGGTTTCGCCACTTTCAGAAGATGTTGCTTTTTTAATATTATTCAAATAAATCCATCAGTTCACCGTTTACAAAGCCGAATATTTATACTAATATTAACCACATGGGTCAAACAGCATCGCTTTATCTTGGCAATTTATATTTTCGAAGCATGATTTTGTTTTATTTTCAAGTGTGATTACAATTTGCGTTTTTAATAAAAGCGATGGTGCCGGAGGCACTAGTTTGCTATCTAAATAATCTACGAAGGTCAACTACGAACAATGGAGTTTTCGACAAATGATGATAAATAGCAAATTAGCTCAATGACTTGTCTCTGCTTCTTATCGTTAGGAATTTCCAGGAATTTCATAATCTGGTTAGTCACGTCCGTATAAGATCGCAGAACGCTAATACTAGGGCAGTTGCGTGTGTTAAGATCCCATCGCTTTCTACGAGAGCTTGTATATACTGGATGTTTTGACATGAAACATAATAATGAAACATTTATATGACTAAGCTTGCTTCAGTCAATCTGATTTGTCAGTTGACGTTCAAAGTGGCTAAGTAGTACGATTCTAGTTTTTTTGCCGTACCCTAATCAGATCGCATCAGTACTATAAAAATATGTGAAGATAGTAATGCTGAGATGCAAGATACTTTATAGACATTACTTATCATTGGGACTGGAAAGATTCTAGATTATGATACTCAAAATTTATATCTTATCTACTGAGACAGCAAAGAATCAGTGATCAGATAGACAGTGTTCAAATGCAAACTTCTTTCACAACCAAGACTGGAGAGGGTGTATACTTTTATCAGCCCCTTTCTTGTTCTTGGGCCACTAAAGTCTACTAAATACAAGTTAAATGAATATTTCAACAAACTGATATGATTTTGCTTGTATCCGTTTATCTAACTCTACCATTTCAATGCATAACATTGTAACAACATAAGAATCCATTATGAGGGTCCATGTAGTATTTGCAAATCTTATCTGAGGGGTCGGAATTATCACCAGGGGCGAGACTTGCGTCCCTGATTGAAAATCCACCGAGTGTGAGACTTACTAATCATCGGGGATCATAAGTGATTTTTATTTATAGTAAATACCTTTTCTTGCATACCTTTCTATTTACAACCTTTGATTGTGAAAGGAGACTTCTTAAAATGTACAATGTTAACTTTTAGAAGGTTCTTTTTAATGTTGATAGAACCTGGCGCTTTAAACGACCAACTTTCGGTTCTTTACGTTAACACCCGTAATAGCATGGTGTGTCTTCTTGCAATTTTCATGACTTGATCGTCCGAAAAAAAAGTCACTTGACGACGAATATAACACGGAATTAGATGACTTGAGAATAATTATTTATTTGAGAAAATCAAAGAATGTCGTTGAAAAATTGATGGAGCATGGCAAACAATGTTTGCCATGCTTCTATACCAGTGACGTCATAGATATGCTACCATAGCAAATATGGAATAGCCAATTGTTGTGCTTAGTACCTGGGCAGAATGAGATCACGATGACGTCCCTTGACATCATTATGGAGTCCTTGTTGCTATGGTTACAGATTTATGACGTTATTGGTATAGGAGCATGCCAATGCTCCATCATTTTTTCAATGATATTACAAACTGAAATTCTTTCAACAGATTCTTCAGATTTTCTCAAACATATAATCGTTCTCAAGTCATGTAATTCCCTATTTTATACGTGAGCTCCTACAACCAATGCATTTACTACACGTGAAGTTTTTGTCCGGTCCTGGGTGAGGCAGCGTGGTGAGATAAACATTGTAGGTACAGATGAAACACGCAGATATCCTTAACTGGTGTGCTAGAAAAGATTTGTAGGCAAAGGTGAAACACGCTGATATCCTCATCTGGTGTGCAAGAAAAGAATTGTCGGTGCATGTGAAACTCGTGGATATCGTTAACTGGTGTGCAAGAAATCTGTTTCCAAGAAGGTTGCTTTTTATGCTTGCTATTCAGCATTACGCCTCTTCCTTTTTCTGGTTGTAACTGATAATAAGAACATTAAAATGCCCCACTCAAGTTTCTTTAATGATTTTAATCTGTTTTGATATTAAATATTCCAGTCAATTTAGTATATGATTAAAACGCAGAAATTGGAAAATTAAGCAACTACGTATTGGTTTATCAAATAGTCAAGAATACATGCACTTTTGCAGCTTCTGCAAGGCATGAGAGTAATTATAGTTAAGATTCTACGTCAAAACTTTCCGAAAGAAAATTGAAACTGTCTCAAACATTTTGTTGGCCCAATTGCACTCCCAGTGCTATAAATTCATATAATATCTTTTTGTGAAATATTGTTGCAAGGTTTTCTCTACAACTGCCCGTGATTAGCCAGCTTTAAATAAATAAACAATTATTGTTGTAAAATTATTTGGAGTTTGAAAAATATAAGTTTTTTCTCCCTAAGGTGATATGCTGCAAAAAGTATAAATTACAGGATGGATTGGTTGTTTAATAGCTGATCAGATGATCTAACACGTTTCCCAAAAGGTCTGTGTAGTAGCTTTTAGACTCATCATTTACTCTTCTGACTAGTACAATGGTATCAAAATATATGAGCCGCGACACGACAAAACCAACAAAGTGGCATGTGCGCCCAGCGAAGAATCAGATCAGCCTGGGCATCTGCCCATTCTGATCCGAGTCTTCGCTGCGCGCTTAAAATGTTAAAATGTAGCTAATGGTCTAAGTTAACTCCATGCTGACAGCAAAGACTGATCACAATAGCCCAGGCTAACCTGAGCCTTTGCTGGGCGCACATGCCACTTTGTTTGTTTTGTCGTGTCGCGGCTCAGTCATGTCATTCAAGTATCCGATCAAGTATGTGTAATATCCTCTAACTTAAGCTACCGTTTGGAATATTGTAAAGATTATTTAAAGAGAATGTTTTGGGAATTCAAAGTTTGAATTCCCTCGATCTTTCTCTTTAGGATTTACATGATTCTCAATTTTTATTGGCAGATGAATAGTATTTTTCTCTTGTGACATTTTCATCAGCTACCTTGAACGAAATTCTGGACATTTTCAGCCGAGTTGCCCACCTTTCTCTTTCTGTTGCTTGACACTTGTTTTTGAAGTGTCATTCGTCAGTACTGTGCTAACCAGCTACAGTATATGAGCCGTGACACAAGAAAACCAACAAAGTGGCAATTGCGCCCAGCGACGACTCAGATCATCCTTGGCATCCGCCCAGTCTGATCAGACTCTTTGCTAAGCGCTTAAAGGTTAGCTAACGGTCTAAGCTGCCTCCATGTGTATAGCGATGACCCTGATCAGACCGGGCGGATGTCCAGGCTGATCTGAGTCTGCGCTGGACGCACGACCACATTGTTGGTTTTCTCGTGTCGCGGCTCAATATATATTATGGTATATTTACAAGAATATTGATTATACACTATTTGAATCCATATCCTTAAGTTTCCATTCTAAGCTAATATGTGACCACCTTCGCCTTATTTAAGGACGCCTACTAAGTTATGTACCTTGAAAACAATCACAGTACGTGCATGTTCATTTACTTTTGCCTCGTAGGTTGACGTTAAGGAGTAAAGTAGAAACGTCAGCTTTGACATTTCATTACGTCTCAACTAATTTAAGTTCCTTTGTAGTTCAGGCTTCTTTCTATCGGTCCTTCTTCTCAGTGTATTCTCTGCTCTTGAAGGAACTATTTACGATTTTAATTCTATCGGGAGTCGCATTTCACCTCTGCTAGTTTCAATAGGTGGAACTATGAATTTGCAGACGAGCATCGGTTGTTGGACGTTTATTCTAGTAGAACTGACAACGAGCTCTGTGGTCAATATTGTGGTGGTATATGAAATCCGCAGTTTTGCAATGTTGATTCTGGAGATTTCAGTTTGAATGCATTTTTATCATTATTTAATTTAAATAGATTGCTAAGACGATAAGTTACAGACATTTTTTCAAGGTACTTATGTACTCATGTTTTCAGAACTTAGTTGGGTTTATTTGACGCCAGAAAAGGTTTATAGTGATCCATAATTTTGAAAAGTTCAAGGTCCGTTTACCTTCAGGAAACGGTTGGAATTGTAAGACTTACCTTCTATTGCTCGATGATGTACGTGAGTCGCAAGCAACAATAGAGAATAATTGCAATGTTTAGTAGAGCTCTACCGGAATTAACACCATAATTGAGACAAAGAAATATTAAGGAAATGAAACTATGGAAATATAATTAGTAAAGCAGATTTAAATATCTAGTAGAACTCATAACTGGCATCGCCGTAATCAGAGACTACAATTACTATCAGAATAAGGCTGCTGTCAACAAGCTAGGAAACTTCGGATCAAATACCTAGTTATAAAGCCCAATTATAACCTAATTTAAGAACTGTAGAAACCATTCAAATTTGATAACAGCGTTTTCCCATAGAAACGACTTTAAAAAAGTGAAACATTTTGCATTTTTCATGTCTAAAATTACTTTTCAGACGCTTATTTATGAAATGAAAGCTCCAAAATTATGTCTATGTCCTTTTTGTAATAAATTGTCATATTCTCTGCTTAGAATGGTCTTAGTGTAGGAGGAAATTACTGAAGAGATTTGAGCCGCGACACGTGAAAAACAACAATGTGGTTGTGCGCCCAGCCCAGACTTAGATCAGCCTGAGCATCCGCCCAGTTTGTCAAACTCTTTGTTAAAGTGCTCAAAAGGTAGCTAAGGGTCCAAGCTACCTCCATGCGGACAGCGAAGACTCTGATCAGACTGGGCGGATGCCCAGGCTGATCTGAGTCTGCGCTGGTCGCACAGCCACATTGTTGGTTTTGTCGTGTCGCGGCTCAGTTTTATTTTTTTAAGTATTTGTAATAATTTGATCCGTTTAAAGGATGTTTTTTTCTCTGTCTGGGTAATTTTGCATTGTCTTTGGAAGTACAAACATGCATAAAAATGCAAAATGAGAAAAATGTGAAACACTGAGTATGTCTGTTATCAATGTTTTGTAATTTCCGTTTTCTCCCTTCTTCCTCTTCTGGTGTCTTAGGCGAGTTGTGATTTGTAGTCGTGGACTATCCCTGAATATTTTCATTTATATTTTTGTATGGTGCACACAAGTAATATAAATACAAAACTAGCCTGCTCTATCAATTCAAAACCAGCCTGCATGCCCTCGCAATTTGATAAAGCTCATTCTGGTATAGTTTATAGATTTCTCAGGTTAGGTTGATTTCTCAGGCTTGATGAGTCTGTGAGTCAACGTGTTTGTTTTATCTTAGCTTTAATTTTGGTTTCTTTATTTACTTATGAGCTAGGAATCTTTCACGCAAACCGAACAACTAAGTGTCTGATGAACCAAAGCAGAACCAATGGCAAGGGTTGATCGTCAACCGTTTAACCCCTCCCCCATCCCTAAATAATTTCATTATTGAACGTACCAAGGCGGTACTTCTGTTTTGGTTCTTTTTGGTTGTTTTATGTGTCGTTTGTTGCTATGTCTGTTATTGATATATTGTTTGTGAAGTTAAGGCTAGCCCGGTGACCGAATGTCGAAAGGGTGTGACGAGAGAGCATTTTTTCAATACAATGCGGGTGAATTTGCCATTAGATGATTATCACTGCAGCGGCTGATACGGTGCTACATGTAAAAACACGCATTTTACTCTTTTCCCTGATTCGTTCTTGTCCGTCTACCTCATTGTTCAGAGAGTTTTGAAAACCCTTTGAATATTTGTCCGAAAAAGGGAATAAACTAATAAAAATGTACAAATATCTTAATAATATGAGCTCGAAATCACGAGTTTAAAGATTTTATCAAGAATTAAGCTGTTTCATATTCATTATGATTATTATTACTTTGCCAGCCGAACAAAACCGTAGAAATTTTGCATGTAGGATGTGGTTTGTCGGCTGACTTTGCGAAACCAAATACGATAAAAAGCAAATGTCAAAGATATTATACACAGACAGAAGTTAAAGGAAGGAAAGGAGCGGAGCTCCCTATAAAGAAAACAATTGTGGTTCCCCAGTACAGGCGGAACAAACGCACGGTCTGGTCGGGGCATTGGTAGTTCACTTTTGTCTTATTTTTGAAGGCAAAAATGTGTACAATCTGTGTGCGCAGTGTCGGCGTAGTAAGGCCTAAACAGGCACATTATACATACGTCTGAATAACAGTTTTCTCATGAAGCGAACCACATGATACTGCCCTATCTTAAGGAAAGACCTCATCTGTCATGCTGTCGCTGCTCCCTAGACACCCATTCTGTGGCCTCAGAAAGTGTAGTACACTGAGTTTTCTGTCGCACAATAATCATTCTCTTAACCGCTATCTCCTTCGATTTCATTTAGGCCGTATCACAAGAAACAGAAATCGTTTTTTGCCGTATGCGACCTGTATAGTCCCGGACCGCATATTTTTGCCCAGATCGTAAATTTTCAATAATGTCCATATTCGGTCTGAGCGTATATCGAAACGTTGGAGCCGTCTTCTTGGAACTTTACGCCATGAAGGCGCCTACTCTGGTCTGGGTAAATATCTGTTCGCGGCACTGTTTCTCTGGATGTGGTTTATATATGTTTGGAAATTGTATTGTTTTTCTCCCAACCTTCGACACAATCATGTCGTGAAATATATAAGAGTCACTTCAGATAAAGGCTAATCAAAGAATTACGCATTAACCGTAGTGAGAACTCGTAGAACTGGCTGGAGAAGGGTTGAAAGACAGCATTATTCTCTAATTCTTCAGACTAATCACATTTACTTCATCCAAAGGGTCTGTTTTAAGCCATCTGATCTTGTATTTCCAAATATTAGTCAAATTAACATGGTGCTACATAAAACAGAGCGAGGTCAGGGCTCCATGTAATAGAAGTTTCGATTATAAATTACAAAGAAAATTTCTGTAAATTCTCAATAAAATGAAATATTGTTGCTCCCCATTAGAACCGCCCCGACAGGGCGGTTCTAATGGGGAGCAACAATATTTGACTTCAAGAAGAAATAAACAAAATATCTCAGAATTATTATCAAGCCCGTTCTTATCTGCCGCTGTGCAAACAAAGCTAATTAGTTGTACTTATTAATATTGTTGAACAAAATCAATGTAAATGTACTAGAATGGAATTTCAAACGCGGTGTCATATTGTGCTTGAAATTACATTTGACTGACAGGTTATATACATTATATGTATTATGTAGGTAATGTCACCTGCATTGTTGCTTGCAACTGTAATCCATATGCGGGAAGGGCGTACGTAACTAGAGTTGTTAGAATTTGTGACCAAACTCATTTAGGAACCCTGGTAGCTTAGCATTTTAAGCGATAGCCTGCTGATCCAGTGGTCCCGGGCTCAAGACCCACCAAAGGCGAAACTTTTTCCAGTGTACACGGGGTTCGATTGCAGACAGCCATTCATTATCGCCCTCCTATGGTCCTGATATGACTGAAATACTGTTTAAAATGACGTAAAATCGCCAGTCGACCCATGCCCGAAATCGAACTCGTGACCTTCTGCACTATAACCGAGTCGCTCTACCCGCTCGACAACGGTTTCGTCCCGAAATTTTTTCGGCTATGATAATTGCAAATACGTTGTTTACAGGGCGCCCAACCATCAGGGCCAGCGAATTAGATGAATTTCCTGGTGCCTCTGGGACAGAGGTGCTAGTAGTTGTAGGGGGACTTTAGTGTCAGGCTGGGTATGAGTCCTTCTTATCTTGAAATTACTGAGACATTGTAGACTAGGACGTTAAGGAACAATCCGCTCGCTCACATTGATTTGAATACCGCGCATCCCCCCTCCCCTTCCACCCGCAAAGAGTAAAATACATGCACAATAAAAAAAGAGTGTGCTCAAAAACGATATATGAAATGATTGAGCAGGGGCGTAGCTGCCTACACGCGAATACGCGGGTGCGTATTGAAATTTTGTCAAATTGACAAAATTTCAACACGCACCAGCATATTTGTATTCTGAAATGTTGTAAATTGGGCAAGATTTCAATACAAGCTGCCAACTGACATGGCAATATGAAATATCCAAAGGGGCTAATCCACATTTCCTCTCAAGGACTGTGCGTATCACGTAATAGCCTGTAGCTACGCCCCTGTTGAGGAGCTACAAGAGAGATTCCAAGGCAAATTCGTATTTCTCCTATAGAATCCATTATGTTACTTTGCCAGTGTAAAATGACACTTTGAGCCATGGAGGCTTAGTAAAACACATTTAGGCAAACTTGGACAAAGATCATCCAAACTGTTCCAATTTCTCTTTGACAAGCTTTAATCAGTTTTAATGAAAAACAACTTCAATGGCAGTACAAGAGGCGATAATGTTTTATTTTCCTTATGTAACTATCCGGTGATGTATCAACAACCTAATGCTGAATCCCATAAATTTGATCACGATATGCATCGGTTGCCATTCCGACAGCGGCGGAATCAATCGGAGCACCGCTCGGCCAATTCAATGATTCACGATTGCGGCGAAATGGCAACCAGTGCATTCCCTGGTCAAACATTTGCTCCAGCATTTCGGACCCAATAATGTCATAATTAATTATTTAAGTCTTCCTTTCAAGGAGAACACTATTTAGATACAGTTACTGATGCAAGCGGGCGAAAATGTTTGACTTCGCTGAGAATTAGTTCTCTCAAGCTAGAAGCAGAATCTGGCAGATATATAAAGATACCATTTTCAGAAAGAATTTGTAAATGTTGCAGTTTAAATCAAGTTGAAGATGAGAAACACTTCCTATGCAGTTGTCCCTTCTACGATTCCGAAAGATATATGTTTTTCAAATACATAATAGATTTAGTTCCATCTTTCAACACTCTTGATGATTATGCAAAAATGATTTGGCTGATGACATGCGAAGATACGGATATTATACAAAAACTAGCTGATTTTGTCTATAAATGTTTTAGCTTGCGTAATATACGATAGTTACTGTGCTATGGAATGTTTGGTTTGTCGGGCATATATATATTCTCATTTGTCGCATACCATCTGTCTGTGACGGGAACCTTTTATTGGCTCAACATTTTGTGATTTCATATTGGACGAGTTCAACAATTTGTATTTTGCGAACCTTGCCGAGCAAAGTATATGTTGCAGTTTTGAACTGGTCTAATGGATTTCATGAAAGGGGTACTCGACTTTGATAATCTGCTTATCATAGACAGCTGTGTTACATTTTAAAATAAGCATCGACATATGTTTCAATGACGTTATTTTTATACTGGACTGAGCGTTATTGTGCAGATATCCTGTGATTATAAGGTGTGAGTGGTAATGTGTATTGGTTAAGTCTATAATTCGTTATTGTGTGTTTACATATGTTATCCAAAATTAACAAAATATTTGTTATTGTAATATGTATGTTCATGCAATTTATAGTTAATTCTGTACCATGAAAATGGTCCATAATTGGCTAATAAATATCTTATCTTATCTTATCTTAATTAAAAGAAGAACGTTAAGAAACCTTACGAGTGTCAGGTCCTGCGAAACTGTCATCGTACGACTGGAATTTTGAATTTACAAGTCTACGTATTTGGCGAGTGCTGTACTGTAAGGTGTATGACGTTGTATGTAGTAGCCGACTGTTCATGCATAATGCGTGAGGATATTTTTGTGCAATATAACGGCATTGCTTGTGCAAAAGACAGGACATCTTACGGCATTTACGCAGATTGATCGAATTTCGGATTCTCTCATTATCATTGAATATTGGCAGAGAACAGGGAAGATTGATTACCTGAGTTTTTGCTGTTTGCGCATGTCAGACAGTCCCTTTTCTGCGTAGTACAATCAACTCTCGTAATAAAAGCACTGCCGTTCTACGCGTTTGTTGACTTCAAAAAGCTTTGAACTTATGAATTTTTTGTGTCGTGTCTCTTCTCAGTATTGGAGCTGGTGATCTACGGAAATAATATAAACCCAGACCAGACGTCTAGACAGGAGCTATGCATGTGTATATTTTTCACCAACTACTTCATAAAATGCTTTCTGATAGGACATAAACTTGTCCACATTCGAGGACGGAAGGATGGTTTGGGGCACGAATACCAAGGGTAAATGCGGTATAAACTTTTGCCTCTGGTACAGAACTAATCTTAATCTGTTTAACCTCAGAACCGACTTCAAGCACATTACGAAGATTAAAGACAAATTATATCATTGTTAAAAGCTTAATACTGAACTAGTTGATAAACTTAATGGAGGGTAAAGATTTCCGTCCCAGAATCGATGGATACCAAATGGTGCGTTAATTTCTAAATATCTGTAATGATTACAATATTACCTTACACTGAACACAATACCAGTATAATAGTATTTAAAACATTGTGGTACATGTATTATGCAAAGTTAAAATATCTTTTTCTAAATCGATAGCAAGTCTCCGTCCCCTACTAACCACTTCTGACTTTCAACATAAGATCGAAAAGAGGTCGGCTTAATTCTTTCACTTCTTCTTCGTTATTTTTTTTAATTCTGTACTTATTTTTTATTCACGTCTGTATGCCTGGCGTTGGTTAGTTTTGTACCTTGTTGTTTACATCGTGACTTAGCCATTCTTGTGTTTTAAATTATGTCGTGTCTCAGGAGATGGCTTCCATATACTTGTAAGCGTTTCGCTTATCGTCATTTCCCGTACCATATTATGTTGTGTACTGTTAAGTAACTATACTGAACAGAACAAGAAATGTAACATCAACATTTAAATTATATTTTGTCTAGAAACACCTCATTCAAATTTCAAAAGTTAACCAAAACTATAAAAATGTTCTATGAAGTCACTATGATTTCATTCACTAACAATCACACCACTTCATTTGAAGTTCCAGGAGTAGACAATCAGAAATTCATTTTTCAATGTTTGTAACGTTTTATTTCTTCTCTTTTTTTCTTTTTGTCAGTATATATAATTTACATTGAATAAAGTATTGTTTAAACCAACGTTATATCAGTTCTTACAGTCACTGCATGGTGAGGTTTCATTTGGTCCTTAATATAATTCGATACTGCTATGTTCATTCGTACAAACGTAATCATCACTCTACATGGACCTATGTTTATAAGCTGTTATGTAAACAGCATCCTAAATAGACTTCTTCCGACGATATGGGTACACGTCATGCTTTTCCTCCATTTTTACAAAAGAAATCTACTATATAATTGTGACGTTCTGTTTGCTTAACTAAAAGATTTATTATTTCCCAAATGGGATCTACACTTAAAGGAAAGAATTTGCTCCTATGGGAGCTAGTTCTTGTCTTTAAGAGTTGATCCCCACTGAGAAGGGAGGCCAACATGAAATAGCATATTTAATTCATCTGAATGTGTACCCATCCATCATTAGAGCAGTCTGATCTGTGTGTACAATGTACAATTCTGTTTATTAAGTAATAAGGGTCAGTATGGTTAAAATTCCATAGAAAATTGCTGACTGTTAAGGAAATGTTAAAGATAGTTTATTAAACCGATGAATATTGGAACAATTCTCTCCGGGAGTTTTATCTTCTTAAACTTCAAACGTTTGCAATTCTAAACGACCGAAAATAATTATTCTATTAATTTGTATATGGAAACACATTAAATGGCAAGCAGGTACTGTTCATTGATTGACATGCTCAGGTCTTATATTACTTTCCAGACAGGAATGAAATAGTAGGAAAAAAAGATTCATTGACATTTTACTATGTAAGCAATTTACACAAGAGACGTTTAAGACAATGACGAAGTAAAATGTTAAGCATACTTAGCCAGGTAAACTTCTTTTTCTAGGAATTGGTTAAATTTTTATTTTACAAATAAAAAAATACAGACATACAGTAGCGACTGTGTTTAATTGTACATGCGCATTGCAAGAAATTTGCGTTCCAATCGCGTTTGAAACGCGTATTTTTCAAGCGCGGTTTTGCGATTTAGAGACGCGCTTATAAAGGACCAAATAAATTGCTACATAAAATCGCGAATAATCGCGTTTTACACGCGAAATTCGTTTTAGACAATCAGAACCGCCATTTCAGTTCGCGTTTCTTCGTCGCTTCGCGTTCGTAGGAGTTTGCCGTTGAGACCAATGAAAATTGTGTTTGCCGAACTCGTTTCGGTTTTGTACAGACTAGTTCCCAGCTTAATGCACAATGGTGTTCAAAAACGGAGAACCAACTAAATTTGGTAAGTACTCAAAACGGTAGGATTAGCCTTTTCCCAAATTATGATTTGACGAAGTATGTATATATACGTAATAAGTTTCGATTGATAATTGACTGTAATTGACTGTTACGTACAACACTGCAAAAATACTGATAAAAGGTGATGCGCGAACGACCGTAAAAAACGGCTGCACCACACGCTTTTTCGGAGAATCGCTTTTGATTAACTTATGTTGAATCTCGATTTTCGCGTTATCTATGTCACAGGCAAACGCAAATAAACTGTTCTGATTGGTTAACTTATGTTTCGCTAAAATTGCGAATAAAATGCGTTTCACACACGGTTCCCGGGAAGAGATTTTATTGCCTGTTCGAAAAACTAGATAATCGCGAGGCATCCGAGACAAAGCGTTTCAAACCGCGTTTCATACAAACGAGAGAGGAACGCGTTACACATGCGTTCAGAACGCGAAAGCTGTACGCTTAAACGCAGTCGCTACTGTAGATATATTAAAATTGTGAAAACAAGAAATATATAAATAAAAGTGATTCAAAATCAAGGTGAATGAAATTTTCATGAATCTATACCCTCCTATGTTGCAATCGATAAAAAGGCAAAAAAAACCCGACAACAAAAACATACAATTACATTCAGTTACAAGCTTCACAAACCATCAAACGACTGTCTCTGATGATAGCGCAAAACCGAAGATTCTCCAATGGCTTGAACAGGCTACTGCAGCTCTAAGAAAGCAGAAGCCATTTCGGGTAGATAATGACATATCTCTTGGATCAAGAAACTGATGCGCTCCCTTGGTATTTCCATATTTCTGTATGCCTGTGAATCGTGGAACTTGACAGCAGAGTTAGAAAAAACGCAGGACGTTGAGATGAAATGCTATCGAAGGCTATTTACCATAAGATCCAAGTAGCCATTGGAGAATATGATGAACTCCTCTCTCTGGTCAAGAAAGAAAAACTAAGATGGTCTGGTCACATTTCAAGGTCTTCTGGCTTAGCAAAGACGATTATACCGGGCACAGTGAAGAGATAAAGAAAAAGATGTAGAACGCAGAAAAGGTGAGAAGACGTTAAATAGTGGGCAGGAATGGACTTGTTAGTACAACAAGTCCAGCTTTAATCAGCACTAGGTGAACAGGGATTATGAAGTCATCTGTGGTACCCCAACGACTTTGCAAGGTTATTGGACAGACTAGAATACGAAAGACAATTATATTCGCCTTTAATTGTCCAAAAGTTGAGAGATCCGATCGCGAACCAGGGACCATATTTATAAAACGTTTTAAGTGGTTGCTATGGTGTTGCTAAGGCTGAATTTCTAAAAAGGAGATTCCCTACAACTATGAAATTTGCTCTTGAGGAACAGTGTGAAAAAGACTGTTTCTCTAGAGTCAATTTCATAGTTGTAGGAAATCTACTTTACAGAAATTAAGCCTTAGCAACAGCATAGCAACCACTTAAGTGGTTTTATAAATACGGTCTCTGATCCTTTGGCACCAGCAATCTGAGATGACAGTAGAATTATAGGGACGTAAATAAACAAGTCAGAACAAACTTATGGCCAACAACCTAAATGGCATTTATTACTGGTGAAATAGTTATGTGGACAGACATTTTAAACACTCATCTACTTCGAGTATAGTTTTATTTGTCTTATCAGATAAGGGTTCTCTTTCGTATCGCATAGATCAGTAGGCAATTCGGGTAAGTACGGCCAGTTTTTGCACTGGGGCGCTTTGCTGTTGCAGACCATCGGCTAAGCGAGCGCCCCAGATACACCCCTGATTGATTGAATTAGGCAAAACACTTCTTCGGACTTTATCGTTACAGTCATAAGGTTATGCCTAGCCAAATTCTCACAAAAAAGAGCTAAAAGTGATAAGGGTGTAACCGGTAAAGTACGCACAGGGTATGGAAAGTACGGACACCTGTGTTCTAAAGTACGGACACCTTGAAATTTATCTAAAATCAAATACATCTCCTGTTCAATGTTAATATAACAATTGAAAAATAGATTTATCAAAGGCCAACACCGGGTTTAAGGGTGTTTTGAAGACCTACGAGGTAATAAGCCACCCTCGCAACTCACTTCCCGCTACCCATCCCGAAACACATATTTATATTTTTTGACAAAATTTAACTCTATTAATGTCATATCCCTACATTTTCATGCCTGCTCTGTATGTTCCATGAATTCATGTTGAAGATAGATATGAAATAAGTGTCTCGTACCGCCAAAACTTTAACGTTTTTCTTCTTTTTATTATCCAAAACATTATTCTTATTATATTATCTAAAATCAGAAAAAAATTTATGAACAGAAATGGCTATATGGGGTAGTAAAGGAAGTGTAAGACAATAAGCAATACGTTTTGGCAAGCGATTCCTAAACTATAAAAGCCAACAGATGCTCTCTTCCTGTCCATCTTTGATTTGAACATACGAGGGGCATTTCAGAAATATGTAAATGATCTCGTGAAGCCTATTGGCTGATATTAAGCAGTAGTGTTATATATCATTGGAAAGCTAAATTCAAGTGCTTTAGAATGGTATGCATTAAAATAATTTCTAAGTCCCCCATGCATGACAGCACGTGCTTATACGTCATAAGGGTGTGGATACTGGAAACTATACATTTTCACTGAACGTCTCTCGTGTTCTGTTGCTGTTTGCTCAATGAGAAAATGATATATTTTAATGTAAAACACGTAATACTGTCCTTTTAATGTAAAATAAGAACGTTGTACAGAAATTGTTTCCAGATTCTACGCAAGTAACATAATAATCGAGATGATTTGTCTGCTATGTGGTTATAACTGCAAAGTTATTTTAAATGCATTATATCAATAAAAGTGTGATTTTTGACTCAATCACATCCAGTTTCAACAAATGACAGACATTTTATTACTGAAATGATTAGGTCACTATATTTTGTTACGACTGGCATCAAATCACTGATGAAACTGGATGATACGTGAGCAAACCCTACGCCGGAAGTTGCAAAGTAGTAGCAATTCATGTAAAATACAGAACAATACAATGAAAATGAAATTATCATCTAATAGAAAGACACAGGCTTAATACATTTAACTTTGTTGAATGTCAAAAATTAGAGGGACATATTGATAGGAAATATCACATATAAAGACTTGAAAGACTTGTTATTTTATTTGGCAAACTGACATTGAAATATGTGGGTTGGTGGGGAAACTTATCGTAAAAAATCAGGTAGGCCACTGACAAAAGAGCATAAGGTGCCATAAAAGATAATTTATAACGGAAAACAAGCATGAAGAATTAAATCATATTTATTTTCTATTTCATATCTGTCACCAAACATTCACTTTCGCTTAATTTGTCCGCAAACTCGAAGTTTAAACAACTTACTATACATTTCAATTTAGCGCAGGAAGTGACGTCATCAGAAATGCGCATTGTTCCATGATTAGCCTATCCTGCAAAGTAAATCTTGTCTGTTAGCAAGGCTAATACAATGTTTTTCATACTGAAATATTTTCAATATAACAGGTATTACAGGTATCAATCCAGAGCTGTTTGTATCCAGAGTAAAGAAAATAAGAATTTGTCTTTACATAAATATTCCGTCTGTTTCTACTCAGTGTCCTTACCCTAACAACAATGGTCAAGGCATATTTTGAAGAAAATAACAGAGCCTCAAATATTTTGAGTGAATGTCATTGGGTGATATGTAAACCTGAAAGTTAAAACATAAATTTCAAAAATCGGTCAACAATCCTAGGAATGACCGACTCATTTACACTATTTCTGAAATGACCCTCGTATTTATTTTTAGAAAAATCTATTTACAATACATAAAAGGATACGAACGGCAGCAAAATGCTAATATATCTTGTCCTTTACATTTGATCTTGTGGACATATATATCTGCGGGAGATCTATTTAATAATACTTGCCTCGAAATGGTGATAGCTCATAGTTAATTTCTCTAAATAACTTAAGGTTCTGCAGTACACTTCGGCCATTTTGGACCATATTTCTGCATAAAATCACGTCTAATCACAGCCCAAATAAAGCAAGTTTTTGAAATAAAAGTGGTTCTTTCCCCTAGATATAATGAAACTGTATCTCTAAATGTACAGAATGCTATTGTAAAAGGTACCTTTGAAGAGTTCTCATTTTTTTCGTTTTTCTCTCACATGGTCAAAATTTGTCTAAGTCCATTTTATACAAGAAAGTGTTGATATTATCCCCGTGATGTCACATGATATTATTCAAGCATTACTGAGTTAGTCCTCCTGAACACACTGTTCACCCAGATGCAACAAGTTGGTGCCCATGCCAAAACATGCTCATATAAGTTTATGGGAAAATGCACTTTTTGAAGTGCATGCTACTATTATTTGTCTGTGTATTGTTACAGAAGTGCTAGGAATTTGCCATCCGTGTTGAAGGCAGCAAGTTCCAGCAGCTAAGCCTGGGCAAGTAATTGAAACTGTAGGGGCTTCGAGCCTAATGTGAAGCCATATATCAGTTATGAATCATTCTTTCTATTCTGTAATGTTAAGTGCTTATTTTGAACAGTCTTTCATAACAATGTTCTGTATCATCAATTCAATATAATGATTTAAACGTCCATTTCTGTGATTTACTTGTCTTTTAAAAATCATGTTATAACAAGTGATAAACAGCCTAGACTTCTCATTTGCTCCTTACTTGGAGCCCTTTACTCCATTTGTTTGGCTGGGCACTCCTTTTTTCAGAGAATAGTCCACTCTTGATATCTGAAAGTCAAAGTTCATCTCAAACTACTGGTAGCTCAAAGTCAATTTTCTGATCCCGGAAAATTTATTTTGAGATACCAGTAGTTTATAATAACAGGAGATGAAATATGTCCAAACCATTTTCTTTGATTTAAGAGGGTACTTTGAAATATCAGTGTTTGAGATAACAAGAGTTAACTTAACTATATCGTAAAAACTGCATTATCGTAAAAACAGCATTATGGGACAGCTACGTTTTCTCAAGATATCTGTAAGCACTCTTATTTCAACATCCTACTGAAAACCCTGGAGGGATTTTCTTTCTATTCACAGGGGCCGAAAATGCCGAGCCCTATTGTCGATGGAAATATCATTAAAATCATGCAGAATTGACAATATTTAAAAAACCCAAGGTTTGGGAAAAAGGCAACATTCTCAAAATACTTGGAAAAGCTCTGGCACATACATGTACTACTTAAATCAATATAAAAGCTTAATCTTGTCATGCATTTTGCAAATTTAAAGCCTATAATTGTTTTTCTTCCAATAAATGTACCCTCTCTAACAAACACTCCTTCCCTTCTTTTTCTGTAAAGATTGACAAAATAACAAAGAGATTGGCTCCAGACCACCATTTTTTATTTATTGACATAGTTTTGTCTAAAGAGTTTCATATATCGACCCTAGGACTAGCACTGCCCCTGGCATTTATTAAGACACATACAGTACTTTCTCAGTAAGGTGCCATTATGGATAGCTAATTATGGAAGTTCTTTGCGCGTTTGTTTTTCGTATAAAATTGTATAGTCTCTCATACCTGCAGGGGAGTTTTTTTATGGCCCTACCAAACATTTATCACCTAATGCAGCAAGAATAAAAAAAAATCTGATGGATGAGCTTCTGGAATCAAAGAATGAAATTAGCAGACTCTGTTCATGTGCAGTTATTTAAATTTGCAACTTTACTGCCCATATGCCCCTGCCCAGAAAGATTGGATAGAAAAAAAATGAATTGGATGAAAAACTCAGCTACAAACAATCCCCATAAAGCACCTACTGCAAGAACAGCAGAGCCTTGTCCCAACATTGGCCAGTATCAGCAGTACTCCCCAGTGCTAAAGGCTGTCTTGGCATCTTCGCCCTCCCATTTATCTCCAAGTGTTAGAATTAATACTATATTTGTGACATGAAATTAAAACTGGCCATAGAATATTCTCCCCTATTTCAATTGTTCTGTGTACAACTGGATATCCGGAGTGTTTGACAGCTATGCTGTGATACATATATTTGCTTGTAGACATTTAAAGCCTTGCATTTGTGATATTGAGTCAGAAACTTGATTCATGAAAAATCTCATGCTATAATTTAGATACAGAGTTTTAAAAAATTGTGGCTGAAACAGAATATGTTAGTATCATGCATCTTAATCCATTTGATAAGACAGTTATAGATTTTTTGGATTGTTTTTGAAGAGAACCCTCCCTCCCCCTTCCCTCCCCCATTCTTGAAGCTGAAAAAGTAGTGATATCACTCATTCAATGTCACATCAACGTATAAATTTATACAGTCAGAGAAGGGCTGCAACAGGCATAATTATGCAGCCATTAAAACGATGGTAATACCATTTAGCTACCTATACAAAGTGGCTGTTGACCGAGAACACGGTAGCAAAAATTACCAGTAACGATGAACGATACTATTGTTAGTGGCTGTCAACCGAGCTGAAAGTGCTGTTGATTATCTCTGTCAACAGCCACTTTTGCATGTATGGCTAATGAATGTTTCGGTCGACAGCGCAGGTAGGAAAATTGGTATTACCCACTTTTAGATGTGGAATATTCAACCTGCATATCAAAGACATTTTTCAGGGTTATTCCACAACATATGTCTAAACAAACACACAACCAAATCCACATACCCACCCACACACCAAATTTTTGACAGAGACATGATGCATACTGACATATGTGGTCAGAAGAAACAATACTGTTTGCTATAGGACTTTATAAGATTGTAAATATGGCAACAGTTTCACAGGTAACTTCCACAGGTGAAATAGGTATTAAATATAAGGCCAATAAAATGAAACGTGTGTTTTCAGTAACATTTGATTTCCAATATAGATGGTATATCAGACTCGTTTTATATAAAAAAAAAAACATATTGAGAGTTGAGACAAT